>CM060965.1:61394286-62061786 GCA_030765045.1 Tenodera sinensis | reverse complement strand
CCAAAAAATTCAGAACATATTTCATTTGTCATACAAATATCTTAAACATATGACATTTTAATAAAAATCTTTAGAGCCATTTTCAAGAAAATCAAAGTTTTCGAAAAATTTTCCATGTAAAGAGTAGTTTAGAGTGGGGCTGTTTTCTTAAAAATCTTCATGTCGCATCCTTGAAAGACACTAAACTTAAATACCTACTTTGGTTTTTCACCTACTTTTCGTTTTTGAGTTTTACTGACCACAGACTGACAGACCCACACACGGATCTTTTTCTAAAAATGTTGTTTTTTTTATTCAAGGGGTTTCAAAACATATATTTCCGGTGAAATCTCGTCATCAAATTAATGGGTGGAATACAATACTTCCTCTACTTATAAGTAGAGAAAGTAAAAAGAAAAGTCGGCTAACACCAAAGTTGGTATTTAAGTTAACGTCTTTCAAGGATGCGACTCGAAGATTTTGAAGTAAGTTCCCCCACCCTAAACTGTCATTCACTTGGACCATTTTTCAAAATCTTTTTATTCATCGAAAATCGCTCTAACAATTTTGATTAAAATTCCATATGTTTAAGATATTTGTATGACAAATGAAATGTATATTTTGAATTTTCTGGCCATAGCCATGTAGTCCTGTATACTCTTGGTGGCTTTTAAGTAACTCATAAACCGTAAGAGATAGACCAAACCTTACTATACAAAAATGTAGGTCTTGTCAAAGTTCACAATTTATGTCCAAATGGCTTTTTGGGGAGTGAACAATTTCGGAGATATTCCTTGTTATTTGTGCAAGTGTTGCAATAGTTATACTCTTCTCAAATGGAAGGTCGTAATTCACTTTTTTATATCTTAGCTGTGTAAAGAAAACGGAATTTCAAAGCTTTAAAAGATTTGACTATCGTTCAAAGCCTACTGTATACCCATATTCCCGTTGCGTGTGCAAGAAAACGAGTAATAAGATAATTTCTGCAAATGTCTATGTCAACTAATAAGAAGATAGAAGAACATGAGTTTGTAAGAATGGTTAGTGCAAGAGTTGAGAAAGTAATGTGAGTGCAACACGTCAGATTTTTAGAAAAAAGTCCGTGCGACAGAATGTCATGTCATTGTAATGCGTGTATTGGAATAGATATTTGCCACCAAATTGGCCCTAGGCGTCAGGACGGGTTTTCTCCGGGTGCTCCGGTTTCCCCTGCCATCTCATTCCACCGGTGCTCCATCTTCATTCCATGTATCATCAGTGTCACCGCCTGCGGTGCCGTAGTAGTAAAAGCGGGCGTTAAACACTACAACAACAATCAAATTGGCTATGAATGTTAAAATCAAAGCAGTACATTATGATGCCTCTAATGTTCCTACTACTATAGTGTCATGTAATGGAACTAGTATTTTATTTTGGAATGTTCAATGTTAACTAAATAAAATTGACTATATTTCAATTATTCCCGGCGAGTTAAGAGTTGACGTGTTCTGCGTTGCGGAGCATTGGTTAAAATATGACGAAATTAATCTTATCAAAATACCTGGCTATTATCTATCCAGTTGTTATTGCAGGTCTAATACTGAACATGGGGGTACAGCGATTTTCATTAAAGACGGGTTGCTTGGACAAAGTATTATTAATGTTACCAGTCTTGCTCAAGAATCTACTTTGGAAATACGCACGAGCTATATTGCCTCTCTTAGTTTGCTGTGTGTGTCTTTTTATAGAATACCTGATATTAAGTCTTACGATAGAGAATTTTCTTAGAAGATTTTACGATTTTTTAAACCTAGTTTATAAATCTCGTACTAATTTTAATATAGTTTTATGTGGTGACTTCAACTTTGACTTCCTCGTAAACTCGAATGCTGTTAGTAAGTTTAACAATACACTGGATAGTTTTGGTTTACGTCTGACTATTAAACGGTCTACAAGGCCAGGTACTATCTATCCATACATCCATCCATCCATCCATCCATCCATCCATCCATCCATCCATCCATCCATCCATCCATCCATCCATCCATCCATCCATCCATCCATCCATCCATCCATCCATCCATCCATCCATCCATCCATCCATCCATCCATCCATCCATCCATCCATCCATCCATCCATCCATCCATCCATCCATCCATCCATCCATCCATCCATCCATCCATCCATCCATCCATCCATCCATCCATCCATCCATCCATCCATCCACCGATCCATCCACCGATCCATCCACCGATCCATCCACCCATCCATCCACCCATCCATCCACCCATCCATCCACCCATCCATCCACCCATCCATCCATCCATCCATCCATCCATCCATCCATCCATCCATCCACCGTCCATCCCGTCCATCCCGGATCCATTCACGGATCCATTCATCCTATCTATCCATCCTATCTATCCATCCTATCTATCCATCAGCTTAAAATTAATCTTCAAAGTTACATAACATCCAAAGTATCCATTTCCGACCACTGGCTTATGTAAACATGCTCTGTTGGGATATATCTATTATCTATATAATTTTGAACCTAAAGATTCAATTATGTAGGAATACCTGTACTTTATATAAGAATAACATTTCGAACATCAGAAATGTCACTGTTCAATTGAGAAATACGAGTAACTTGATATATCCTTAACTCGCATTCTTGAGAAAAATAAAAATCAGGTCTTTATTTATTTGTTTGTTTATTTATTTAGTGTGTGTGTGCTTATTTTATTTATGTATTTTAAAATTTGGTGTGGAAGAGAGTTCCTTGCGTATGGAGAGATGGTTCTTTTCAGGGGAGCAGGTATCATTGCAGGTACGAATTCATGGCCCAAACTGGACAGATTTGTTCTCTCTCTCTCTCTCTCTCTCTCTCTCTCTCTCTCTCTCTCTCTCTCTCTCTCTCTCTTAGTCATGTAACTACATATTGACCTTCTCCTTGTGTCATATTTAAGCTGTGAAGTCCTCTTCGTTAGGTATTAATTTTAAATAATCTAACGACTCAAAATATTGATTTACTGATTTATTTATTTTTCATAATTTTGTCACTATGCATGGTTGTGCAGGTCAATGTAAAACTTACTGAAAGAAAAATGTAAAACTAGATACAGTTAACAAATATTAAAACGAAACCCAGACTTTTGTCTAATGGCAGTTAATATTGTATTTTAAATATTTACTTTTACTTTGTCAAATTTGACAACACACAAATATTGATTTATTTCAATAAAGTGTGTACTTTAATTCAAAACTTCTTTCACTATATAAAAACATTTCTCAGTTAAAGCTTATGTTATGAATAGATAGGTGACTTTTTACACTTCATTAGTTTGTTGTTTTCATCAGCAATCAACTTTATATTTCGTGTATTATACTTATAAAAATCGAAATATTTCCTTCTCGTTTAATTTGATAAAAATTAAATTCCATAAAATTTGATAAAAATTAAAAATATAGATGGAAATATCAAAACTGTATATGTTCTAAAATATGGTTTACACCAATCTATTCTCTTCAATGTAAAGATAGCTCGTGTAATCCTTTTCTGGCCAATAACTTTTATATTTGTGTAAGAAGAATTGTTCCACTAAAATGAAGCCTAATAAGCAAGTAAGGAGTAAATTGTAGCTAAGAGTTTCAGTGTCAAGCATATTTTTGAATTGCGGTATGGAAAAATCCGCGGCACTTAATTGTTTTGACAACAAACTCGAAATTTTCTTGTTAACAAATTATCCATAAACATGCCAAACAAATTACTACTTCGTATCATTTTATTATTGCATAGATTGTATTGATTTAATTGAGCGTTAGGATATCGTATGTATCTGTGCAAATGGTAATAGAGGTATCATCAGCATTAAGTAAGACTTTGCTAGCATCCAATAAACAGGCCAAAGGAAATAGAAAGCTTTATTACTATTTTTAATTATTGAATAACTTTATTATTTGGTATCAATGTCAAAACATATAAAGCTATTGTACGTGGTGATTTAGTGTGTGTAGAAGGTGAGGCACTTTTGCTTTGTAAGTCCTCATAAGAAAATGAAGCATAGAGTGCTTAGGAAGACGATAATCTCATGTTATATTTATGTAGATAAATAACAACGCTTCGAAAAAGTGCGGAAAGAATATACTGTACCTGAAGTCTGTATGAAAAACCTGGGGAGGTGCCCAATAGGGGACTGGCACGGAATCCCCCAGTATGGAACATTTCCACAAAGCTATGGATCCCAAAATATTGGTGTTAGATATTTTGGTTAAGATCTATTTTAAGACGAATATCTCTTCCTAAAAAGGGCATCAAAATTACTAAAATCTCTTTAGCCGCTATTAATATAAAATCAAAGGATAATTATAGGTGCGAGCGCGAGTCAGTATACATCCACGTGGATACGCATGAGATAGTGAATTAGGTCTTTTGAGACTTTGTAATGCGCATTCTTAGTTTATATGTTGTCATTATTCCTACAGTATGCGTTTTGATAATTTGTTTCTACGCTTATAACATAGGTATGAATTGAATTGATTTGAGCCTGTTACATACCATAAGGGCTAAGGACTCCTGCACTACAATTTATTAAAATTTAAGGGGGTCCGGCGAGAGGTAAACATTGTTAATCGAAATTGTTAGTCTTTTTGAGGAAGTCAAAATTTTTTAAAGGGTGCAGTTATGCTATTCACAGAGACACAGACAGACATGTACTGAGACGTCGGGCTCGGCACTCGGGTGGGGATGGACAGGGCGGCTCGCGCGACCGCTGTGTGTACGTGACTAACAATCGAGGTGGTACAAACAAGGGGGTTTCGGAAACGCTCTTGAGACTTCTAGCTGATTTATTTCGGTGCGTGGGTGTGTGGAAATCGAGAAAGGCCCTGTGACGTCATCCCCAGCATATAAGGAGTCCAAAGAAGTACAGAGCAGTGAGTTTTAGAGAATTGAGTTACGGACATTGAGTCGGTCAGCGTGAGACAGCTGTGCGTGTGTAGTACGTTGCGTGCATTGTAAGAAGATTCAAAGAGCGTCGCAAGTGATTGTAAGGCTGTAATTAGGGTATGAGAGACAGAGGAAGTGAAGGAAGACATTAAAAGGACCTAGTAAGGACCTTGAGTTATGATAGCCCGAATAAGTGTAGACTGTGTTAACCGTGAATGCCGTGAATAGAAGAATAGAAGATATCTTCGTGCGTGGCAGGATGGAGGAGAAGCCGTGCCAAGTTGCTAACGAGAAAACCGGATCGATCCTACAAGATAGTGACGGCTTCAGGAGACACCTTGCCTGTGGAGCAGGCCTGGCTGGAGTTGACTTTCGGGCAGAGCTTTATGGTCTGTGGGTGTTCGTCATGCGGGTGGCTGAGGTCATACTGGGACTGGATGCCCTCAGGAGCCACAAGACGACGATCGACGTCGGCAGAAGTGGACGAGTTGGAGTTGGACAGGACAAGGTAACACTCCGGAGTACCTGGAGGTCGGCAGGGTGACCCTAGAGGAGGCTGTGGTTGGGCCCGCCAAGAGTAATGGCAGAGAAGGTGCACAAGCAAGGCTGGCGATCATAGAACCCCGGCGGTCGTTTTCACGTTGTGCGCAGACTGGCACGTCAAGGCCAGATGTAGAGCAATCGGAAGAACCGGCGAGATTCCCGCCGAGGTTTCAAGCTGGGTGCCAGACATCGTCCTACCGGGATCAACCGGCGCTACCCAAAAACATTGTCAAGGACCGTGCCACTTAGAGAGGTGATATGATGGCGAGGGCTATAGCACCCAGGGTTGCCGTGAGAGAAGATGCTGGTGATACATTGGGATCGACTGACCAACTACGATGATGCTGATCGGAAGACCAGCGCCTTAGAGGCAGCCGTGTAATGTCGGGCTCGCGCTCGGCGGGGAAGACTATAACAATTGAGGCGGCAGAAACAAATGGGGTTTCGGAAACATTCTCGAGAGTTCTAGCTGAGTCATTTCCGGTGCGTGTATATTTGGAAACCGAGAAAGGTCCGTGTGACGTTATCCTCAGTATACAAGGAGACCAGAGAAGAACAGAGCAATGGGTTTTGGAGAATTGAGCTACGGACATGAGTCAGTCAGTCAACTGTGCGTGTGTACTACGTCGTAAGAAGATTAAATGAGCATCGTGAGTGATTGTATCGTCGTAATTAGGGTATGAGTGACAGAGGAAGTGAAGAAAGACACTAAAATGACTGAGCAAGGTAATGAGAGGCAAAAGCTGTGAGTAGTGATAGCCAGAAAGACTGTAGACTGTGTATTTCCGGTGGAATCTCAGTATGGAATTTTTGAGCGGAATATAATACGTCCCCTGCTTATACTTAGTACATGTAAGGGCTTGTCGAAGGGAAATTTCACTAAACTTTTCTCCATAAGGATACTTGATAGCGAAACTACTAAACAAATGTAAATAGCTTTAGCTGAAATGCTTATCACAGCTTATTAGACTCATTTATAACCTCCGGTAACGATAACCAGAACGAGTAAGTCGAAAAACTTGCATTCGAATGCGAGTGTTCACAATCGGAGGTAAGTTTTCCCGACTCGCAGGAGCGCGAAAGAAGACTTGGCCAAGTTTCAACTTTCTCGTCTACGTTGTCGGGCATGGCATGTTAGATTAATATTGTGCGTATTAGACCTCTAGGTGTAGAAATTGTTCAAGGTGGCCGTGTCATGAAACAGCCACTAAACCTCTCTCTCATTGGGGAGAAATAAATGAATTCCTACTGCCCAGTATCGACCTCCACTTTCTATCAGCTGATCGATAATATGGGCTGCCGTTCTCGTTGCCAGGCTGTTGTGAACCAAAATGCTGAGTGCTGTCTTGCTTCCCGTTACCGTTCTGGTTAACACTACCTGGTGTTTGTGCATCAGCCTTAAGTGTAACAAAAAATAATTTTCTTTGTTCTATGAAGTAGCTAAATTTCCAAAAAATATTTTTTTCGGAGGGGAAATAAATTTTTATGCTAAATGCCCCACGTGAAAAACAAATATGTTTTGGAATTGTGTCTCAAAGATAGTTATTTAAATCAAAAACTAAATTTTGTGTAATTTCGTGAAAAGAAAATACCTAGTAAATTGTATAACAATTAACTGCATTAATGGAAATTAATTCCTCTTTCACACAAACCATGTGTAGGACAAAAATTGGAAATGTAGAATCAGACTGAAAAACTCAATGCCATATCTGGGATTTGAACCACACATTTTCCGAACTCTGTCCGGAAGATCCATGGTTCAAATCCCGAATATGGCATCGGATTTTTCAGTCTGATTCCAGCTTTCCTAATTGCGTTAAATTGTTAAAACTCTAAATCGAAAACTATATTTGATGTAAAGATAATATATTTATCCGTCTTCAAAGAATAGATAGCTAAAATTCGTAAGAAACAATATAAATTGCTAAATGGGGAGCATTGCCAATAATGCAAGATGAACAGAAAATTGAAGTTTAAAAACCCATGGATTATTTGCATGCATCTGTGCTCGTCCGTTTGAATTTTGCATTCCGGTGTTTAATTGAAGGGCAAAGTCAGCAGTTGAATCCTGGTTCTAGTGATGAAGGCAAATTTAGCATCGAATACTCTCAAAAGATGAACCTAAATAATATAAAGTGTTGTTTTTTCTAGTAAAGCAGTATCTATAACCGTAAGCTAGTGCGTGTAAGACAAAATCGTGCTTTTTTGTATGGTATGTATTTTTGAATTTGTAGCTCTCTTATTCATCGAGGCATATTGTTAAGCAAAAACCACAACACCAAAAAGAAACAAAACTTATTCCTCTGCATGCCATGATGAAGTTATATAGTTTGTGAGGGAGCTAGTGCTATCTACCGGGCAAATCTCGCAGCAACAGGCAGCTGAATCGATTTAGTAACTGAAGCTACGCACTCCTGACGCTAGATGGCGAGAGTTTCAACTTCGTGCAATAAATTTTAAATCCAGATTATAACATGGGTGACAAAATTGGTTCACATTTGTAACTTTTAAAGTATATAAACTACATACACTTCATACTTCCAGACTCTGAGGAGAATTTGAAGTAATCCTGGATAGAGAAGAATTCCCAACCCCCGGAATCGAACCCACGACCTCTTGCACAGCAGGCAAATGCTCTACCGACGGAGCTGCGGGTCAACTTATCAACATATTCTTGTACATTAAAATGTTATATTTCTGACTTGAAGCATCCACTTCTTGCTAATGTTAGTTTTCTTCGGTAGGTTCTGGTAAATATTTGGAGAAAATGTTGTTGATCCAATATTTTAAAGGTGTTACTATACAACATCCAAGTATTTTAACTGTAGATGTATAGGGACTAAAACGAGTATAGAATATAGGTATGTAGGCAAACGTACAATTTGCGTTAAATGAAGGATAATATTATTAGAACTATTTCATGACTTTTAATAACAATTCACGTGAAGCTTGTTTCACAGTTTAGCAATAAAATACCTGTAATGTTTCAGGCTGAACACATGGTTGTTTTAAGAATACCTTGAGGTCAAAAGCCAGGAAACTCAAAACATGCCTTTCTAGTTTTAAACTGAAATACATAAGTTTATTTCAACTTAAACTAAACCACAAATACCGCATTCAAAAGCGTAACAGTATTGAAATATGTTACGGCAGACATAACATTTAATGGTGGTTGATAGCTGACCCCTTCATGAACAAATTACCTTTTCTGTTGGCCAAATAAATGTTTTGGGTGCAAATATTTATAACACCAGCTTACAACATAATTTCACAGCGTGTTTAAGAATACAACACCGCAAGGCATGCAAGCCTCTGATTAAACACTGTGTTTACCAGCTCTTTCCGGCACCCGTCATTAAATTTTATGTCTGCTATAGGGTTGCTCAACATAATGTGAACATAATGCTTAGCACAAATCAAATGCCTAAGTGCTGGGGTGGAGCCAGGAGTTATATATGTACCTTTTACTTGATGTGAACCTTATTTTCATATTTTATTAAGTTTTTTACTTTTATTGCAACCACTTCCACTGCTATTTACCTTTGATTTAGAGAACACTTTAAACTGGAAACACCTCTCATATATGCATAACCAAGTCTTCCTCTTACTAAGTTAAATACCACACAAAAAGAGTTGTTCGGTATTGTATGATCATTTTTGATCCCGTGTATCACCTCGTGAACTGCATACCTCCCCTTCTCGTTTGCTGTTTGTAACACATAGCGCAATGATGCAGCATCTCTGTGGGCAATCATATAGTTCGTCGTATATTTAGGGCTCTTTCATATTTTGTAGCTAGAAAATAAGTATGTATAAACTGTATTTTGTGCTCAGTTTTCCAATAAATTTATAAGCGATATAAATTTATTTCCTCTATTTCCAACTTCATACATGTTTCATACTTATAAATGATAATGAAAAAAAATGAAAAAAAAAAAAAAATAAAACGTAACATTATAACATTCATATGAGCTTCTCTGCCATTACCACTTATTTTATAACGCTTTTTACAAGTACTACTATGAAAGCTTGTTTTTCTACTCTGGTGTTAATGGAAATTAATATTTGCAGAACTTTAGAACACATTACATTTATAAGGGACATGCAGGAAGATATGTTAACAACCAGATCATTGTATGTCATACGCTGTCCACATTACTAGAAAAATTGAATAGCGACAACACTTCAAATAATGGTAGTTATGAAGAAAGCAAACCCATAAAAATGGATATCTCCTATACCACAAAAAAAAATTGAATAAATTTGTGTATTTTAAAGAGATCCATATTTTTATGCAAAATGCCTGTTAAATGAAACAAGACTTCAAGTGTTATTCTCAAAAATCCAAGATATACATGTTACTTTTCAAGTGAACATATTAATTGAATTGTACCTTATAAAACCATGAAACCATGAAACCATTGAAACCATGAAAAACGTTCTATGTAAATGGTAGTTTGACGTATGGGATATTCATAAAAATCTGTGTTGCATCTTTGGAATAGAAAGTAATATCATATTTGGTGTTTATTTGAATTCTTTTTTTAGAGTTAAACAGTGCATAGACACACAGAAGGATATCCTGTTTTATTCAGGCAGCTTCAAAATGTACTTCTTGTGAAAGTTCGATATCGATGTAGAATTTTTGGTGTGGAATGTAACATTTCCTTTACGGTTTAGGTGGTAGAAAAACTAAAAATGGGACGAACCTTGCAGAATCAGGACAAGTTGTACGCCAGTAGGTACATTGATACTATTGTTCATTTCTATATCTGATCATAATATTATCAATATACTTCATCTCTTTGGGAACTTCACGAATACAGCACGAAGGAAATGTCGGAACAAATGAAACAACCAAGGGCATCCGGTAAGATTATTTGTTGAATGAAAATATATAATTTATACACCGTTATTTAATTGAATTTATTGTATATAAATGTCGAGACGTAGCAAAGCCTATATTAATGCATATAAAGTTTGCTTCACAGTTATTTACCACTAAAATAACTGCAACATTTCAGGCTAACTTATGGTGCTACTATAGGTACGTTATAGTCTAAATTCAAGGTATCTAAAAACAAATAGTCTTATACTGTAGTTAATTTTATCAACATGAAAGTAATTTCGACTCAAAAGAAGAGTCAGCTTTAGAAAATATGATCTCCATGTCACCAACTTTAGTGACAAGTCTCAGGGGATTTAGATCCTTTTAAAGATAGAATCTCCTGCAAAGCAACGAGTGACATTTTCGGCGTTTTAATACCAATTATATACCAGGAATTTTGGCATTTTAGTAGTGTGCTTGCACTTTCTAATGTTTACTTTCTCTGCCGCTTGCCACCGGTAGTATATTTCACCCTTAATTTCAATAACTTTATTCACTGGAAAAAAATTAAACTGAGTTTTTATTTATGGGCACCCTTTCACTGTTGTGATTCTTAGATTCCCATTCTACACTGGGCATGAAATACCGTTTCCACTGCTCAGAGGCCTCTTTATAAGGCTTGAGGTTCGTTTACGTGCCATAAATCTACGACACGGGACCACCGGCTTTACTTCCCTTTCGAAGGAAGCCATGCTATGGGTTTTTACGTCCAAAAAGATCCGTCACCCTACTCCGGGTTTGAATCCGCGATCTTGGAAACCATAGGCTAAGCATGTTAACCCTAGACCACAACCACGGAGAATGACTTGATTTCACGGGAAGTAAATGTTTTAAGTACGTCTTTAAATAACATAGCTCAAAAACAAAAACAGGAATATAAAACTATTGTGACGTCGGCCGCTGCGCACAACAAAGGGCAGGGAGGGCTAAGCTACTTCATACCACTATCACACCACTCACGCGAACAAACACGTAACTAAAATCAAAGCTGCAATACAAAGGGTTTTCTAGAGCATTCGAGAAGCTTCTGACAGCCGGCATGTTTGTACAGATTCGGGAAAGATACCTTATCGCCGGTATAGAAGCTTGCGAAGCGCGCGAGGGCAGACATTTTTTTGAATCGGTCAGCGTGTCAGAGAGTGCGAGACAGCTGTGTGTGTGGTACTGTCGTCGTGAAAGATACGTCGCATCGGAGTGAAGAAGCTTTGATGAGTGTTGGGTGATTGTGTAGTCAGAGTTAGTGTATGAAAGGCAGAGAAAGTGAAGGACAGCGGAAAGAACTGAGTAAAGGTTACGAGAAGGATAAGTTGTGAGTTTTAGTATCACGAAAGACCGTTGACTTTGTTAACATCAGTGGAAGAGAACTGTGCTTTGCGCAAAAATTTAGAAGGAAAATAAAATGAGATAAAAGTAACTGGATTGAACTTTTGTGGTTTTGTTATACTATGTATTTGAACCCAGCATCTTTTAAATATGAAACTACAGGCTTTTCACGAAATTCTGAGCGACCTTAAACTTCCCTTTACACGAATTTGTTTTCATTAGTTTTTATTTTTTCACGAATATTTGAAATGACTGACTAAAACATCATAGTGATATGTACAGCTCGAAAGTTGGGATCTTCTATGCCTAAGCTATCTGGATTCATTGTTAATAAATACTTTCTGTCACCCAGAATTACTGTATTGAAGCTGGATTTAGCGACTTTCTAGGGACTTTTAGTTCAATTTTACAAAGTTTTAAGTTATATTGGGAACTGGGTAAGCATTAAATATTTTATTGAACTACATCAACAACTTCCCACATTTGTGGATTGCCAAATTGACAAAGTAAACAAAAAGACAAATATAACAATATTATTAAGCCATTAGACAAACGTTAGAGTTTAGGTTTAAGCTTATTATCATAAGGCTCTATAATTCCTTGGTTTAAATGTAAATTACGCAGTTAAGTAATGACAGGTACATTAAAATCTCGGAATAGGAATGGAGACTGTCAAATAATGTAAGTAAAAGTAGGCATACTCCACTCAAAAATTTGACCCTCAAAATTTCACCGGAAACATGCGTTTTAATTCTCCCCGAATAAACAAAAAATTCAATTTTTACTTTCTCTACTGCTTACCTTTAATAAGTAGAGGAAATAATGTATTCCATCAAAAATTTTGATGTCTAGACTTAACTGGAAATATTTTTTGAGGCACCCTAAATTCAGAAGAAGTATTTCTAGAAAAAGTGTGAGCAACATAACTCAAAAACGAAAGTTTCAATAAATCCAAACCTGCTATTTAAGTTCAGCATCTTCCAAAGGTGATACGAACGTTTTCAAAATAACTTTTGCATGTCCGTTCTTTTCTATTGTTATATTTTTTCTTTTTGATAATTACATAACGATTTTGATTTTTGCAACATATTTAAGATACTTACAGACCCTTTCTATGCAGATAGTTGTGATTAAAGTAAATAGAAAAGTCTAATAGGTAACAGTGATATTACTGTCTACATTTTCTTTCCAAGTGGCGTCTATATTTTTCTGTAGAAGTTTTCGTGTGTAAGTTTTCGAGCTATACAGAATTCATTGTGAACAAAAACCAATTGACAGCCAATTCACAGAGGTCAATTCACAGAAAGCTTAAGCATCATTTTTTTCTAAACATATATATGTAAGGTTTGGGACCACCTCGTGAAATCTTGGTATCGAATTTTGAGGTCTAATGTAATACTTAAGTGGTAGCTATACTTAAATTATTTTTAATGACACTAACAACTGCAAGATCGTGTCAGCGTTGTCAGTGTGCCTGAATTTTGTCCAATGGGATTTCTTCATACATATTATCATCCGGTCAGGGTTGAACCTACAACATATGTAGTGTGCAAAATCATCTGTTCCACCCAGGTCAATCCTAAGAAGCATTTAGAACAAAAAGTTGATATATGCATAGTTTCTAAGATTATTATGAAATAATAATGGACGAGAAGGATGTGTGAGCTTTTCCTTTCCTAAGCGAATATCACAAAAAATGTCTGATATGGAAGTTATGGAAGTTATGCCATTATAAATTCACTTATTTCCTTATACATAGATGCTATTTAATATAAAAATCATATGTGTTGCACTCACATGACTTTCTCTACACTTGTACAAACTATTCTTAGAGACACTTACATTTTCAGAAATTATCTTATTGCTAATTTTCTTGTTGGTCAAGGAAAATATGGGAATACAGTAGAATTGAAGCGATAGCCAAATCTTTTAAAGCTGGTCGCTATGTGATGTGTTATAGAAAAATTCTGGACTTCAAAACAAAGCCAACTTTTTGTTTTTGAATTATACGTATGTATGTCTGTCTGTCCGTCTGTCTGCCTGTCTCTTTCTCTTTCTCTCTCTCTCTCTCTCTCTCTCTCTCTCTCTCTCTCTCTCTCTCTCCCTCTCCCTCTCCCTCCCTCACGCGCACGCACAGAGGTCCGGACTTGGAAACCTACATTATTTATGTTATCAATACAAATTTAGGGTGAATTAAACTAAGCAAGATGGCTCCGTGGTAACGTCTGAGGCTCGCATTCGGGAACTCCCGCGTTCGATTCCCGGCGACCGCCGACTCTGACCTTGTGATTTTCGTGGTTTTCTGTCGTAGAAGCCGAATGTTAGGGTGGTTTATAATATATCACGATTTCCTTTTCAGCATTTCCCTTTCATTCTGTTTCTTTCTCATCTTTCAGGTGTGTTTCGTGGTGTATGCCGGTGTTGAAAGATGGCGTGAATGCTTGCCAAAAAAAAAAAAAAAAAAAAAAAACAGTACTCGCGGACATACACAGTTGCTTGGCCGAGGGTTGTTCATTGTCCTCTATAAGCAGCTTCAGCAATGGACAAGTCTTCAGGCTTGGAACTGTTAGGGACTTCTGCGTGTCTCTGTGGCTTGCAGCCTGTAGCCTCCTGCAGCTCCTTCACTTCATCCCTTTCTCCTGGGCGATGTTAGCCAAATAAACAAATAAACCTATGTAGGTTGCAGTGTATGCATGACCTCTAACCTATAAAATATCCTAACCTGTACAATACTTCCTCTACGTACCACTGGTAAAAAATAGAAAAGAAAAAAGATAAAAGAAATTAAGGTGTACTCATTACACCCATAATGTCATCCTGTTTCCTTTGCGCGTTTTTATATATGGTGTATTTTAAATAAATACTATTTTGCCTTTTATGTGACTGTTCTTAAAATCGAAGAGGCAGGTAACAGCATTACGCATGGAGAAACGAGCTGACAGAATGACGTGATGTCACATATATTTTCTTCCCTCCTCTGAGTGCATAATACTGGCCCCGGGTGCCAATAACCACTTCGTTTCATTAACAAAACAACAGCCACAAAAATGGGAGGTGGAGAGGGGTGGTTTAGGCAAGATCTCTGTTTTGGAAACAAAATATGATGGTCTCTCCCCCAACTCTTGTGCTGACGCCAAACACCGTCGAGATTTACTACTTGTTCTCTAAATGATATATTTTATGGTGGAGGATTGTGCGGGATAAAGTTCACACCCTGCTCTGTTCGAGGTTGAGGGGGAGGGGGTGGTAAGTATCAACGCCGCACTCCCTAATCTTCCTGCAGCAAAACATTCTACATACGTGTACGTTTCTGAATAAATATTCTCGGTGACCGAAATTTCTTTAGCTTGTGTGCGGGATACAGATAAAAGTGACGCTGTTTCTTATATGAGCCGAGATTTCAACATGGAAATGTTCACATAGACTTTTGACTTCAAAATTCAAGCTTTGTGCTCAGTATTTGTATTTGCATTTAGAAGCAGTAGTTCAACATCCGCGAAAGTTCATTCTTAAACTTTCCATTAAGTTCTTGAATATTCTATAAAGATTTTATGCACAACGATCACACGACTTTCATTCTTCACTTTATGGGTTATTTTTCTAGTCATACTACAAAGCGTTTGTATGGCTGACGTAAAATTTAATGGCGAATGGCAGCAGGACTTGGCCAAGTTTTTATATAGTTAAAAAAATATCGAAATGCGGTACGTTATCTCAAGGTTGGCAGTCCACGGATTCCACCACATGATATGCAAGAAGAAGACGAAGAAAAAGAAGAAGAAGAACTACCACGAACCAAATATGGACTGTGAATCTAGTTTCTGTGAAAAGGCGTGTTACTGCATATCACATCGAAATATGTACAAAGTCAATAAGGTAATACCTAAACATGTAACTTCACTTGGCTATCTGGCCACAGTTAATTCTGTTATTATATAAACACCCACTCTGTAAGCCAGTGATATAAATGTCATTTTCGCCCACAAAATTTATTTGTAAAACAGGAAAGAATAGTAGTGGTCGGATGTCAGAAGCCATTAAATTTTATGTCTACCATAGGAAAAAAAGAGCCTGTTTTCCCATCTGCTGTCATTTCTTGTTATGTAGGCTTCAGTGCCTAGCATCAGATGCCTGTCGGGGAGCAGACGAACCTTTGGACCACACAGAGTGAAGACCTAGAAGCGGGTGGTCAGCCAAGCACCGGTCGAGTGAGGAAGAGGATGATATGAAATGCAGGCGAAATCGATGACTGGAAAGGTAATAATGGAGCAATTCGTAGAATGAGTGGCGGGGGAAACCGGAGAACCCACAGAAAACCCGTCCTGACGCCGCTTTGTCTACCACGAATACCACATGTGGGTCCCTGGGATCGAACCCAGGCAACCTACGTGGTAGGCGAACGCTCTAACCACTCGGCCACGCCGCCGGGAAATTCTCATCAAATTTAATACAGAAACGGATAGCTTTTTGAAGTACAAGAACATAAAGCCTATGTAAGTCATCGTGGTCGTTCTAGCTGGCTGAATTAGTATCAGGAGCTGACCTACTGATCCCAAGGTTGCGGGTTCAAACCCCACCCAGACCGATGGTAGTTAAAAGTAACAGCCTAATGTCAGTAGACTAACTGGCATACAAATGAATTCCTGCCGGACAAATTTCCGATACACCGGCTGCGATGTTAAAATCCTGGCGTTTGATAGCCTCGTTAACAAACAAAATATTTATTTATTTGTCGCCAGCAGTGAATTTGGTTATGTTGGTAAACTGAGAAACTATGATTGAGGTAACATTTAAGTGCAAAATAAAGGATTACAAAATAATGTAAATCATTTATGATTACAATAAATAAATTCACATTATAGATATGCTACCTACTGGGAATATTTAATTTCCCTGAATTAAATTTCTTACCTTAATAAATACGAAATCCCATACTTTAAAATTAATTTTATCCCAATTCTAAGGCATACATCAATGAAATAAAATAGTTGTGTTGGATAGCAAAGTGTTTCAAGCCCATTTTGAAGCAGTCATTCAATTGAAACTACCAAGCAATCTGCCGATTATTATAGTAATACTCGAATCATTATGCCGACCATGAAAGCCAGGGTAGTTGTCATAATTCCTGTCAGCCCAAAATATTGAGGTTAATATTCAATGCTTTTCCTCAGAGCATTTTGACATTGATACGTCGAGCTTCCGTAGAAAGCATCCCAAATTTGATGCTCCTTGGAAGACGTCACGTTGCCAAGGAGGCAGAGAGTAACTTTTAGAATTGAAAATGCTAGTTCGTGAAAGTTTATGCACAGAAAAGAATTTTTGTGTGTATTAGTGATAATTTGTGTTAAGTTAGGCCATAGCTGGATGTAAAATGAAGGAAATAAAGTAATTGAAAGGTGAAAATTGTTACAGAATATTTAGGTAAATTTATTTATATTTAAGAAGATAAACTCTTTGAAGAATTACGATAGCAGGATGTTTAAAAATTTAAAAACTCGTAATTATTTTTATCTACGAACTTAAACATGTTGACTTTTCAAAGTTAATCAACTAAATCATCTTCAAGGTCGCACATTGACTGACAAGTATTAAATCTATGGAAAATTAATTATTCATTGTTTATAATTTGATTTTCAATAACGGAATAGCTGTTTTAGATTACACATATCCACAATTTTAAGCATAGGTACCAGTTGAATTCCCCTTATGACTACAATATATTTTTTGTTTAGGGAATGCTAGGATAATTATTTTAAGGCATCTTTGTGACAAATAAGTTCTGTTTTTTAATTATCACCCATTAACCAAAATACACCCCATAGTGAAATGAGGTTGCTTTCTAAACTATTAAAGCTTTTTTGACAGAGCCTTAGGGCATATACCGACTTTAGGCCATTTTTCTTTGAAATAGGTTTGTTTACCTTGATTTTTTATAAACATTAAATTCACATACTTTTGCACTCTCATTCATACTTCCAGATTCTAGGTAGGATGGAGAATTATCCTGACTAAAGAAAAATATCCAACCTTCAATAGGCAATCGAACTCGGAACCTACAGATTTCGAAGTCAGACCACAGAGGTAGCCCAGTTCAACGCTGTTATAAATAAAAACGTATTTTAATTATTTTTGAACCAAAAGAAGCTAGGTTATAAAGAGATGCGATCTTTTATTTCACTCAAAATGACCTGGTAAATTTCTGTTTGCGTTTCTCGCTAAAGTGGAAAGGCTGCATGACGTGTTAATGCCTTTGTTATGTCCGTCGTGTGTAATATAATTATGGATTGACGCGCGCATCGGCCCACGTGCATCTTCCTTCCGTTTTAGTGGATGCTATATGACGCAACTTCCGGTGGGCTGAAGTTTAAATAGTGCCGCTAAGTGAATCAGCAGAAGGAAGAACTGTACAGAGAGTATGTCCGTGATTAGCGGATGATTCGTCAACAGATATTTCGTCAACAAGAATATTGATGACACAGTGGTTCAAAGGGATACTTATTTATTGAAAAAATACCAAAACCATAAAAACCGGAGAAAAAGACCTGGCATTCTGGAGGTCGAGGGCTTGATTCCTCCACCAGATCTTCCTGATCCATTTTTTCGCAGTTTTTCTCTGGCCATTAGACAAATGTAGGGATAGTAACATCCCCCCGAATTTTCCACTCCTCCATTTCATTTCACCTTTATTTCAACCCGGTGTTTCAGGGTCTAAGTGTTGGCGATGGGCGAGTTTGGCGCCCTGTGTGGGGACTTTGTGAACTGTAACTCAGTCCTCGGCGAGTTGGTGAAGGTTTAATCACCTGACCGGTAGCTCGAACCCTGGTGTTGAAATAAATCTCCAGCACTCGTTAGGGACCCTCGCACTGGCTCACGCTACTCGCCCGGGTCCAGCACGCCCGTAGAGCGCCCTCACTTCATTCCTTCCTCCGGGGGCCTGACAAACAATAGCCTCGACAGTGTGGAATCCCCTCCGTAAATACTCCATATCTAATGTTTACACAGGAAAACTACAAATGAAATACAAGTTTCCCATAAAATTATAATTGAAAACTTAGGCATTGACAACCCTATGATGTCCTTGCAATGACATGCAGACCCTAGCTTATACATTATTTAATTCGGAATTGAAGGCGTTTGGTACAACATATTCCACTCTAATTGCTTTACATACTCGTTGCAAGGCATGGGCAATACAAGTTATATTATAAATGATCGCCAAGAAATAACATCAAATCAACCCTCTATTGCCCGAATTATTTTGCTACATATGCCACTCTTCTTCTCATGCCTGAACCGGTTTAGGTACCCTTGCCACAGGCACCCTAAAGAAAGTAACTCGAATATGCATGATTGTTAAAGGCCAGACGAACTGGACTAGCCATCCATTCAAAGCAGAAAGCCGCGAGTTTAATCCAGTGACCACAATCAAATGTGGCTGTAGTGAAGGATGGGGAGAGCCCATGTAAAATAATCAGTGAGAAGGTATACGTGATGATGACGGTGTTATATGAGATTACATTGCATGGATTTTAATTTTTTAAAAAGAAATAAAAGACACTATAATAATGCTCAAATAAATTTATACAGAGTGTCCCAAAATTAGATCGACAAACTTTGGGAGCTTTTTGTTATGGAACTTGATTGCTGCTTCCTACCCAGTTTAATGAAAATTAGTATTGCATTTATCTTAGTAAGGCACACAATCTTAATCAAAGAAACAAACACAGAACACATAAAGAAAACACAAAATCTCATTGTTTAGTTACTCACAGCTACTGGATCCTAGAACAGCACAACTCTAAAAAGAATGTATGTCAATCAAGTACATGGATAAAATATAAATTTGGGTTACCTTCATGGCTATATACTTACTCAATGCCGGCTGGTGTAAGCCTCCTGGTGGGTGTAATAACGGGTGATCCAAAAGACTGTGAACCGGCTGTGCTGTTTTGTCTGTACGGGTCCCCTGCGCTCGTTGCCAACTGCTGCTGTCATAGAACAGCGCGGATAAAACCATACAACATTTTAAAACCACTTTAAAGGCTTTACTTACCAATATAATCGAAGCAGAAGCTGAAACTGGCCATCGTTGTTGTCCATGCATTTTTTGGCACCTCTTTAGGAAACTATCACTCGCCGTAGTTCACGTTGAGAAATACTGGCTATTTCCTGGCAGCTATTTTGTTTTAATTCTTCCAGGGTGTGTGGGTTTGTCTTGTACACTTTGTGCCTTAAGTTACTCCAGAGATAGAAATTGCAGATCACCTGGAAATCTTTTTGCAATGCAAATCGCAATTTCACTTGGCGATCTGAGTTAACACATTCAAATCATAAATAAATACATTCTGTGCAGTAGAAAACAAATGCTGAGCCATAATGCACTTTGTGACTAAGTACAGGACGGAATAATAATACTGGTAGTAACTCAACCACACGATAGTGCGTCAGCTCAATACTGCATTTTCAGAGCAGAGAAAAACAAGTCAACCGCGTGACCTTGTGTACATCAACTGCTGTTATCGTCCTTCTGGCAGCGCAGTGGAAAAACACCGTGTAGTGCTTCTTATGTTTTTGGAATATCTCTGTATAATAACTTATCTTGCTTAAAAGATGTATATTAAAAAATAACGTTTTATGAATAGGAATTTCTAGAGTAGCTGTAACAAATATTTCAGTGTCTAGAGAAAGTAATACGATTTCTTTCAATTGTGAAAAACCCTTTCGTAAAATAAGGCTAATTATATTTAAACATCAATTAAATTATTATATTAATATGTCTAAGTATTGTCGGATCATTCTCTTTTTTTAATTTCAAGTATAACTGAATCATCGGATGGCTGAAAAGCAAGTAATGGTCTCTTAAAGCAGATTATAGTAACAGTACTTACTGAAATGGTATGATGATCACGTAATATAATTCAATTTTCAGCATTGGCTGAATTAAAATTAAACACCGCTCAATCTGATTTCTCGTTAAGCAAGTAGTTTAAAAAGTGAGAAAGAATTCATTCAGAGACAGTTTATTCAGCATTCGATGTTGAAGATGAAAATCTAAACACTGCCAAGTTTTAAATAGTACTCATCAGTAAACCGTGGTTCTGCGAAATAAAATCGCACCTCTCCGTCATTTAGTTCATTGTTTTTAGTATGTGCATGGATCTTGCTCTATGTTTCTTTCATCATTTTGTTTCGAAGAGATTTTGCACCCTCTTACACGAAAAGAGCTTTCAGAAGATGCAAAGACGTCAATCCCCTACGTCCGCGCCTGCAAACGACGGCCCCCATTTTCAGTTGCAGGCCGTCGCCAGGCAGATGGCTCTGCAGGAGTTCTCGCGCCTCATCTCCTTCCGTTTTCACACCCTCACACTTTATAAAACCTTTATTGGCGTTGAAACGGTAGGGGATCCGCCGAGATGGACACGTGACTCAAATTAACGGCTGTCAGTGTTTTCAATTGAGCGTGCGTCTCCGTGAATAATTACAGTTTACGTAGTGTTATTGCTGTGTAATAGTTGACTTAACCTCCAGCTTTATTACACCTCTATGTGTGACTTAGCACAAATTGCTCCAGCAGTCTTCGGTTTTATGTAGAGTGCTCCTTTATTAAGTTAATGCAGTGTTACAGCATTAAAGATTTCTTTAATTGAACACTCCATTAACATTCCGCATTTTATCCACGTGTATGCAAATTTCAAAGCCGTGTAAATCTCCCCGCAAACAATAAAATTGTCAAATTCAATGCTTTACATGAGTGCAAGATTGTCACAACTTTTCTTGTCAAATTGCTCCCAATAACCTTAAGGCAAATAAGGACGTACTCTAAACGGTAATACATATGAGAATGATTTGATGGTTTTGTCTAATAAAATAGAACTATTCACAATACGTCACGAAGTGGCTGAAAGGTAAACATAAATGGCTACCCAGATAAGGGATGTCGTATGTGAGTGAATTAGGTTTGATGCCTAAACAATGCATACACAAACATTGACAGGAGTCGAGCTGCAAGTTCATGCATCTGAAGAGTCGTGACTGAGGAAACCTTCAATAAAACTGCAATCAACTTGATCTACTAGTTCAATTATCTTCAGTTAGAATTGGGAAAATACGTCATCCATAATGGCATTGAATGGAGTAGCTAAGATTCATAGCTCATTTTTGGGGTGCAACATCAGCAAATCGGTAGTTAAATTCCTCGAGTAATGATCGTAATTTTTAGGTATATATTCTTCGAAATCAGAATTTCCCTCACTCACCACTAAGTGTGGGTAAATGAGATAGCCTGCCTCTGTAGCGTGGTGGTAGCGTGTCTGCCTCATGTCCAAGACGTTGCGAGTTCGAATCTCACCTGGGTGAGTTATCCGGATAAGGTTCTTTCCAAGGTTTTCCCTTATCCTGAAAAGACGAATATATGGTAACTTTATGTTCTGTGGACCTCATTTGAGCATCATTTCATCCTCATCCACTTCATTCCAATATGACCCTACGTTGCAGGACGTTAAAAAAAGGAAGTAAATGAGATAGGTACATTTCCTGTGGACAGCTGACGATTCTATAATTATTGTGTAGTCTTGATTGCTTATGTTTTAAGCTTGATATTATGTTATTAATTTCATTCTTTCTTTGCAAGGCTCCATTTAGTAGCATGAGATGCTCGGTAAAATCAACAAGGTACGCAAGACCTACTTGTCATCCCTAATCTGTGGTCCTGGTGATTTTCAAGAGCATATCTATCATTTCCTTCGAGCAACTCGAAAAATCCGCTCTCTACACCTCTCCAGTCATTGGACCTCTGAATAGTAAGATATGTGACAATATTCAGTTTCATTTCCTCGAAACCCTTTAAACTGTTTATAGTTTAATAATTTAATCCGCTGGTTTTTATTCTATTGGATACTTTATCAATATCCCTCAATGTATGAGAAGATTAGTACAGTGAATAGTGTAATGCACAAATGCTAAATTATCACAAATCCTAGATTCCAATCTCTCATGGATACACAAGAAAGTGCCATGAATATATTTTTAGGAGACAGTAGGATTTCATGGCCTTTCCGGTTATGTTGACATTGCAGGTAAATTAATTATCTCGTATTCACATCTACCAACTTAACCTACCCTTCCATGTTACGTACTTTTAAGGACTAGGCCATAGCACTCACAACCTTAAACTTAACAATGAATAAACAATAAAGATTATTAAAATTAAAGCAATCAAAAATTACAAAATAAGGTTTTAAATCATTTGTCTGAAATTACTGATTAATTCCTCTTAATTTCATTAAAATAAAACACAAATTATGTGCACCAAAATATTCATTTCAACCTAAATAAATATATTTAAGATTTTAATCTAAACCAATTGATAAAGGTAATTTACTTTGATTAATACCGAACTTGTTGGTCTTTACCACCTCAGTAATAATTTTCATCTAACTTCCTTGACCTTTTAGCATATGCTTAGAACGTTAAGCAAATATTTCATGCACTGTTTATGTGCTATATCAAATCGAGATTATAGAAACACAGCAAAGTTAAAGTGATTGTTAAATCTTTTAAGAGCGGGTCGTTATGTAATAACTTTGAAATTCCGTTCTCTTTGCATGACCGAGAGAAGGTAAGGGGAAAACGAATAAAGACTTCCCATTTATCAAAGGTACAGTTAGCTTAAAAGGGGAAGTAACAACAAGCAATAGCTCGGAAATGGTTAAGTCCACAAAAATGCGGTTAACAAAAATTGTTTGTTTAACAATAATCTTGATTTCTGTATAATATTTTGTCTACATCCTACAGTTTATCGACTACGCAAGTCATTCAGAATGAAGAGTACTACAGAGATTATTCCCATAAAATTCAAGAAATACATTTCATTTGTCGTTAAAATATCTTAAACAAGTGGTATTTCAGTCAAAATCGTTAGAGCCATTTGTGATAAAATCAAAACGTTCGAAAAATGTTCCACGTAAACGGTGGTTTGAGTTAGAAGATTTTCATGAAAATCTTCCTGTCGTATCCTTGCAAGATGGTGAATTTAAATACCAAGTTTGGTATATGACCGATCTTTCATCTTTGAGTTATATTGTTCTCCCACTCTCTCTTTCTCTCTCTCATGCAAGCGCACATACGTACATACACAAACAGAGATATGTTTCTAAAATGTATTTTAATTCAGAAGTTCTCAAAAGATCTCCATCTTTTAGCTACGTGATGGAGAAAGTAAAAAAAAAAAAAAGGTTTCCATAGTGCATTTAGGAGTAAAACCAATTTATATTTAAGTGATTTTTTTTTTCTAATTAGCGTCAGTGCATAATGGACTCTAAAGCATCAGGATTAATGTTCAAATAATCAATAGAATAATAATAGAATATATAATGGTCTTCTCTAAAATGTATTTTATAAAAAATAATGATACTTAGGTTAATAGACTCCGGTAAAACCTTTCAAATATTATAAGGCAACGGTCTTGAATAAAAGGACATGTTTGTTTGTGTTCAATAACTAAGTTTTTCGGCCTTTAAAAGTATGTTATGTGACAAGAAGGGAATGTGGTAAATAGTTTATGAACTAACAGCAGAAAATAAATGGTTGGTAAGGTTGGGTTTAGTGAATATGTGAAAAGTAGCAATAATCCAAATTAAATTTCCAACGCATTCTTCATTCAAATATAGGTAGGCCATAGATTACTCACGTGTTTTTGGAAAATAATTTTAAATCATAGATATTAAAAAGCGCAATAAATGGCTCATTTTATTAAAACTAATTTTCTGCATAAATTTAGATAGTTGGTTCATTCCACAGGAAACTGCGAGTTTAATAAACATGTTTTAAATATTGCGGTGAGCAAATTAAGTGCATAATTTGATCTAGTTGTGGATTGTTGAAAATGGTATCTGTGTTGCTTTCATTACCTCGGTTTACTGGGAAATTATAATTGAGGTTATTTGCTAGAAAAACTGTATTTGCTTTTATTAACTAAAATTCAAATTAGGTAACAGTGCAACCAAATTTCTAAGGATTACAAGTTTTGTGGGAATGTCTACAATGATATTTAACATTCCAATAGAAAATGAACTGATAGAACAAGAATCTCAGTTTAAATAACTACGTAAGATTGACATAAGTTAATACACGACAACGCTCACAATAAATTGCAGGTTTCCAAGAAACACAATAAACACAACTCCGAAAACTAAATCAATGAGTTGCACATGGCATCAGAGTGTTTTGTATGGATCAGAAAGTTGCGTCGCGAGTAATCGTGAACGAAGTAAAATGAAATCATATTATTAAGAGAAAAGGCTGCACGGGGCTAGATAGAATTCGAAATTAAGATATTAGCTAGAAGTTTAGGAATTAAATTATAAGATAGATGAAAGCATAAATAAATGAAAGAATAAAATGAAATAATAGAATTCCCAAGAAGGTAGTAAAGTATACATCTAGAGCAGCGATGTCCAACCTTGTCTCCCTGGAGACCTTAGGCAATTAGCTGTTATTCCCCACCTCCTCTTTCAGTCGGAGGGTGAATCAGCTCTCAACCAGAGTCAGTGTCCAATGACGGACACAAACAGGCGATTCCATAGCAGTTTCTAAGTCATACCTTGAATTTTTTCTAAATGGCCTCAGAAAACCGCTCCGTTCTGGATAAGTTTTGCAGAAATGGTAAAGAGTAGGAAACAGACAAAAGCTTACTAAATAAAGAATGTGGCCCTCGTTAAAACACGCAATTTATGTCAAATGCTTCTTTTTCCTTTTGAGTGTACCAATTCTAAGATATTGTTTATTATTTGTTTGAATTTGCCAATGTTTACACTTCTATCAAATAGGAATATGTTGTTATAATTTTTTTCCCCTTTTCAATTGTGTGTCTCTTAGGCTTGCGAAGAGAAGGGAATGCAGTGGCAAAGAAAACTGGGTGTTTTCCCTAGTGTGACATTACTTTTGTTTTCCTTAAGGGTGGGAGGAGACTTTTTTTAAGTTGTATTCACTGCCAGTTAAAGTAATTTATAAATAAAGCTCTGTAAGTCCTCTTCACTATTTTATAATATTAAAATATCGTCAATAACATTATGTTTATATATGCATTCCTGGATGCACCTCTTTTTTCCATATTCTTATAAGATCATCTAGATATATTATGTTAAATATATGAATAGATTATGTGAATAACCTGTCCCGCATTTCCTATAGTTTAATTTATTTACGTTTTAGGGTCAAAGATTAGGCGAGTGGACGGCGGACGAGACATGTGATCGTACAGGTTACTTTGTAAAGCTGTCCGCCCTATTCAGTGTGAGACAAACCCGTGTGGAGAGAGGTAGGCCTGTATCGTGACAGGGATCTTGCTGGAGGAGGATATATCTGGAGACGTTTGGGACCCCACCTCGATGTGCTCTTCGCTTCAATTTCCTCCTACAGATATATAGAAACACAATAGGCCTTTTACGCTAAAGTTCCGAAATGTCGATTCGTTACCTAATAATTATGTTCCTCCACAGTACTTTGTCTTCTTCTTTATCTGATTACCCTCCCCTTATGTAGGACTTACATCCCTTAGGACTTAGAAGGCTGTGCCTAGGGTGAGACACCTGTCGGGGAGTAGACGAATCTATGGGCCAGACAGAGTGAAGACCTGGAAGCGAGTGGTCCGCCCAGCACCAGGTATGAAAGTGAGGAAGAGGATGATATGAAATGCAGGCGAAATGGATGATTTGAAGTAATTGGTGGAATGAGTGGCGGGGAAAACTGGAGAAGCTGGATAAAACCCGCCCTGACGCCGCTTCATCTACCATAAATACCATATGCAGGTCCCTAGGATCGAACCAGGGCCGCCTAGGTGGTCGGTGAACGATCTAACCGCTCAGCCACGACGCCTAAATAATTCCCATCCTTCCTCCTCACATTTTACGGTCGTGGAATTCTGCAATGCAAGTAGTTTCATATTTTCTAGCTCGTGCGGTGCAAAATATAAGTAATTGGATTTTGATTTCAAATGTTTTTAGATCTTCCTCCTTCACCTTCAGCTATATACGTTAGAGGCATTCAGACATGCATCTGCTAATCGATTTATTTGTATGAGTACAAACCTAAAGAAAAACAACTGTGTAGACAAGGATACGCGGAGTGATGAATTGGTATTGGGAGAAGCTTGATTTAAATTATGAAAGAGGAAGGAGAGGAAGAAGAGAAAGAAGAAGCAGCTAATGAAGAGTTTCTTAAAGAGTAGAAGTGATATAAAATAGAAGAGCACAGCTAGGAAAACACAAGCTGGTCTTGTTTAAGAATCCATATGGAAAGAAGGCAGGGCAATTGTTTTAGCTAATAAAAAATTAGTAGAAGGTTCGTTATTTCGATGAAGCAATGTATGAGAAGAAAAGTTACGCTTAATAACGATGCAGTGTTCTTTTGTAGCGCACCTGGTGTTTATTTTTTCATCATTACTGTCCTGTATAATATCGAACTGCTAACCTGGGAACATTACACGGCCCTTATACGGACATAATGTCGGAGTAATTTTCCTCTGCCCTCGCCCTGGACAATATTCGGGGGAGGGGGAGTCCTCCTGCAATATTTGAGCTGGCGGCCGACTCGCTAGCAATATACAGAGAACCGATTTACCCAGTGGCGGATTTAAACTAAAAACTACACATGGGGCTTTTAGCCTATTGTCAATCAATCAGTGCCTTCAGTGAAAAACTGTTTATGCTCAATACGTTAAATTACATTGTCTGCACATAGATTGATGTGTGTTTAGAATGTTAAACTATATATTGCTTGACAATTAAAATAAAGTTGCAAAATTATAGAAGCTCAAAGTAATGCAATGTTTGTATTATCTGTATACATAAAAATGAATGTTTGTGTGTTTGTCCTCTTTACATTCCTAAACCATTGATCCAATTTTAATGACAATTTGATCGGTTGTTTTGCGTACGCCCGAAAAACTTTGAGCTGATCAAACCATTTAGAATAAGCAGAACGCGAGTAGTTTCAACAAATTAATGCATCTACCTCTCTATTTGTATTAAATGGGCGATGGTATGTATGAAGGTGATAATCTCCCACCCCAGTTGACTGATCACCTTGAAAGTTGGCACATCCAGGTATTTTTCATGGAGGAAGATTTTTATCCTATCCATTTATTACATTCACACGGTTTCGAAACACAGTCAGTCCTTCTCTTCTCCGTCTTAAACTTACAATTCATATAATTTTCTGTGTGACTGATATATAAATCTAACGTATTACATTACTAAGGTTTTCCCTACACGCTTTTCTTCCTGTAGTATTTCTGGTTGTTCAACAGTGCTTTTGCACGGTGTCTTACCGGTGTTTTTGTGTATTTAAGAGTATATTATTTATTTGTGTTATTGTGGCGTATTAATTAACTCTTTGTTTAAATGTATTAAGTAATATTTTTAAATATCTCGAAAGAAATACAAGGCTATTGGGCAAGTGCAACCAAAGTCTAAAAGTTGTAGAAATAAATGGTCAATCCATGGGCAATGCCCGCGTTTTTCGGCTAGTAAGAAATAAATATTTAAGGTATGTATCTGTGAAAATAGAAAACTATTGCTTTGATGTTTTTAACATATACTTGCAATATAAAACATACACTTCACACTAATTTTAAGTGCTGTGTCAAACCGTTGTTTGTATTCTTTTTAATCCATAATTATTCATTATCCGATATGGTAATATGAAATGCTTCTTGTACTCTATGGTTTATCAAATAGTTCCCACGTTTCAAGTCTGAGTTTGCTACACAAACTTAAATTTCTCATTTTAAGAGAAAAATATTTTTGTGCAGATGTTACAGAAACAGTAGTAGAAAAGAAAAGTAGATGACAATAGTAAATGCTGTGCCATCTATTCTCAGGCAGTGTAACCAGATAGACTGAATAGTATCTAATGCTATCTACCGTCACAGAGGTAGAGGTATAGTTGCCCTGCACTCTATGAACTCGTGACGAATCAAAGTGGTGTGTTATTGGGATGAGAGCTTGAAGGCTAATTGTATATGTTTCTGTGGATAAAATGAATGACACTCTAATACCATCTGTCGTCACCGAGGCAGAGGTACAGTTGCCCTACACTGACCGCTCTGTGGACTCGAAACGAATCAAGATGGTATGTTATGGGGATGAGACCTTGAAGACTAACTGTCCTCCACGCACCATTCTACGAGAATCTCCTGTTGCGATATGTGTACATATTTAAAGCAACGTAAGAGAAAGAGAGAGAATATCCCGTCCACAAGGCAGCAATGAAGTAGTTTTAATACAACACAACATAAACACAAGTGTAAGGGAAGACCATTTACAATGCAGCTGTAGAATTTGGCATGAGTTTCTAATCCGTGAACTGCATGCGGAAATCTTTCGAGCTTAGCGCACTTTCAAGTTGAGTAACGTAGCTAATAATATCCCAAAACAAAACGCGTCAGGCTTTATAAATAAGTGTTGAACCAAGCAAGCAACAGAGCAGCGTAAGATGTGGCATGGTCAAATGGAAGATTATGTGCTGTTCAGAAGCTGCCAACGTATGAAGAAGAAATACTTCCTCTATGGGCGCCATTCAAGCATAAGCTTGGGTTTGGCAATCTCTTGCGTTACGTTATTTAATGCTTCCATCAAATAACATGGGTGGCTTTATGTTGCCTCCATGTTTACTTTCATTCTAAATGGGCCTTAAGGCTTACCCCCTATCAATTTGTTATTGTTCATCTTGTGATGAGTTTTATTATAAGCATTACTGTGATAATTAACTAGCATCCTTAATTTTTACGCTCTTTTCATGTAATTCCTTGTTTACATTTGCTTGATGTATGATGGTTTGTACTAGTGTTAATTCTGCGTCCTTTAATGGAACACGATGAAGTGTGTCTGTGATACTCAAGAAACAGAATCGTTTAGGCTTCCGTATATCTATAGCGCATAGGATAAACACAGAGGAGGACACCTTGCGCACCACGACCAACTCAGATCTATTGTGGCTATTCCCCCAGGAGGTAGGGATGAAGTGAAGGAACCACAGGGCGCCACAGAGTCGCAGCTAGACAGAAAACAGAGACGTGCCGAAGTCGCTAACAAGTGCTGAGATCTCTTCATCCCGATGTCATGCCCCACCCAGCAGCCACCACACATCGCGGGTACGGTGTTACATAGGCGTCCCTCTCCCTCCGCCGGAGCAAGAGCCTCCTGGGTCTGATGGGTGTCGTACAGGCGTCCCCCCACCTCCCCCAACGGGGGGCAGCGGCCACCCAAACGCCACCTAGCTCTGAGAACAGCAGTTATTATGTGCCAACATTCGCGCCCCCTGCCCGGCACCGTCAGCGCCACTAGCCTAAGAGCACTGTTGAAAGATAAAGAAATAAACTGAAGGGAAATGATGGAAAGGAAACCGTGGTACGAAATAATGTAACTTAGTGACATGGGAAAACCACGGAAAAATCAATGTCAGAGTGCGCGGCCACGGGGATCGAAACTGCGGCCCACAGGCTTCACCGCGTTACAGCTCGGTTTCCAATTTACCCCGGTGATTTCTGCAACTCTTTTAACGCACGAAGGATTATCTACTTACCTGAATGCAGGCTGAAATGGGCCACGTGGTGTGTTTTGAGGTCCCTTGAATCCAGAAAAGGCACTTTTAGAAGAGGGTTCGTAAGAAAGAGAGAGAGAGCGTGTGGGATGGGGTGGGTGTGTATGTCTGTGAATAGCATAACTCAAAAAGCAAAAGTCGATTAAAAACAAAGTTGGTATTTAAGTTTAATATCTTTCAAGGATGCGACACGAAAATTTTGAAGAAAATTCGTCCAACTTAAACTACTCCTTACGTGGAAATTTTTATTTTCTCAAAAATTGCTCTAACACTTTTGACTAAAATGCCACATATTTAAGATATTTTTTTTATGGCAAATGAACTGTATATTTTAAATTTTCTGGCTATAGTCTATGCAGTCCTCTTTACTCTTGATGACTTTTGCATAACTGGTAAACAGTAAGAGATAAACCAAATCTTACTACACAAAAATGTATATCTCGTTAAAACAAAATTTATTTCATATTCATTTACTTTGTTAAGTCGATCATTTCTGAGATATTGCTTATTACTTTCATGTAATGTACTTTTCTTTAATTGCAATCGTTATTTTTTTTTATTTATTTTTTTTTTATTTTTATTTTTATTTATTTTTTTTTTTTTATTTATTTTTTTTTTAACTGGTTCTCCTTTCATCGCAAGCATTTCTTACTACAATGGAAACACTTGGATGGGTTTTGGCAAGATATATTTATGAAAGTTTTGGTTACATAGAATTAGAATATGAAAATCAGTAATAAGGCAATTAAATAGATATTGTGGGAGGTTTCCATCAGTTCATTGAACTTCGAGGAATTACCATTCAGCTAAACAGGCAAGACAGTTTCATTTTAAAATCAAATTGTATTTATTGTTTGTTATAATGTTGTTTCAGTTTTAACTATTATTCTTTTACTTTTATGTTCCAAAACTTTTCGCAATGCCTTGTAAAAAACGAACTAGCTTTAACTTTAATCTTAGGAAATCCTTTGCAGTGAAAACGGTCAAAGTGATTTTGGGTTCTAGCAGTCAAGATCATTATATATTTAGTAATATCAAAAACATGTAGTGCAAAGATAAATCAGTGATGGCATTATGTTTATTATCTCTTGGTATTGCTAAGATAATGTAACTTTAAAGGCATCACATAGTGACCAGCCTAACGTCTGCTTTTTCCCACATTCCCCTAGCATCTAAAAGAAAATTAGTAATATGTTCTGCAAACTTTATCTCGATTACTAGGTACTAGATAGATCTTTAAGAACAGTTTGTACAGGAGTAGAAAATCATGTGAGTGTAACACATCAGCTATTTTGCTCTTTCTCCCTTTTCGTCTCCGCACGTGAACTATTTCCAGTAGTGCTTCTGACGAAAGAAAGAGTTGCATTTGTTGTCTACATAATTAAGAATAGTATTTTAGGGCAACAACGAAGTAATCTGTAAATTAAGCGTAGTTGAAAGTATGGAATGTTATGGAGATGTTCCCGTGCTGGTGCACCTTACTTCACACGGCACTTTTGCTATAGTGTGCTACCATCTAGTGGTACTGACGTAAAATTCTTGCAATAGTAAAAAAAGAAAACGTATGGGAGAAGTTTTGCGCGCTAGTGCACACCTTGAAATGTGGACGATCCGCATGTATTTGACCCATAAGATAACTACGCTGTACCAGTTGTGTATGACTAGAAACTCCCTAAAATGAGCACAGGTTAAGATGTGCTACTCACCCTGTTGCCATATCTCATCGAGTTTAACTCGAGTTTAAACGTTATCATCGATAATTATAATCAACGCCGGGAAAAATTCAAATCACCAATAGCTTTTATTTTAAACGCTGTAAATAGTAAATTACTACACATACGCTACGTTTAATGGCACACAAAGAAAAAATAAGCAATAAATCTGCAAGTATCAAATGTTAGAGCGCTTACATTTTACACAGTAGCGTCAGTCGCTATTTACATTATTATATTCTTCCAGCTTCCTTCCGAATAGTTTCCTCCCAGTACTTCTTGCAGTGAATCACTTAGCTTCTTGTCCACCGTCTCAGTATATTTCTGTTTCCTCTTAATAACTTTCACCACTATTCTTGCTTTGTCCAGTATTTTGAAAACAGTTCCATTATTTATTTTCTTTGCACAGCGTATTAGCCGTATTATTCTACATATTCACATTTCAAATACTTTTTCTGATTTTTTTTCAGAGTTGAAACCTCTAGACTACATAATGCCACATTCAAGGTACGTGGCTAATCTTTTATCATTCTTATTTGAAGAATCCTCAGAAAGTATTTCTTTTCCTGGTCAACGCTTCCTTTGCTATGCTCAGTTTGATTTCTTGACAACAGGTACAAAGGGTGCTAAAGTAAATCTTTGGCAGATTTTGTATCGTTTTCTGGGGTCTTTTGAGGAGTGAGCTTGACCGCTAAGATGGGTGCTGAACAAGCTTTTTCCCCTAGATTTTAACCCCTTCAAAGGTGTGTATTGTTCTAGCCCATAAGGTATGGCTCCAATCACGATACAGGTCTATATGACAAACTGAATGCACTCACTGCCTCTTTCTCTTTTCGCCAATACGACCCAGAGCGTATGCATGTATTTTGTTTCTACGCCATTTAATAAACTTTATCGTGATTATGGGAGTAATTATTTATCAGGGGTGACACAGTCTTGCATCGTAGCCTAAAGCAACCAATGAAATGGTCATGGCTTCCTACAACGACAAATACTGTGACGTAGACGCGAGTGGTATTCTTTGTACGTTCGTATCTACAGCTATTCATTTTTCCCTAGGTGCAACTTTTCGAATTCCTAAGTGTATCTTCATTAAATTTTTCCGATAGCTGCAACATTTATTATGATTATGATTATTATTATTGTTATTATTCTTGCTATAATTATTCCTATTATTATTGTTGTTATTGTTGTTGCTGTTGTTACTGCTGTGTTTGTTGTAATTATTACCTATTAATTATTCTAAGATTACTATTTCCTTCCTTGTTCTTCACCACCTAGCTCCACTAATGTATCTCGCAAGACTTTCTCGTCTTCTGCTATTACTGCGATATCATTAAATGATATTATATACTTTATGCTTCCTCCTTTACTGAAGCAATTTTCCAACTCTAAAAAAAAGTTCTCAGTAATAAACGATGTTCCTTGGTATTCTAATTTCTGTTGATTAATCTTCTGATTCTAATTTTGGCAATCACATAGTCTCCTAAGAGAAAGACCCTCAAAAAAAGATTAAGAACCTCAGCCACGCAGTTTGAATCAACTGGATTTGAAGCCGGGTCCTCAGCGTGTGATGTCACAAAGTAATGCTTCACGCAACATGCGGCCTGCTTTGACAAACAGTTTAGCATATCACATTCTTTGGTTTACGATGTTTATTATTAAATAGCTGAACCGAGAGAGTCGATCTGTCAAAACCTATTGGACTGGCAGTCTCAGAAACTTACCTATATTTTCTCGTCGAGTTCTTGTGGTGGCGTCCTTATAAAGTGTACATTTTTAGTGTTCAGAATAGATCAATTTGGGATGATATACAGTAACAAATTGTAATTTAAAAAATTGAATATAAATGCATTTCAGTGTTCACTTTGTTTTCTGACTATCAAATAATTACCGTGTTAACAACAATAAATTTGTATAATGTTAATATAATTTTCTATGTATTTTAATGTCACAATAATAAACAGCTACTTACAAAATTCAGTTTTTTAATTCGTGCAGCGCAATACTTCAGTAATATTGTCTTATGATATTTTCATTGTAATTCTTTAAGGAACACAATGTTTTTGTTTGATTACCTGGCGCGTAAACAAACAAATCTGATAGTTTCCCTACATGGGAACAGGCAACATACAATTGGCTATGGGAGGAACGCGGGTTTTCAGGATTAATGCCGCAAACACTTAATGACTGCCCCTGGGATTTATTTATGGCCACAGCGAAAGCAAGCCGTACTGGAAACTGCGGTCGTTTAAATTCACATGGTATGTCAGTCGGTATCAAAACGTCTCCTCTTTTATACTTTTCCTTTAGAATAGTTGTTCAGTAATTTTTTCACCGCTAGCCGTGTACCGTTACAAAGACGCGCGGTTGATTGATCTTTTGCAACATTATGAATACCGATTTGACCTGACCTTTAATTGAATGTGAGGCGGCAAACCTAGCAAAACCAGCGAGCTCAAAAATTTGGGTGGATACTTGACGGGATCATCATGGTTTGTAGCGGAATCAACTGATTTGTATGTCCCCAGTTCAACCACAACTTTATTTTGGATTTTGAAATTTAATTCATTTACATCCATGTTCTTGACACCCAGTATAGCTCGTTCATTCAACCAGATATGATCTCTGTAGTTTTGAGCAATGTTTGGGAACACCTTTTGAACGAGTTCAGTTTTTGATTCAGTAAACTGACAGAAACTGTCAGGAAACGTAACGCAGCCAACGAAAACGTCTAAAAGGACTTCACCATTACCCACGCCAATGAGTTGTATTGGAAACATTTCTCCAGATGGATAATTTTGCAACCGAACATGCATATTCTTGCTTAAATTTAGTATCTTGACGTGTTTCCGCAAAACGGGGGTCATGGCTTCACAGAATACATCCAGCAGCGCGTCTCACCAAAGACGCCATGTTTCACAATGAAACCTATTAAAGATTTCAACTTTTGTTTCAAGATTCTTGCCTTAATTTCATGACGATCAATGGTCAGGGAATAACTCAAGTTTGATTTCTAAACAATGCGGATTGCACGTGAATATGATAAATAAATCTGCTGTGCCATAATGACGAACATATGACATGACATCTTGAGCGTATTCATGTATACGTCGAGGACTTCTGATGTACGAGGAAGAATTGTCATCAAGCCAACATTATCTACATTTCCAAAGGCATTAATGGCATTTCGAAGGTGAATATACTCATCAGAACGGAGTTTGGTATGGTTTAACCTGATGAATGTCAATCGCTCTGTTTCAATTTTGACATACCTACGCATTGGTAGGTAATCGTCGAGATTTCAAGGTGTGGTTGTCTTCATTTTCACGAACCATCAGGTGGTATGAACAATAGTTCATTGAACTGACTTTTTTGTTGGTTTCGGTGCCTGTACATAAATTATTGTTTTAATGACAGTGATTGAACTTGCAGATAACACAAACTCATACAAGTAGTAGCCGATACAAAATCTCCGTTGTTAAACCAACCTGTAAGGGGATTTATCATCTTGATTGAGAACTGATAGCCATCTTCATCTTGTGAAAATATGATCGGATATTGTAGCTCATCATATGAGCGGTGTGTTTCATACGCACCTTTAATTTATCAATCCGGGAAATTAAAACAATATTACGGGCTTCCAAATCTTCTCCAACTATAAAAATGGCAACTTCAACTGTTGATGCATTGAAACATCTTGGATGTTGGTCCAGAGGCGTTTTATCAGTTATCAGATGACATGAGATCCAGTGCAGTTTTGAACAATGTAGTCAATTGATTGTAATTCTTCTACAATAGACGCCTTCACTGACCTGTTAAGTGCACAACACAGATGAATTTCTTATGTTGAATTGCCTATGAAATAAATTTGCAGGAATTTGTAGTCGTGATCTGACACCGGCAATAGTGAACATGCTCGGTGATATATTTGGCCTTGTATCTGTAAATTAAAAAGACAGCTTTATTGCTTTTGTTACAAATAGTATAAAACAAAATACATAAAACAATACAGGGGATACGTCTGTTTATTATATGTTACCTTAAATGTTGGCAGGAAATTGTCTCCAACTACATGTGTTACTCCAATTGAAGTCATCTGAAAGCAGTTGTTATATTTCTGTGTACTTATAAAGAAAAATATGCAATCCGTTGCTGTTACTGAAACCGATAAATGCAATGGCTATTGCGGTGGAACCAATGGCACTAACTTTACTTTGCCATTTACACAACACAATCTAGCAGTTTCATTTTGGTACTTCAATGCCCTACAGTGTGGACAAACTGAATTAATAGATCCAATATCAACGTATTGGTAGGCACTACAGCCAATTGAAACATCTTAACTGAAAGGAACTCGTTTCAAATTTACAATATTACCTGAATGATGAGTTTGTGATATCCGAATCCTTTCAATTTCGTTGCGCAGTCCGATTAGACAGAGTTTGCTAGGTTTCTACCATTTCGAGTTCTTCTACCTAAATTGCTCCGCCCACGGCGTATAGGCGGCATGAGTCTTGAACTGATTATAAATGGAAACAAGCACAAAATAAACCAGCAATTAACCAAAGATAAATGCAGGAACTTTGTCGTTTGAGAAATTAAGATTTAAAAACAACCAAGAAAATAATATGCAATAGCTATCAAAAGTCAAACTGTTTATCGTAGAAAAAGGAAGTCTCAAATCTACGGTGGCATTCAAGTAGTTTATATTAATTTTAAGGTTATATTCATAATTATAAAGTTAATTAAATTTCAACTGTTTTTTCTCTGTATTATGCTTTGGTTATATTTTCTTTTGCTTGAATAAAACGACAATGAAACTAAAGTGGACCTTAATGTGCCTGAGATCGATTCACTTAATCGGTCCATTGTTCAAATCGCTGTTCCATTAATCTAACTCGCATCACCATCTTCAGAATTGACAGGTAGGAATTTTAATGGAAAAAATCTGAAGTGTTGCACTCACATGACTTTCTCTACTCTTGTACTAACCATTCTTACAAACTCTTATTCCTATATCTTCTTCGTGTTAGTTAAGATAAACATTTGTACAAATTATCTTATTGCTTATTTCCTTGTAGGTACAAGGGGAATATTGGAATACAGTAGGCTTTGTGCGATAGTCAAATGCTTTAAAGCTTTGGGATTCTGTTGCCTTTGTCCACTTAACATATAAGAAAATGAACAGCGATGACACATTTCACGAAAGTTCTAAGTTTTCCGAAACTCACACACATAACAAGGAATATCTCCGAAATGGTTCACCCTACAAGAAAATTTATTCAGACATAAATTGTGTATTTTAGCAAGATCTACATTTTTTATATAGTATAATTTGGTCTATCTCTAACGGTTTACCAGTTATGCAAAAGTCGTCCAGAGCAAATACGACTACAGGTGCTATAGCCAGAAAATTCAAGATATACATTTCATTTGTCATCAAAATATCTCAAACATATGACATTTTAATAAAAATCGTTAGAGCCACTTTCAAGAAAATCAAAATTTTCGAAGAAACTTCCATGTAAAGGGTAGTTTAACGTAGGGCTATTTTCTTCAAAATCTTCGTGTCCCATCCTTGAAATACATTAAAGTTAAATGCCAACTTTGGTTTTTAGCCGACTTTTCGTTTTTGAGTTATGCTGTCCACAGACACACAGACACACAGACTGACACACAGACACACACACGGACCTTTTTCTAAAAATGCTTTTTTTGGATTCACGGGGTCTCAAAACATATATTTCCGGTGAAATCTCGACATCGAATTTTTGGGTGGAATACAATACCTGCTTCCCCTACTTACCAGTAGAGAAAGTAAAAAGAAAAATCTGATGTGTTGCACTCACATGACGTTCTCTACTCTTGTACTAACCATTCTAAAAACTCTTATTCCTACATCTCCATGTTAATTAAGAGAAATATTCATACAAATTATCTTATTGCTTATGTCCTTGTAAGTGCAAGGGAGATATTAGAATACAGAAGGCTTTGTGCGACAGTCAAATCTTTTTGACCTTTGAGATTCCGTTCTCTTTGCACGATTAACATATAAAAAAATGAACAACGTTGTTGTATTTCGCTGAAGTTCTAAGTTTTCCGAAATTCACACACATAACAAGGAATATCTCCAAAATGGTTCACCCTACAAGAAAATTTATTGTAACATAAATTTTATTGTGTATTTGACCAAGATCTACATTTTTTGTATAGTATGATTTGGTCTATCTCTAACGGTTTACCAGTTATGCAAAAATCGTCCAGAGTAAATACGGCTACAGGGGCTATAGCCAGAAAAGTCAAGATATACATTTCATTTGTCATCAAAATATCTCAAACATGTGATATTTTAATAAAAATCGTTAGAGTCATTTTCAAGAAAATCAAAATTTTCGAAAAATGTTCCATGTAAAGACTAGTTTAGGGTGGGGCTATTTTCTTCAAAATCTTCATGTCGCATCCTTGAACGACATTAAACTTAAATACCAAGTTTGGCTTTTAACCGACTTTTCGTTTTTGAGTTATGCTGTCCACAGACTGACACACTGACACACAGACTGTCACACAGACTGACCTTTTTCTAAAAATGCTTTTTTTTGGATTCAGGGGGCCTCAAAACATATATTTTCGGTGAAATCCCGACATCGAATTTTTGGGTGGAATACAATACTTCCCCTACTTACCAGTAGAGAAAGTAAAAATAGCCAAATTAGTCCAGCAGTGTCTGAGTTTTGCACTTAGCAATACATTTAGCCATACATTTTTATTATGTAGATTATTATTATTATTATTATTATTATTATTATTATTATTATTATTATTATTATTATTATTATTATTATTATTATTATTATTATTATTATTATTATTATTATTATTATTATTATTATTATTATTATTATTATTATTATTATTATTATTATTATTATTATTATTATTATTATTATTATTATTATTATTATTATTATTATTATTATTATTATTATTATTATCTATTATTTATTATTTTTATTTATTATTACTATTTATTATTATTACTGTTATTATTATCATTAACATTAAATTATTATTAAATATTGTTATTTATTATTATTTATTATTATCTATTGATTACTATGATTATTATTTATTATTATGATTGTTATTATTAGATGATATTATTAGTACGTTTTATAATATTGTATGTATAATTTTGTTTAAACCCTAGGGGGACATCTTTTGGCTTATATTCCACACCTCGTAAAGAAACGGGTTCCTTTGGATCCGCCACTGCCCTTGGTCTATGCTCTCGCAGACATTACCGCCCTACTCTCTCCGTTATGGACTATTTTTATTGGGTCGTTGGGACCAGGGTCCTCGCGGAGTTTTAAAACTGCACCCCCTCTTTCTGTCGTTTTAATGCGACTTGCCATTATTGCGCAGTGAATCTTTTCCTAACTAAACTCTCGCAAGCATCCAAATAATGGTTATTGCATCCCGTTTTATATAAAACCCGGAGCTCCATTGTAGCCAGCATCCAGCGTCAGATAAAGCAGGATTTATGCCGTGCAGTGGACGACTTCAGTTTTAAAAGGTAGCGCTCTTCTACAGCGTTTTCTCTTCATCCTTTCCCTCCCCAGCCAACAAAAGATTTTATGGAACCTCTCAGGTGTGATTGCATTGAAAAGTGCAAAAAGCACCCACCCATCCAACCGTCCTGTCCCCGAACGGCTTCTTGGTCTGATAGCGGGAGAACCTACCTGCGGCTATTTCAGAGATGTTCCCTGAAATGTGGTTCATTGCTTTCTTTATGAATTACACGAATGCAGACTTTAAGGCAATATATCTATGAAAATTAAGAATCCACAGATTTCTTCTGGTTGCTTAGAAGTTTTACCACACACTCAGAGCATAAAATATATAGTATAGATGTTCTATCTCAATTTTTTAAAATTATTAAAATATTTATTAATAATAATTGACCCTTAGAGCCTACAGTTTATGGTATCCCTCCTAAATTTTTAATTTGAGCTCAGTATACAGATATAAAGTAAATGCCAATTGCTTAGATTTAATTAATATGTTCAACTAGTGCATGACCAATTTTAATATCTTTGTTAATGTTTGTTAATATTTATGAAGCCCTCCTCTCAAGTTATTAAGTTATAAACTAGGGTCCAAGGAGCATTTTGAATAGTAAAACTACTGAAGAAAATTGAAAAATGAGCTGATTTTAAAGCTTAACAATATATTTTTGTACTTTTCCTAAATCCAACCAACTTAAAATTCCCCAGCAGCATGTGTCGCATCCTCTGGTGCTTTCTTCTTGGCCTCAGTAGCAGTTTTTGGAAATTTTAAGTTGGCTTGGTGTTTCATAATATGAAAATATTCCTTTCGCTTTTCCATTGTTCACAAAATTTAGAAATAATTTGCTCTTAGCTAACCTTTACACTATAATTGTCGCTAATTTGTACACCAAACTCAAAATATCTGCTTATTACTGCTTTAGTATAAACTAACTTGTTACTTAAGACCTATTAAACACCTAATTAATTCCCATATATAACTGGAACACTGAAATAGCGTGGCAAGATTACAGAATTACAGAACACTGACGGCACTTCGCTGTTTATAAGAAAAACATTGTCAGATTCGCGACATTTCAGGTCTTTAAATCGAATGCATTTCATCACAGCCAACTCTTAACTTGTTGAAGTAAAATTCCCTGCAAGAGACCTAAATTAAAGCTAGTGAAGACGAAAATTGCATTTGAAAGATGTAGCGATGAAGTTTAGTGAGGAATGTCCCCCAGCACTCGGCTATTTATGTATATGACCTCCTGGAGCTTTAAAAATAGCCCATATTGAGTGTGCCGTTAAAGTACAAAGTATAACCACAATAAAAATGCAAAAGTAGAAATCAAAAGTTTCAGGAATTTTCACCAAATTTTATCAACACATTGCTTTAATTAGAAACAGTTAAGGTATCGGTTATCTTAGAATTGCTAATAAATAAGGGAGAGAGAACTTTAAAAACATTTTAATGAATGGTCCAAGCTGTCAAATTCAAACTGACGTTATCCTTCGAGAATAAATTGAGATAGAAAAACGCTAAACGCGAATATCTGATTATAACGACTATGTACCTTATTGAACCGGATGTTTTGTGACAATAATAAACTTGTATAACGCAATGTGGTGCAATCATAGTGTCCTAAATAAGTAGATGGACATAGGCAATGTAAGCGTCTGGCGTTTGCATTTTCTTCTTCTTCTTCTTCTTCTTCTTCTTCTTGTTCTTCTTCTTCTCCTCCTCCACCAAGCATTAAACCTTTCCTGAGGCCTATTGTGTGCGCCAAATGTTTAATTCATTGATTTATCCATCATTTCCTAGGTCTTCCGACGTTTCGTTCTCCTTTGGGTGTGTAGTATATTATTTTCTTCGCTTGACCTTCATTCTCTCGACGTGCTCTCTTCAATTACGTCATTTTTTACTCTCACTTCTAGTGACTTTTCTTAAAAATCTCATTTCCGCTGCCTGTAATCTACTTTTATCTCTATTTGTCATTATCTAAGTTTTGCTAATATATAGAGCTACTGCGACTGCCACGGTTTTATAGAATTTCATCATAGTATCTTTTCTTGATTTATTTTGTAAAGTTCTTTTAGTTGCTCCACATATTTTTGGGAAACTTTCAATTTTAGTTCCAACATCTGCTTCTTTAATGTATGATACTGAAGATTCTAAAAATTTAAATGTGTTTGCTTGTTCAATTGTGTTATTGTCTAACACAAGTTTACGTCTTAACGGATGTATTCCCTGAAATGCCATTGATTAAGTTTTACTTTTTGAAATGTCAAAATTATAATTTACAACTATTTGGCAAGAGGAGAGGGGAAGCTAAGATTGACTCACAACAGGTATGGAAGCAGGGTGTCTAGGATGATACTCCGAAGAACCATTTGTATATGCCCACAAACGAACATTGAAAGTATCGCAAGATTGCCATTTTTAGTGCGGAATATTCTTCATCTAAATATAGTGGGTAAATCTACTAAGGGTACATTTTTAATGCCTCTTGAAAGACTGAATCTCACGTAGAACTTTATCAATAATGTAACGCTATCAGGGTTAACTGGGAACAAAGAAGAAAGAAAAGGAGGACGTCATATTAAAATACAATTCTGTTTCAGTGCCATGGGAACTCTTGTTTTGTTTCTTTATCACTTGCCTAAAGTAGACCGAGCGGGATGACCCCCCTGTGAGGCTTGCATTCGGGCGGTTCCGGCTTCAATTCCCGTTTGGGCGGTCTCTCTACCATGCCTTTTTTTTTTTTTTTTTTTTTTTTTCATGCTTTCCCAATATCAGGAAGCGAATGGTGGGGTGATTCCCCTTCTACCACTAATTCCCTGTGTAACGTTTTCTTTCACCTGTCTCTGGGTTGTAGAACCAGGTACTGCGGTTGGTGCGTTGCGACAGAACGGTGGAATTGTATATTGAAATATTTCCCCCTGGAGTTTGGCAGGACTGCTGGGGCTCCTTCCTTGCTGGTCTTCACTCGGAGTCACCAGATTGCGGTAGTATTATACTCCATTCCAAAGCTTTGATATCGCGATTTCAGCGAAAACACACTTTCTGGAGTACCTGAACGAAGGAAAGCAAATAATTACGAACAGATCGTACGTATTTGTGTATTAGGAAGGGAGACGGGGGAGGGATGAGGAAACGAAGGAAATCTTGAACAATTTAACTGAAAAACTGAAGTTATGCAATAGATGTTGGAATCAATGCACAGTCTTTCTGTAGAGACAAACGTTCAGCAGATGGTATTTTTGCAAGGAGGCATTTGGGATGCGTAAAAAAATTTACTAACGCCAATGAACATGTTTCATGTAAAGAGTAGCCCATGACGGGGTATTTTCTTGAAATGTTCGTGTTGCATTCGTGGAAGATGCTAAACTTAAATACAAATTTTCTATTTTACTGACACACACACACACACACACACACACACACACACACACACACACACACACACACACAGACACACACACACACGCGCGCGCGCGGACTTCTTTCTAAAAATGCCTCTTCTTTTAAATTCTGGGAGTCCCAAGACATATTTTCGGTGAAATCTCAATATAGAACTTCTGGCTGGAATACAATGCTTCCCTACTTATTACACGTAGTGAAGAAAGTAAAAATCAGATGTATTGCACTCACATGACTTTCTCTACTCTGGCTTTCTCTACACTCTTACGAGCGCTTAGTCCTCCACTTCATGTTAATCAAGGTAAACATTTGCAGAAATTCTGTTAATGCTAACTTTCTTGCAGCGGAATATGGGAATAAAACAGACTTTAAGTGATAGTCGCAGCTTTTAAAGCTAATGGCTATATGATGGCTTTGAAATTTCATTTCCTTCGCATAACCAAGAGATAAAAGAAATGAACAACCACTTCCCAGTTGAGCAAAATTAAGTATTGAAAAATTCAGTCAAGTAACAAGTAATATCTCGGAAATGGTTTAGTCCACAAAAACATGTGTATTTTTTACATAAACTGTGTGTGTTAACGAGATCTCCATTTTTGTGTAGTAAGATTTGGTCTATCTCTTACGATTTAGTACTATGCAAAAGACATCCAGAATGACGAGGACTTCTGAGGGCATTTTCAGTAAATTCAAGAGTGAGTGAGATTGAGTGAGAGTGAGGTGAGTGAGGTGAGTGAGTGCGGTGAGTGCTGAGTGGGGTGAGTGAGTGAGCGAGCTGAGTGAGTGAGGTGAATGAGTAAAAGTGAGTTGAGCGCGTGAGGTGAGTGATTGAGGTGAGTGATCGAGTGAGGTGGGTGAATGAATGAATGAGGTGAGTGACTGATTGAGGTGAGTGAGTGAGGTGAGTGATTGCGGTGAGTGAGGTGGGTGAGTGAGTTGAGTGAAGTGAGTGGAGTGAGGTGAATGAATGAGTGAGAGTGAGTTAAGTGAGTGAAGTGTCTGAGTGAGTGTGAGTGAGGTGAGTGAAATGAGTGATGTGAGTGAGATGAGTGAGTGGGGTGAATGATGTGAATAAGTCGAGTGAGGTGAGTGAGGTTTTAAGCTCAACGACAAGGTGGTTTGGGCTCGACGTCCAAAGATAAAAAAACAGGTAAAAGCGAAAGAGCATCTAGGCTTTGCATTTAAAACTTAAGCGAAACAAAATTCAAGATATACATTTAATTTTTCATAAAAATGTGGTTATCTAAGATGGTAGTAAATAGAGCAATACAAATGCTCCTGGTGATAATGATTTTAGACTTAATTTGTATCAGAATCTGCATTGTTTTCAAACTTTTGCTTGAACTGAGGTTGTTGTGATCCATCAAACTCCATTTGCATATTATCTGCGGAGAATTTATTTCTTCATCAGTAAGAGCTTTGACTACGTCTTGTAAATAGAACATTAATCGCGCAGCAGTGTGATTCAATAAATATTGCAAGTCGATTTCTGTACAAATGGATGTCACATGATAGTGTTTTTCCTTCTGCAAATACCTGTAATAAGGGTAGATTTCTTGTCGCTCGTTTTTATAATAGTATACTGCCATGTTGAGAGATCGACTTCGAAAAATATTGACAAAGCTTCCATTGGTGACTTTTGCTTCCTCAGTTTGTGTTTCACACTGGTAGAATAAGGATAGATTTGTGGGTTTAAGGGCGCTCTACTTCTAGGTCATCAGCCCCTTATAAAATTCATGGCAATAGCCAGATATAAACTTGAATCAAAACTAAATTACTAGTACCAAAGAAAAAATTCACATAAACGTAAAAACAGTGGCAATATCCGAATATAAAACAAGGTAATAGATATGTCAAAAATCATAAACAAATATCTAAAAATTTAAATCCTCAAATTGATATCACAATCCGCTAAAAACTTAAAAACTCTATCAACCGCTGTTTTGTCGTCCGCTAAGACCTCTGCAAGCTTGCCACTGGTAGAATAATCCTTTCTGTATTTAGTGGTTCGTTGAGGGGATTTTGTAAACTTCTTCATTCCCCTGGCAGCATCTACTTTGTCTGCAGCTCGCAGTGTCACTTGGGTAGTATAGAGTAGTATTTCTGGAACCACTTCGGCAGGAGGGCCTTGAGTCTTTTACCTTTAGCTTCGGACGCTTGACTCGATGAACGCCTTAGATGGTCTACCTGCATGATAAGGTGGAATAATTGCAATAGCCATTTCCAAGGTACCTTGAAGCCAGCTTCTATTATTTTTCAATAATCTACTTTACATTCGTGAGCAGCCAGCCACCAATTGTGTTTTAATGTATGAAAACTTGTGTTTTAAATATTTTAAGATTGTGCACCGCAAAACTTCCCCCTGTTATTAGGAGCTTCTCCAAATATTCTAATTTTTTTTCCTGTGTCGTCATTGTATTCTTTCACCGAGCGGGATGGCCCGCATCCGGGAGGTCTTGGGTTCGATTCCCGTGGCCGCGCACTCTGACATGGGTGTTTGCGTGGTTTCCCCATGTCACCTAGGCGAATGCTGGGTTGCTTTCATCTTCTCCACGTTTTCCTTTCCCTTCCTTTCTCATTTCCTTTCATTCATTTCTTTCATCTTTCCAGGTGCGGTTCGTAGAGCGGTTGGTTCTGGCTTTGGCGGGCAAATAGCACAGTTGCATGTTCACTGGAAAACACACTTCCCTGGTTGTCTAGGAAGTTACCGCTTGGGCCGCTAGGGTCGCTTCGTCACCCTCTTCCTGAACGGATGTGCTTAGGGCCCCAGGTGTCAATATCTGGAAATGTTAGGGACTGCTGTGCGTCTCTGGGGGCTAAGTCAAGCGCCGTTATCTTCCGTGCTTCCTGTTTTCACTTCGCCTCATCCCTTCTCCCTGGTAGGGTGGTAGCCCGCAATAGATCTATATCGGGTCGCAGTGGGTGAAGTGTCCCCCCTCCGTTCTCAACACACATTCTTATTGGGGTCTTTCACTAAGTCAAAACTTGTTTGCGTTTATTGCAGCTGTTTACAGAGGCCATAAAATAAAATGAAAAGTAAATACCCATTCAGGAAGATAGTAATAATATGTGTTATAAACGTAAATTAAAAATTAAAACCTACTATCAAGAAAAATACCTGGACGTGTCCTGAAGTATAAGTAATCCTTTCGAATTTTAATGTAATATTTAAACAATTTTAACCTTATAGGGAATATTGCTCTAGGCAGTAATAATTTGTTATAGAGAACATTTAAAGCAAAATATGGCTGATTAATTAATACATAGCACCTGCCTGAGAGTAATCAAGTACCATTGACTTTGTAACCCTTTTATTCATCACACAAATTATATAACTGCAGAGAGCGTAAATAAACTGTCAGACGTGCAGCGTCAGAAAGTTTTAAGTTAAGACTCTGTATACACTCATTTATGTTGAGAAATATATAACGCTTGACACAAGATACTGCATTTACCTAGTTACCATATCGAGCGTTTCATTTATCCCAAAATTGACTTTCAAAATTTGAATTTTGGCCAGCTTTTGGATGCAAATATCCCACTTTGCTCTCTTCGTTTCTCAAATATAACTTACTTCATTGTTTCGTCTTTGTTTCTGTGGTTCCTTCTTAGCAGTCTGTGGATATGATAAAGAAAACTAGTTGTAGATGAATGTGGAAACGTTGCGGAAGCAAACACACCATTACCAACTAGACGAATGCGTGTTTTGTGTCCCAAGTGTGTGTCAAAATGAACGATCGGATTGAATGTGCTTCTTTCTTCAGAATTCAATAGCTAGGTCTGGTAAGTTGGATATTCAAAGAACAAAAATTAATTCACGATCGGTAATAAAGTATGAAAGCTTGAGCTCCTGTAATGAGAACAAAACAAATGAATATTGTATTTAATCAGCAGTAAGCTTAAGGACAACCAAAGCACAACACAATGCAGTCAAATCTCGTTACAGTTTTATGAGATCGATACGGGAGGACATTTGTATGGCAGAAGCCGACACAAATCCAGTTTATATTTGATTGAAGTCATAGAGTGGTGCAAGGAGATTGGGGGGCTAATGCTTGTATATAACAGCGAGAGTAAGGGGTATCATGTAGGCTTACCAACACCCAAACAGCTGTATGCTGACGCATCCTGGATGATAGATGGCGTATTAACACCCGGCCTGATTGTCTTTAGTCGTGACTTTAGGGTGTAGAGAGAGTGAGGGGGAGGATATGCTAATTCCTTCATTTTATGCGGTCAACTAGAGGTAGCCTTCACTATCGATTTTATTTAAATCTCCTTGGTGTTTCCGGAGCAATAGGCTGTTGCTCCTTCAGCCTTTTTAACATTGAACTTCCCTGCTTCAGTATTGCCATCCCATCGCCAGCTGATATTTGATGTACTATTGGCAAAGCTTAAAAGGGGCAAACAAATCAAAAATCAATTTGTGATTCTACTTGGGAACGTTTTAATATAGCAACTTTATTATGAGCCCATCACGTGACCTACGTGTACATATCTTTTGTCAATAGCTAAGAATTTTGTTCTTGAACTTTAAATTTGTTTTTCTCCATTTTAAATGCATATATATGTTATTACTGCGCAACTTTACAGGCTATCCTCCCAAAATGTTACACCAACATCAAGTTAATAAGCAATATCTGTTTTAAGTTACATGGTACATGCACACAAATTCGAAAATACTAAAAACACATAAAAAGGCAGCAAAATATAAAACATATTCGCCATGTTGCTACCACATTCACCTAAAACTATTCTAAATTATACATTTAATCACAAAAAATTAAAATTCCAGTATACTACACTTTGGCAAATTCCAGAAAAAACAAACACATTTAAATAGGACATGAATTATTTAAAAGTCAGCATTTGTGAACCGTTTCATCATTTACAAAATTGTCCTGCACACACACACACACACACACACACACACACACTCACATGTATGTAGGTACATAATTCAAGTAAAAAGAGATATGATACGTTTCATTGTCATAATTTTCTTCAACCTTTCTACCAACTGTTCTTACAATAGCTTGTTCTTTATCTACTTATTAAGCCAGATAATTGTTTTCAAAACTCATTTTATTCTACATTCCATTATAAGTGAAAGAGCACTATGGGAGGTTGTAACAATAATCAGATCTTTAAACAAAAATGTACAAAATTCATTTGAATTGAATAGGACTTCACAGTTGTTCACAAAACTATTCAAGACTTAGGTACATTTTATGTACTTTACGAAAGTCTTAAAAAGATAGCGTTTTTACCAAAATTGTTTTAGTCAACTTTCAGAAAATAGAAAATAACGAATGTTTCACATAAAAGGTGGTTTGGGGCTTAAATACCAACACTGAGTCAATTCTGGTGTTTATCCGACACTATTTTTACTTTCTCTACTGGTAAGTAGGGGAAGTACCTATTGTATTCCACCCAAAAATTCGATGTCGAGATTTCACCGGAAATATATGTTTTGAAGCCCCCTGAATCCAAAAAAAGTATTTTTAGAAAAAGGTCCGTGTGTGTGTCTGTGTGTCAGTTTGTGTATCTGTGTGTCAGTCTGTGGACAGCATAACTCAAAAACGAAAAGTTGGTTAAAAACCAAAGTTGGTATTTAAGTTTATTGTCATTCAAGGATGCGACACGAAGATTTTGAAGAAAATAGCCCCACGTTAAACTACCCTTTACATGGAAGTTTCTTCGAAAAGTTTTATTTTCTTGAAAGTGACTAACGATTTTTATTAAAATGTCATATGTTTGAGATATTTTGATGACAAATGAAATGTATATCTTGAATTTTCTGGCTATAGCCCCTGTAGTCGTATTTACTCTGGACGACTTTTGCATAACTGGTAAACCGTTAGAGATAGACCAAATTATACTATACAAAAAATGTAGATCTTGCTAAAATACACAATTTATGTCTCAATAAACTTTCTTGTAGGGTGAACCATTTCGGAGATATTCCTTGTTATGTGTGTGAGTTTCGGAAAACTTAGAACTTTAGCGAAATACAACGTTGTTCATTTTTTTATATGTTAATCGTGCAAAGAGAACGGAATCTCAAAGGTCAAAAAGATTTGACTGTTGCACAAAGCCTTCTGTATTCTAATATCTCCCTTGCTCCTACAAGGACATAAGCAGTAAGATAATTTGTACGAATGTTTATCTTAACTAACATGGAGATATAGGAATTAGAGTCTGTTAGAATGGTTAGTACAAGAGTAGAGAAAGTCATGTGAGTGCAACACATCAGATTTTTAATTAAGTTGTTCACGTGCGCGCGCGCGCGCCCGCCCGCCCGGACCCTTTTCTAGGAATGTTTTCGCGAAATCTGTCAAATTTTTGGATGTAATTCATAGTAAAATTTATTTCAATGTATTACAAGGTATTCATTATTTAGATTTCATCTGTTAGTGATAATTCACTGTGGTCGTGAATTACTGCAATCCCTTCTGGTGGGAGTAATATTCATATTTGGTCATTTCGACTGCTTAATCTTACCATGACCGTTCATGACGCTACAACTGACATTTTATTTGAACTTACTTACATTTTACACTTACATTTTACACTTATCATACACATTGATGTTCTTAAGAAACCATTGAGCTGTTATCTCATCTTGTCTGGGCTATTCCTGGAACTGGAGAAATCACTGCCTTGTACACTTGGTGTTGAATGTGTAATTCACAATAATGTTTCGGATGGTTAATTGTGTTTTGGCTGACATGGGCTGGAGGCTCCTTTCTTTAGAAAAGGAGAGTGCATGAGTTTGCAGCGTCCAATTTTATTCTTATTCGGCAGACATTTACTCAAGTTCGTCGTTTGAGTGTTCGTAGAGATTGGAAAGAACTGGTACAGCCTGAACGCGTTACATGAAGTTTACTATCGAGTGATAGTCAACTGTCATATAATCTTTGCTACTTATTTAAGGCTCATATCATTGTTCTTTCCCCTTCTGCCAGCCTGTGTCAGAGAAGCAACTTAGGGAGAGATCTTTACGACATCAATGAGTACTAATCGGCTGTTTTCTTCAGCCGAAACATGAGATTGACATGACCGCATGTAGTATGCGTCTGAGTTTTGGTAATATAGTTAATTTTCAAGCATTTTCTTAGGATAGTTGGTACCTCTCATTAGGATAATTCTTCCCAGTGTTTAGATACCTACTTTTGCTTTGACAAGTGGAGTGAACGTGAGGCCGCGGTCGAGTGGTATACCAAGGTATTTGGCGGAGTTAACCCAAGGAACTCTCCTCCTCCTTAGTCTCGGAGATCTGTCCCGCCGAACTAGCAGGAATAATGGAATAATGGCCATTCTCCACATTTCATCCCACCTGACAACGACGTGGAGGTATCTCTACAACGGAGGGAAATAATAACGGACATTTCTGTCGTGTGCCAGTATGAAGACATCGTCACCATACTGGGACTTAACAGTACGGGATTCCACTGGGAAATCAGACATGTAGGCGGCGAAGTGCAAAGGTGACAATACACTGCCTTCCGGTACTCCAGCCGCTATGAGTCTTACTAAGGACACCTTCCCCTCAACCTGTAGTACTCGGAGAGTTTTGTAATACTTTCGCAAGGACCGGACAGAGCAAACGCCGACTGCCACTTAATCAAATCCTTTATTTTCGGGTTATTTTTTATGCCGGCCATCTTCTAGAACATATATGGGTTTTGTATGTGGGCCCAGGGTTGCCAACCGTACGATAATTATGGGGGTGTACGTTAATTTGAATGTATGATTGTTCGATACCGGCGCAATATAATTTTCACTGGTTTGTCACACCACCGAAATGAAATTAATTACACATAGTGACACCACGTTTGCCCTGATGGCCTATTTCCACCACTCTAAGGTAGCCGTTTCATACCCTACTAAGCCTCCTACCCTTTATCCTCTTATTGCCAGTGTGGCCAAATCTGGTAATATCAATGAAAAAGTCACTGTTCAAAAAATTGATCAATGGAGAAAACTCGGAATAAGTGATATTCGGTGTGAAATAAAGAACATGCCTGGACCTGACAGTTTCTAGAATGCTGTTAAACACATGTGTCACCTTGGTGGTAATACTGATTTCAAAGACCTGGCAGCCTTTACATTATCAGTAATTTCGTTGCCCCACAGAAGCGCTTCTTGTAAGAGTTTTTTTCTAAACTGGGTTTAATAAAAACCAAAGTTAGAAACAGACTAGCGCTAGATACGGTAAATGAACTTATTCTGTCGTCTCAGCTTATGAAAGAATGTGGTAGATCCGAAAACCTGCAAGTCACCGAGATGATGTTAAGGTTTATCTCAACAACAAATTTGTATAATGCTGCAACAGTTGAGGAAGATGAACTTTCAGATGAATAGTGCGAGAAACATAAGTACTAAAGTTGTAATACTGATTGGGGTCATCAATTTTGTGAGTGGAGACCATAAACATCAATATCTACTGTTACACTTTCATTAGTGTTATACTGATATTTTTATTGTTGTAATACTGATTGGGGTCATCAATTTTGTGAGTGGAGACCATAAACATCAATATCTACTGTTACACTTTCATTAGTGTTATACTGATATTTTTATTGTTGTAACATTTGGTTTGTGATTTACGATAATTTTGAATCCAAATCTATAATTTTGAGTGGCTGGTACGATAATTTGACTTTTAAATGTTGGCGACCCTGTGTGGGCCACACAGAGATAATACTGCACACACACAACAATATGATGCTGCAAATTATTACTTATAATCGCTCCACCCCTAGATCTGCACTTGATGTAAACACAAGCCGTCAACAACTAATCCGCGATACGCTGAAACCAAAGCACACTATAAAATATAGTAACTTAAATATCTGTGAGTTTTCAAGGTATATGATAACCCTGGTAAAGACTACTTGAATGTAACGCGATAGCAGCGCTATTCCTAAAAGTTCGAGTAAATGTCGTTCTGTTGCAACATAAACACGAGGCATGAGTCCACGTGGTGTTTGTGTTAGTGGCAGCTGACATCAGGTTATCGCGGATGGATACAAGGTCTGGATCTAAGGCTAGATGGAGTATAGATTAAACGCTTCAAGGGGTACCAGTTCCATTGTACACCTGCAAACAGTTGCATATTTGCATTGATTAAGAACGTTCTGGAAGTAAGAAAATCGATGTTAAATATTTATCGTCTTACAAGGAATTATTTAGACCAACAAAAGAAAACACACCTTCAGATGATCTTGGAATCTCTGTTATTATGACTTGTATACCGTAATAAACTTGTGCCGGATATTTTCTGGTCATTTTCGATTTTGGATTTAAATTGATACTAACGTGTATAATAAAGTCTCAGCCAAAAATCCATTTCTAAAATTTATATATGTGTTTTATGCTATTCACGGAAGAATTACCCAACTTATAAAAATTGGCAAAGAATATATATTAGGTTCCATATGGAAAATGAACTGTATATAACCTTAAGTACTTTTTCCAAAAGAGAGGCTTTTAATTGATAGCAAATTCAAAAACGCAAAATATATTGATTATTATTCAATTTCAAATGTTACAAACTAAAAGTGTATGAACATAACTATAATAGTTCTATTGCTTAAAAATTTTGATAGAATGAATATTTAAAGTCATAATAATGTTTGGTTATTATTCGTATACGTAAACCTATTACCACGTGAAACAGCATGGTTTCGTTTGCATTGCAAACATAAGTACAAGTTTTGTGTAGTGCTAAACCTTTTAGAAACGTTTTAATGTTTATTAATGTCCCACTAAAAGAGCGTTTGTACTACAATGTAATTTAAGTCACACAGGCAGGAGAGACAGAGAGAGATAGTAGCAGACAGACAGAGTAAGAGAGAGAGACTGTGGGAGATGGAAGGAGACATACTAAGAGTAGAAAAAGAGTGGAGAGAATAGGGAGAAACAGGATGGAATAGTTTGGGGGAAACAGGAGACAACGGGAGAGATGGAGCTAAGACGAGATGAAGGGAGTAAGCGAGAAGATGAGAGAAGAGAGACAATATGAATGTGGGATAGAGAGCCACAGTAATAATAATGTTTTCCCTATTTCTTTTTTCGACACTTTAACTACTTAGTCATAACGCGATGGATCTGTTAGGAGATATTTATAGATCTGTAGGGCAGACAGTTGGGCTTCCTACTTCGTCATGAGTCCACAGAGGGAGCAGTGCAGGGCAACTGCATCTCTGCCTCTGTGACGGCAGAATCCTTTAGTTTGGAGATAACACTCAGGCATACCATTTCTGTGATAGCTGGTCATGCAAAGAATGTACAAAATGGCCTAGTGAGAAACAGTTCTGTACCGCATCAGCACATCAAGTTGTTTACGAAGCTGGAAAGGCACGCAGTCCGAGATTCACTTCCACACCGCCCCTGTGAGACAAGGCACTCGCTGAACTAATAATGACTTCATTCATTTAAAATGATTGGTGGTATAGACCGAATAAATCTGAATACCCGATAATGTAACATGACTTTGTTCAGTTTTTAAAACTCACTTCAATCAGTTTTCAGGGTCGCTTAGTAATTTACTTCAACTTTCACGAAGACTTCACTTAACTCACTCTGTCACTTCACTAATGTGAACTAGTTTTTTAGATTCAGTTCACCTTCCTCCGCAACGTAGCGATATAATGAAATACGCCCAACGTAGGCTCTTCTTCCTGATGGATCATTTGCTGGGGAGTCGAACACAAGGTATCTCGAATCCCTTGTCGTAACAGCTCTCACTACACATGGTCACCGTTGTTACGAGAACGACGCATTCGTCACACCCGAAACACACTTGCCAACTCCACGACAGTCGCCAACTTGCGAGAGTGGCCGCTTATGTAACCGCTGGAAGCTTCCAGAACGTTCAAGATTACGAAGCATCCAGAAGGTTCTAATTAGCTAGCAATGCCGTATTTTTGCTGGGCAAGCGTACGGCTTATGTTTCCTGTTCCGACTCTACGGCGCCGACCTCCTGATAACCTTGAACCCTGCAGTACATCACAGCAATGTGTGCCTGCACAATAAATTCAACAGTGTAAAAAGTTAATTAAAATGCATTTATTTCTCATATATGGAAGTAAAATGAAAATCTTAAGCATCTTACAAAAATTCGACCGTTCTTTAAGTTGGCAGCACTGTTATCAGTGCATTAAAGAAATTCCATCAGGTGGGAGCTTATTGCAGACAAGGAAAGCGCTGTAACGCTGTTACAATACCAGTTTAAAATATCTGCCCCGCTTGCGATTAGTATGAAATCTTTTGAAATCCATCAGTGAATGAAGATCCGTGTTATGCATGCTCATATGCAACTGGAGCAAGTGTACGAGTGAAGCAGAAAGTTCAGACTTTACTGCACCATTTGAAGTCATTGCGATGGAAAATCGTATTCTGGTGGTGGATGAAATAGCCACAAATCTGAATATTAGTCATGGCTCAGCACATCACACTATCCATGATGCAAGTACTTAATTTTCGCTAGGTGTCTGCAACGTGAGTCCTAAAGAGCTTATTCCAGAACTGAAGATGCAGTCAATGCGTCGCGCATTGACGCTTTGAAGCAGAACGTATGAAACGCTCTTGCAAGAATCGTTACAGGAGTACGTACCACCAACACCAAACAAAGAGAACAAGTAAGAAATAGCCTCATTTATCATCGAACCCCAAGACATTCCGGTCGCACCCATTGCTGGAAACTTCAATCGTGAACGCTATACGCCTAGCGGATTACGTCTTCGAATATGTTGAAATAATCGTCGTGCAGTTAGATCAGAACGCTGTGGACGTCTGATTACAGGTGCCATTTGCAACATGACCATGCTTAGCCACATACTGTTCGTGCGACAATTGCAACCACTTTGATACTATACCATTCGCGCCATAGTATGGCAGACCTCACCCCGAGTGATTACCACTTGTTTGGACTACTCACAGAGATGGAAGAATCGAAATTAGTTCCGAAGAACAAGTCTTGCTGTTCACGTGATAAAATTTCTTTTAGAGTAATTCCTGCGCTCTGGAGGGCGTGTGCTGATCGTTACGGAGACTGTCGAAAAATAATATTGAGAACTCTCACAATTGTGGCATACCGATCTCACCAAATAGTCATTACCGGTCCATTTAACACTTTCAATCACTGCGTTTACATAGCCTGCTTCTGTAGCATGTCTGCCTCATATCCATGAGGTCCTGAGTTTGAATCTCAGGGTGATGGTTTTTTATGAGGTTTTCCCTTTTCCTCAGAAGACCACGTCACATTGCCACAATAGTGGTTTATGTGCACAAGCACTGTCGCTAGTGGTGTCTGTATCCTGTGTGTCAAGTACGCACACACTATCACCACACCACTACCTTTATACCGACTTCCACCCTATACCTCCAAAATTGTTGATGCCTTGTTATATGCTATATTACCGACATCAAATTTGATACCATTTGAGTGCATTTGTCAGTATACTGGATCTCATAATATTGCGTATACACTGGGCACAACTATTCCAACAGAAAATGTTAATTTTCCTACAAATATCCATGTTTTTATACTGATTTTTACTGCTGTATGTAACCTTACAGAAAATTCTCAGTTATTTATTGCAAATATCAGTTGAGAAACCCCTGATGTTACTCTGCACACAATTGTTTTCTTTATATTATGTAGATTATTTCAATAGAATGAGAAAATACAGCAAATCTTTCTTGCAAAGTATAGCTAAAAGGGTTTGGCATACACAAACTACAATATATTATCTGTGGAACTAAGTAATAAAGATTATTATCAGCATATAATGCAATATTTGAATAAAACTTAAATTAAAAAGATCATGTGTTGTACTCACATGACCTTCTCTACTCTTGTAGAAACTTACAAACGTTTACTCCTCTATCTACTTCATCTTAATCAAGATAAACATTTGCAGCAATATCTTAATATTTTATAGGTGCAACAGGAATATGCGAATACAGTAGGCTTTAAGTGGTATTTAAATCCTTTAAGAACTTGTCGCGATGTTATGACTTCGAAATTCCCTCCCCATTACATGTTCAGGACATAAAAAACTAATGACTTCCCATTTGAAAAAGCCTAACTACTGGAAAATTCAAACATATAACAATTTCAATTGTCATGCAAATATTTTGAACAAATAGTATTTTAACAAAAATTGTCAGAGCCATTTTATATAAAATCAGAATTTTCGATCTAAGAAAAGGGTCGGGGGAATTATCTTCTAAACCTTCGTGTCGGATATTTGGAAGATATTGAACTTAAATACCAAGTTTGGTATTAAACCGACTTCTTGTTCTTTTTTTAGTTGTACTGTTCACACACACACACACACACACACACACACACACACACACACACACACACACACACACACACACACACACACACGCACACACACACACATACACACACACGCACACGACCCTTTTTCTAAAAGAGCTTCTCTTGAATTAGAGATTCTCAAAACAAATATTTGCGATAAAATCTCGATATTGAATTTTAGGTGGAATGCAATACATCTCCTACTTACCGTAGGTAGTACGGAAAGTAAAATGTGTCTAATAAATATATGGTGGTAAAAACCGATTTTCTTTCGTTCTATTTTCTTCTATTTTCTCCGTGATGGCTATTTTGTATATGAATTGGAATAGTCACATTATTTGTCTATTATTTTCTCTTATAGTTACGTATGCTGAGTAGAGGAATTAGTGTATTCCACCCAAAAATTCAATATCGAGACTTTACCAGAAATATATATTTTAAGCTCCCCTGAATCCAAAAAGTCAGCTTCTGGAGAAGGCCTGTAGTAGTGTCTATGTATTTATGGATGTCTCATATAAATAGCAAATTTGGTATTTCAGTTTAGTGTGTTCCTAAGCTGCAACAAAGGTCCACGCCATTCTCTACATGGAAAGTGATTCTTTTCTCAAAAAGGATCTTGAGAATGAATTTTGATTAAAACTTCTTCAGGCACTTTCCAGGAACAAGGAAAAAAGACAATTCCATAAAAAGCATTACTTGATTTGGCGGGAATTAGGAACTTCCTAATATTCTAATCTTTCGTACTTAAAATGTAGCTCAATTAGGTTTCAAATATGCCATTTATTCGACTTTTAACTGTATATTAATACTGTTCACACACACACACACACAAACACACACAAACACACACACACACACACAACCTCCTTTCTGTAGATACTGCATGTGGGAGTATTGTATTCGACTAAGAAATTCTATGTCAAGATTTCATCGGAAATATGTGTTTTGAGACCCCCTAAATAAAAAAATAAAGTATTCTTAGAAAAAAAAGGTTCGTGTGGTATGTCTGTAAAAGCATAAGTCAAAAAATAAAAGTCGATTAAAAATAAAAGTTGGTATTCAGTTAAACATGTTTTAAGAATGCGACACAAAGATTTCGAACAAAATTCCTCCACTCTAAACTACCCTTTACATGGAACATTTTCCCAACATTTTGATGTTCTCAAAATTGCTCAAATGATTTTGATTAAAAAGCCAGATGTTTTAGGATATTATTATGGTAAGTAGAAGTGTATATTTTGAATTCTCTGGCCATATTCCATGTACCTAGTCCTGTTTACTCTTGATGAATTTTGCATAACTGGTAAAGCGTAAGGGATAGAGCAAATCTTGGTATACAAAAAATGTAGAGTTCGTTAAAAGCACACAATTTATGTCAGTTTTTGGGAAGTGAGTCATTTTGTAGACATTCCTTACTATTTGTCAGAATTTTACATTACTTACAGACCATTCTCAAATGGGAGGTCATTAATTTTGTATCTCTTAGTTATGCAAAGAGAACGCAATTTCAAGATCGTCATATTATAGCGACCACTTATAAAACATTTGACTATCGCTTAAAGCTACTGTAGGTATTTTCCTTGCACCTACAAGAAAATTAGCAATAACATAATTTCTACAAAAGTTTACCTCGATTAACATGAAGTAGACAGAGGAATAAGTGTTTGTAGGAATAGTTTGCTCAAGAGTAGAGAAAGCCATGTGAGTGCAACGCAACGGCTTCTTAAACGAAATATTGGATTTATATAAAACGAAGCATTTCTTGAAGATTCACTTCGATCATTATGCATTTATTATATTGGGTGATAACGCATTTACCACTGATAGCTCTAACATTTCATATAGACACTGAATCATACAATCTACTCCAAAAACGTCTGTTGTTGATACTTTGATGAATTAAATAACAATAAAACTATAAATAGTTTTTATTTCATTTGCCCAAATTCGTCCGCAATAGCTAGTATAATTATTCTACGTTAACATATATCATTTTTAGAACTGTAAACATCAAGGGCCAAATGTGCCAGAATGGGTTCAAATCAGGGACTATTTCGAGAGTACAAGCACTAAAATGACGCCAAAGTAGTAAATGGATCCTACCGGTGGATAAGTGACATCCGTTCATCCAGAGTAATCTCTTGTGATAACTGGACAACACGTATTAACTAGGATTACATATCGACGGTAGCACGTAGAGTATAAATATGTGGGGACTTAGCTAGATGACGTCATGTGCGTGGTCCCGGTTGACTCCGCTTCTGCCATTTTGGATTCCCTGGAGATGCGGCCCGGTGTAGTGCTGTTCCATGTCCGCATTAGTCTTGATTTCTCTCTCCGTGACGTCCCTCTCTCTCGCTCTCAACGTGTGTCCGTTGTCGCTAAGGTCGACAGGGCCACCGCCACCAGATTTAGGGAACAGTCGCAAAAAATACAAAGAAAACAAAAAGAAGAGAGAAGCCAAAGTTGGGGCAATATAGCGGGTGTCCAAAAAATTTATGAAAAGTGATGTTTTAAAGTAGTGTAGAGATGAGGAAAATGTAACAGTTTTGGGCACTTCATTTTAACTGCAAAGTTTAGTGCAGTTGTATATTACTGAGCTCAGGCATGAAACGTGGTTTGTACATCAAATGTGAAGTCATTAAAAATATCTTACGTGTAACAGTCCTAGGACTTTCTTGTATTCCTGGCATTCCAAAAGATTCCACAGAATGCTCATATATCTTTCTAGTTTCTATTATTACTTTCTCTACTACGTATAGTAAGTAGAAGTATTGTACTCCACTCAAAAATTCCATGTCGAGATATATGTTTTGAGGCCCCTTAAATTAAAAAAAAAAAAAAAAGCATTTTTAGGAAAGGTCCGTTTGTGCGTGCGTGTGTGTGGATGTATGTGAACAGAATAACTCAAAAACGAAAAGTCGGTTAAACATCAAAGTTGGTATTTAAGTTTAATGTCTTTCAAGGATGCGATACGAAGATTTTGAGGAAAACTCCTCCACCGTAAACTACTCTTTACATGGGCACTTTTTCGAAGATTTTGATCTTCTCGAAAATGGATCTAACGATTTTTATTAAAATGCCGTATGTTTAAGATATTCTTATCACAAACGAAATGTATACTTTGAATTTTATGGTTATAGGCTATCCAGTCCTGTTTACTCTTGATGAATTAAATAACTCATGAACTGTAAGAGATAGACCAAATCTTACTGTGCAAGAAATTAGATCTTGTTAAAATACATAATGTATGTCCAAATGAATTTTTGGGGGAGTGAACCATTTCGGAGATATTCCTTGTTATCTGTTCGAGTTTTCTTATACTTTTCTCAAACGGAAGGTTGTAACTCACTTTTTTATATCTTAGCTGTGTAAAAAACCGGAATTTCAAAGCTTTTATATAACGCTCAGCTTTAAATGATATGACTATCACTCAAAGCCTAATGGAACCCAAGAGGGACAATAGCGGGTGCTTGGTTGAAGGGTTGCTCTTCAGCCTCTCTGGACAGTTTCAGCTCTGGGACGGGTCTTCAAGCTTGAAATTGTTACGGACTGTCGTGCTTCTCTGTGGCCTTAGTGCCTGCGACCTGTAACCTCCTACGGTTCCTTCACCTTACCCCTTCCTTTTGGAGGTGTTAACCACAATAAATCTATGTACTAGATCACGGTGCACGAGATGAAGATTTACACGTACCAGGAGGGATGGAATATTTAAGTTCGCTATTAATTTTTGCCGAATCCTATATGCGTATACTTGCACAAAATTGTGTCCCGATTGGCCAAGTGGTGCACTTTTATACGTAAGGCTTTTATATGTAGATATAATTGTACAATATTTTAACTAAATTAGTTACACAGGGCGGTATTAAAAGCCTGGTAGGGTAGCTTGTAATACATGTAAGGTAGATTATAATTTCCGTTGGGTCATCAATAATCTAATGCGTATATATGGATCAAACAATTTAGAAAATAAGCGCAACGGGAGCGTGTAAAATTTTCAGAGTAACTTATTTTTTTCATATTCTAGAATCCAAATGGGGGTCAAAACTAACTCTAGATGTAAAGTTAATTTAAATTTGGTAAATTTTATTTAGTTTCATGAAAAATGTGCCAGTATGCGCGATTATGCAGTACAATTATATGTCATTCTATAAGTTGTATAATAATATGTTTTAACCATGATTTCAGTGATAATATTATATTGACAGGTACAATTAGTGATGCAGTCAAAACGTGCAACTTCCTACAATCTTTGATCACCCAAGGTTTTTAAGCCCCTCTTTTAGTCATTCGATTTAAGAGTTATTGCAAATCTACCACCTTCACAACGAAATGCGATTACTGACTGAGATGGCTTAATGGTAATGTGTAAAACTTGTATTCGGAAGGTCAGCGGTTCAGATATAAAAAATATAAAAACAAAAAACGAAATAAAAATATAGAAAAGAAACCCTACAGAAAATAGGGCAGAAGATGCTATAACTAACTAAATAGCGAGGGATTAAGCATTATAAGAATGAGCAAAGTAGAATCGTGAAGAAGAAAAAAACATCACCAGTATCGATCGTCCTTCTGAGGATTTTTCCCATATTTTTCTGAGTCATAACTTGCAAATGCCCAAAACATTAATGCTATATTTGGCCCCAGAACTTTTCTCCCCTACTAAAAGAAAGTCAATCTCCCAAATAATTATAATGTAATTTAAAGTATCATAGCGTCTACCGCCTGTGGTATAATAATAATAATAATAATAATAATAATAATAATAATAATAATAATAATAATAATAATAATAATAATAATAATAATAATAATAATAATAATAATAATAATAATAATAATAATAATAATAATAATAATAATAATAATAATAATAATAATAATAATAATAATAATAATAATAATAATAATAATAATAATAATAATAATAATAATAATAATAATAATAATAATAATAATAATAATAATAATAATAATAATAATAATAATAATAATAATAATAATAATAATAATAATAATAATAATAATAATAATAATAATAATAATAATAATAATAATAATAATAATAATAATAATACAGTTGTTTGACGACGCTGTCAATTGCCAGGATCACATCAGCGTCACCGGTGTGCCGGAACTTCGTCCCACAGGAGTTCTTTTACATGGCAGTGAATCCACTGACATGGAGCTGTCGTTTTTAAGCAGGTTTAAAAACCATCGATCTGTAACGGATTTGAACCCGTGACGTTGGGATCAGTAGGCCAGCGTCTAACCAACTGAGTCACCCAGATGGACCCGCCTGTGGTGCCGATATAGTCAGAAGGGGCATTAAACGCTACTATAGAGCATTTGGTTTATCTTGTTTCATGACTAAAGAAATAGAAAGAAATATGTTGAAAAGAGACCAGATATTCACCTTCCTCTCTCTGTTATTGTGGGGAAGGAGGGAGAAGATTCGGCTCCTTCTATTACAAACAGTGCTGGACTGAAAACCAAAGTATGAATACACTTTCAACGCTTCTGCCTACAAAACATTTTCTACTGCCCATAACTTCGGGGTGGGAATACCCTACCATTTTTATGGTCCTAGAGACAAGCTAAATCACTGTAACTATAAAACACAAACATGAATGAAAGTTAATAACATGAAAATTAAAACTCTACCTAAAAAGCCCCAATTTAAAAATTTGGAAAGTATTATAGGAGATATAGTATATGTGCGTCTAAAGTGTAAGACTTTTCATTGGCGAAGCATTAATAAAATTGGTTAGTAGTACACAGCTACATATTTTCTCTCTTAATATTAACAAATAGATTCCATCCTATACACGTTGGATTTTGCAGCAAGTTTTATACAATGTTGCAACTATGTTGGTAATTTCGACATTCTCTTCCTAAGTAACGTCCATTGTTTCCTGTAATGAGATAGCTCTTTGATCCAGCACCATTATTATGATCCCTGCAACACAGTCAAAAGTATTCTATGCATTACTGACCGTGATGTAAACTGACAGAGTACTTCCATACTTGTGCATGTCTCTTTTCATTCGATGCATCCTTGGAAAACCACATTAATATCGCTGTAACACGCGTTTTGTGTGGCAATATAATAAAACCGCGCTGATGTGGCCACAACAGAAACAGTGTAATTGGTTAACCGCCAACATGCAGCGAACAATATTGTAACATTAATTATTCCAGAAGCCAGAAATTTCCCAAATTGAGGACGAGTATGTAACATTCGGTTGATGGAAGTGGTTTTTGTGCTCGTTGTAAAGTGAGCTTGTAACAACTACTGTGCCATATTTGATTTCACATTTTCTTAAAAACTATCCAATATTCCTGAAATTATGAATAGAATAATGACGGATTATTACATCGTCTACTTAGCGCGGGGGTAGCGCAACTACTTAACAATTGGGAAGCCCGGGTTCCACTCCCGGTACTGGTGTGGGAATTTTTTCCGAATGGAAGACCTGGTCCGGGGTGCACTCAGCCTCGTGAGATCCATGAAGAACCACTTGAGTGAAAAGTAGCGGCTACAGAAGCTACAATCTGCGAAAATCGATTCACCGTCCAGGAGGGACTCGAGGGACTACGTCCCATCGTCCATTAATGCACCCCATTCATGACCCCCGTTGTGGGCAGAGTTGAGAGACGTAGAGGTCGGATAGTAGACTTTGGTACTGTTGCACCGCAGAGTTAAGTTTATATTACAAAAAGAGTACCGAACTACACAAATCATTTAAATTGAAACACGTAAACAAAAGTTTGGTTCACACCATTTTAAAAATCATGCCTTAAGCAACATGTTCCTGATGCAAAAATCTAATGCATTACATTGATATAGCTCTTACCACGTGTTATCATATCTACTTCAATAAAAATTAAACATTTCGTTGTAAGTACAGGATACAAAAACTTGAAATAATAATCAAACATTTAAAAAGCTTTGAAATTCCATGACCATGGGGAAAAATAATACAAACGTATTTGAAATTCATATTAATATAAATGAATATCTCAGGTACGATTAACGCCACTTAATCTGTTTTGTTTTACATATATTATGTGTTTTAATACTATCTATATTTGTTGTATAGTAACTTTGCCTAACTCTGGACATGCTTTACAAAATTCAATCATAACGAAGGAAATTACATGCACAATTAACTGAATATGCAATATACACAGTTTAATAGTCATGCAAGTAAAAGAAAGAGGCATTGCATTCCAACAAAATATTCGATAAATGAGATTTACCGAAAATACGTGCTCTATGAACTTCTAAATTTCACAAAATCAATTTACAGAAAGCTATGTGTGTGTCCGTGTGTGTGTGAACAGCATAATTCAAAAATCAAAATTAAGATAAATAGGTGTCAACTTGGTATTTCAGCTCGGTATCTTCCAATTATGCGACATGAAGTTCAAGAAAGTCCCCATCCCAAAAACAGTAACGTCGAGCCACGGCCCGGGCAGTCCCACTGCACTGGCGTGGCGCATAACAAAGGCGCTCAAGGTCAAGCTTCCACACCCTACTCACGCGAGCAAACACGTGACTAGCAACAATCAAGTGGCCACACAAAGGGTTTCCCAGAGCATTCGAGAAGTGCCCGGCAGCCGGCTTATTTGTAGACGTTCGAGAAAGACCTGGCTACGTCATCGCCGGTATAAAAGTTTGCGGAGCGCGTGAAGGCAGGTAGTTTTTGAGTGGGTCAGTGTGTCAGTGAGTGCGAGACAGCTGTGAAGCATACATTTTAACGAATGTTGAGTGATTGCATCGTCGGAGTTAGTGTTTGAGAGATAGAGAAAGTGAAGAGAGAGAGAGAGAGAGAGAGAGAGAGAGAGAGAGAGAGAGAGAGTGAAAGGAGTGAGTCAAGCCTACGAGAAGAAAACAGTTCTGAGTTGTAACATCATGAAAGACGCTAAGCTGTGCTAAGGTCAATGGATGAGAACTGTGTTTTTGTGCAAAAGTTCAGAAGAAAAAGTGATTGAAAAGTAACTGGCTTGGACATCAATCATGTTATCACCATACTCTTTACATGCAACATATTTTTAAGTTTCTTTTTTCTCATAAATATTTTCATTAAAACAGCACATCTCTAAGATGTTTACATGTCAAATAAAATCTATATCTTGAGTTTTCTAGAAATAGCAGGCCTCCTTTGAATATCTGATTATCGAGTATTGTATCTACAATAAAAGTATGCTATGAAACAATATGTGTAAATGTTCATGTAGATCAAGACGAATATGGGTAAGAAGTAGGCTTTAGGGGATAGCGGTTTTGAAATCCTTTCTCTTTGCATGGCCAGTTACAGTTTTATTATATTATAAACCAAACAGACGCTATCAATCTCTGGCAAGAAGAAAATTAACTACTTTTGAAGTACCTGATTAATTTCTTTCCTTTGATGAACATTGAAAATATATTTTTAACTTTTTGTGCATTTATTTTTTAAAGCTACATAAATTTTCAGATTTTGAAACCAATGACTGAAATTGAGGTAATATAAATGGACTACATGCTGGAAAAAATCTAGGAGCATAGCACAAATTTTAATGCACATGGAGCAGATAGTACAGTTACAAAATGTAAAGTCAAGAAAAAAACAATTTTTCTACACACGTGCATCATGATCATGAGTCAGATTACGTGTTTGTCGCACCTTTCCTCTTTTGTCTAGCAGTCTCTCTCCTCAGATTCATGGATTTTCTCTTGTTTTGCGTCTTTCCGCTAAATTTGGTTGTTTTTAAGCCCTTTTTGGCCCATATTTTGTTCAAACACTGCCGAAAATTTAAGCACAAAAGGGGCGTTTAAATGGAGCGCACATCGTTTATAGACCTTTAAAAATGGCGGTATCTAAAACTCGTCAATTTGATAATTTTTCAGTTGTTTATCCCAGGGTTCCTTAAGGCTACTGGTTAAATAACGCCGTTCTGCATTTCAAAACTTTTTTTTTTTTAATCTGATAGGTGATCCTAAACAGACTTTTTTGTGCTAAATTCAAAAATAATCTCCGTTTTCTCCCATTATGTCAGGTTTTAAAAATATTCATAAATAACAGAAATGACATTAAAAATGTGTGAAATGAAATAAAAATTACTTTCAACAAGAATTTTGTATGAAAAATTAAGCCATAATTATAATTTATTTGCCACTAATTAGTAATACCTAATTATAAGCACATTCGTAACCTCACCACAATATTGCACTCTGCTTTGACCTTCTCGCATATTGTTCAGAGCAGTCCCTTTTTAACATCCAACAATAGTCCGCCATCATGTGAACATTCCGCTTCCCTTGATACCTCATTTCCAAAGTTTATATCCTGATTAAATCTTTCGCCCTATTCCTCACTAAAATCTCCTAAATTATCATGAAAATAATTTAGATGGGAATGAAGAAAATGTACTTTGACACTCGTGTTGCGACCAATTAGTTTGAAATTTTGAAGCATCACTTTCACTATGTTAACATAATTTGGGTCTTTTTTATTTCCAAAGAAATTAAAAACAACATTTCTGAAAGTGTTCCATACATCTTTCACTTCTCGATTCACAGTATTCTGAACTGACTGTCCATCAGTTTTAGAATTTCTAGGCCATCGAATAGCTACACCACTTTAGTTTCTTTCATTGGATAATGAAGGAAATGTAACGTAAAGGTATTTAAAGTACTCAGTTTTCACAAATTGTTTCATTAAACCTAATTTCACATGGAGAGGTGGCAACAATACTTATTAGGGATCAAAATAAGAGGTTCACTTTTTATCTTTTTTTTTGGGGGGGGGGGCATGTTAAATTAGTCCTACGTGGCCACTGTTCCCTTTCCCAGTTTACTGACCTAGCTCTGCTATTCCTTTCAAATAAAAAACTAGGATATTTTGTGAAATCAGCCTGCTGATCAAGCAATAGCCCAATAATCTTGAAGCTTCCACAGGCTAGCCGTTGATGGTTTTTTTCCGTTCTGTAGTTTTTGTAACAAAAATTTAACATTTTCATGTGTCTCCTTTAAAAAAAAATAGTGGGCTACAGGAATGGAAGGATGGATGTTTCCATTATGAAGCAAAACACTTTACGACTTTGAAAATAATCTATGAAGAACCTCTAATCTTTGGAATTATTGGTTAGGTTACAACATTTGAAGACAGCAGGGGTGTCTTGGCAATACACAAAATTTCTTTCTTCAGCAAAAAAAGGGAAAAGTTCCTTCTCATTATACCTATACCGTGAAAAATATGTACCCTCAGCCAATAGTTCCTTTTCTTTTCTTTTCTTTTAACCTAAAAGTTTTGCTGACTTTTAGGTAAATTTAAATCCCTCATTAAAACATTAAGCTCACTTTCATAAGTATTATCCACTGGAGATTCAGTTTCAGTGCTACTGGATGCAGATGGATAAATATTTCCTAGAATAAACATTGCATGTATTATCGCCATGATCCCCTAGGGCGGATATATATATATATATATATATATATATATATATATATATATATATATATATATATATATATATTCAAAACATAAAATTTTGAATTGCAAAAAATGCTGACTTGGTACGCGAAAACGGATTTCAGTTTTGCAATCAGTGTGAAAATGTGATCCAGAAATGCTCATGCACTTCAAAAAAGCGAAATCCATGCAGAACAGTGATATTTATCGTTCATTGAAGAAAAGAGTACGAGATGTTTGAAGGGAATTTATTATGTACAACACTTGAACCGCAGCCAGTGGAAAACGCTTACGTGGACCTGAGAGGGGTTGTGAAATTGTCAGTAAGCATTCCTATACACACAGTGCTAGAACAGGGAGATACTGCCCAAACTCTGTCACACTACATTAGAGTTTCAAAATTGAATTCGATTTCGCAGCATGTTGTCGCAGCACCTGCCCAGGCAGGGGTCTCCACCCCCATTATGGGGGTGGTAGACAAAGTGCGAGTGACTTAGAGCAACACTGGAGGGGAGGTTCAGGCCACAGACTGGATAATCCCACAGGGCTCCTGTTAGACAATGGTTTCTACAGCACGCTGGGAAAATCTGCTTGCAGGAGAAGTTAATTATTCTTTTTCCCTGTTTTTTCGTTCTTCCTATTTTTACATCCTCTTACTCTGTTCTTGTTTCATTGCCTTCTCTTCTTTCCCTCTTTTTTCAGTATTACTCATTACATGTTTTTGCATTTTATTCTTTCCTTTTCTTCACTTTTATCACATCGTTCTCCTTTCTTAATTTTTCAGTGTTTATATTTTATTCTGTTGTCTTATTCATTACATATGCCTACTATTGCTTTTATGGTATTTATTAATTACGCTTTTGTTTAAATTACTTGTTCTATTTTAGTTTAATATTTTTTTCTGAAGCTCTTTCAAGCTTTGTCTCATTCCCCTTCATTACTCCTTCTTGCCTCGTGCTTGTTTGCTTCAGCCCTGCGCTTTTTGCACTCATTGTCATCTGACTTAAATGAGCACACAAGCTGGTCTAGCTAGCAAGAAATCTCGGACCGTTGAGCATAGCTTATTAAACAACAAAGGTAACTTAATAAAATAAAAACTACACAGATAAGTATGCCAATATTACTGCTACATGACCGCGAAACGCTGCAGTATGTCAAAACACTAATAATGCTAATACTTTGTCATTTAATTCTGAATACCTGGGCGACCGAGCTTCGCTCGGCATTCCCCCCTCCCCCACCCCTGTTTTATGAAATCGTGTTCTTTGGGGAGAAGATACTCATTTAGATAAACCTGAAAGGCAAAAAGTTAACTAAATAAAAAATTTTGTCGCAATTGTTAAGAGTCATCTCCGAGACACAAGAGATATATAAATACATACACATATTTAATAAACACCAACATTTCAGCTCTAAAACGCCTACTAGTAAACGCAGGTCTCCCTCATATATATCCACCTAGTTTGAGGTTTTCATCGAGCATTTGTTCCATTGTGAAGTTCAGTTCTTTGGTGCTGTCGTCGACTGCATCTTCCAGGACGTTAACACATTGGCCAGGGTCCTTTATCTTTCCGTCGAGTTCTTCCATGGCTTCCCTAACACTGGCTAGTCGCTCGTTAGTATTCTCCGATAGATCTATCTTAATATTGGATATTCCCGTCTTCATCTTTTCCGTTTCGGAGTTTACATTTTCAATTTGGCTTCCATTTTTGTTTCCATATTTTCTATTCCACAGCTTACATTTTTCCAATTCGGCATTCATCTTTGTTTCCTCTGCCGCATTCCGGAATTAATTTCATTTCCCATTATGTCCAACTTGGGTAACATCTGTTTAATCAACTGTTCCATATCGTGCTTTTCATCGCACTCCTGACACCAAATGTGATAACTTTATTGTTTTAACTATTTCTTTATTTTGTATTAAAACACCGGAACGACACTAAGAAAAAGAACCGTTGAACAGTAAAAAATACTACAGGAAGAAAAGCTGGCTGATAAAGCCATGTGAATGTACTGCGCATTTCTGTTTCAATCATATAAAAATTGTTTGAATTGTTCGAAATTGTTCGTCGAAGCGGGAGTAGTGAAAGAAATGTGATTGTGTTTAGTAAAGGAAAATTAGTAGAAAAACCATGTGAATGTTATAGGTACGTTGCACTTATATTTCAAGTGTATTGAAAAATGTATGGATTGTTTGTAAAAGAGGGAGTAGCAGGTTAGGTAAAAGAAAAGGGAGTAGAGAAAATAGTATGAATGTAATACGTTGTATTTCTATTTCAAACACATGGCAAATTGTATGAATTGTATGTTAAAGGGTGAGTAGCGAAAGAAGACTGATTGTGTCAGATAAAGGAAGAATTAGTAGAGGAAATCGTGTGAAGGTAGCACCTTGCATTTATATTTCAATCATAGAAAATATATCAATTGTATGTTGAAGGGCAAACTGAGGATATATGAATGTGCTAAGTAAAAAAAAGTGAGTAGAAAAGCATTTGAAAGTAATATACTGTGTAGTAAAATTGTTACCATAGAAACTTTCTCCATGAAAAAATACATATACATGCCGAATTTCGCGGTGATCGGTTAAGCGGTTCTGAAGATTAACAGTTACATATATACAAACACGCAATTTGTATATATAGATGATATGAATTATTTGTAGAAGAGTGAGTAGAGATAGAGATGTGAATGTGTTATCTAAAAGTTAGCAGAGAAAATACCGTGAATGTAATATGCAGCGTTTCTATTTTAAACATGCAGAACATGGTGTTACTTATTTTAAAAGCGGCGTTAATTTTTTTTTTTTTTTTTTTTTTTTTTTTTTTTGTGTAAAATCACGCTTTTATGGAAAATTGTTTATAGAAGAGTGAGTCGAGAAAGAGATGCGAATGTGTTACCTAAAAGTGAGTATAGAAAACACTGTGAATGTAATATACAGCGTTCCTATTTCAAACATACGGAACATGGTGTGACTTATTTTAAAAGCTGCGTTAAAAATGTTTTTACTTTCTCTACTGGTAAGTAGGGGAAGTATTGTATTCCACCCAAAAATTCGATATCGAGATTTCACCGGAAATATATGTTTTGAGACCCCCTGAATGCAAAACAAGCATTTTTAGAAAAAGGTCCGTGTCTGTGTGTCTGTGGACAGCATAACTCAAAAACGAAAAGTCGGTTAAAAACAAAAGTTGGTATTTAAGTTTAATGTCTTTCAAGGATGCGACACGAAGATTTTGAAGAAAATAGCCTCACCCTAAACTACCCTTTACATGGAAAATTTTTCGAAAATTTTGATTTTCTTGAAAATGGCTCTAACGATTTTGGTTAAAATATCATATGTTTGAGATATTTTTATGACAAATTAAATGTATATCTTGAACTTTCTGGCTAAAGCCCCTGTAGTCGTATTTACTCTGGACGACTTTTGCATAACTGGTAAACCGTTAGAGATAGACCAAATCATACTATACAAAAATGTAGATCTTGCTAAAATACACAATTTATGTCTGAGTAAATTTTCTTGTAGGGTGAACCATTTCTGAGATATTCCTTGTTATGTGTGTGAGTTTCGGAAAACTTAGAACTTTCGTGAAATGGATCATCGTTGTTCATTTTTTTATATGTTAAGTGTGCAAAGATAACAGAATCTCAAAGCTTTAAAACATGTGACTATCGCACAAAGCCTACTGTATTCTAACATTCCCTTTGCACCTACAAGGAAATAAGCAATAAGATAAGTCGTACAAAAGTTTATCTTAACTAACACGAAGAAGATATAGGAGTAAGAGTTTTTAAGAATGGTTAGTACAAGAGTAGAGAAAGTCATGTGAGTGCAACACAGATGTTTTTTGTGTAAAATCACGTTTTGATGGAAAATTGTTTATAGAAGAAGAGTAGAGAAAGAGATGTGAATGTGTTGCCTAAAAGTGATAGGAGAAAACAGTGTGAATGTAAAAGCATTTCTATTTCAAACATACAGAAAATAGTATGACTTATTTTAAAAGCGGGGATAAAAATGTTTTTTGGAGTAAAATCGCGTTTTTTATGGAAAATTGTTTATGGAAGAGTGAGTAGAGAAAGAGACGTGAATGGGTTACCTAAAAGTTAGTAGAGAAAACACCGTGAATTTAATACGTAGCATTTCTATTACAAACATACAGAAAATAGTATGACTCATTGTAAAAGCGGCGATAATTTTTAATCTGTAAAATTACTTTTTATGGAAAATTATATATAAAAGAGTGAATAGAGAAAGAGATATGTCTACATTTAATTTCAAAGCGGACATAAGGACAACAGATTTCTATTCCACAGTGTTTCCGAAATATTAATATCACATTATTGTGCCAAAAGAACTGCTTCCTTTACTTATCTCCACCAAGCAGCAGAGAAATTAAAATTATGAAACATTAATTTACGAACACCTTGACGCAATTCCATTAATATTTTCAATAATAGTTTCATGTGTAGTCTAAGATTGGAAAGCTAAATCAGATTTCAAGAATCCAATCACACCGGTTCTCAAAACATGTATGTCATCGCCTTAAATCAGTGGTATAAGATTGACTAATTTAGCTTTCCGATAATTACTGTTGTAATTTTAAACATTTCTGACAACCCCATAAGTTAATTGTATATTGATAAATTAGCGACGTTCACGTCCATTTTCCTTCTGCTAGTTTTGGTTACTTTATCTCGGTTTTGTGGCATTCTCCTTGTACGCTGTAAAATAACAATAGACGGAACTGCGCATTTACAAGCTCGAAATTCAAAAACGGCAAAAGTATTTGATTGTCATTGTTTAGTGTTGTAAAGGGAAACTCTGAGAGCGTTGGCCTCCCTCCAGCAGAATAAAATAGCCATTGCAACAGTAAGACGTAGTAATCCTGATATAGGGGTCCAATGTCGTAAGGGTAGGGAACCATCTCCCCTTAACCTATTTCTTTCCCCGGAAGCGGCTTTGCGATCATACAAATAGTCGCTTTACGATTCCTGCCTTGGTAAGGATTTACCAGTGAACAAAATGCCACGATTTAGACAAAAATAGCAGACCCTTAGTTTTCCTGTCTTTTTGAAGATTGCAGTCGCTACAGTTCCCATCGATCAGAACATTAGGGTAATAGTGTTAATAAAAATATCTATGAGTTTCACATTTGTCACAGGGGTACGAAGCAATCAAGTGTCATTTCAATTTAATTTACATTTAACTGTGATCATTTTCAGTTTCTACACTGAAACCGAAATTATAATGTCAATATATATTTGATAATCGAAAGAAACAAAAGGAGATTCTAGTCAATAGTGAAGGGGAAGACGTAATAAAGCTAATATGTTAAAGTCTCAAGAATGGAAGCCTAGGCAGATTTAAAAGAGTGATAAGGCTTTGTTGACGCGCACGAGAAACAAACACGTGTAACGATTTAGCGGGCTGATTCCTATCTTACCATGACGTGCTCTAAAGTTAGCCAATGGAAATCGCTTCCTTATTGTTGCCCGCGTAAAAACAAAATGCAACGCAAGACACACTCGTCTTGAATCGAGCTGAGAGTACACGTGCAACTTGGGGAGTTGTACGTAAGCTAGCACGTATACATAATTCGGCGGTTGCTAAAGGGTGACAAAGTTAAAGTGTTATAACGTTGTAGTTGAATTTACAAAGTACATTCTATTTAAATATCGTCGGCAGTTCTCTACAAATCTGGAAATTTACAAATAAAGTGGTATGTTGGTTGATTCTTCGTTTGGTTCCATTCCTACCATGACTCACGCACACCCTACAGATTAGGACCTCTTGCTAGAGCTAGTTCGGACACCAAACATGAGATCTTGTAGATCTTAAAGGCGACGTCTTCGAAGGAGAGGAACCGTTTGCGTCAACACACATGATCTTGTCATTGCAAATACATTTTATGAAAGAAACCGAAGATACAGAAAGAATATCATCACTCGCAGCTCCACTCGCGCAGTTGTATTAAACTGGAGATTCATCTCTCCGCTCTATACCTCCTCTTACTGGCTCTGTCTGATCCCCTCCTTTTTTTTTCTTTCCTCTCTCTCTCTCTCTCTCTCTCTCTCTCTCTCTCTCTCTGTGCTATTTCGTCGCTCAATTTCATCTCTCTCTTTTCTTTACCTTCTCCCAACGACTCTACCCTCTCCCTTTTCTTCCTATGCGTGTACATAGTGCGCACAAATGATCTGAGCGGTTTCAAAAATTTATTATAGCAATATTATTTGACTGAACACTACAAACACTGTATACTCAGATATAGCAACATAAAATGCCGACACATCATTCTTTTATTTTGTATCAAAACTGTCATACAATAAATGATAAATGTGGACCCATCCTTGCGACTTTTTCGTATGGGGTTATGTGAAGGATGCAGTTTACACGCCACCGTTACCTACTGAACTACAACCGCATCATCAACGCATTTGGTGAAATTAACAGGGACATGCTATATCGAGTATGGGCCGAACTTGATTATCGAGTTGATATTTGTAAAGTCACTCGTGGAGCACATATCGAGCACCTGTAAGCTATTAAAAAACTTTGTGTTGCTATATCTGAGTTAACAATATTTGTAGTGCTGAGTCAAATAATATCCCTATAATAAATTTTTGAAACCGCTTAGATCATTTGTGCGCACCTGTATATACCGGGTGAGTCTTCCCATCCTGCGGATTGGTAACCACCAAACCTGCATTTTACAGACGATGCGAAATGGTGTCGACACCCCCTTCACCAGCCCGCTTATTAGGGTCATTGTGGTGCTCCTTGTAGTAGCACAGTGGTACATGCTGAAAAATCAAGTTGAAGGTCGAAGGTTCGAATCGCGTCTGCGAATAATTATTCTTTTCTTATTTCTGTTTATAGTTCGAGAATGTTCTAGCAAATCGTGTGTTCTTTCCGAATGCACTAGAAAGTGGATTTGCCTATAAATACGAAGTTCCAGCCGTTCATACTCACTATCGCACAATGTTTATCTGGGTGATGCTCCGGTATAATGTCATAATCACTGTTAAATGCACTACGTTGGAAATCAGCGAGGTTTACAACAATTATAATATATCTTGCAAATGATAGCCAAACCTTTTAAGGCGTTGAAATTGTTCTCTTTCACAGTTAAGATATAAAAAAGTGAATAATGACCTTCCATTTGACGAAAGTTAAGTATTCCAAAACCCAGACAAATAACAAGGAATATCTCTGAAATGGTTCACTCCACAAAAACACTCATTTGAACACAAAGTGTATATAGTTTTAGCGAGATCTACAGTTTTGTATAGTAAGATTTGGTCTATCTGTTCTGGTTTACCTGTTATGCGAAAGTCATCAAGATTAAGCAGGACTACGTGGGCTATATCAGAAAATTGAAAATATACATTTTAATTGCCATAAAAGTATCTCAAACATATGACATTTTGATCAAAATCACTTGAGCCATTTTCGAGAAAATAATTTTGCAAAAAATGTTCAATGTAAGGGGTAAAGGAATTTTCTTCAAAATCTTGTGTCAAATCCTTGGAAGATATTAAACTTAAATACCAAATGTGATTTTTAACCGAGTTTTGGTTTTTGAGTTATGTTGGTCTCTCTCTCTCTCTCTCTCTCTCTCTCTCTCTCTCTCTCTCACACACACACAAACACACACACAGACCTTTTCTCTAAAAATTCCTTTTTTGGTTTCAGGGGGCCTCAAAGGATTTCCGGTGAAATCTCCACATTAAATCTTTGGGTCGACTACAATGCTTCCCTTAATTATTATACGTAGTAGAGAAAGTAATAAGAAGGGAACGAAATATAAATACCCTAAAAAATGAAATTAGATCAAGGCGTAAGGATAAATAAAAAAATAAAAAAGAATGTAAAAGAAGTGACGAAAAGCCAATGAAACGTGGGAGGGGGGCGAGACATTCGTTAAGAAATCTAAGCATGTAGATAAGCCACATGCTGTGAGTGGAAGGATATTGATGTTTTGGCGAACGCGCCTTAGAAGTTCGCCCATGTCCACCAGAGCGCGTGTGTCGTTCCATCCCGGCCCGGATCGCCGTCGTAAATCGGAAGGGCGGGCGGGCGGGCGAGCCTGTGCTGTCTCACATACACACACTCACACACATGATTTAGATATCACCAGGGCTATCAATTTCCATTAATGTAAGCCTCGAGCGTGTAATGAAGTGGCAAGGGAGGAATACGATGAACGTCCTCCAGTTCTTGGATACACAACACTTTCTTTTCCACGCCTTTTCCTGCAATATCATTTCTTCCGGATGCCTTTGCGCACTATTTTCTCTTCCGCTTCCTTCATACACTCCTCGTGCTATTCACATAATGATACACATTTGCACATGCGTAATATTCTTAGTTTTAGTACATAAATTGAATTTTAAGTATGCCACAGTCGGGCAGGTTGACTAAGCTGTCTGAGGCTAGCGTTCTACAGGACCAGTGTTCGATTCCCGTTAGACCGGCTACATAGAACTGTTCTGTCACATCGGTAGGGGTGCATTATATAGTATGACAAATTTCCTTCTCCCTCACTTCCTCTTTATCCTGCATGGTTGCAGGGCCTGGAGTGATTGGCGGTGGCGTGCGGCGTATGCGGTGAAAGTGAGAACTGTTTCCTCCTTCGCATGGAACCTTCTGCCCAAATATATCGTTCAGAAGGGGGCCTCAAAAGGCAGTCAGGAGGTAGTCGAATCTGGAAACGTTACAGACTCCGCTCCGCTGCGTCTACTACCATGGATATGGTCGTCCTTCATACACGCTGGTCACATCCCTTCCTCGAATAGGTCTAAGTAGGACAGGTAGTGTCAGTGTGACGTCAGCTTATACCGCTGAACATGCTCGCACTGAAGATGGATTCAGTGTGTGACGCCATCAGGGTCTGCACTGCGGCCGGGGGAAGAGAAAAAGTTCGAGTCTTGCGTGATGCAGCAATATGGGAAAAACCGGAAACATACCTGTTGTTAATAAGACAACTAACATGTTGGATGTTGTAATATTAATGCTGACTGTTTTAATTACCCGATTGGTCCCAGATTAGAAACAATTACATTTCGGTTCTGTGCTGTGAGAAAATATGTAGCAATTCCAGTTTATGTGAAGGACAGTCACCTTATAAAGTAAATCGAACATCATTCTCTCTGCAAATTAGAAGAGAGCCATAAGAACCAAATTACGTGGACATTTTCCTATACTTTCTGTTTCGTTTTTCTTTAAGTAGTTTATCAATGATAGGTGTAATGCACTGGAAATTTGAAATCGAAGATTGCATATTAGGTTGTGATCTTAGAAGGTATTTCGGAATTTGGACTTAATTCAATAACAGAGTCAGATAGAAACACTAGCTGCTCCGGTTTACTTGTACTGGCCATGTTATTGTCGTCAAGAACGCTACATCTGACTGAATCCTCCAACTCCGTACTAACAGTAACTTAGTATTACACGGTTCTAGCGTGACGTCACTCGGACTGATAGGCTTGCCCTTCGTTCCAATCCGTCACACCGCTTAAAGCTGTCTTCCTCTGGTCTAACGCGTGACCTCTGAAATCCTCCTTCTCTTCACAATTTGGCTTTTAGTTATCAGAAAAGCCCGAAACTCCACCCGTATTTTTAATATTAGCAGTTTGTTTTACCTATACATCCACAGGTTAGAACATAGCTTCAACAAATTTGAGCAGCCTCCTTACTCGAAGAAAATTCCACATTTAGAATTGGTACATAGAAAGAACAACATACCTATTTATAGGTAAGTAATATTACAAAAAGCAAATAACTCGGAGCAAATGCTCAGACACGTCAAATTTGATATTTTGAAAGGAAACTTTTACAAAAACAGGGAACAAAAGGGTAAGGGTAAAGGGTACAGACACAGAGGGGAACATCTCGCTTACTTCGACCTACACAGGTCTATTGTGGCTACCACCCCCCAGGAGGCAAGGATAAAATGAGGGAACCGAAGATACCACAGGGTCGCAGCTAGACAGGCCACAGAAACGCGCGGAAGTCCATAACAAGTGTTCATATCTCTTCATCTCGGCGCCAGGCCCCGCCAAGCAGCCAGCACACTGCGGGTTCGGTGTCGCACTGAGCGGAGGATAAACGCCACCTAGCGCCAAGAACACCAGTTACCATGCGCAATCAGCCAAGCCATCTGCCCGGCACTGCCAACACTACGCGCCTGGAGGTACACCTGAAAGATGATAAGGAAATGGAATTAAGGGAAATTATGGAAAGGAAGCCCTAGTATGAAATAATGCACCCCCGCCTGAGCCATCCCACTCGGTAACAGGAAACAAAACTGGAAACAATAATGGGTATCACGTCATCGACTTAAATTTAAAATGTCAACATGTTTTTACATTTGCTCTTATTAGGTTGCATGAACAATTTCATTTGTCTCATAGTACACAAGTTTCGTTTTTTCGAGAAAACATCCCTCTCCACTTGGCTACTATTTATCAAGATATTTGAAATGTGGTCTTTGTTATGAGGACTGTTAATACGGAAAAATTAAAAATGAGGATCGGAAAAGAATGCAGAGACGTACGTACCACCAACAGTGATTGAAAAATATTCAACAAGAATTCACGCTTCGACTAAACAACTGAGGAGCATTTTCAACATCTTATTAAATAATTAAAATTTAATTTGTTGCAGTGCTTTAGTAAATTGTGGAGAAAATTGTTAAGCAAACAAGAATTCATCTGTTTCCATTGCAACCTATCTTCTGTGTGAAACAAATTAAATTGTTCATGCAGAAAAGGTAAATAAAATATACATAGCTACTTAGAATTTTTGTCGATGGCGCTCATACCTGTACAATAATGACTGACTCCTTCTTTAAGTCTTCTTTCAAAATATAAACTTAGAGGTTTACAAGTATTTTCTACAAAGGAGTTAATTTTAGTTGCATTTGATTTCTTGCTTACGAAAAAAAAAAATATAAATAAATAAAAATAAAATGGCCTGTATGCAGTTTACATATTTTGGAGATTTTCAGAGTTTTTCAGACTTCGTTTTACAAACAAACATGCGCGCGCAGACCTTTATTCTAAAAATGCCTTTGTCCACTTCAAGAGGTCTCAAAAAATGTATTTTGGTAAAATGTCGATATAGATATAATTTGTTAGAAGAGTACAATACTTGGCCTAACATGGGCAGGTAGTAAAGGGCGCATTTAGGATTAAGTACATTACAAAATAGCATCGAAATTTTAATTTTATAGGTTTGTTTTGGTCGTCTCACAACAGAGGCTGCTGCAATAATATCGCACAAAAGGTCGAATTAAACATTTTTGTGTAGTTAAGACAAGCAAAGCTTTTTGCGCAAACATTGAACTTTCAAGTTATCTCAACTCCGTTTAAAACTAGGAAAATGAAACAAAGTAAGAGGTCTATTTGCTTATTTAGTATGAAAATTATGAGAGTTTGCAGCTGATATTTTTCTCATTCACTTTATTTATTTAATTAGTAACTACTTCTCCATCTCGTGCTAGGTTCTAAGACCGTTTCGACTTCGAATTTTTGTTCTGTCCAACACTTTCTCGTATTCCCAGTGTGCGTTTTCTTGAGTCTCTATGTTAAATGTGATTTTGGTATTCTGTTATTGGTCATTATATTCTTTTTAACCTTCTCTCCTATGCATAGTAAAATGGAAGAAGTATTGTTGTGTTCTACTCAAATATTGCATTTCGAGATTTCACCAGAAATGTTTTGAGGCTTCCTGAATTTAAAAAAAAAAAAAAAAAAAAAAAAGAGCATTTTTAGAAAAAGGTCCGCACGCTCGTGTGTGTGGTCGGTCCGTCTGTGTGTCTGTCAACCTGTGGACGGCACAACTCAAAAACGAAATGTTGGTTGAAAACCAAAGTTGGTATTTCAATTTAACCTCTCTCAAGAATGCGACACGAAGATTTTGAAGAACATTTCTCCATCCTAAACTACCCTTTATATGGAAAATTTTTCGAAATTTTTTATTTTCTTAAAAAAGGTTCTAACGATTTTGATTAAAATGCCATACGTTTGTGATATATTTATGGCAAATCTATCTTGAAGTTTCTGGCTATAGCCCATGTAGCCCTATTTACTCTAGATGAGTTTTGCATAACTGGTAAACCGTGAGAAATAGACCAAATCTTACTATACAAAAAATGCAGATCTTACTAAAACACCAATTTATGTCTATCTATCTGTCTATCTATCTATCTATCTATCTATATATATATATATATATATATATATATATATTTAGACATTTCGGAACTATTTGTTATTTGTGTGAGTTTTGGAGAACATACTTTTGTTAAATGGAACATCTTCATTCATTTTTTATAGGTTAACCGTGCAAAGAGAACGGAATTTGAAAGCTTTAAAAGATTTGACTATCGCTCAAAGCCTACTGTATTCTCATATTCCCTTTGCACCTGCAAGAAAATTTGCAATGAGATAATTTCAGCAAAAGTTTATCTGGACTAACACGAAGAAGATAGAAGAACAAGAGTTTGCAGTGAGGTTGAAATACTTATCCAAGCAAAGTTAGATTATAAAGAATCGTGCAACGAAATTTGTCTATCCTGGAAGCTTGCCTTATGAAAGCTTAACATCGTTTCATATCGTTTCGAGAAACAAGTGATGTCGCAGTTTCGTTGTCAAGGATAAAAGACTGCTAAGAAAACTTACATAGCAAGTCAGCTATTAGTATTTGCATTAAAAGCCAAGCCGTATACAAGTTTGCGAGATAAAAGAAATCGTGTGAGACTGAATAATAAAGAAGCAGACAAAGGGGAAACAAAAGAATAATAAGCCACTCTTAAAAACTGGTGAGAAGTGCAAATATGAAACCATTTGTAAAGCCGAGACTTATGTTCAACAGCAAGGCAAGATAGTGTTTAATAAATTTCACTTTTTAAAGTCTAATATTCATTGTGAGATAAAGGAAATCTTGTGATGGGAGTGAGGAATGAAAAGTGTACAATATTTTCTGTGGATCTTCACAATAAAGAGGGCGGTGTAGGGGAAATGAAATTCTTCTCATTTTCTCTTTAATGCTCACATCCTGAGAGCAGAGTTTCTTGCTTAATTACCTATGTAATCTACATATACCGACGCTAGTCGAAGGAAGTCATTCCTTATCATCTCCTCACCAAGACTGAAAACAATTTTCAATGTGTCTGCCACCCTGAGCAATGCACATGTACAGACGACGTTCCATCTCATCGTGCGCCTCCGGTAGTATATGAGAAGTGACTATTTGTACTGTAGTTAGAAATTCTGTCCATCAATTCTCTGATAGTGTCTGGTTTAGTTGCGTACACTCTGGCCGTAATGAATTTCAACAGGAAAAACTTTAAGGAAGTCACGGTAGCCAAGAAATTGAGGCTGAAGAATTTGTATCCAACATGTCCAGAAATTTAGCGTTTCCGTAATATATGCCATACGGAAGTAGGAGAAACGCTCAATTCTTGAGAACGATATTTTGGGCTGTGAATGAAACACCGTGGGGGCAGTCGCTACATTTCTTTCACGTGTTGCAGAAAGACGCCGACCTGACATTTTCTTTTTTCTTGAAACTTTTCACCAACTAAAAGAATGTTGCTGTCAGGCACTTGGTATCATACACCAAACTGTCGTCGGAATAAACACTGAATTTCAGTCACAGGTTTCCAGATCTCAAACCAGACAAGGATTTTTCTTCATTGTACTAAAGTTAATCGAGTGTGCAGCATCTTGTTTCTTCATCCCAGGCCTTTAAACAAAACAAAACAAAACAAAAATACATCAAAACGACAAGTTCTTTGTAAAGCAACGACTCTCAATACACAAAACTGCTCTCCAATGGACTTTGGTGGGCACATATGGAACTGAATCGACTGTATGGCCCTGGGAAATATTTTTGTAAATAAATGTATACAGCATATCCAAAAATATTTAAATCGGCCAATTTCACGAGTGTCCGATTACTTATGACAGACTTGTACAATAAAGTAAACATCTCGGTTAACTTGTGGTTCGGTTTAGTGTTGGATTTTAGTAATTAAATTTAATTGTATTTTTGTTTATGTAGTTTCTTTATTCACTGTTATATCGAGTTGTAATTTGATATTTGATTTTCTCTACTTCATTGTAACAGATTTAAACATGGTTCCTTTTCCAAAATATCGGGACACTCTCTGGGTGATCTAAACACCCCAGAGAGTCTAATACAAACTCACTCAGGGGCGGAAGCATTACAGCACAAACTCTACCGTGTTTTCTGGAGCCAAAACACGAGGCCGAGCCAAGCCGAGCGGCAGTGAGAAATAGACGGTCTTGAGCTTAAGTAAAGTTTTTCCATTTTGCAGGGAGATTCTAGCTCCCCATTCTGTCTCGCTCTTTCTCGCCGCAGTCCTATTTGTTGCCTTTGCTGTGATCCCGTGCCGCTCGGGCACAGAGGTCATCCCACACGATTTGTCAGCAAGATAGATGGTTGTTTTTATATTAACGGCAATGGGGAGGTGGTCCCTCTTCACTATGCAGATCGCACTATGCAAACCCACATCGTATTTCGCCTGCATTTACCAAGAAGTTTCTCTGACGTAGCAGTTTCTGTATGCTTTTATGACTTACGAAAAGTCTAATTGAGGAACCGCGGGTCTCAAAAACACATCTGAGTTTAAGAAAACACTTTTTTTGTAAATCAATACAAATCGTATCCCTTCATATGTAATTTCCAGAAATTAATTAGTAGCTCATCCTTCCTCCGCCCCTCTCTTACTCTGTGGTGTTCGTTTTTGGACTTTCTTTCCACAACAACAATAAGACGAACCATAATAATACCTCTTAATTATTATTTCACATAAGCTGTGTGTAGGATAACGTTGAAAAGCAGAATCAGCTGAAAAATTAAATGGCACAGCTTGGATTTGAACCACAGATCTTCTGGTCTCTGTCCGGTTGCTCTAAACAATTGAGTTACTGTGAGAATATGCCGTCATGGCATTGAATCCTCCATCTGAGTTGCCTTTTTTAAGCTAAATAAGAAATCTCTTCTGTCTGTCTGTCTGACTGTATGTCCGTCACAATAGGGATTCGCACACGTCAGCCGATGGTTTATTGTGCTTCAGACCGTGGAAGTAAGGGTGATACCAAAGTACCCTACAGGTGGTCAGTACTCATCACAGGGGGAACTACAACTACTTGGCTCCCTAAAATGTGCAGACAAGTTCTTCAGCCCGATGGAGTTCCAGGTCACCACAGAGAGCCCGCCAGAGAGCGGTTGAACAATCAATCTTCCTGCGGTGGAGGCTGGCCGACCACAGCTCCTTCCTTCAACCGAGTACCATATTTCAAAACCACAGTCCGCCGGTGAATCTGCTGATTCTTACAACCCAGAAAGACAGGGTAGTGAGAATGAAATGAAATAAAGTGAAACGGCAGATACAAGGTAAATATCCTTCCCAGTATTCGCCTGAGTGACCTGGGAAAACTCCCGAAAAACCCGAGTTCAGGAAAGTCGGCCGCGGGAATGAACCCAGGAATACGCGCCAACACGTTACCGCCTGAGCCGTTCGGTGCAAATTCATCTATGGATTGTCATCTCAAATTCGTATTCCAATAGCAATTTGGTAACCTTAAGACCCAGGCTTTGACTATTAGGTCAATGTTAATGTCGGACTGGGTGGCTCAATTGGTTGGGAACTGGCCTGCTGATCTCAATGTCACGGATTCAAACCCACCACAGACCTATAGTTTTTAAGTGCAGTTTAAAAGCGACAGCATGTAAAAGAACTGTGGGACGATATTCAGTGTACTAGTGGTACTAATGTTTTTATACTGAAAAATTGAACGCAAATTTGAACTTTTCCAATAATAGTGTTTGTGTAATGAGATAGTAAGAAGGCTAAAGCTACTTTTAAACATTGCCTTTATCTTCTCTGCCACATTCAACATCGCGATGTCACCGAAAATGGAAAAAATGATTGAGCTCATTAGAAAAGCAGTAATATTTCTAAGTCCCACGTCGTGTAGCAGCGCGATTTGCACAAGTCGATATTTCCAACATGCAGCTTAGTTTACTGATTGTCTCTGTTCCATATGATATCGTCTGTCGGACAAGCAAATAAATTGTGTCTTGAATCATCACTCGCATTTTTATTTGCGAGTATGCGGTTTATATTTTAAGAGGCTTTTTTCTTCCCATATTATATGTCTTCATTCTAAGTAATCTATTATTTTTACCTTTATTCAGATATCTTACTTTCTCTAATATATATTTATATTAAGCATAGGAAGTATTGTACTTCGCCTAAAATTTCACTATCCATATTTCACCATGTTTTGATGTCTCTCAATCAAAGTAAGTAAATTATCTAACAAAAAGATAGGTATGTGTGTATGTGCGTGCGCATGTGTATGTATCCGTTTCAACTGAAACTCAAAAATGAAAGTTCATGTAAAACTAACAAGACTTTATATTTATACGAGTATGTAGCATTATACAAGAATTCAACACAAAGATTGTTAAGAAAACCCTTTCTGCACTTTACATGGACAATTTTTATTTTTTTAATACATTCTCAAAAATTGTTCTATGGATTTTGATTAAAATACCATATACTTAAGATATTTATGCGAATAATAAAATTGTGTGATTAATTTTCTCTGAATAGCCTGTAGAGCCTTTCCCATTCGGAACAAACTGTGGTATTTTGTAAACAGATAAACCATAAGAGAGAGATAAAAACTAACTGCACATAAAATATAGATCTTTTAAAATCATACAATGTATTTCAATAACGCTATTGTGCTATCAGCCTCTTCCGAGATAATTGTTGCTATAGTGCGAATGTTTCGGTACTTATCATTTTTGAAAGGCTGTGATTATTCACTTATTTCTATCGATGCCATGCAAGAAATATAGTGATTCAAGTCAAAGCATTTGGTGGCTCCTTTTACTTTCTCTACTGATAATTAGAGGAAGCAGTGTATTTTACCCAAAAATTCGATATCCATATTTCACCGGAAATATAAGTTTTGAGACTCTCTGAATAAAAAAAAGGTCCCTGAGTAAGTCTGTCAGTCACTCTGTGGACAACATAACTCAAAAACGAAAAGTCGGTCAAAAACCAAAGTTGATGTTTAAGTTTAATGCCTTTCAAGGATGCGATACGAAGATTTTGAAGAAAATAGTCCCACCCTAAACTACCCTTTACATGGAATTTTTTTTCGAAAATGTTGATCTTAAAATGGCTCTGACTATTTTGATTAAAATGCCATATGTTTAAGATATTTGTATGACAAGTATGACAAATGAAATGTATATTTTGAATTTTCTGGCTATAGCCTATGTAGTCCTGTTTACGCTGGATGACTTTTGAATAACTCGTAAACCGTAAGAGATAGACAAAATCCTATTGCACAAAAAAATGTAGATCTCGCTAAAACACACAATTTATGTCTGAATAAATGTTTTGTAGAGTGAAGGATTTCGTAAACATTCCTTGTTATTTGTGTCAGTTTAGGAAAACAAAACTTTCGTGAAATGAGACATCGTTGTTCATTTGTTATATGTTAAGCACAAGAGAACGAGATCTCAAAGCTTTAAAATATTCGTCTATCGCTCAAAGCCTATTGCATTCTAATACTCCCCTTGCACCTATAAGGAAATAAGCAATAAGATATATCAATATCTATCTCAACTAACACGAAGAAGATACAGGAAGAAGAGTTTGTAAGAATGGTTAGTACAAGGTTAGAGAAAGTCATGTGAGTGCAACACATCAGATTTTTTCAAGATATGACTATCGCTTATACCTATTAAATATGAAGTAGTACAAAAACGAAGTTTTGCGCGATTAGTTTGTAGAAATTATAATTTGTAAAATAAATGGGAGAGAAAGTAATATGAAAGTAACACATCCCATTTATGTCACGATTTGAAAAACGGTCTTCAATTAATTTGGCTGAGATCTGATTTGATGTCACTGCCATGCTGCCTTTTTCTTAACAGTATAAGTCGATTAGAAATATTTTTCTGGTATATATCATAATAATTACGCTTTGTAAGAAATGCATTACACTTTATTCGAAAATTAATACAATATATCAAGCTATATCAGATATTTTGTGATACTAAACTACTCGGCACGTATGGATAATATCTAAATCTTTTGTGGTATTATCAAAGATAATATATGCTACATTTTTAAATACAGTCGCCGCATCAAATTGGATATTTTATCCCCATTGTTTCTTACTTGTTTTGATTGAGTCAATAATGTAGCTCTAAAAGTATAGGTATATGCTGTAATTTGCAAGCTTGACAAAAATAGCGAAAATTTAATTTCCTTTTATTTTTTCATGTATTTCAATTTAGTGTATTAAAACAGAAACCATTTAATTCTGGTATATGAATCACATACCACCCAACTATTGTGCTGTATTTTAGTAATATTTTGACCGATTTGTTATAACTTTAGAACTCTTTTAAGCCTCGCATAACAACAAAATTTTCATCTTCAGCAGATATTCAGTAATAAGTCTGGTATTCCTGTATTCTTAAAATCGTAAATATTGCTTTCTTTTAAAAAGTGGCTTGGTTAAGTTGTAAATTAGCAAAATACAGCATTACTATAAACTTCAAAATAACATCCGGCATCGGGTATGTAGATAACGCTTCGTACGTTAAAATAGTTGCAGAACGCACCGAGGCAAATCCAATCAGAGGGAACACAGTGACGTGTTGTAAGCTATAACAGAAGAAAATTATTATTTAAAGGCTTGCATGTTTAATTACGCCCCATAAGAATCCAATACCACATAATTGATTACTCTTATTGAACATGCATTGATTTAATTTGGCTGTAAACAGGCACTAACCCTCGTTGGTTGCTCTCTGTGCAGGAAAGGACAGCTGTTGAAAGTAAAAAAGAAAAAAGCTGCTCTTGATGCTGTCAATGCATTATTTAATTCCAGGCTTATGTAGGTATTTCGTTTCATTCTTGTTGGATTTTAGTTGAAACTTTTCATGTGAACGCTGTTTACTTACTTCTCTCAATATTTCGTAAATAGTTAACCATAAAATTGCACAAGTGACGTCAACTTATCGGCCCATGATAGTAATTTTGGCGATAGAATTGGCCAGTGCAACAGCCATCAAAACCTAGAAATATTAAGTTTCGAATGCATACACCCATATAAGCAGATTTTGAATCATCTCTCCATTTTTCGAGAAAGGTCTGCGAACATAGTGCAAGTATGACGAAAAGTCTCTTTTTCGAATCCCTCGATTATGAAACACCACCTATCAATACGTAAAATACGAATGAAAATAAGACATAAGGGAAATTGATAGAGAAATCTGTTGTGACTAATAGCTGTAAAAATGCTACATTATTTGTGGTATGGGAGTACGTATATTACAGGCTACGTTCATTACTGCAGCGTTCGCCGTTATGCATAATTACCAGGCGAACTGTCTTAGTACTTGAGCTACATGTTACAGGATATAATAGTGGAAGAATTATAACTAACTTAGTAGACTGCAAAGCTAGTGTGGTACCTTATATTCAATTAAGAAGATTGTGTGACAAACCCGTTAATTTCGCTAACTTCTAAACGTCTAAATACTCTACCATCTACCGCAAGCTAGTGCAAATGTGTCCATCGATGGGTGAATCCAGGCCAAAATCAACAACAGACAGCACAGTAAGAAATATCACTGTCTTCTTGCGGACTTATCATTCCTTACCGTTTGTAGGGTACCTTATTACGTCATGCTTTCATTTTCTTGGCTCATATCGTCACTGCAGGTGCGTAGCATGCCTAGAGCATACCTATGCTGGTGTTGACATCAGAAGACACGCTCTATAAATGCCCCTACAGACCATCAGAAATGCCATGCCTATTACCATACTCTATGTACAATGGAATCTCCAAATCAAAGATGGCCATGCACCTAAGCCATTTGAGAATAAACTGCAATTGTCTTCTAATTAAGAGGTCCATCAATCTTAGGAATTTATGCATTAAGTTGTCTGTGCATATTTTCAATGGTGGTAAACTTTAAGCTGAAATACTTGACAATTCTGGCATAAAATATTGTAGCTCTTCTTTTTTTGTTTTAGTGGAATCTATTGTGACAAAGAAATTTCTATTTTTCCTTTCTTTTTCAAAAATGAGTGCGATTATTTTTTCAGTAAAGTATAAACTAAGTAAATTTTATGCAAATTCTTGCAATACTCATTTTAATTCGGTGTTTGTTTTATTTACATTGCTAGTAAAAAATTTAATTTGGTAACAAAAATCATTTTGCTTCCTTGGAGTGTATCTATGATATAATACTATTGCCAAAACAAATTAATATCATTTTTCAAAGCAAAAGGTTCATATTCTGACAAATATTCATATCAATAATCCAGCCAATTTTACCAACGGCACCATGTATTGTACTGTGTGATACCCATACCAATAACCGATGCCGCAATTCTAGTTGTGGTCATTCAAATTGGTGGCATTGTCTTGTGAATTACAGCTCTGATATTAAATATCAAAGAATGCTACCTAATAATATGGATCCAGTGCTGTTGAAAGCGATTTTATCGTCATCTCTATCTCTGACTGTCGTATCAAATCTTTATACTTGGTAAAAAAGTAGTCATTGCATTAAAGCATGTCTCTAAATTTACTATATGCTTAACAGTCCGTGGATGGCGATGATAAATGAAATTAAATAACCAGGAAAGAAGTTTGGGCAGGAAACCTGCAGACCTAAGTTTAGAGTACCTCTGTAAATTATTAGCTAAAAACTAGAAAAAATCACTTAAGGAGGACAGTCCTGGCAAGATTTGAATCGCTCACGATTCTATGCCTTAACGACCGTGGTTGCCCTGTCCGTATATCATGTATACAAGGTATCAGGGTTAGGAGTGCACAGACTTTAACGGCAACTTCTTCACTTTAAGCTGAAGCAGAAGTTTCTGTACAATTTTTCCCTATTGTGCATCGTTGCGCAAATGTAAAGAAATTGGTCTAATGTTCGAATGACAATATATGTATTCCTTTATCGTTCACTCGTGCAATAAGCATAGAGGTAGGCAGGCTTCAAAAGAAGAGTTATTCAATCTGTTCCATTTCTTGGTTATGGGTCGTTCAGCCACAAAATTACATTAAATAATTGGATTCCAAAGTGTCTGTTGGAATAACTTCGTGGACCTGCACTTAGAAACAATGGCACGTGTGTAGAGCGGAAGGTCAGGAGTGTTGACAGTAGAAATTACCTGCCTGAATATTTTGAAAAGCTTACTTGGAGTCATTACTTAGAGTATCTGATGAGACACGTGGCGAAACGAATTTGAGGCTGGTCAGTTAGAACTTTCACCCATTATAGGTGTAAACATATGCATAAGCAGCGGAAGTCACATTACTAAAGAGAACATGCGCCTATTCACTCCTACTCTGTTGCCAGAATGTGTCCAATAATGTTCAACTATTTCCTTTACCTTTCACGACAGATGAATTTATTGACCCTTTCTTTATTCGTCGTATTTGAATCTACCATCCGCAAAATTTGCACTCGCACCTCTAATATTCTGTGCAGTTAAGATACCTCTAGCTGGCGAAATATACTCGCTCATGTATATATGTATAATATATTTAAGTGTATGTATTATACCTGTAACCTAGTATTAGATACTATACTTGTTCTAAATGTTGGGACCTTCAACTGTTTTTATGTGAGAAATAGATCAGTTCTACATTTGCTTAGGAGGGTAATTTCCAGCTTGTTACAGATCATGAACCACTTCCTCATTACGGAAGAGCTATGCTATCTCTATTACCGCTAATTGGCACGGCAGAACTAATAAACTTTCTGGACTTGGTCGTCAAACTAGTGTCCGTGATATGCTTTTTATTATTAAAAAGCGTTAGCAAAGAGTACGGCTTTATTTAATAACTCATATTTTTATCCACTTAAAATGTACTTTATTCACATGAAGCATAATTAACTGTATCCAGCAACTAATTTTCAAAGACATTCTTCTTTGTAGTTTAATTGAAACAATGTGTACATAAAGTTTCTACACTACAAACTCCACAAATTAATTGAAACCTTTCTCTTTTTAAAAAGGGGGGACTGTTACCTAGTGAGGGATTTTCACCCCACAGATTAGAAACATAGATCCAGTACCATTCTGGAAGAACTCCATAAGTGAGTTTAGTCCAATTACGCAGAACAACGTCTGTAAAATACAGGCGTTGTAAGGTTTCTCAATCGCAGAGCAGGTTGGATCACCCTGTTTATTCTTATGGTACTGAGCTACCGTTTTTGATGAAGCATTTTATTTAGAAAGATTTTCGTAATGCTAAGTGAACGAGGTGGCAGTAAGTTAGATACACCTTCCACACTGCCATCTTCATGGATCAATTTTGGGACGAAGTGAAGGAACAGTAGAAGCCTATAGGCCACAGAGACTCTCGGAAGTTCCTAACAGTTCCAGGCTCGAAGACCCGTCCCTAGAGAGGGAGATGAATGATCCATTCAACTAAGCAGCTCCCTAGATTTCACGAAGAATTCTCTTTCCCTGGATCAAGCATCCTATCATTTTCCCGGCAATGCCGTACACCTAAAAGATATAAAGAAAGAACTGCCCGAAACGGGAATATTGGAAAACAAATCATGGTAGATGGAAAAACCACCTTAATATTCCCCTACCGAGCAAACCAACAGCAAAGTGATCGGTTGGCAGGGACTTCCGGAATGCGAGCGTCACATGTTAGCGCGGAACCATCTCACTCGGTGAGTAGCAGTAAATACTGTGATAAACGACACCTCCAGTTACTTTTAATGTCAATTTACTTCTCCTCTAAAACTGAGTCACAAAAACATAGTTCTGTTTCTATCATTAACACATCTACAATTCGTCGTTATCTTGCAAATCACAGCTGTTCTGTCTTACGTAACCTTGACACAAAAACGTTCATACAAACAACTCCAACGATTCACTCACTAACAACTGTTCCAGTACCGGCACTTCTGCAAATGCGTGCTTAATACCCCATGCTGCATCTATTGTAACATGAACCTGTGGTGTATTCGCCACGGAACATACAATTGCTGCAAGTTCCATTTCACCGCTAGAATTCGCTCGTTATGGCACTGAGTTGCCTTCTCGAGCCAGCGACACGGATGCTCAGCCTCTCCGCATGCCACTAACGGGTACCAGAGTGCACTTGCCTCGGCCGTGTTCGACTTCAGAACTCAGCACTTACGCATGCACTCGGCGCGTTTTTCCCGTCCACCGAATCCCCAGCCGACTAACAGCGTTGGACAGATAAGACGTTAGAAGAGATTCTACAAGGACACACAGCACTGGAGACTGGACTCAACCATATTGAGGACATTCTGACGCTCCCCAGACTTCCTCTTCCTCCCACAGTTCCACACATGTTCACCCCACATCGCAGGTCAGTGTCAGGGCACCCGCCATGATACTTGACCTGCCCAAGCCAATGACCCTTCTAACAGGTACTCACAATCATCCGGTTTGCTCAGGCGGTACCGGACACCACACCACTCTTGTTCAAATCAATTGTGTCACCCCAGAATAACTATAATATAGTAAAAAGCCTTCACCAACCACTGCTTCATCAACACTGTCAACTGGAGTAGCGACACGCCATTCAGGATCTCCATGCTGAGCTTCTGAACATCGGTGCTTGCTTAGCTGTCCTGAAAGACGTACTTCATACATCGCTGACAAGCTCCAGGACCTGCAAGCGCCTTTCAAAGCAAACACCTGCAACAGGAGAGCACCACCGCCGACCTGTCAGCAAATGTTGACAGCATCACCACACACTTGCAGACACCGAAAGCTCAGTCGGCGCCATCACCACCACCACAACAATCACATCAGCCGAAGCCCTTCATGATGCTTCCAGAGCACCGGCGCTTCCTCGACCAGTGCCTTGGTCTCAAGGAAGGACGACGAAGGAATAAATCCTAGTGCTGCTGTCAGGGCATTCTGTCATGGCTGCAGGCTAGAACCTGACCTTTCAACCACCTAACTCGGGTGCTATGCGGGACTGCACAAGCCTTATCCTAATCCTCTCTAAATAACCACGACATTCCCATCCGGTGGAGGTTTTTTTTAGTCGAGTAGTGTCGTAGGGACGAAGTCAACACTCCCCACTGTGCTCTGCAACACAGTAAGATTCCATAAATGAATTTTTCCTCCACACAGTCACAGCCGCCGCAGAGACAACATGGCAGAAAAGAAGAAGAAGAGGAAAGCAAACGCAGCAGTCGAAGATCCTTCTGAGGAAACCGAAACTGAAATCTGCTACTGTTCATACAGCGCTTTGGTTACGTCCCACTATTATGTGTTAATATTATGTAATTTGTGTGTTAGTGTTATCAGGTATGTAAATTTCATTAAATAATGCATTATTTAAATGTTTAATTTCAATTCGTAACATGAGGAATTCAAATAGTGTTCATCTTTCTTATCTGTTGTATTATTTTGCATGTAGCTGTAATGATTTTAGCACCTAGTTTCACGGTTTTAGTGCCTATTTTGCTTACCTATTTTTGCATTTATCTGCCTATTTGCCCACCTATTTTGAACTTTTTAAATACCTAATATCCGGTCTCTAGTTATGACACTTTAACTATTTAACAAAATGAGTTTAAACAAATTCTATCTTGCGAAGCGTTGCTATTTATTTCTCTAAACAAGAGGATCAGCTTCCAAAGCCTCTAAACTTCGCATTTGACTATGATGACTTGTTTATCTGGATTAACAGGAAATTGATAGAATAACAAGCTTTCCTAAGAATAGTTTGTAGAAGTGTTAATAAAAACTCATGTTAATACAAGACACAAGATTTTATTTTTGATTAGTGTGTAAGGAAACACACCAGAAGAGTCGCTAATATGGGACACAGCCATGAATCAGTCCGTGTTACTGGAACAGTAATTGCCGTTTCCTCCCTGAGATCTCTTCCTAGCTGGCTTTTTTACGGGAGTCCTCCTCTCTACCCCTTCGTCTACATGAGACGTTCTAATGAAATCTGTTCGCTTAGCTTCTACCTTCCGCTTAATTCCTGCTGCCCCTCACCCCTTTTCGACCCCGCCCTTCCTGACGGCATCCGCCCCGAGATTCTACTTAATTTACTTGATCGAAGGGGGGGCCTCCGCCTGTAATGAAAGTGTCTTTTCCCTTATTTGGGCGGGGGATTAAGCTTTTGAGGCTGGTAACTCTTCCTTTTCTGAGGTCGCGTGCTCTTATGTTGCCCGCACATTTGTTTGTCCAGCGATATCACAGAGTACACCTTATTTATTCCATCCATATTACCTTCTCTACTCACTCTTCTTACAAAAGATTATTATTCTATCTACTTCTTGATAAAGATAGACATTCTCCGGATTTCTAAGCACAATAAAATAGCAAAACAAGCAGGCAAATAAGCATGAAAAATGATGAAAATATGTATCAACTTAAGAAAAAACGAATAGGTATACGCAAATATGATGATAAATAGTTTCACAGAACTGTTACCTGTTACAGTACACAACGAAGGTATCCTGAGATTTTCCTGTGTAGAGCGCATGCGTCTATCAGTGAAAAATTATTTATATAGCGAAAATGTTCTTTCGATGTTGCATGACGTCACAGGCGCATGAGAAAGGCACTACAGTTCCTCGATGAATTGCTGTTCAATATGTGTGTCTTCGCCAGGAAGCTTTTAGGAAATTTGACAAGGTATTTTGTAACCGGAATTTTTCTGAAACACCTGATTGTGTTTGCCAAACGCTATTTTTGAAACCCCGTGTGTTTCTGATCATAATGTTGTTGAAATTTCGTCAATCTGAGAAAGTGAATGTTCCAAGGAATTATTTCGAGCTTCCAGATGCTTTAAAATTGCAGGTATTTAGAAGAAATGCCATTCTTATACAACGCGCTGCCGTTTGGAGCTCGGGGAATCACCATCTTTGTCCATGATATCTCAGGCAATAACTGACTCATGAGTTAACTCTCTACCCAACTGCAGCAAGTTTTTGTACTTGTAATATTATTTCACAACACCCGGCTATACCCAAGTATGTCTTTCTTAAGGAAATAGTGAATAACTGATAAATCATGGATAACTGTGACATATGCGCTTTAAATTTACAGTTTTGTGTAGAATATGCTGATTTAATTAAACGTAAAATAGGTAAGCAAAGCCGATTTGCTGCGAAATAAGCGTAAATAAGCACAAACAAACAGTTAAAACTGCTCATCTAGGCGTGCCTTACGAATTGTTAGAGTTCTGTCTATCCTTAAAAGTGGAGAAAAAGTTCAACAATTTCTTAGCAATGCAAGCTTTATTCACTATACATTTCGTTGTAGGTATAAGGCTATATACTTACGATAAAGCGATGGTCAGATTTTAAGAAACACCTATCTGTTGCACTCATATAACTTTCTCTACTCTTTCGTGTACAAACTGTCCTTAAAAACGTCCAATATTCTATCTTCTTCATGTTAATCTTGTATAAATGGTTTTATTACATATTTTCTTACACATTCAATGGGAATACCTGGTTGCCATGTGATGACTGATATTCCATTCTCCTTGCATGGTTAGGACACAAACGAATAATGCCTTCCTATTGCAGAAAAGTACAAGTGTCTGAAATGTTAAACCAATATCAAGGAATATCTTGAAAACGTTTAATTCCTCAAAAAAGAAAATTATTTAACAAATTATGTGCCTCTGCCTGTCAAAGTAGGGATTCCGGCGCGTCAGCCGATGTCTTATTGTGCGTCAGAACCCGGGAGGAAGGATAAGATGAAAGTACCCTACAGGCGATGAGAACACATCGTGGCGGAAGTACAACCACTGTGGGTCCCTAACAGGTGCAGGCAAGTTCTTCAGCCTCACGGAGTTCCAGGTCACCACAAAGAGCTCGCTACTAGCCAGCCAGCTGCGGCTGATCAACCAGACCTCCTGGAAGGGAGGCCGGCCAACCACAGTACCTCCCCTCAACCAAGCACCGCATTTCCAGAACGCAAGCACAATCGTAGCACAGCCCATCTGCGATTCCGCTGACTCTTACAACCTGGAAAGGCCGGACAGAAAGAGTGAAATGAAAGGACGTGAAACAGGAGTTTTACGTTAAATATTATTTCTAGAATTCGCCTGAGTGGTCCAGGAAAACCCCCGAAAAACCCAAGATCAGGAAGGGGAATCGAACCCGCGACCACCCAACTGTGGACTACAGATGTTGCCTCCTGAGCCGTCCTCCTCCGTAATTGTATGCCGTGTAGTAAGACTTGTCTATCTCATGCGTTTTACCGCTTGTGCAAGACATCCAGAATGAAGAGGAGTCCGAGAATAATACAAGATATACATTTCATTTGTCAATCAATGAAACATTACGTGCGCTTATGTTTATATGGGTTTTGTTACAGCAATTTAAAATCTGTAATCTGTAATGTTAAGCAATAACAGCATATACAAAAGCGAGTTTATTCCCTGAAAAATAAAGCCCTTGTAAGTAAAGTGGAAAATATTCTAAGACTGTTCTTGTTCATTATCGTGACTACACACGATAGTTCAAACTTGTCTTCTCTTATAAGCAGATTAAAGCTTACTACCGCCACTAGCACCCGCTGCATAGGAATTACGCCGTTGAGTTCTGCAACTCTTTTAACGCACGATGGCTTATCTACATACGCCAAAGAGGACTTGCTTGGACCACCTGGTATATCCATTTGAAAAACGTGCAGTTATAAACATACTTCGACTTTCTTTGCCTTATTTTATTTCGTACTAACAGTCGGTGCTGAGATCTCCACTAGGAAACTTCGACCTCGCACGCCACTGAAGATGTCTGCCGTAGTCGCAGACGAAACGTTTGGGAAGAAGAAGGAACCCAATAGACCACGGCCCACAAGCCCGGTTAATAGTGCATCTAGTATATTTAATTTGTAATATAAACTGAAGTTTTTACCCCCAATTTCTTAAAATTTAATGATCTGTTTTCAAATAGTTTATAAAATTATTAGTATTGCTTTTTATTATCTGTGTTCGCAAGAGTGTGGTTATCAGAAAATAAATTGCATTGACATACTGCCTTTCTTTTTATTTTTCTCTGTGTCACTTGTTCCATGCAAACTTTCCACATGCCTTACTTGTTGCCCAATGTCTTCAGACTTTATTAAATACTTCGGTGAAAGTTTACTAAGATATTTTACGTAAATGTTCTGCACTTAGACATTCTATGATTTTAAAAACATTCCGGGGTATTCAAATCTGAAGGATTAATTCAAAAAGGCTAAATAAAGCATTTGCTACATTAGGTATAAAATATACTTTCAGTGGCGCAATTTAACTAGGTTTATAAGATTCAGAATACACGGTATAAAATATGTGACTTGTTTATGAGGATTAGGATTAGGCAGAGGGACGTCCAAACTCTGGAACACAGCACGGCACGTGACTCCTGGAGCAAGCTATGCAAGGTCGACCCGGAGGTCGACCGGATATGGATGTTGATCCACGCTAGCAAGGTTGGGGTCCCTAACAATTCCAGAATAATTCTTACCTTTCTTCAACCTGGGGATACCGTAATGGAACGAAACACTCCCGGAAAGAATACTTAATCGCCATCGCCTATTCCTGCAACTGTGAAACATATATGATACAAATAAAAGGGAATTAGGACATGAAATTCGTTTTAGAAGGTGAATCACGAGAAGAATCCATTTTTCAAGTGGTCATCATGACGGGAGTCGAACGACCTCCCAAATGCAAGCCTCTTATGAGGCAACTTGCGTAGGGGGACTTTGCACCAAAAGACGATCTTTTGTGCCTATGCCCCTAACGGGGCACCCCTCCTGGAGTATGGATGAAGCGAATGGATCCTAAGGGTGGTTGGAACGTTGCCATGACAGAGCAGAGGGCAAGGTTCCCACATTTTCCCAGTTAGAAACATCACGGTGGAGGCTGGTTCAGCCCGGTTCCTCTCCCATCCCCAAGGGAGCACGGGACTAGGAAATAGGTCCCCTTGCACCATCAGCAGGTTCGCCTTCCAATCCGAGAAATGAGAGTTCCAGAGCGCATTCTTGCCCCCTGCCGTGCTGCTGCAGTAACGCTCGCCGACTCTTCTAACCCTGAAAGAAACCTAACGGAATGACGGGTGAAATGAAATGATTGATGTAACAAAATTTAGGAACAGGAAATTCGTAGAATATGGAAATCCTTCCCAGTATTCGTCTAGCGACGCGGGCAAACCTCCAAGAACCCTTTGAATCAGCAAGTTTGGCCACGGGAATTGAACCCGCGACCTGCCGAATGCGGGTCGCTGACGTTACTGACTGAGCCTTCTCGGTAAGCCCCTTACACAGTGCCATCTATTTTTTTTTTCTGAGAAACTATCTGTTTGTAAAAAGTCAGTGTGCTACGTTTTTAAAATAATATTCAATTTACTGAATTACTACCTGTGTTTATTTATTTATTTATTTATTTATTTATTTATTTTAATTATATACCCTGCTTTCTGCAGCTATGAGTAGCAGAAGCATAGAAGTAATAGCTCGGACTTCTTTATTTCCCAAGCTACCAAGTGTAAACGCATAAAAATTGAGCTTAAAAAATAATGTGACAAACGCTTGTTTGAAAATAACACATTTGATATGAAACCACGCAATTGCTACTTGAAAACTATGTAGCTCTTTGTTTTAGGAAGCAACGACAGATAACATCCATTCCTCGTGTAGACAGCCTCTCTAGTTTTTATTTCTACTCATAACAGAATTTCCTTGTATGGAGGTAGCAGAAATCACAATAAGCGTTTGGAAAGGCAGGGCAGACTGCCGTGAGACTGACTGACTGACTGACGTTGTTTGGAGGCACTTGAATCCACATCGCGTGTACAGAGCCTCCTCAATTCTTTACCTGCGTTCCAGGCCACTGGTTATTAAACTAGCTACACCCGTTGCTAAGCAAAGAGGTCGGAATGTAATAATGTTCTGTTATAGCAGGGGCCTTGTTTCTCTCTACACCCCCTCTCCCTCTCTTGCCCTGCTCTGCTCTTCACGTCTAGCAAACTTCGAGGAGAGAAAAAAGCAACGTTTCAGGAAAATGTAGGACATGCTGAAAATATTGCTACTAATGATATTAACGATAGACGGCGACTAATAAACATTAAGCGGCATTCTTTTTACATGATTAAAATAAAGATAGGAAATATGTACAAAGAGCATGTTATTGATTTTTACATATTGCTTAAAAATTTAGGGGGCTTTGCGATTACATAAATCCAAATTTGCAACTAAACAGTCAAGAAGCTGGTACCATTGTTGCTCCTTTGGCACAATGTAAACCAATAAAAGCTTAAATGAAATAATGCTATAGATAATGAAATGGATTAATCAGAGGCTGCATCCTGTGATTATGACTGTTACTATTCATCCAAAGTAGTTAATTGATGAAAATGAGAGGATTTTCGTAAATAAATTCGTTAAACACCACCAATAAACCAATAAATGTGTAAGAAATAATTATAACTACAAGTTGCCTCCTGGTTAATACATACTGGAAATAATGTGGTAGCATTGATGTAAAAAATAAATATTTGTGAAAGTTTATATATAAATTATATGCCCACCCTTAGATTTATTGATAGATTCTAAAAATTACATCACAAATACAATGCTATTAAGACATACTTCTATTTATATCTCTCAATATATAAAAGATTAAAGTAAATAGTGATTCTATAGAGATAGCAGTAATATTGTAATAAATGCATTGATAAAGACAATATGATTAAGAACGAAAATATGGATAACAAGAAATTCAGGAAAACGTATAAGATGAATGTAACGAAACATTAAAATTATAAATATAAACTATCATATTGGCTCTAAAAGCTATTAGACCGCACATTTTTAACTTCCCCTACACTACTTTCCTACTCGTTCTCTCACTCACTCACTCACTCACTCACTCCTCTCTAAGATCATCTTCAAATGAAGAGACAAATAAAAATTACAAGGTGTGAACCCAGGGCTGTGAGGCACATGCTCGACTGGATATTCTTGGTTAAGAAATAATTTAACCATGACAATCCCGACTTCGTGTTGAGTGTCTTAAGTGTGTTTCTTCTGTTTAGAAAAGTTCTATAATGGCAAGCATTTTGATTGTGACGCACAGGTCAAAGAAGTATTAGATATAACTTTTATTATCGTCACAAGAATAAATTAAAAAGTGGTTATAATTATGTACTTTCTAGTGGAAGCATCGTTCAGAAGCATTTTATGTATTCATACCTTACCCTAACAAAATAAAAGATGTCTAAAGCAATACCCTTTTATTTCATTAAATATTTCTTGTTTACGAAAAGTGTCTTGTATAGTAAATATTTGTTGTTGAGAGGAAAAAAAGCACTAGCTATATTAATTTTATAGGGTAATTTTGAAAATTTCAAAGTATTGCCTTCGTGTTTTTATTACATATTTAAGGCTTTGACAGTCAGTATCCATTAAATTAGAAGTTTGAAAGTCTATCTAGATTAGCCTTTAATAAAATCCCTCCAAGTGCTCTGTCATACCGCCTTTCAGTTTAGATACTAAGTTTATAAATTAAACGTCTACGTTATATCAAATACAGCTAACGTCATTATCATAACTCTTAAATAAGCAAACGCTATAAATAGGTAAAGAAATGAAAGTTAAAATTTAAAGACACTTCGTTCTAGAAACAGCTTGTATTTTTCAGTTCTTCAATATGTTGAAGATTAAATGAATATTAGCCTTGTTTATACATTTTTGTATGTGGGTTATCTACCGAGCTATTTAAAAATATGCTGCAATGGTGAACCTCAGAAATGCTTCTAATTCTATCTTAGATTATCATCTCAGGAAAAAAACTAACTATATTTGAGTTAATCAGCTGTTGCATAGATCAGGTTCTTTAAAACGGTAATATCAATATTTTTAACAGATTATGATCCTATGGGAGATAAAAGTTGTTTCTGAAATTCCTTATTCAAATTATTAACCTTATAAGGCATTTAACAAATCCATAAACGCTACAGACTAATGGTCTGGTGTTTTATGAGATGGGTTTCATAAGTCCTTGACTTTTTAAAGAAAATAGCAGACCTTTTTCCAAAATATCAACTTTATTTATGAACATAGTCTCGTTTTAACTCTATACAGCTCACTCAACGTTTTTCCAACATTTTAACCGTTCCATAAAATATGACTTTTGAAAGTCTGCAAAACACAACTTGTTTCTGACATGATGTCTTAATTGGATGTGAATTTCTTCCCACCGATCCAATTTTTGAAATCTGCAAAGAGGAAGAAATAAGAGAAGAAAAATAGGGTGAATGAGGTAGCAGTTCGTGGGCCGATTCCATGCATTTTGTATGGTACATTATCCTGGTGAAAGAGAACCTTTTTTCTTCTCCAGATGGGGTATTTTCTTCAACAGTTACTTGAGAAATTGTTCCACTATTGTGACATAATATGAATCTGTGATCGTTTTACCCTTTTCAGGCTAGTAGATGAATATCGAGCCTTCGGAATCCCAAAAGATAAATGCCATTGTGTTTCCTGCTGACGAAACGGTTTTTGGTTCCTTTGGAGCATGGAGGAAATCCGTTGTCTGTATTTTTTCTTTCTCTCAGGCTGGCAAAGTCATTTGGAGTGATATGGAAATGTTCCAATTTTGCTTGTTGTCACAATGAGCAGTTGCGGCACCCATCTTGCGTACGATTTTCTCATACCTAAATACTCGTGCAGGATATTTCGTGTCCATTCATTTGAGAAGTGTAGGGCCTTAGCTATCTCACAGATTTTTGCTCTTCGGCCTTCCGTCACATTATCCGGAACTTTGCTCATTATTTCTTCTGTTGTGGCATCAACCGGCCGCTCTGTGCGCTCGGCATTTTGCGTGCTCGAACGGCCACATCAAAATTCTGTGACCTACTTGTGAACCATACCATGTGATGGAGCAGAGTCCCCATACAATTTTTTCAGCATTTCTTCCATTTCTTTCATTCTCTTATCACTTTTGCGAATACGAAATTGACTTTTCTCCATTTTCTATGAATTAACACCAAACTAGAACCAGAGCGTTTAGAAGGAGAAGTGTGATCACTGCTGTAGTTCATGTGTTCCGCCGCACAGATGGCAGTGCAACTGCTAGTGCGGTACAATGCTAATACGAACACTAGCGTTTAGCAGGAGATTCAGCTGGAAAAGTAGCAAAGGAGAAGAATAGTGTCGTTTAACAATAACTAATTCACGCATGCACATTCTGACAGCCATTCACAGAAATTCAAGGCAATAATGTTACCACTAGAATGCAAAATGGCATTAAAGGAATGAAGTAAAATATAATTTCCTGTGAATGAAGAGTTAACTTTTTTCGGGGATTAAATCCCCCAAATCTACAAACCCATCCACTTTCAAAGAATTAGAATCAAATCGAACTTCTTTTATCCTTACTTCGTTAAAAATTAAAATTCCATATCGTTCGTTTTCATTCTTATCCTTTAAAAATTCAAATACTGCATTTCCAGACATTTTTGACCTTTGATTAACTTTCTTAAATGTGATTTTGATGGAAGTTGAAGAAGATTGATATTTAAACAATGTATGTATCCTTCGGATGACTTGATTTTTAAAAGCAGGCTATCTAAAGGAAATTCTTCATAATATTTCATGCCTTTCTTTTTAGTTGCCTTTGATATTTTCAAAATTGTATCAACAATTTTTTGTGGTTACTTAGGTATTTTGTTCCATCACATTCATCGATATTGCTACTACTTCCATTTACTTTACTTTCCTTTCAAGTACTTGAATCTTGGGATTGGATACTTTCATTTGGCATTTTAGTCTAATTATATTACGGTGTTGTTGATTTGACCTTTTCTTAAGTAGGCCTACTTTATTACTAAAATGTCTACTGGTATCCCCTGCGAGGGGAAAATTAACAGTCGTATTTTGAAAGCCTTCTGCATGATTCCCACTGTCTTCTAAATTGGTATCTCTTTCAGCCCTTTTTGATGGTCTCTGTGAAGGAAGTTTACGGGAATGTATTGGGTGTGATAAGTATTTAGGAAGATTAGGAAAAAGCAATCTCTACATTTTCTCCATTAACTAGAAACTTGTCTACCTTTATCAAAAGTTCTTCTGAAAAATGTGAATCACACACGTAAATATCAGATGATAGGTACTTGTCCTTTCTTGGTATGGCCCTCTCCCATTTAGAAACCAGTAGTTTATATTTTGGAGGTGTAAAAAAATGTTTATGTTTAGATTTGTTATATCCAGATCTACAACCAGGCACTAAACACATAGGCATGTTGATTATTTCTATAAATTCACAGTTTCATAAAAATTAACCACAATTCATCACACTGTAACAAACATAGCAACCATACACAACAATACTCCAATGCAATATCCAGCGAAACGCGCTGTAAATAGCCACACTAACGACTTTGCTGCCACCTGACGGAGGCGCCAGGTAGCTCTTGTATAATCATATGGAACAGCAGTGGAGTGATCACACTTTGTCTTTCTACTCGCTCTGCTAGAACTTTTAGAGGTTGCCAATGATGCTCTAAGAAACAGATGACGATGAATTTCTGGAATTATGCACAGAATAGGTGTACGACTTTGGTACCAACAACAAACCTGAGATTCGTGCGTAATTTCTCGTCAAAGTCACGGACTTATCAAACTGCCCTCGTAATGTAGACCTTTTATTTCCGTTGCATAGAATCAGGATCTGGCAAAGTTATTTTGAATTCTCATTCAAATATCCTTTAAAACTTCCTTAATGGAATGTAGCATCCACATTTTCACATAAAATGAAGAAATTATAATTGATACCTTTTAGCATTTTCTTTGAAGATTTGTAGCTTGAGAGATAGCAAAATGAGAAGAAAATAGGCCCAAAATATTGCAGTGAAATATATGTACGGCGCACATACAGAACTCAAACTCGTGATTAAATGCCACCGAAGAAAAATCGCATAAAGAATTAAGACTTCTTGCCTACAAGCTAATGAAGTTAATATAAAAAAATCTGATGTGTTACACACAAGACTTTCTCTGCTCTTGTACTAACCATTCCTACAAACTCTTTTTCCTATATCTTCTTCATGTTAGTTGAAATAAACAATTGCAGAAATTATCTTGTTGCTTATTTTATTGCAGGTGCAAGGGAAATATGGAAATACAATGGGCTTTGAGCGATAGTCAAATTTTTTAAAGCTTTCAAATTCCATTCTCTTTGCATGGTTAACATATAAACAATGAATAACGATGTTCCATTTGACGAAAGTTTGTTTTCCAAAACTCACACAAATAACAATAAATATCTCCCAAATGATTCACTCTACAAACAAAAGATTATGGACATAAATTGTGTGTTCTAGCAAGTTCTATATTTTTGTACAGTAAGATTTGGTCTATCTCTTACGGGGTACCATTTATGCAAAAGTCATCCAGAGTAAATAAGACCACAAAGGTTATAGCCAGAAAATTAAAAATGTACATTTCATTTGTCATAAAAATATATTAAACATGTGGCATTTTAATCAACATCCTTAGAGCCATTTTCAAGAAAATCAACATTTTCGAAAAAATGTTCCACGTAAAGGGTAGCTTAGGATGGAGCAATTTTCTTAAAAATCTTCGTGTCGCGTCCTTAAAAGATGTTAAATGCAAATACAAATTTGGCTTTTAACCGACTTCTTGTTTTTTATTTATGCTGTCCACAGACACAAGCACGCGCGCATGAATATTTTTTCTAAAAATGCTTTTCTTTTAATTCAGGCGGCGTCAAAACATTTTTCCGGTGATATCTCGATATCTAATTTTGGGTGGAATACAATACTTCCTCTACTTACTATACGTAGTAGAGAAAGTAACAAGTCATGTCACGTATTATAGATCGAAGATATTTAGTTAACATTCATACATGGACTACGAACCACTATATTTTTATGACAAATGAAGTTTATATCTTGAATTTTCTGGGAATGCATTCAGAAGCCCTCTTCATTCTGAGTGACTTTTCATAAGAGGTAAACCGTAAGAGATAGATAAAATGTACTACACAAAAATGTATATTTCCTTAAAACACACAATTTACGCCCAATTCATTTTTGTGAAGCGAACCATTTCCGAGGCATTTTCTATTATTTGTCTGAATTTTCTCAAATTGGAATACACTATTCCTTTCTTTGTCTGGCGGCGCCGTGGCCGAGCGGTTAGCGCGCTCGCCTACCACCTAGGCGGCCCGGGTTCGATCCCAGGGACCCGCATGTGGTATTCGTGGTGGACGAAGCGGCGTCAGGGCGGGTTTTCTCCGGGTACTCCGGTTTCCCCCGCCATCTCATTCCACTGGTGCTCCATCTTCATTCCATGTATCATCAGTGTCACCGCCTGCGGTGCCATAGTAGTAAAAGCGGGCGTTAAACACTACAAACAAACAAACATTTCTTTGTCTCTTTGCCATGCAAAGAAAATGTAGTTTTAAAACCATGGCACAGCGACCAGCGCTTAAATAATTTGACTATGACTTAAGCCTCTTGTGTTTCTATAGGCCTCTTACACCTAAAATAAAATTAGCAATAAGATGATTTCTGCAAATGTTTATTTAGATTAACATGAATTGGAGGAATAAGCATTTGTAAGAAGGACAAGGGAAAAGAAAGTCATGTGAGTCCACAGACTATATGCTATATTATGGGTCTCCTCATACTTCTTGCAGTCCATCCATTTCCGTTTCATTAATTCGTTTCCACATTTTTTTACTTATTGCCTAAATTTTTGGAGCATGTGTAAATATATTATTTACTGTAGGTTTCATTTCGCATATTTTGTCAAACCTCTACTTCACAGGGACTATTCAACATTTTCCTATTCGCGATGTGTATTTCTTTCTAACAAAGGTAACACCTGTACAGAACTAGAGTTGTAAAACTGCCGCAGGGTACCGTAAACTATCGTAAGTGTAGGCACGGTAGCTTAGAATTGGTCAGTTAAGAACCTACCCACATTACTGTGTGCGTCGCATACGGACATTATCTCATATCAATCGCGTTGTTTACATTTTTGATCATGTTTAACTAGATTCCTTCTCGAAACTGAGAGAGGTTATATAAAAGGCCGCTAACCTATGGAACATTAGTGCCTTCAAAAACATTTGGAAGCCTCTGTAAGTATACTAGAAGCTCAGATCCAAGACTCCGACAGTGACCACGAGTAATTTTGCTTTGAACCAAACTTATCATAGTTTTTGTTTCAATTTCTCGTTGAATTTGTTAATTCTTTATATTTTTTATCAGTTTCTTTCCCTACAAATGCTGCTGGTAATGCTACAATTTACTACGTCATGTATGTACCGTAGTTTTGGTAGACCGCAACTCTACACAGAACACAATAGGCGCAACAAAAAGCAATCGATTCAACTTCATCCTAAATATTTGCGATCAGTCTCTGTTATAATTGGAAGGCACTATACCCGGTGAGTGTATGCCGAAACAATATTTCCTTTCTTTCACATCTTCATCAATGCCTCCGGAAAATAAATTTCATATTGTTTTCGTGATGTTGCAAGGGGTTGGGAAAGATTATTACCTGCCGTTACCGTAGCAACCTGGTGGCGCATGTCGCTTCCCCCATCCACTTGACGGCGTGCTTTGTTGCATTCCCTTTCTGATATACCACGCTTCCGTACCTTCATTTCACTGTTTGGAACACGGGGCAAAAAAGACAATAAGTTTTATTGCCGCATTAGTCGATAGAGCAGGTAAATACAATAAGCCATGCGTAAACTTAGACAGGTCCCCTTTTTCTGAACGTAACTCACATTTATTACACCGTCTTTAAAACTTGATAGCTGTTTGTCAAACCACCCACATGTATCTGTCAGCAATAGCCAGAGAGCAACTGTTCCTATTTGTCAGACCGACAATTTCAACAAAAATACATGTTTCACTGGATCATAGATATATAAGAAATGTAACTGATTTGAGTTTAGAAAGAAATATAACGTTAAAATAAGAAACAAATACACACTATTGTTTGCCGATGATCAAGTAATAATTTGTAACTCAGAAGACGGTCTACAAAGAGCCATTTTTAATTTAGTGCACCATATAACTTAAACATTTCATAAATTAAAACCAAAATATTGGCCTTTAAAGGATGCGACAGCTAAAAAGCAAAAATCGTAATTGATAATATCTACAGTTTTAGAACAAGTAAATGCCTTTAAATATTTAGGATAACTGTCCTACATAAAAATTGATGACATTAATGATAAACTTAACTTTATTCAGATGTGAGGTACCATTAAAAGTTCTTTAAAAATACATGAAAAGAAGCCAGAATGAATTCTATAAAGATGACTGTTTTTATGTATGAGTCAGAACGTTGGACGTTTTCGAAAAGACAAGGACAAAGATTAGAAGCGACAGAAATGAGATTGAATAAGAAGAAAGTGGAGATATAAGAATGAATTGAACATCTTCAAACTTAAAGATCGCATTAAGCAGTACACGAGCACCGGAAAATGACATATTGATTGAACGCTAGAAGAAAGATTTCCAAAAGTATTAATGAACTATAGACGTCTAAGAGGAAGAAATGTTGCACCACTACACCGAAGATGGATTGAACAATTTCAGCCTTCTTGAAACAGAAACGAGCTTATAAAAGCTCAATCCTTGATTGGTGATGATGAAAGAAATATAACAAAAGTTCAATTTTAATTTAAATTTGCTTAAATCTATTAGGATTATTTTAAGCTTCTTATGAATCCCCGTGGCATTTTGTGTTGCATATAAATGTATATTATAGCATTTTTCAAATGTACGGCTATTCACTATTCAACAAATATGGAATAAAAATGGTGTATGCAGTAATTTTATCTTCACATGGTATTCTCCACCTACAATCTATTTTTAGAGTTTTTAGAAACTAGGTATTCTCGTAAAATTTTATTTTTTCTACCTGATTACTGTTAATAGAAATAAATATTTGTGGAATCGGTTTCATTGCATGTTTCACTGCAGATGCAAGGGGTTACAGGAGGTTAAAGTGAAAGCCAAACCTTTAAAAAGCGGTCGCTATATTAAGGGATTTATGGCATCTAATGGAGTAAGCAATTTGCTCATTTTGAGAAATTGAAGGTTTCGTGAAACATTGTCAGACAAAATCAGGAACCTTAGTAGAGGTACTTAGGTATATTGAGTCTCGTAAGGAATAGCATTAATACTGGAGCATAATTACGTATAATGCAGGTGGTAATAATACACATTTAATGATACTTTATACTCTTAGCCGGTCCTACTTTGAGGCGCACTTTTATAGTGGGTTTAAATATATTGATTTTTATATGAAATAATCTTACTTCACCTTATTTTGTGTAGAGGCACAACTCATAGTAGATTATGAAGTTGCCCTAGCTCGATCTAGCTTCAGCCTTTAAAACTGTGAAAATATCTTCAAAGGGTCGTGGTAACAAATCGATGTGAGATCTATAATAAATTTGTTTCTTTTCAAATCACTAACAACAGGCTTTATTACCGTTTGGTGGTGCTTCACAATTGGATATTCGTATGAAGTATCACAATTTTATATTCATATCTTGATTTTTCGTTGCTGTTGACACGTGACTAACGACTTCCCAAAGCCCCTGTTTTGTATTTTATTATGAGGGCTTAGAAAATAAGCTCTGAAATGTAGTAGATAATATTAATAATTATAGCTGGTTATAAATTACACGAATTTCACTTTGACTTAACACAAAAATAAGTCTCGATGATCTTTGTTTTTAAAAGTTTCTTGGAGATTGCCTCTATGGTGTTAGTGGTTAGCGTGCTGACCTTCAAATCAGGGGTCCCGGGTTCAATTTCCCCTGGAGGGTGGGATTTTTTCGAACATCATTGCTATTGAACAGTTGTTCCGAAAGGTAAAAACCGCCGATTTGACTATATGTTAAAGGCGGCATATAAATGGAACATTAAAAAGATGTTTCTTTCAGAGAATGAAATAAAACACATGGTATACAGAAGTAATGTACGCTAACAGTCTAACATTTCCCTTTTTTTCAAATTATTTACTGGTCGTGTTTCACTGTATATTGGTTCCTGTTTTACACCGTTGAACTGACTGGATATTCCTTCCTTTCTATATATCCAAGATTAAAAAAAAATCCGTATTAGCATTCAAAGTTGTCTTGCAATCGTAGTTCGTAAATTCAGATCTTCTATGCTGCAATCACTGACTTTGTAGCCAAGATACCTGTTACTTTAGTTCATTAGTTTTACGGTTAACAGTGTTTTCCAAAGGTGCCATTGATCATATTTTTCTTGCTTCACCTGCACTAGTGTAAATGACTTCTTTCTTCATTGATTAAGTAATGATTTAATACCAGTCTGGAGATGTGTTGTTGTGTAGATAGTTTTTCCTTTTGCCTGGAATTCCAGAGCCAAAATCAGCAGCAGCAGTTGAAGATGGTGGTGGTGCTCGTAATGATGATTGTGAATGCTGAGGTGATGGTGGTGATGGTAATGATAACGACAACGATAGAAGCCAAACTGCCTGGTAGTGAAACAGAACCGTGATTTTGCTTCATGCCATTATGGTGAAAGTCTGGCGTCATTTTGCAAGTCCCACTTCATGTATCACACAACTATTTCTCAGTGGAACGTGTGATATATCTGTGATACTACTGTGCATATTAAGACATAGATGACTATTCCAACCAACAAAGTGCACCACGTGCCATAAACCCTTTCATATGCAGATTTTAAAACCTACGAGTACAAATTTCCATCTATCGCCTGAAACAATTACTGAATTGGACAACACTTCACTGGTGAGCTATAAAAATTTCGAAACAATAACAATGAATGTACCTCACATCAAAAAATTAAGGAATTGTACCTCTCTAAAGAGATCTATGTTTTGCGGAATATACTTTTATCCATTTTTTATTGTTAGCAGCTGGTATATTCATCAAAATCTTATACCTAGTTTGATAAAACCTAAAATAACGAGAATTTTTTATGGAAAGGGTAGTTTGAGATGGGGACAGCACGAAGATTTGGAACATAATGCCTTAGTTCAAACTACCACCAAAATAGAAGCTATTTCACATCTATATTCTTATAAATGATTAACGATTTTCTTTTAATAATATGTTGAACATACTTTAATGGCAAAAAGGTATATATCTTAACATTTCTATGAAGACCTCTTACTTTCAAATGCCATATGCCTAGCCGGTAAACCTTAAGAAATAGAGAAAATCTTATTGTACAAAAAATGTAAAAAACTTACTATACAAAAAGTGCAGATCTCGTTAAACCATACAATTTACATCAAATTTTTCCTAAAGTTAGTAATGTGTGAGATAAGCCTTGTTATTAGTTTGAATTTTCCAAGACATATCTTTTTCAAATGGGATTGATTATTCGTTTTTCTTACTATCTCCACTACGTATAGCAAGCCGAGGAAGTATTATGTCCCACCCAAAAATGCGATGTCAAGGTTTCACCAGAAATATACGTTCTGAGGCTCCCTGATCTTTTAAATATGTGACACGAAGATTTTGATGAAAATTTCTCCGCCCTAAGCTACCCTTTTTATGGAAAATTTTTCAAGAAAAATTATTTTCTCGAAAATAGGTCTAACGATTTACGTTAAAATTAAACATTTTTAAGACATTTTCATGACAAAAAAAATGTTCATTTTGAATTTTCTGGCTATAGCCCACATAGTCCTGTTTACTATTGACGACTTTTACATAAATGATAATATTCACATTCACATTTTCTCTACAAATAAATATGTAATAAAACAGTTTCTACAAATGTCTGTCTTGATAAACTTGAATTAGGTGGAATAATAAAAGTTTTTATGAACAGTTTGTACATAAACAAGAATGAGTGGCGAAATTCATTTGAGTGCACACATCAGCTTTTTATACTTTCTATATGTATTATGTACTTAGAGTAAGTGAGGACGTATCTGTTGCATTCCACCCAGAAATTAGATACCTTGATTTCAGCGGAAATGTATGCTTTGAGACTCCTTGAAACTAAACAAAGCATTTCTAGAAAAAGGTCAATTAGCATTTGTGTGTGGGTATCTATCTGTCTGTGTTTCTGTCTGTCTGTCTGTCTGTGTGTGAATCTGTGTGTGCATGTACCTGTAAATAAATAACTCAAAAACAAAACGTTTAGATGCCAAACTTGTGATCTGAATATGTTTAAGAAAATCCCTCCACCCAAATTACCGTTTACATTAAGAAATCCTAAGAAGTTCATATTACTCTACAAGATATTATTCTACACAAATTTAGATCTCATTAAGAACAAACCTGTGTAAATAATTTCTGTGATATTTCTTGCTATTGGTTTGAATTCTGCAATACTTTTAGCTTTCTCAAATAGGAAGTCATTATTTTTTCTCCCAGCCATGCCTTTTTCCTTTTTACACTCTAGGTATTATCTTCGCTGATCTTGCACACATCGCAAAAATAACTTCTCTTTTGTTTTTCATTGGCCGTTATTAGTCCATTAAATTCTTGTATTAACTTCACTCCTCTCTCTCTCTCTCTCTCTCTCTCTCTCTCTCTCTCTCTGTCGTGTCACTTACCAACTTAAGATTTTTTAGTCTCTTTGGTATTAAGGTAAGAAGTGTGTGAATCCCAACAAATTGGATCCCCATTTAAAAAAATCTAAATCTTCTTCAGCATGTTCAAACTCTTGACTTCATCAGTTCTCTTGTGTAATAGATTCAAAGCTCAATCTATTAGTAAATATGTTTATATGTTCTGAATAGACTATGCAAACCTGCTAAACTTAAATTTGTAGAACTATAATAGGCCAAAAAGGAAACCTGCCCAAAAGCTTCGTAACTGCAACAGGCAAAAGAGTGTACCTCCTTTCGGTCCCCAAGGTTTTGGTTTCTAACCATACTGTTTTTTGTCATGATTAAAGTTATCATCACACAGTGATAACACACAAATCTCTTCATTTAAATACCATAAGTGCTGACAAAACATCTTTAGAGCATTCAAACAAACCCTTCCATTTACTTTTTCGTACAGTTTTAATTGTTTTAAAAAGCAACAACTCATTGCAAAGTGCCCCGATTGCTGATGAACTCAAAAAAACCACCATTTTGCATATACATACGTTCGGCACAAACAGATGTTCTTCAGTTCATCCAATTCACTAACAGTGACAGACAACTGAGAACGAAAGAGGAACATCTTCAGTGAATAAATTCATTTGGCCATCCACCGTGCATGATGCAAAGTTCCAGGTGGCCTTTTAGTTTGAAGTCCACAATTGTCTCCAGAAACATGGTACACAAATCAATGAGTGTGAGGTAATCATTCTTCAGGTGTTGTTTTAGCAGTTTTCGGAAGAAATGAATTCCATCAAAGGCAGTTGATTCAGTTGTTGTTTCAGACGAATTATTAATAATTTCCAAAAATGGTGAACTGTTATCACATTTCATCTCCCTTACATCCTCTTTCTAACTCTAATCCTCGACCTTTCCTCTTTTGCCGCCAAGTTCCAGTCAAGATCTCCAAGATAAGCTCTACTGCCAGGATCTCGTTGAAATAATAAAGAGTTCCTCTTCCATTTTTATCATGTTCAAAGCCTTGGCATGGACACACATCCAACCAATTATTTGGAGTGGTTGAAAACTTACGCTATCGCTCTTTGTGAGTGTTTGTATGACCTCTTTTTTTTTTTTTTTTTTTTTTTTTTTTAAGATTGCGCCACTCTAAATACAGGTCTATAAATTTCTTTGTCCACTGAGGTAAAGCTTTTCAGGAATCCTAGCCTTTTTCCTAAATATTACACATTCACGCCTAACTTCACTGATGGAAAACTTCGCTTTGCATATGCTATAAAACAAGACTGATATAACCTGTTGATTATATGGTAATTTATATCCAACGATCTGGTGCGTAACTTCACATACTAAATAAATAATGTGTCAGTACTTCTTAATCTACCGGCCATGATCTAAATAAACATTTATAATGTTACCAATGGAAACCGAGGCTCAGCTGCAGATGGACTGTATGGCAGCAGTCGAGTATATGTATAAGTAGGAATAAGCAAAATTACGCAACTTCTCTGCCATTGCGGCACCGGTTCGTCTTGTTCAATTTCAATAAAATAGGTATTAAAATTCTTCTTAAAGCAAAAGGAAAACTAAGGGGTGTGCTTGAAGAAATACAAAATTCAAAAAATAAGGGCCATCCTAAGATATATAAAATATACGAGCCCTCATGCTGGCACTTTAAAATCTATAATTCGTAATGTTAGACAATGGCACCATGTATTGGAGTGAGGTTATTCCTTGGAAAATAAACATCCTGTGAGAGAAGTGACACCATTCCGGTTGTTTATACTGTTATTCTGTATTATCATAGACTAAACACGGTAGTTCAACTGCCTCTCATGTCCCGTCTTCGCTGAGAGGCAGAACACGCCACTGGCCTCTCTATGGCTAGAATTGCCCCGTGGCATTCTGCAACTCTGTTGTCTACTTACAGCGATGCCAGGTTACATGGTTTTTTGTAGTGGGTAACGCCCACTTTTACTACTACGGCACCGCACTGATGATACATGGAGTGAAGATGGAGCACCGGTGGAATGAGATGGCGGGGTAAACCGGAGAACGAAACCCGCTCTAGCGCCGTTTCATCCACCACGAATCCCACATGCGGTTGCCTGGGATCGAAGCCATTGGTGAGAAGCAAATGGTCTAACCACTCGACTACGGCGTGACCCCGGGTGATAATATGTAATATAGAAAGAGAACTTTGAAATAGTAATGTTTAAAACAAGTAGGTAATCTGACCACTCTAGCGTTCCTGAAGTTCAAATATAAAAATACATGGCAATATCAAATATTTTGATTTTATCCTCTGTGTTTACAGAGTATTTGAAAATGTCGAAAACATGTATAACTACCGTTAAAGTAATATAACACTTGGAATTTCGAGGGGTTAAATTTGTATCTTCAACAATCGAAATTGTTTTCAGAACAATTCATACCATGTTTTTATTTCATTTAATATTATAATATTTGGATACAAATGGAATGTGAAAGAGGCACAGTGGTCGATGGTACTCAGTAACGTTCATTAATACGTTTGATGTTTTATATGAACAAGCGAAATACTCGGGCGCATACCAATGACTGGTTGGTAAAGTTGCAATAAGAACATGCACAGAGTATCCACCTCGTGTAAGGTTTAATAAAGAGGACGAGATGCATTCCCTATGCACAATGTAATAGTATACGTGATTCTTTGCCATCGCCGCAACACAGCGGGTAGCGGTTACCTCGCCCCACCCCACCCCACTCACTGCAACCAATAAACATCCCTCTCTCGCATGCCTTTCGCTCTCTCATCCCTGTTATTAATAAAACGTCAAACATTCGAGCCCTCACATTACGTGCATATATGCTACACACGTCAAATTAAATCAAACTGACGATGTGGTAATCTTCAACAATGGCACTCTCATAACCGACAGGGAATGAGGGTTTACCTGTGCCGTTCGTTACGCAGTGGATGTTATACAACCCGCTATACATCCGAGTCGTGAGGCTGGTCTAGTTTTGGGAAATCGTGGGCTACACTGCATATAACTACATACGTAATCCATCCGAAAGCGTTAAACCTTCAGCTGTCTTTACGAATGACAAGTGCAAAAGGATTTTTATGTTGTGCTTATTTACTTGTTTAAGTCTCAGACAAGACAGTTCACATCAGATTATAAATAATTACCCAAAATTAACTTCGCTAAAATAACACGTACCTATTCATTTTAAGGTTAAAGAAACCTAAGTTTAAACTATCTTCATTAATACCAAGTAAATGAGGCCAAGAGCAGAATAAAAATCCTACCAATATTAAACCTCTTAAGCATAGGTGAAATTTCTAACTTCCTTGATTATGAATATATTTGCTTTAAATTTATACCAGCCATTATCCACGCAAATATTAGTTTACCAACCAATTTCCATTGAACTATCTTCATTATTACTGAAGTTATTAATCGTTAAATCTATTATTTAATAACTAACAAGAAGTGCTCCACATGACGAACACTTAATAATTGTGTTCATTCAGATGTTTACCCCAAAAGAGAAGAACACGACAGAAAAGATGTTGCAACCAGGCAGTTTGTTAACCTTTTAGTGTGATAGAAAAATGCATTAAGTTTGTAAAAGTCACGTAATTTTAGGTTCCTAATTGAATGTAATAATTAAGATACTAATGAACATAAGCAGTTCAGGAAAATCACCTCCAGCATTTTTTGTTGTTATGCTTTTTACAATACTGCCTTAACATATTGAAGCAAATTAGATAAAAATGTCATGTGGCGCATTCTGAATCTCCAAAAATGCAGTAAAAAGAGAAAGCGATAAAATCAGCGTTAAATTTTCAAAGGGCTGTTTCTCAACATGCACAGGAGTATTTAAAAAGTCATGAGACGCCATGTTTATGGATCATTGAATGCTGACAGATACAGATTATGAAACTACAAGGTCCAAGGATCTAACTTTTCGCTTTCTGATAATATGTTTTATTTTGATTCAGGGATGAAATTTTTCCCGATGAAATCTTGGTACGGGCCTTTAGCTCGAAAATAGACAAGAGATGCAGAGACTAATAGAAATCCCTTTTAATGTGGAAAAAATAGGATTACATTTCCAAAATTACTCAAGACAAATAGAACATTGCGAGTCTGTGAGCTACCGATAAATAAGAATAGAAATAAATATTTATTTATGCCAACAAACTTAATGCTGGTGTTTTTAAACACACAAGCCGTGTGTGGACAATGTTTAAGAGGTGGAATTAGGGCTGAAAAATTCAATGCCATAGCGGGATTTGAACCACGGATATATGGCATAAATAAATAATAATTACCATCTAAAGGTTACTTAAGCCCGGGACATAAAGTACTTACTATTGTAGGTCGCCCTTGGGATATTCATCTCTGATGTGAGATTCCCTTGTGGTCTAACCGGGAAAATACGAATCGGTTTAATGTCATACTGGCAAGTTGGCCATGGTAGCTTAGCGGTTAGAGCAGCCGCTCGATAAGTGGAAGATCCGTGGTTCAAATCCCGACTATGGCATTGCATTTTTCAGTCCTCATCCCACATCTTAAAGAATGGAAATATTTTGTAACTTAAATAACAGTCCAGTTTACATTACTATTTCAAACTTAAACAAGTATTGCAACTTACATATACGAGAGAAATTTCTGATTTGTGTTTTTCACTGTGTGTGCACGCGTAGCTAGGAAGAGTACAGAGAGATAGAGAGAGGAGAGTGGTGAAAGAGGGTTGCTTTACATCCAGTAATAAGGAAGATCATATGAAGGAATGAAATAGATGAAATTATATTCAATTGAGCCGGAACCTCGCTCCAAATCATTTTATTCTGTAGATCATGATTTTAATGACAAATTACCACGATGATAACACATAACGCTCCGTAAAAGGCATTTTACTGATTTAATCACAAATAATTTGGTATAATATGACGTCTATTTAGAATTAATCTAAGCAATTAAACGTTTTTGTATATTTTGTATATAGTAGATATTGAAAATGAAACTGACAAGCAACGCACTATGCATTGCGGAATCTATTATATAATGATGAGATACACAGACTATAAAAATCCAGTGATATGTAAAGTAAAGCTAAATATTTCACTTCTCGGTAGAAAAAAGTTAATTTATGTCTCCACGTGTAAGCTCTGTATCTTCTGTATCCATACGTAATGGATATTTGTATGTGTAACCAAATGTATTTTCCTTGACATGCTCTATGTTCATGGACCTCTATGGCCACCAGTAAACTCACAGATAGCAGTCAAACCTAAATGTAAATCTTGAAGCAGATTGCTATATGTTGCTGATATTGAATAGCGTTTGCACGACCTCACGAAAAAATAAAAATAGACAAATCCTTTTGGGAAGTGCATTGCTCTAATTTAAGAACGATGTGTAGAAAATTCAAACGACCGAGAGGAAATATTACATAAAGGGGTAATGTTAGAACGATATCGAACACAAACTGTACGTTTTTTTCTGAAATTAATTTTTATCATTATATAGGTTGACCAATGAAGTGGGTGTTCATGAATGATTAGCCGTGCTACACTGTTTGCGTTTACTGTATGTAAATAGTATTCGGGCCAATCTGACACCATCTACTGTTATAGATACAAAACACAGAGCACTGCTATCCAAATTACCTCACTATTGACCGTAAATTTTCTTTCCCTCCAAATTTGTCATTTCTATTATTTCATTTTCAACTATGGCACCAAATACTGCCTTAAATGGACTTCTTATATCAATTAGTGTGTGACTGAATACCTTGTATTCCTAGCGCATTTTTGCGGAAACGTTGTATAGGTGGATATATTTATATTTTTTGCCAGAATGTTCTTCTCATTACCGGTCAGATGCTGCGTGGGAAAGTCCTAATTGAAACTCAAATGAACATATTCAGAAGCATTCTCAACATTGTTGGATACGTTAGCAAGTGCATCTTTCTCAGATTCACTCAATGGTCTTTTTGCTTTTGTGTCTGCCTCAAGCTGAACAACAACGGAGTCAATAAAATTCAAAGAAAGTAAAAGTTGGTATTTAAGTGTAATGTCTTTCAAGGATACGACACGAATATTTTGAAGAAAATAGCCCCACCCTAAACTACCCTTTACATGGAAAATTTTTCGAAAATTTTGATTTCCTTGAAAATGGCTCTAACGATTTTAATTAAAATGTCATATGTTTGAGATATTTTTATGACAAATGAAATGTATATCTTGAATTTTCTGGCTATAGCCCCATGTAGTCGTATTTACTCTGGACGACTTTTGCATAACTGGTAAATCGTTAGAGATAGACCAAATCATACAAAAAACGTAGATCTTCCTAAAATACACAATTTATGTCTGAATAAATTTTCTTGTAAGGTGAACCATTTCGGAGATATTCCTTGTTATGTGTGTGAGTTTCGGAAAACTTAAAACTTTCGTGAAATGGAACATCGTTGTTCACTTTTTTATATGTTACGTGTGCAAAGAGAACGAAATCTCAAAGCCTTAAACGATTTGACTACCGCACCAAGTCTACTGTATTCTAATGTTCTCCTTGTACATACGAGGAAATAGCAATAATATAATTTCTACAAATGTTAATCTTAACATGAAGAAGATATAGGAATAAGAGTTTGTAAGAATGGTTAGTACAAGAGTAAAGAAAGTCATGTGAGTGCAACATCAATTTTTTGGTGTAAAATCGCGCTTTTGCAACAAAATTGTTAAGAGAAAAGTGAGTAGAGAAAGAGATGTGAATGTGTTACCTAAAAGTGAGCATAGAAAACAATGTTTTAAGCGAGTTCGTATAGAATGTAATATGTAGCACTTCTATTTTAAACATACAGAAAACTGTATAATTTGTAGAAGAAGAAATAAAAATGATCTTTCTGTGTAAAATTGCGTTTTTTTCAGGAAATATCCTATATATGTAGATTAACTTAGAAACCTTATCTGAATACAAAATGTTATCCAAATCGTTAAGAGTACATAGTTTCCGAGGTATGCGAAATGTATTTATACTATACAAGAATTGCTGCTTTAAATATATTAGATTCGTATACACAAGCCAATTAGACGTATTTTAATTATTAATCTCCCATCAACGTTTCCTAGTTACAACAATAAACAGCACAGTTGTAATCGCCTAACGTGCATAAGAACAAATACAAATGTGTGTGTGTGTTATTGAATAGTTTATTTACGTTTGAATTTGTATTATCATCCCTTATTACCAGGTTTCGGAATATCAGATAACGCACGTTCTTCATAGAGAAGGGGAGGAAAGGGTGAGATTGGTAGAAGGGAAGAGAAAGAGGGATACCGAGAGGATAGAGAAAGTGAAAGATTAGGGGGAGAGCTCAGAACCTCTGCAATTAACACAATGACGTGGAGGTACGGATTTAGCTAGTAGCGCATAATTTTCTCCGTGGCTACTGGTGAAAATATAGTAATATTTTAAGATGTGTATTTAGATAAGAAAATGCGTATATGAAATCTCTAAAAATGCACTTAGAAACTTGTATTTTAGTTGGATTAAGAAGTTACATTTCACGCCTCAATGTATCCATTGAATATAACGCTATATAGGTAAATATCTTCAATGCCCCTGTGATCGATTATTCATTGCTATGGCTTCTCAATCTAGACGTCCCGGGTTACACTCCCAGCTAGAGCGGAGAATTTTTCTATATCCAGAATCATTCACTATCATCCCTGAAGTCTATCTACTCTAGTAGTAAGCAAGGGGAAAGAGTATGGTGTTCAATTCACACGTCAGAAAAGAAAAATCTACAGTGCAAAGAATAAAAACACCATCAGTAAGTTCTTCCTGTGAATTTCTCAAGTCAAAATATCTGATATGGCCATTGTACATATATTTCTTCAGATTGTCATCATCAGGTACACATTTTATATAACGGGTGATCCAAAAGACTCCAAACCGTCTGCGCTGTGTTTAGCCTGTACGCGTCCTCAGCGCTCATCGCCGACTGATGCTGTCATAGAACAGCGCGGATGAAACCACACATTTTCAAAACTACTTTTAATGGATTTACTTACCATTGTTATTAAAGGAAATGCTGCCGTTGTCCATACATTTTTGGCACCTCTTCAAGAAATAATCCATCACTCGCCGTAGTTAACACTGAGAAATGCTGGCAATTTCCTCGCGGATATTTTGTTCTAATTCTTCCAGGGTGTGTGTACCTACACTTTATGCATTCAGTTATTCCAGAGGTAGAAATCGCAGGGTGTTAGGTCAAGGGATCCAGGAGGTCTCCACTAATAATTCTGTAGTGAAACACTGGCAATTGCTCTCATCGAAAGATTGACAGTATGAGCTGTTTCAGAGTCTTGTTCAAATAAGGCGAAATCACACTCCCTGTCGGTTGATTCTCTAAAAAAAGGGGGCAAAATTGTACTCACGTATTTATGGGCGTCAACTGTTGATCGATAAAAATTGGGCCTATAACTCTTTCTCCGCCAATGGCGCACAATACACCAATTTTTTCGTCATAAAGGGGTATTTCATGAACAAAATTAAGTTTCTCAGAGCTCCAATAATGATTATTTTGCGAACACACATATCCATGAAGGTGGAACGAAGCCTCGTCCATGAAAAATATTAAATGGGGGTCAATGTCGCCATTGTATACACTATTGAGAGTCCACTCACAAAATGTGTGCCTAATTACAGGATCACCTGGTTGAACAGCATGTGCCACAGCTATGGTTTTAACGTCAGCAATTTAGTAACTCTTTGCAAAGAGCAATAAGAAATGCCTATCTGTTGTGAAAGACGCCTAAGCGATTTTTAGGGGGAATTCTCCAAACGATGACGGATATCATTTCTTCGGTAAGAACCGTACCTCGTATTTTAGATTTCTGAGCCTGAACATTTCCTGTGCCCTGAAATTTGTTGTAAAGTTTATGGATTCATGTACGGCCTGGAACTTTTACACTTGGAAATCTTTCTGCAAATCGCACTTTCATTTGGCGAGCTGACTGAGTAACATATACGAATCATAAATAAATTCACGCTGTGCAGTAGAAAACAAATGCTGAGCCATTACACTAAGTACAGGACAAAACATAAAGCACACTGGTAATAATTCAACCACACGATATCACCATCAGCTCTACACTGCACTTCAGGTAGCCTGAATATAAATGAGTTACACATTACTGAATTGAATTATGTTAAATTATCACTACTCTTAAAGTTCTCAATAGTATTTCCTGAAATTGTTATGAATCTGTATATATTGTTGCTTTGTGTACGCTTCAAAAACTCAAAAAGTTCTCCATCGATTTAGCCTAAATTTTGACACGATATACAACCTGCTTCAAATATTGTTTTTATCTATTTCTTGCGTCAGTAACATACCTGCGACCGCAAGAAAACAGTTTTTTCAACGGTCATTACCGCTACTTGCTACTTTTCTTTTTTCTTTTTCTTCCCTTTTTTTTTTTTTTTTAACATCAAAAATCAGTTGCGTCGCATTCAGGTTATTATTATGCAATCCAGCTGTGATTCACTTGTAAAAACTGTAGAGAATGGCCAGCGTGTTTATTTCACAGATGCAAATGTACATCAAAGGGTCTTTAATCCACGTGGTACCACTTCACTTTGTACTATCAGGAAGACGCTTTCGCCATAACACTGATGTATTCAGGAGTGTCCTCTTATTACATGTGGAATGAAACTAAAAAGGTATTCGTACGACACAGACGAGGGGAACCAGACAACGATCAACCTGGAATTTTCGTAGAAAATACACTTGATAGACTTTATACAACAGTGCATCCTAATCAAGATGAATGTTTCAATCTTCGCATGCTGTGGTTAATGTGCCTGGTCCTAGATCTTTCTAGGAATTAAAAATTGTTGACGGCGTCACACATGTCACTTTTCGCAGTGCATGTCAAGCTCTGAACTTATTATAAAGTGACCAACAATGGTATATATGTATTAATGACGCGTGCAACACTGCACATCCAAACCAAATTCGCGCGTTATTCGCAATTATATTGACTTCTTGCTTCCCTTCATCTCCCACAGAGTTATGGGAAAGATATCAATCGCATATGGCATAGAGTGAACCGTTTCGGAGATATTCCTTGTTATGTATGTGAGTTTTGGAAAACAAAACTTTCGTGAAATGGATCATCCTTGTTCATTTTTTTATATGTTAAGCGTGCAAAGAGAACAGAATATCAAATCTTTAAAAAATTTGACTATCACACAAAGCCTACTGTATTGTAATATTCCCCTTGTACCTACAAGGAAATAAGCAATAAGATAATTTGCACAAATGTTTATCTTAACTACACGAAGAAGATATAAGAATCAGAGTTTGTAACAATGATTAGTACAAGAGTAGAGAAAGCCATGTGAGTGCAACACGTCAGATTTTTAGGTATTGGCATAACAAATAAATTGTAGCTACAGGTCCTGTCTTAAATTTTCTGGGAATAGCTCCCGAAGTCCTCTTTGTTCAGAATATATTTTGTTTAACTGGTAAACGTAGAGCTTATTGTATGAGAAAATATGTTGGTCTCGTTAAAGCACACAGTTTATGTCAAATTGATGTTTTTTACTCAACTACTTCCAAGACATTCTTTTGTTTTCTGTTTGTATTTTCAAATATGTGTGCTTTTCTCAGATGGAAAAGCATTCTCAGTTTTTCTTTCCATGTTTATTCTACGCGCAATGCAAATTAGTAAATACATATTTAATTAATGTTCTTATGAAAAGGAATTTTGTCGAATTATTGGGCATTAGAAGAGAGATTAATTCTGTAAATGGGGTACATATTTGATTAAAATACCCCATGTTTAAGGTATTTTCGTGACAAATGAACCAAATGATATATAAATTTTCTGTGAATAGGCTCTGAAGTGCTCCTCATTTTGAATGACATTTGCGTAAGTGACAAACTATAAGAAATCTTACTAAACAAAAACTCCAGATGTGTTAAAGCACACAATTTGTAACATATTTCTGAGATATTTGTTATTCGTTTGAATTTTCAAATAGGTACTGTATCTAATTTTCCCAAATAGGAAGTCATCGTTCGCTTTTCTATGTCTTTGTCGTGGACAGAGAACATTGCAAGGAGTTGACTACATCTTAAAGCCTATGGTATTCTATTATTTACTTAGTACCAACTAGGAAATTTATATGAAGATAATTTCTGCAAAGGTTTGTTTCGTTTAAAATGAAGTAGATAGAAGAACAAGTGTTTGGAGGTCATGTGAGTCATATGAGTCATATGAGTAGAACACGTCAAGACTTTTTTGTATCTGCGTTACTATTTATCAATTAACTAATCTTGCACGCAGATAAAGTGTACTTCATGGTCGTTAACTGAAAGTTCCAAACAGGTGTATTTTAAGAAAGGGGGTCATTTTAAGTGATTAAGTCCAAAGCTTTCATTTTTGCACCAGCAATACTAGTAATCGCAGTGTGAGCACAAAGTTTCACTTCAATGCACAATGGCATTTTTGAGATGGCTAATTTATTAGTTTATATCGATATAATTAATAAAATAAAAATGTATGACTTACACCATATAGAACTAAAAGTAGGTATACTTTGGAAACATAAATCTGTCAAGTGCATAATTAGGCAAATTGTTATTAAATGAAACAAGATATAGGGTAAAGGCGGGGCAAATGGACAGAGGGGCAAACGGACAGCTTCTAAGTAATTTTAGCGCATTTTGACTTCCGAGGTTGGTAACAGTGTATGCTGTGACGCAGAGTGTTCATCTGGCTTCTGTTGATCAGCTGTATAAATGTTTCCTGTGTAGACCTTCCAGAATTGTTGGAATCCAGCTTCAAAACTCTGCAGGTAAAAATATACATCTATAAATTTCTGAAACTGTAAGAAAATGCGCTGAGTTTGCAAGGATTATGCGGATTATGAGGGCTTCTAGAAACTTCTGCTACGTGTTACAGTCATCATAGGGAGTACCTTGGTATGTCGTTATGCTTACTGGAACCAAGGAGCTGCTGCCGTCTCTCAGGGAAGCTGTATATTAAAGGCGTGTAGAAGGGGGCAAACGGACAGTTTGCTGTGGGGGCATACGGACACGCTCTTATCGAAGCTTTCTGAGAGACAGATATAATTGTGATCACATAAAAATGTTTTCCAAAGTATTCGCTAACTAAAATAGGTTGTTTATGATTTGTAGTTATTGTTCGGAACCGGCAAAGAACTTTAAATCGCTGTACATGGAGCAAAGAATGCATGTCAGGTGCTGTGAAAACTGTAAGAGAGAATGGAGTGCCTTTGTGGAATAAACTTTGTAACATTTTTAACTGTGATGAAACAGGGCTGTAGCTGATTTAAAACCAAAAAAAAAAAAAAAAAAAAAGTGATATCACAGCGCAGTAAGAAAGATGTAGTGAGCCAGGCAAGCTGTGAAAAGGGTGAAACCATTAGTGTGATGGCATGTGTCTCAGCAAAGGGGCAACATGTGCCCCCCTTTATAGTAATGAAAGGTCAGCGATACAATGAGAATTTTGAGATTGGCATGCCTCCAGGATCTAAAATTGTTCTATCAGAAAGTGGCTACATGAAGTGGGAACAATTTGCACAATTTCTTTACCACTTTATTTCCGTGAAACCTAGTAGAACTGTCTCAGTGGATTCAGGAGCTGCAGAATTTATCCTTTCAATCCCAACAGTCTTACAGACCATGTATTTTGTCCAGGACAAGTTCATTTACAGAATGAACAACATGAAAATGCAGAACCTGATATTGAAAATGAGATCCTTGAAGCTAAGAATCAGGCACCGTTGGACATTCTTCAAGATGCAATCCCCGAGAATGGGAACAATTGCGAAGTTCGCAGTTCACCAACACAAGCAGGCCTGACTCAAGTTTCTACACCCTCGACTAGCTCGACTCGATAAGTCCTCATCCAATAACTACTCTGGAAATTAAAAGCAAACCAGGAACTAAAAGAAACTCGAGAAAGTCTGAAGTTATTACAAGCCCAGAGTTTATAAATGATCTGAAAAAGAGGAAGACTGTCTGTGTTAAAAAGGAAAAGGCGGTAGCAGCGAAAGCCCGGAACACTGGAGCTAAGAAGAATTTTGTCTATGAAGCAGAAGATATCTGGAAGAAACGCCGAAATTGCTACAAGGAAGGTGAGAATTGGGTTCAGTGCCTCAACTGGTGCAAACTGGTACCACTTTAAGTGTGTAGAGGCTGGAAATGATCCATATTTCATGTGCCACAATTGTATAAGCGATGACAGTGACTAAAATTGTTGGTGTCCGTTTGCCCCCAACAGAGTGTCCTTTTACCCCTGTGGTTGGGGCAAACGGACATTGTAACATCCTTAAACTAATTAATATTTTTCTGTTCATGTATCTTATTCCAGACTATATAATTTTCAGTTTTGTCAAATGAAGGTTCAGTGCTTCTGTTAAAATAATATTTTTGACTCTACAATAAATAGTATGACCTTCATTATGAAAAATGTGCTTAGCCTGTCCGTTTGCCCCGCCTTTACCCTACTAAAATCCAAGTCATATTTGATGAATTTCATTCTTGGAAATAATTTAATGGGAGAAAACGGATTTTTATAACAGCTAGAAAACTTAAGTACAAGATTTGCATTAAAAATATAGAATTGTATACATCTACCAAAGCACTAAAATAGCACCTCACTCCTCCCTTAATCGATATCACAGATGATAGCCGTGTTAATTAAAATTGCTGCAGATTTTGATATTCTACCACGTGAAAATTACTTTGGTTTCCTAAAATCTTCACCTTGTATGATTAAAAGAACTAGGAATTTTAATATTTATGAGGTTTCTCTTTTTTCTGTAGCACAGGCACTCACGAATACGTATGCACACCTATACAAATGTGGGTAGACTGATCTTTTTTCTAAATCTGTCTTTCTGGCTCCAAAAGTCTTAATGGCGAATTTTTTGGTAAATCACAGTCACGTACTTCGTAAATAAACTAAGAATGAAATGATTTAACATTTTTAAACATAAGAGGTGTATTTAAAATTAATAATTAAATAAATGAATAGATTAAAAATGCATCTTTTTTTTAAGTTCAGGGGGCCTAGAAACTTTCTTGACGGCGAATTTCTGGATCAAATGCTAAACGAAAAATGTAAAAAGAAAGGAATTTAATTTATTTAAATGTTGGAAGTAGATACTGCTAAAATTAGGTTCTAAAATAAATGAATACCTACATAAAATATCATGCAAATAAACAACTTATAAGAATAATTACTTTACAGATATTTTTGAGCTTTTTAAAGGGCTGATAATGATATTCGATTTCTGTTGTGTTATACGTTTACAGAAGATAGGCAATTTGAAGGCTGTTTCATGATTAATAAGGGAAACTGTGCCCGTCAGTGCTATCCGTTTAACAGCACAGGGGTTGGTGGGGGGGGGGGGGTTAAAACAGAATGAAATGATACTGGATACTGTGTACTCAACATAATACAGTTGCATGCTTTTCAAAATACGTATAGACTGTTTTCATTTTGAAAAATGGATGACCACATACTGTATCTCTAAACAACATAAACAATCTGTGTATAGAGTTAAACAATTGCCATAAGCGATTGAAACCTAAGTGAAAAAGGACAAAGTAATGGGATATCCATTACTGTTTTACCATTGCGCGGTTGCAACAGCAAGACTGTATAGAGAGCTCACATCTTTCTAAACCCCCCTGTTCCCCCTTTGCGCTGCGCACTGTCAGTACAGACCGCCTACAGTTAGCAGTGTGGGAGGGGCTTACTTGATCCACTGGTTGGTCGTCCTCCATTGGTTCCTGCTGTTGTTATGCACACCCCCGCGCGTCTCACCCCCGTTAACAACCGGTTAAAGGAACACTAGGTGGGATGACAAAAGTTGCACCTCCATGATTCCGTCGTATTAAAATCCCCCCTGCAACTAGCGCGTCGGGGTCGGCTCGGAATTGGGAAGCTATCAGTTAGTTCGCCCCATGCCTAGAGGCGCACCGTATTCACCGCTAAAAAATAAGGTAAGAAACGAACGCATTAGCGATCAAGTGGGGATTTGAACGCGTGGTAAGAGAGGTAACCAGCGAGTGAGATGAGATTCCGTGGTGAGTGCTGTTAGGTGTGGATGACGGCAGGTGCCGTCTGTGAACCGCCAAGATTCTGTCCTCGCTAACGTTGAGGCCCGGGCCGACGTCCTCCGCTGCCGCCGCCGCCGCGGCGATGCTCAACAACCTGGCCGTCAGCGCCGGAGGTCTCAGCATAGGAGGTAAACCACAAACTTTGCAAATTTGCTCTAATTGTTTGAGTTTACGTGAGAAGGTTGCTCCCTAGCTCCATCTCTCTCCCTCTCCCACCATCTCCCCTCATTAGGAGCTTCCCTTTTGATAGGTGAACTAAGGGATTAAATTGAGTTAGGAGCGCCGCGCCCAAATTAAAGCCAATTCTGAAGGTAGCCTATTCCAGCTCTGCCTGCTAAATGCAATCAATTTGTTGTGGAAGGCAACTTGGGAGAAAGCGGCAACAGGATCCTGAGTCCGTTTAGTATCAAGACAAATCTTAGACGTTGTGTGCGTGCTTCTCTTCCAGTGATCTCAAGCATTATTTATGGTTTAGATGTCAATAACTGGCACAAGTGCATGTTCTCTCCAGACGACTAGAGGCATTCCATGGTAATAAAGTGAGTTATTGTACTGTAATTATCAGGTAGATTTCTCTGATGTTGGTGTCAGAAAAGTCAGTTACAAAAATGTAAGCAGTAGCATTTGCTACTACTCAAATTTTTCATCGTTATTTCTCCTGCATATGCTTGCCTTTTCATTCTCTTTTTGGAATTCCATGCAGTTTCTTAAATACTTGGCAAACAGCCTATACTTTTTGGGTTCGATTCACAGCTAGAAGGATCAATTTAATTTAAATCTGATTCCTTGCTCTCTTTTTAGTGATCTAGAAGTACTTATGTGAACGTAATTTATACTTTCTTAGATACATCGTCATATTTCTAGAAGTGGTTGAATTGCAATGATTGTGCATAGCTCTGCTTAGAGGTTAAATTTAAGTATCTTCTAAAGTTATAATCCTTAGTAGCATCTAATTTCCTTTCGTTTAAACTGTATTTGTGTAGGCCTCAGAAGTTTGTTTAGTTCTGGTAGTTTGAGGTTAGGTGTGATCTTATTTCCGATGTTTGTATTAACACATTGCATGATGGGGATTTATTTTTAAGCTGCAGAACTGTAAGTGAAGGATTTCTTAGGCTTATTCGATAATGAGGTGTATTATTTGCATAATGTGTTGCACTCTCTTCGTAAACAAGTCTGTGTAGTTCCATTCGAGTTTTGATTTTTCTAGATAAATTTACTTGTTGCTTCATCACTGATAGTATTATTGATAAAATAGAATGTCTACTGTATTTACTGTAGTTTAATCAAACGCCCACTAAGTCAAAGTAAAGAAGTGATCAACACCAGTGTGGTTTCGATAGTTAAAGCCGCCATTGTGCTTGAAGGTAGCTATTTAAATGAGAAAAGAAATTATGACAAGTAAAATAATGATTATTAAATGTCATGGGCTATGTCATTGTAAATGCTTGTATAAAAACAAGGAGTCATTTTTAAATAAACTAGGCAATTTTTACAAATGAAGGATACTCTAGGTAACTGTTACTTTTATTTCTAGTCCAAAGGTCAGAATAGCGAAGTTCTACCACTAAGAATATTTTACGATCTGCATCGATGATTAACACTCCTTTGTAAACCCAGTGGAATTTAAAACTGACTATTGTTATCTTTAAATTCGCCCTCCTATCCCTGTCCTTATTCTTAAACTGTCAAGTCATTTCTCTAGATTTATAACATTGTTTAGTATAATCTCATTTAAACCCATGTTGGACCATTATAACTTCCTTTCAAAGTTTACTTTCGCACGAATCTAAACGTTTTGCAAGTCATAGATATAATAGTTACAAAGGCTTTGAATCACTTCCAAATATTTTCCCCCAATCTCTTGATGCCAAAGAATAATTGTAATGTTCCACTGGATTTACAAAATTGCGTTACTCATCTGTCTCACATCATTTACTACATACTTTGTTTTAAGGCGTATGTTTTCCCTAGAAAAAAATGCATAATCAAAGTATAGAACTGCAAAAGAGAAGAACATGTGTAAACACATTATATTAGAACTTTCGCTTGTGCTATCTAACGTTTGGGAAAGTAGGTTGTTATAAACACAATTAATTTGTTCGTGCTATAATTGTTTTGAAAATATTACATGTTAAACTTGGGATTGGACTTGGAATTGTTTATATTTAAAACAAGAATTACTAAAGTGAACACTTGCATAACAACGTTTACTTATTCTACCAATGTACCAAAAGTCATTCATTCATCAATAGTTTAGAGAAGAAGGTCTAAGCGTTGCATGTTCTCAAAGAATTTCTGGAATTTCTGATATTTTAATTTAAAATAATAAACTTATTTTTCAAATGTTCACAAACTACTAGATTGCTGTAACAATCTAGAAGTTAAAGACTGGTAAAAGCACCTGTATTCAGCTATAAATTTACTTCTACATTCAGAAACCTGAGATAAAATACAGTCAAAATGGTAAGAATACAGGCGGTCTAGACATACACATGCGTAGTAGATGTTTGTAATCCTATAACTTCAAGAACACTTAAACTTACCTATAAACACCAGTTTGGGCAAAACAACAATACGCGAACCAAAATAACCTCTGGCTGTGTTTTAACAAAATTATGTTAGTCTGGAAGGAACACATTTTAATATATAAGTGAGTTTATGAAGTTTCCAGGATGTTAGTTTATCGCAAACCATTTCGAATGTAATTTTTTATTTGTTTTTACAGACTTCGAAACTTTTACAAATTGTGAATTTATATCTAAGTAGGTACATTTCAATTATTTATTTGAAATTAGTAATACATACAATTCATACATATTTTTGGAAATAATCCTTCGAAGTATAACGCATGCACAAAGTAGGAATTTTCTGTTTAACATCACATTATATCTATAATTGCAATTCTGGAGAACGTCCCAAAATATTTAAAATTTCATTAATGCTTCCGTGAGATATTCGCCATATCGGGTACAAGGAAAGTAACTGTATTTTTATATTACAAATATTTTTATTTAGGTATGCACTCTCTACTAATATGCTAAAATATATCCAGAATCACTATTACATCTGCATTCCGTTCTGAGTTACCTACTCAAGACACGGATTTTCACCTGCTTGCGAAGGCGTAATTTATTAAACGCTATAGGTATCTCATGTTGAGTTTCATACACCTATGCATTAAAATAAAGTAGTACAATCAGGATTCATTAAAAATGTATTTTGCAAACTAAACTAAAGCATTAAACATTCAGATTACTTTAAAAAGTATACCTTAAAAATATATCAACTTACAAACTTGATGTTATCTGATAGCCGTCAAATATGAGAAAAAATTTGAAGTGTTACATTCATACGACTTTTTCTATCCTATAGTTTATTAATGGGTATACAAATTATTCTTATACAGTTTAATTTTCTATTTACTTCCTATTAAATATTGGGGTAAATCTTTGGATAAAAAGGGAACAGTGATAGTCAAATACTGAAGAGCAGGACACTATATACAAGTATACAAATACAGATTCTAAAATCTGATGTGTTGCATTCATATGATTTTCTTCACTAATTCTACAAATATTCGTTCTTCTAGCTACTTCTTGGCAATGAAGATAAACCTTCTTTAAACACTTACACATTTCCTATTAGATATAAGAATGTAGTAGATAAAGCAATAGTCATACTTTTAAATAGCGCGTGCTATTTTTGGCTTTGAAATTCTATTCTTTGCATAAATACGAGAAAAACGAATACCGACTTGCCACTAGCAAAAAGAATAAATATTTGAAAATTCAAACTAAAACAAGGAATATTTCAAAAATGATTAACGCCACAAAAATTTAATATGAATTGTACACTTTAATGAGATCTGCATTTTTATGTAGCACCTAAGATTTTGTCTATCTCTTGCGGTTTACTAAGTAATTCAGAAAATAGAGGACCTCAGAGGTTATTCCCAAAATATTCAAAATGTACATTCTATTTGTCATATAAAACTCTTAAACATGTTGTGTTTTAATCAAAATGGCAAGAGTCATTTTGACAAAATAAAAAGCAACGAACATTTTTCTATGTAAAACGTAGTTTGGGGTAAAGGTATTTTGTTGAAATTTTTTGTATATATAACATCCTTAAAAGAGGCTGAACTTAAATATCTGGTTTACTATCTTCTAACTGAGATAGCTATGCCACACACACCCGCGCGTTCCAGGTGCAAATATATTAGTAAAATGCATGATTCATTTATAGGTATATCTACTATTTAAGCAACGAATAAAACATCCCCATAAAAATCACATGCTGTAAAGTATAATACTTGGTTCTTATTTCTAAAATATCAGTTTTTTGTGTTAATGATTTGTCATTTTGCTTAAAGCTTAGTCTCGTGGCAGAGTGTAAACAATAACTAGTTTTTAATTTATATCTAAATTCATAAGAGACCTAAGAATATATTGCAGTATGTAGGTATATTACATAAATAATATAAATAAAGAATCGGTATGGAACTTAAAAGTAAATCCTGAAATATCGCCGCTAAATGGTCTGGTACTTTACATATGTAAGGGAATGATGAATGTTTTCTGCGTATCAAAGGAAGGACCCATTAAAATTGTTAATAAACACAAGATAAAGAGAGGTCATTAAAAATACGTTTTACTACATTCACATGACTTTCTCTGGCTATTCTTCAATAAATTGGCCTTACAAGAGCTTATTCTTCTATTATTTACCTCCTGCAAATGGACGAAAATATGTGCATAAATTATCTTACTGCATACTTCCAAGTACGTGCAATGGGAATAAGCGGATACAATGGGCTTTAAGCGAAAGTCAAACGTTTTATGAGCTGGTCGCTATGTGATGGCTTTGAAATGCCATTCTCTTTACGACATCCTAGTTTTTGTGTTTTAAGGTTTTGTCTGTCTGTTACAGTTGCCAGTTATGTGAAGTCGTTCAGATTTAACAGGCCTTCATAGGCTATTTCCAAAAAATTCTAGATGTAAATTTTATTTCATAAAAATATCTTGAACATATGGGTTTTGAATCAAAATCGTTACAGGCGTTTTTGAGAAAATCAAATTTTTTTGAAAACTTGCGTGGAACGTTTTATTAAAAATATTCCTGTGACATCTATATTGAACTTAAATACAAAGTTTGATGTTTAGCCGAGTTTTCGTTAATTAGTTACGCTTTTCACAGACATACACACACACGCAGCACGTGGATTGAAATTCACTCAAAATTAGATTTAGAGTTATTTCAGTTAACATTATGACCCATATGGATGGCTGAGGTCGTTAACGCACGGGATCGTTAATGGGGAAGTCGAGAAACCAAAGCCCACAAAGTTGTCCTCCCTTATTCAGTTTTATACCAGGTTTTCCTCAATCCTCATACGAGTAATTGGCATATTCCGAGTATGTATGGATAGCTAAATTCAGTGAACTTTTCCTTCCTGAATATCCTTTCTCATTTATCATTTCAATTCATGTATCATCAGTGTTTACGCCTGTAGTGCTTCATATAGTAAGGGCATTAAATACTATTAAAATTCACTGAAAACCCATCCAAAACATCTTCAAACGTAGGCTGCACCCCCTCTCTCCTTCTCCCTGTCAATTTTTTTAATTAACGTCCTCCAACGTAATGTCATTTGAACGGTGAATGAATGAAATGGGTAAAATGATGCTCAAATGAGCCCGAAGTCCATGGAGCTTTAAGTTACCCGACATTCGTCTTCTCAGGATAAGGGAAAACTTCGAAAAAAAACCTAAGCGAGATTCGAACTCGCGACCTCTTGAATGTGAGGCAGACACGTTAACCATCACGCTACAGAGGTGGGCTCTCCCTCTCACGAACACACATTAAATACTTTATTTCATACATACGTCCGACACATTATAAGGTACAGATGAACCTGTGTCTATTTTTAATTACAACAAAATCTTTGTAAAAATTCACACTGCTTGACCGCCTCCGTAGCGCAGTGGTAGCGTGCCTGCCTCTGGCTCGAAGGACCCGGGTTCGAACTATTTTTTTCGGACTGGGAGGTTAGCCTCGTTAGGTACCGGAGGGGCTAATTGTGTACCTGCTTGAATAAAAAAGTAGCCACCCCAGGTCGCGAAGGCAGTAGGGCTCGGGGCACTGACCACGTCCCACCGTCCAGTTCTGCACCCCACTTATGACGGATGTAGTGGGCAAAGGTGGGGGAAGCAGCGGCCGGGCGATAAGTCGTGACCCGCGAAGGGCTGTTGCGCTAGGGGTTGTTATTTATACTGTCTAATAGAAAATATAAAATAGAAAGAAAAATCACTCACATAACTTTCTCTACTCTTGTACTAATCATACTTACAATCTCTTATTCCTGTATCTTCGTGTTAGTTGAGATAAACATTTATACAAATTATCTTATTGCTTATTCCTTGTATATGCAAGGGGAATGTGGGAATACAGAGTAGGCTCTTGGATCGATAGTCAAATATTCTAAAGCTTTGAGATATAAAAAATTGAATAACTGTCTTGACGAATATTCCAAAACTTACACCAATAACAAGGAATTTCTTCGAAATGGTTCAAAATGTAACATTGCATTTGCATAAAAATATCTTAAGCATATACATTTTAGAGCCATTTCTGAGAAAATAATTTTCGAAAATTTTTCCATGTAAAGGGTAGTTTTAGATTGGGTTATTTTCTTCAAAATCTTCTTGTTGCATCCTTGAAAGATATTAAACTTAAATAACAACTTTGGTTTTCAACCGACTTTTCATTTTTGAGTTATTCTGTTCACATACGACCAACACAGACACACACACGGACCATTTTCTAAATTTTTTTTTATCCAGAGAGCCTCAAAACATATTTCCGGTGAAATCTCGACATCGAATTTTTGGGTGGAATACAATTCTTCCTCTACTTACCATACGTAGTAGAGAAAGTAAAAAATATTGATTACGAAAACTCTGTAAAAAAGCTATAACATAATGGCGGATTGTATAGAAAGTTGTGATTATACGCTGGAGCTCAGTTTTAGGGTTTGGAATATAGTTTGTTCAGTGAGCGTTTCCCACTGAACAAACGATGGTTTTTAAGCGCAATGAAGCGATTGAATAATATCAAACACTTGTTAGAACTATCATGGTGAATACTCCACCGAAATTCTTCTTGTTTATTTCTACGAGATCAATGTCTATGTGTTTATTACAGACAATGCAAAATCATTGATAATTCTGGAATAACAGAACAATGAAAAAATTGTATAGATGATTCATAAATCAAGAGTAGAATTTGCTAGGATTATTTCACGAATAAAATGAAATGATATAGGTATCCAATACAATGATTATTAAAATGCAGTTAGAAATAGTAATATTTACCCGCAATGCAAACCCACACTGTTTCAAAATAAATCAGAATCGTGCGATCGCACTTTGTTTAATCAATGCAACTTAATTTACTGCCATCTGACATGAGAAACTGGAATTAGGCGTACAACGTTGTAAGAATGCAAGCTACGTACATTATAGGTTATGGCATTCTTTATCGCAATAAACGTTATTTGATAGCACAATTATTGAATGCATAATTATCAAATCTGTATTTCGTCATGTGTTAAACAACTGTACAAATTACTTCCAATAATGTTTGTAGCAATACAAAAAATCATAACCTATAATGTTGGTTATTCCTCAATCAATTGAAGCAACGATAATCTCCAGTCATGTGTAGAATATTAAAAACGAAAAACTGCATATATTTATGACTTAATAAAATGGTGGAAAAGAGATTTCGTTAAGTTTGAATGAACCAGGACAGTGATTGGTTGAAAAACAACATGATTATTATTTCGCATTTGGAGCCATAAGTGAAATAGGTTAATAACTCAACTCATTTTTTTGCAATTACAAACTATCAAAGTCCACATACTATCATGAAGTACATATTACATTTCTAGAAAATGTGGAAGTCTTCCGTCAAACAAATAACGTAACATTCTTCTTCGTTTTAAGGTCATGTAAAATTGCCTTTACAAACTATATTGGTATCTATTGCTTTCCTTATAGGCAGACTCTCCGCTATTAGGTAACAAATATGAAAGTTACATCATTATATTATTATTATTAACACTATTAAAATCGAAATGTGAACTTTAGCTCAAGCTGCTAGAGTTTAAGGCAAGCTTATTTCTAAACTACATGAGAAGTAACCATGAAGTGCCCAGTGGATTATAGATGTAGAACTGTAAGTTAATGAACGGGTGTTTTGAGAGAGAGTTTAAATTGGATTTTTGCGCAAAAAAATGAGAATATCGCAATCATAGTTTACTTAGAATTAAATATTTGAACTGCACGCGATCATTAAATAACCCATAAAACTACATATTATAAAGATTCTTTAAGGGGCACAACGTGGCCACATTTCCGCGTCTGCGAACTGCGAACCACCATGATCTAACCAAATTTAAATAGTGCTAGAGTGAATTTGAACGCGATTGTTGTTTCTCATTGCTTTTGCATAACTAGGTATATACCATTTTCAAACAACGTTTCAAAATTCTCAGTGACAAAGACAATTGCAAACATGTTTATAAATATACAGAATTTGAAGATTGTTTAAAAACGAATTGATAACCAAAAGGTTTAAAAACAACACATCTACACGCTATTTGCGCATTCATAATGGATGCCATTGTAATTTCCTCTTAACCTACCTTTAGTAACAACGCCCTTTTAACTCTTCTGATTCAGGTTGAGGATGATGATGATGGCGGCACGATAAGGTCATGTTATGACTATTGATTTTGTTATCACATTCCCAGTCTTCACAGTTTCTTTTATAGAAAATTAAAACGCTGTGATATAAACAAATCGTAGATATTCCATCACTGCTGCTTAGATGGTCTCTACAAAGTATGGCACCAAATTCGAACACTTTGATCAGAATCAGGGAATGTTTAGTGTGTGTTTTTTTTTTAAACCACGATTCAGGTAGAGACTGAGAGAGCGAGTGAGTGAGACTGAGATAAATGCACAAACCATCACGCTACCTTTGTTCTGTTCTTTTGCATTATCATAAGGCTTAAAATAGGAGCCATGTGTTTAGCCCTTTACTTTAACCCTTAACTAACCTAAAATTAACAATTGCGAAAAATAAAATCACAGCCTTCCATGATATAATTAAAGCACGGCTGCGTAACACATATGAAAAGTCCTGTTGATGCCATCGATAACAATGCTGTTTGAGAGCTCAAGATAAAGTGTGCAAATAATACTTAACTCCCATCGTTGTCGGCACCAGGTGTAGTGTCGATTTCAAAACGCATACTCATAAAATTTAATTTCCAAAGACAATGGAACAATAATCAAATTCGAAACCTTATATGTTAGCTTCCTGTATGAAAATAAAATAAATGGAGTCATGCCTAAAATACTGAAATATATTTGTTTAAAATTTCAGACCAGTAGATGCAGGCTCTTACGAAAAAGTAATTTGAAACAAAGGAATATGTTTGACAAAGGGAGATAATTCAGATACACGACTTTGCTATTCCTTCTATTTGGGCACAATAGACTTGCACGACTTTGCTATTCCTTCTATTTGGGAAAAAGTCTCTTATCATCAAATGAGTTAGAAGTAGACAATGTTGCACTATAAAGGTTATATAATCACGTCTTTTAGCCAAAGTAGAGCTTTCTATACGACCACAAACTCGGTGACGTGTGCTGTCTAGAGGGAAAACAGAGCTCCTTGTCGACAAAACAGCATCGCTGCATAAGAACTAGCTTTAGCAAGCCAGACTACCGCAGGTATTAACTCTTCATCCTACCTAAAACACCAGTGAATATACTTACATTAGCAAGATCCTCAATTGTTTGCTTGTTTTATTCCTTCTTTTTGCATTATATTTGTTTGGTTGCGTTTTTAAAACCGCATGTAACACTCCTATTTCCAGAGCATTAGTAATTTTTCTAATATTATTTTAGTATTTAGTATCGCGGGAATTGGCAAATCAGAAAAATAAATGAAATAAATATGGTGTCACGTTTGATTTCCAAACGTCAAGAGACTTTGCTACAGCATTTTTACAATTACAAATTAATCATACCTTTTAGTTTGTTAACTATTTCAGATGTGACGATATCGGAAATTTTATGGTTTAAAACTAAAGTTTGGCTTCCTCAATAATTTTATTACTACTTTTAAATACTGCAAACCACTCCCCTTTGAAGCAGAAGTAACCTTACTATTAATTTCTCTGAGTTTCAGTGTTTGTTTCAAATTACTTTTTCTATAAATGCCTGCACCTGCTGATCTCAAATTCTAAGCTCTCATTTTTCGTGCCTCCGTGTATCTATTTTTCATTCCTATTCATGCAGTAAGCTGACATGTTAAAGTTTCAAATTTTATTCTTGTTTCATAGATTTCGAAAATCAAACGTGTTTAGGGATCGAGACTACAGCTCAGATTTTTTCAGATCTCAGATGCCGATAATTTTGGAAATTAAGTATTGAATTAGTGATTTAAAAATAATCACCTTGAAGTCTAGAGCACACAACACACGATACATGACCTTATTTAAAAGTTCTTTTTAAAGAGAAATTAGGTTTTCTTTACAATACAGTTATGATAATGTTCATTTGTGTATAAAGGCAAAAAAGAAAAGTGAACTCGTTTATAATTAGGTTTAAACACCTCCCCCACCCTCTCTCTTTCTCTTTATCATGCAAGGTCTATGAACGGGCTTTTATAACTTAAGCGTTTGTTAGAGCCAGCGGTATTAATAATGTGAACCTTGTACTGTTGCTTTTTGATGAAGATTTCATTTTTCCATCTTTAAGTTTTGGACGAGTGCGCAGTGTACAAGGGCTATGACCTTCAGAGTTCAGTGAACGTGTTGAATGATATTATATCATATCCCTGCCTTGATTTTAATGATAATTTCAACCGTACTTCCCTGCTGCTGCTTCTTCTATATGACATGCGTCCCAATAATACTGGCGTGTTTCCTATAGCGATGACATAATACCGGTATTCCTAATTGACGCGGCTTTTTGAGACAGAATGAAATAATTATGTGATACCTATACCTTTCTCTGAGCATAGAAGATGCAAAAAGCTCTGTACGTTATTAAATATAGAACAATTGAGATTCGAACGTAACCATTCTGTGCTGATAATAGTGTACATCACAGTACGTAACACCAGCTCACTTCTCTCCCAGGAACGGAATGCATGACTCATTGCCTTGTTTATCGTTTCAGCATACAAGGTAACAAATGAAATGCAGGAAAAGAAGCTAACGTTTAATTTACGAACATGTAAAAGCGCTTTGACCTATGTCAGCAGCAATGGATGCAGGATTACTTCATGATTATTTCCTAGGTTTCTATAAAATGTATCCAACTCGTGGATAATCTTAGTATGACACTCGTGAAAACTGTCGCATGAACTACAGTGAGTGCAATTAACATTCACTCCTCCATAATCATTTAAATGACCCACTTGTTGCCCAAATTAGTGTTCTCTACCACTGTTACAAAACTGCACTGTTTGTTGATCGTGCCCAGCCAACAAGAGCTAATAAAGTTACATCGCTTGTCTTAAAAGCTTTCTCTACGTTTGATAAAAGGCGTATTTTTCGTTTTAAAGGCGTTTTGCGGTTTATAAGAATAAAGCTATTACTTCATTCTCTTTATTCATCGCTCCCAGGGAACAAAAGTTAGTTTTCCACATTCTTCATGAAGTAAGTAGATATATCAAATGTTTCATGTTCTATTCCAGTTGGTGAACTGCTAAATTCATCTTCTTCCCTCATATTCACTTTTAGAAGCGAAATATAAGATGAAGACTGCAGCAACAATTATTTGTTTATTTTTCTTCTTAACAGGAAACATTTTTTCCATCATAAAGATGTTACGGATGGAGCAGGCTCGAATAAACCGTAATCTATAATATTTTTTTTCCCTGAATTTTGAAAATAAATGTTCCTCGTTTGCATCAACCCCGTTCGTTTTTACGTTTATAACTCGTATGTAAAATGAATATAACTTTTGGCAAAAAAATAATATTGATAGATACTATAGCAGTTTTTCAAAAGCAGATGTCGCCAGCCCTTTTCTACTGTGGAGTGTTTATATGAACAGTAGGGATTATTTTGGAAATGTTTAAACTGACAAATTGAAATGAGTCGTGTTGTCGCGGTGGTCGTGCCTCAGAGAAGGGTCAAGTGACAGCTCCCTCATGCCATTGCTTTGTAAGCGTCGGCCGACAAACAGCCACACAACAAAGGGCGGCTCACAACAAACGCCGTTGCACGCATTTCTAGAAGTTTTCTGTATGCAGGATTGAATCCGAGAAACTTCTATTTCCAGAAAAGTCCTGATAATTTTAGACTATAAGGAGACTGCCCTTGAGTGGAGTTAGTTGTCAGCGTGAGTTTTGTACATTGAGCTGTGTTTGTGAAGTTTGTGTCAAGGTTGCTTACTACAGAACAGTTGTGGACTGCGAGGTCACGAATTGTAAATTGTCATTCAGTGTTAGACGATATAAAGTGAAGCAAGCAAAACTACAGGACTTACCATTTGTCACAGTATGGTTTATTAAGGTCTCATTTTTTCCCTATATAAAACTCAATGAGACGGATTTACAAAATTCAATACACACACTTTATATTCTTGGTAGGTACCTTAATAATGCTATTAGTAATTTTTAGTAGTGGAGGAATGCCATAAAAGTCTTTCGTTTGTAATGTCGAGTTGGCATAGAAGAGCTATGCAACGCTGAACACCGTGTGACTGAAAGGTGCGGAACTGCAGGGTAACTCTGAGAGTCTAGTCTCAGCATACTTAGTCATTCATTAATGTTGTTACTTTAAGCTCGTTGTCAAGCAGTTTGTTAGCAAAATAAAGTAGTTTTGTGTTAAGTTTTGAGAAGCATTGTGTGTATGTGTGTAAAGAGTTCACTGCAAACGTGCTATTTGTTATTTGAAGCCAAAGCTATCACCGTTGTAACGAAAACAAAATAAAGAATAAGGTAACAAATTCTGTGAGATATCTGTTAAATAACCTTAAAATACTTTAGATCTGAACTTTCACATTTACTAGATTTTTAATGTATGTGAACATTTACACATAAATACTTCAGGCGACTAAAAATTTAATTTTTGGATAGAATGTGAGCTTTTCTCTAAGGAATGAGGTAGAGAAATTAAAAATATACACTACGAACCTACCAGTTCTTTTTTTAACAATAAATATTCTGTGCATATTTCAAGCAATGTTCTATCAGGAGCATGTGGGGCTTCAAAGTTAATGTTTCAGTTTAATAACTGCTTATTTGCATTTGTATTTTTTATAGTATAAATGCCAGGTAAGGCTCATTTAAATTAAATGTTTCCACCATGTCAATAAAGCAAATATATCTATAGAAAAAGAAAAAATAAACTGACACTGAATGCGAAATGAGTGTTTTTGTTTGTGTTTTTTCACATTTTGTAGCCGTGTCATGAGCAACTGTCATGAGCAACAAACCTTCGCACGCGGTTCAGACAGCTACAAATAAAGCAGACAAAACAAAATAGGAATCGATTACGGGGATTCGCGTGAATATTTAAGGTCGCAGCTTTAAATATTAACGAGTCCGATGGGGTTTTCTCGTCGATGGACAAGATTAGTGCAAATAGAGATTAGTGAGCGAGGCAGCAAGTGTTTTCATTTCTGCCAGTGATTAGTTGGCCGCACTTGTTCCGCTGCGACCACATTAATATGTATTCCTGCATCACATTTGCTTGGTGGCTCATTAAAATAGACGTTAAATATTAATGATGCGCACAACACTGCCAACCTCCGGCCTTGAATAATGCTTCTGATAACAAAAAGAAATACCATCTATCCTTGTGGTTTAATGGCCAGGTTCGAATCTCACTCAGCAGGTGTTATATACATGTAGTTCACGCTTCAATTTATTCCTTTGCTTTGAAATTAATTAATCCATTTCTTTGATTTATTCTTTTTATCTGATTACCAAAAATAACAAACGGAATGTAACAGAGTACTAGAATTAAATATCACGAACAACATTTCACTATCTCATTTACCCTCGAAGCTTAACCCTAAGGTCTCTGAGTTGAACGCTTGAAGTCATTTCTATAAACGTCAGAAGAACACTTCAAACTAAATAAGTTCAATTTATTCATTTTCTTCTGGTATTGTTGCAGATTGTCAAGATTAAAAATTCCAACTTCTCTAGCTATATCTATAATTGTCATTTTTTGTACTATATTTCCAATAATATTACGACTCAATTTCTTTGACTTTATTCCTATAGTTCCCTAGGGAACATAGAGCTTCTATAAAGTTCCTCCATTTTGTCCTCGGTTTTGCAAGTCTTTTTACCTAAAATGTACGTTGTAATTTCCTAAATTTACGAATTGTATGCTGTAGTTATGTGGAGTTGACGTCATGTTTGGTTGACGTCATTTTTGATAAATGATGCCAACCTAATACAAACAAATTATTTATAATTAATAGGAAAATTGGTCAATGTTATGGTTGTTGAGATCTTTGAAACTTTATTCAAGCAAACTCGTAAAAATAAATAGTTAACTTGATCCTTTGAAGCCGTATGTACTTCCTTAAATATCAATTAGTAAATTTTAGAAAAGAATGTAGCCGAGCTGTTATAGCTATTGATATATACCTATGGGAAATCTTTGCCCCGAACATTATATTTCATTGTTCACGAAACACTTTTCACTTCAATTTCTGTAATTATTTAACAGTGCTTTAAAATTCTCACTATTTACAGTTGAACTGTTCCCATAGCAACCAAACCCTTTGTGCGGAATAAATAAAATTGTTTATGCTAATAAATACTTTTGGTAAAAATAAACTAAAAAATATCATTTAAAAATTTTGTCGATGACATCAATAAAGGTTGAAAAGTTTGTGTCTCTTTTTTAATATTCCTTTCAAAATATTAAATTTGACGCGCCCAAGCATCTTTTAAAAACTGAGTTATATCTATTTATTATCCTGGTAAGTGGTCATTTCTGGTGACATAACAAGCATGTAAATTTGGTGGTTTTAAACAAAACGTTCTACATATTTCAATATTACAAAAAAGAATAATTACCATAAATTATGAGTTACATAAAAATTGAGTTATGAGAAGAAATTGTAACAATGTGTACAAAATATGTGGAGCAACAACAAAAGTTATAACAACAAAGGGAGAAAATTTTGTAAAAATATACTGTTTTCAACGTAATAATTTTAAGTGCTGTTTAAATCATCTCGCAGTTCAGAATGTTGGCTATGGAATGTTTCATGACGTCTGTACCTATAATTCTATCTTGGATGCTTTTATTAATTCTGTATTAATTTATATTCTCCCGTTCATTTCACTCTGGTGTTGAGAAAAAACGTACCTGAGGTTTAAGTTTAATGTTCCATTATTCTGTATTCCATCAAAGTAGCTCATTCTCGAAAAGAACTGACATTATTAAATGACAGTGACATTACTTGAACTCCTAGTTTTCTAATGTATCCAAGACACACAGCACTCGTGCCATATTATATAAACATTGACTGAAATCGTTTTGCTAGGTAATCAGGTAATCGGCATTATCAACGATGTCATATGAATTTTATTTAAAGAAAATTAGTATCTCACTTGTAACTTCTTTTCTTATTTCTAAAACATTCATTCGCAAATATTTTTTTATAAATCTGCCTTTGTAATCTCTTTATCCTTGAATAATATTAATAAATGTTGCGCGACGCTCATGGTGTATAAAACATTCAGTGTGTGTCGCCATGAAACTACCCCCCAGAGTCTTCTCAGAAACACTCCTACAAACTCGGAAAGTTTTTTCTTGACATTAGAAATTCATTGTCTGTGTCCTGGACGTGACGATCAACTAGAAAGATATTTGTGCAAGATACTTTCTTGCACTGCTCTTTAGCATCGTCAGCTTTCTTTCTTGGATTATTTTTACTTTCTCCACCACTTATGTACCTATAGTAAGTAGAAGAAGTATTGCATTCAACAGAAAAATTCTGTACCCAGATATGACGGAGGTAAAAGTTTTAATACCCACTGGATCAAATAGAAAAGAAGAATTTTGAGAAAAAGCTACATGTATGCTTCGTTATATTGCTTGTAATAGCCTAACTCAAAGACGAAAAGTCACTTAAACTTGAGGTTTATGTTCAACATATTGCAAAGATAACTACACCAATATTTTCCAGGAAATGCTTTTACTCCAAGCTACCTCTCAGATGAGAAAGTTCAATTATTTTCGTTTTCTCAAAAATGGCTCTAACGATTTTGATTAAAATACTTTCAACATATATCCATGTACATCTTGAATTTTCTGCGAATAACCTGTTAAAGTACTTTCATTGTGAATCACTTTTGTAAGCTGTAGACTCAATCTTTCAATACTAAATATCTCGTTAAAACACACAGTAGGTATATTTTAGAATAGGATAATGTTTTGTAGCGTTAACCATTTCAGGGATATTCTTTTTATTGCTTACTATCACGTTAGCCTATTGCAATCTTCTTATACATACAACCAAGTGCGTAATGAAGTTTATCTAGTAGATTAACACGAACGATACAGAAAGAAATCTGAATTGTTGCACTCACACTACTTTCTCTACTCTTGTGCAAACTATTCCTAAAAGCGCTTATTCCCCTATTTACTTCATGTTAATCGAGATAAACATTTGGAAAAATTACCTTATTGCTAATTTTCTTGTAGGTACAAAGGTAATATGAGAATACAGTAAGCTTTAAGTGATAGTTAACACTTTTAAGAGCTGGTCGATATGTGATGGCTTTAAAGTTGCGTTCTCTTTGCATGGCAAAAAGATAATAGCAACGAATAACGTATTTCTATTTGAGAAAAGTAGATATAAGTGATGGAATATTCAGATAAATAACAAGGAATATCTCGGAAATGATTTGAAAAAATTTAAATTGGAGTGTTTTAAGGAGATCCACATTTATGGGTAGCAAGATTTTATCTATCTCTTATGCAAAAGTCACTCAGAATGAAAAGGACTTCTGAGAAAATTCAAGATATACATTTCATTTGTCCTGAAAATATCTTGAACATATGGTGCTTTAATAAAGATCGTTAGAGCTATTTTTGAAAAAAAAAAAAAAAAAAAAAAAAAGAAAAAAGAAAAAGAAAAAGAAAAAATAAAATAAAATAAATATTTATGAAAAATTATGTTGTAAAGGCTAGTGTGAGGTGGACCTTCTTGTGATTTTTATTCAAGGTGTCTAAAAACATATGTTTTCGGTGAAATCTACATATCAAATTTTTGGGTGGAATACAATGCATTCCTTACCTACTATACGGAGTAGAGAAAGTGATAAACCTCTTTAAGAACATTTTATAGAAGGAATGGGGTGAAGTTTAAGGGTCCGTGAACGAGGTTATTTGGGTTTATAGAACGGTGACTATACAAAACAATTTTGAATACTACACTTGAGATTTTTTCTTTCCTTTCTACATTTCTAAACAAATGAATGTGAGCTTCAATACGCTACAACACGCTATTTTGTGCATGACATACGTGAAATATTCCGTTTTAGCGTAATCGACCCACAGATTAAGGGTCAATACAGGAATGTAGTGAGTGGCGTCACTTTTAGACTCGAGAAGGTGGATATTTCAGGCTTGTGTTGGTGGGTCAAGCACAATTTGAACAGAGTAACTCGAGAATGTGAAGCAATAGAACTTGGCAATGGTGCCAAAACATTTGCAACACACCAGACTGCAGTCTCAAGTGTGTCACAGCAGCAGTAAAGTTAAGACAAGATATGAGTGTAATTCTTCGTCAAAGTGCAAAGAATACATACCTACTGGTTTTTTGTGTTTGTGCTTATACTAATTTTTACTTTCCCTACCACGTATACTAAGTAGAAGTATTGTATTCTACCCAAAAATTTGATGTCGAGATTTCACCGGAAGTATGTTTTTGATGCCCCCTGAATAAAAAAAGCATTTAAAGGTCCAAGTGGTGTGTGTGTGTGTGTGTGTGTGTGTGTGTGTGTGTGTGTGTGTGTGTGTGTGTGTGTGTGTGTGTGTGTGTGTGTGTGTGTGTGTGTGTGTGTGTGTGTCAGTCTCAGTCTCAGTTTGTGGACAGCATAACTCAAGAACGAAAAGTCATTTAAAAACCAAAGTTGGTATTTAAGTTTAACGCTTTTAAGTATCCGACACGAAAGTTTTTAAGAAAATTCCTTTACCCTAAACTACCCTTTACATAGTAAATTTTTCGAAAATTTTTATTTTCTCGAAAATGGCTCTTAACGATTTTGATTAAAATGCCATACGCTTAAAATATTTTTATGGAAAACGAAATGTATATTTTTAATTTTCTGGCCATAGCCTATGTAGTCCTGTTTACTCTAGATGACTTTTGCATAACTGGTAAACCGTAAGAGATAGACCAAATCGTACTATATTAAAATGTAGAACTTCTTAAAGCACACAATTTATGTCCAAATAACTTTTTTTGTAGAATTAACCATTTCAGTGATATTCCCTGTTATATGTGTGAGTTTTGCAAAACTTTAGTCAAATGGAAGATCTTGATTCATTTTTTTATATCTTACTGTGCAAAGAGATCGGAATCTTGTACCTACAGGAAAATAAACAATAAGATAATTTCTGAAAATGTTCATCTCAACTAACACGAAGAAGATAAAGGAATAAGAGTTTGTAAGAGTGGTTAGTACAAGAGTAGAGAAAGTCACGTGAGTGTATTTTTCTAATGTGTAGGTATCCTCTACCAGCTTTCATCTACACCTCTGTTGTGCAATATGACGGTTTCGATACTACTTTTCAATTTTGAAAATCCCTTATGCCGTACAAAGGTTCAAACCGCATTTTCCACACATTTGCGATATTTCGTTAAACATAAGGTGTCCCTTGGAGGAAAATTTGTTAAACTTCATAGAAATTAAGAAATATTCAAGACTATATGTCTTGTTCTTGTGAAAATATAAGGGAATAATCCTATAAAATTATTGTATAAAATGATTGAAAAAGTTGAAATGAAAATAAAAGTTGATCCTTTATTAATCTTTTTTTTCTTCCAATAAGCAATTTAAATTCATCATGAAGTTTATTTTACTTCATATGTGTTTTCATTAGATATTATGTATAAGCTTTCATTACCTTTCCCCTTAAAATCAGCGCTGTTCAGAATGAAGTAAATAATATTTTCGTTAATGAATCAGTTTACAAACCTTTGCAAAATGCCTCTTCGGGATGAGAAAAAAATCTGAGTTTATTTTTATAATTCAGCATTCTTCCTAATGCAATTAACAGACCCAACATGGCAAAGAACGTTACAGTTTTTAATGGAAACAGAGCTCTCCGTTTACTGTGAATGTTCACAAATTTCATATTTGTACTATAAATTATGTTCATGATTTATTTTTATGTTAACAGATCGCAATATGACCGCGTGTTTCTAAACGATCCTAAAGCAACGTTTAAAAAAATCCGGAAATTCTACGTAAACCAATAAACTTATAACATAACATTGTAATAGCTGAAGAATGAATAAACTATAAGTGTTCCAAATCGTTTGTTGAACATCATAACTACTTGAATGAAACGCAATTGACAGTTCTCCATACTAAATCCAAATGTATTTGTTTACAAATTAAAAAACGGTGTGGAATATGGATATTTGCATTTCGGTAGCTATTTTCTGTACTACATGTTTACCAGCAGCCCCAGAAGAAATTTAACTTAGGAATATTTGAGAGTAGAACAAGCTAATACTTCGATATGTAAAATGCAAATTGCAGAACACGATTTATTTCATTTAGTGTCTAAAATGAATACTTCTCTATTTTTACTTTCTCTACAAGGTAGTCTCATTAGGGCGGTGGTAGCTCTCTACCTACCGGTGTTTGATCCCCGGTACCGGCGTGGAGATTTTCTCCCGCTGGGCGACCTGGTCCGGGGTGCACTAAGCCTCGTTAAGTCCCTGAGGGGCCAATTGAGGAGCTACTTGATTGCAAAGTAGCGACTCCTGCTCAAGAAAACCGCATAACTGACTGGAAGAGATCCGGGCGCTGATCATGTCCCACCTCCAGTACTGCACCCCACTCATGACGCAGAGGTAGGGTACTCAGCGGTAAGGCGGCAGGCCTCGGTCGGCATGGGCTGTGGTGCCAAGGAGTATGGATCACATTAATAAAAAATCTGATGCGTTGCACTCACATGACTTTCTCTACTCTTGTACTAACCATTCTTACAAGCTCCTGTTCCTATATCTTCTTCGTGTTAGTTAAAATAAACATTTGTACAAATTATCTTACTGCTATTTCCTTGTAGGTGCAAGGGGAATGTTAGAATAGAGTAGGCTTTGTACGATAGTCAATTCTTTTAAAGCTTTGAGATTCCCTTCTCTTTGCACACTTAACATATAAAAAATGAACAACGATGTTCCATTTCACGAAAGTTTTAACTTTTCCAAAACTCACACAGATACAAGGAGTATCTTCGAAATGGTTCACCCTACAAGAAAATTTATTGAGACATAAATTGTGTATTTTAGCAAGATCTGCATTTTTTGTACAGTATAATTTGGTCTATCTCTAACGGTTTACCAGTTATGCAAAAGTCGTCCAGAGTAAATACGACTACAGGGGCTATAGCTAGAAAATTCAAAATATAAATTTTATTTTTCCAAAAAATATCTCAAACATATGACATTTTAATCAAAATCGTTAGAGCAATTTTCAAGAAAATAAAAATTTTCGAGAAATTTTCCATATTAAGGGTAGTTTTGGGTGGGGCTATTTTCTTCAAAATCTTCGTGTCTCATCCTTGAAAGACATTAACCTTAAATACCAAATTTGGTTTTTAACCGACTTTTCGTTTTTGAGTTATGCTGTCCACAGTCTGACACACACACACACACACACACACACACACACACACACACACACACACACACACACACACACACACGGACCTTTTTCTAAAAATGCACTTTTTTGGATTCAGGGGGCCTCAAAACATATATTTGCGGTGAAATCTCGACATCGAATTTTCGGGTGGAATACAATACCTCCCCTACTTAGCAGTAGACAAAGTAAAAATGGACATTAGAGTTAATTTGTGAGGTCATAGTGCTTAAGCCAGAAAATAGACCCAATAAATATGACTTACTTATTACCAAGCATTTACTACTCAGTTTACATTACTGGACTCTTTTTTCTTTCTTTCTTTCGTTTTGTTTCATTAGTACTACAATTCTTGAAAAAAAAAATATCAAGATGCTCAAATGAGGCCGGGATCCATAGAGCTTAGAATTACCCGACATTCATCCTTCAGGATAAGTAAAGCCCTGTAAAAACCTTATCCAGTTAACTCACCCTAACAAAGATTCGAACTCGGGATCTCTTGAATATGAGGCAGACACGCTACCCCCACATCATAGAGGTGGGCTCTTGAAAACAGTGTTCACATTTTACATCCTTATTCACTTATTTACCTTTGACAAATTACAAAATAGTCCAAAATTTGGTCTAAGGAGGAATGTTATATTAAAATCTCATACAAAGGCAAGTGCACCCCAACAATTACCTAGAAAAGCTTTCCTTAGCATTATAACTGGTGAATAATAGTCCGTTTTATGCTTGTTATTTACCTGCTTTAAATCCGGGTGGTTTGCAAACCGTTCTAAAGTCTCTATTTTCTTTTGTTCGTTACAGTAGTTTAATATTCGTAGAGCTAACTATGAGATTAATAACAAATAGACATTTTTATTCCGCGTTATAAAGCCGCTGAAATTAAAATATTTCACCCGTAATGCCAACGATATCCTCGGACCTCTGTACCTAGCACTGTAGCATTTAATCCTGTTTTTAGATGGGGATGAAAGGGATTGCAAAGTTTGCAAGAGGGGGCTTGAAGTGGTTTTGGAACAAAAGCGGGAACGCATAATATTCATTTATTCATTAGGTTGAACTGCACATTTGCCCCGAAGGGTAATGATATGGAAACTAGCTGAATAATCCCACAGCCTTATCTAGAGACCGAAATCCCTAAAGGCATTTTCGATGCAACTAAGACCGGAGTTTGTGTCTTTAAGAACTTAGGGCCTTGCTAAATTGATTCTGGTTACGCCTAATTGTGCATAAACATGCAATGAAATTAGTAGCTGTATCGGAAAACCTGATGACATTCGCATGACTTTCTCTACTCACTATGCCACGTATCTATGTAGAAAAGTTATTACACTCCACCCCAAAATTCATCACCGAAATTTCACTGAAAGTACATATTGGAGGTACCTGAATCAACATAAGCATTTTTAGAAAAAGGTCCTTGTGTTTGTCAGTCAGTCACCCTGAGAACCGCGTAAGGTCAAAGAGGTAAAGTCTGTTGAACACCAAACTTGGTATTTCAGTTTGCAATCTTTCAAAAATGCGACACTAAGATTTTCAAGAAAATAGTCTCTAGCTTCTGTCAGTCGAAATAAAGTTTAGCAGGAATAATTCCGTTGTATATTTGGTTGTAACTATAGGAGGTGTGGGAGGGGGTTATAATTGAATTGATACAGATGCTTACAAGGTAGTCGGTATATGTTGGCGTTGAAATCTCCGGCAGGGAGACCTTTGTCTACCTTTACTTAAATTAGCTAATTCTCCATCCTTTTTTTTAAAAAAAAATCTTGTGTTTCAAGTTCTTTTATAATGAATTTAATTCCAGCATCTTTATGATTAATTCCTTACCGAAGAACAATATTATGAGATTTAATTAATCTCCCAGGTCGAGTTACATTTCTAATTGATTCAATACATACTATAAATACTTTGCAGAATGTAACTTATTAAATAAATTATTATTTGAATATTTTATTTGCTGCTTCTATGACATTGTGAGAAACAACTGGGTAGCTAGAACAGGTACTTTGAGAAAATGACTGTTGAAACATACAAACCAATACTATCGGTTATCACGAAAATGACTGGTGTCAGAGAAAAGATTATTGAAATAAATTATGCGCTTTAAAGAAATCTAAACTTTTGTGTTGTAGTTTTTGTCTCTTTAAATTATCGCTTACCATGATACAAAATTCCATCCCAGTGAACAGGATTTCACACACTCTTTGCAAAGTTTCAAAATGCACATTTCACTATGTAAATATTTTAATAGGTATATGTTACTTATTAAAATCATTGGAGCATTTTGAGAAATTCAAAAATAACGAAATGTCGTTATAGTGTGGTTTGATTTTGGAATATTTTGCTGAAAGTATTTGTGTTACATCTTTGAAAGATATTAAACATAAATAGCTACCATGTCTGATACTTATTGGACATTTCATTTTGAGTTGTACTGTCCCTCAAAACATGTATTTTCGGTGAAATAACGACTTCGAACTTTTGGGTGGCATGTAACTCTTCCACTACAACTATACTAGAGCAAATAAAAATAATATATTAAACATTTTCTGCTCCTGAATAATAATTATGCACTATTTAACATCCTAAACAACCATACGTTCCTTAGAAGTCCTGATTATAAGTAAAATGTCTGAAAGTTTTGCAGAATCTTTGTAGACATTTATTTGATTACCTTATAGTGCATAGAAAATGAATGTAAATATATTAAGAGTGGCTGCACTTTTACTAAATAAGCAGTTTTATTTGCTGTTATGCCAGTTTTGCAGCACAGACAAGAGTTCTCTCTTTATAGCGTCAGGAACCTTGCACTTTGGTCTGGAAATCTGTTAGCATGTCATGGCACGGTTTGCAAGTAAGTGTGAGCTACGTTGTTTTTGGCCGTGACGCACGAGTTAGGGGGTGTTTACTCTTCACGTGGGTCACGCTAACGAGCCAGTAACGTCTCTCTGATTGACATCACTCCCGTGCTAAACGCCATAGCACGCACTCTGTTCCACTCTTACCTCCATGCAGATATCGCCACGTTAACTTTCGCAGGGAGAGGCGCCTAAGTCACTTGAGAAATATCCTCTCTCAATGAAAACAGAAAGTCGTTCTTTATTAATCATTATATCTGCTTGTGCTATATTCGAGAAGCGACTTACTCGATGAGCGTAAAGAATTTTAACTAACAGAAATATACCTACAGCTGGCATATCTGAGTACATATAATATTAATTCGACGGTATTAAATTATGGAAAGGGTAGAATGAAACGGAAGAATCCAATGCCATAGCCCAGGTGTCGGCAAATTGGGCGTCGCAATGATGACGTCACTGAACGCAACCCAGCATACACATATGTAATGCATGGTTCGAACAAGGGGTTTCGGAAACCGCAGTGGCGGAGTAAGAACCTTTCTAGCGTACGTTTGATTTTATATACATGTTTAATACTACATACTGAGAGGGCTTTAACATTAATTTTTCATTTTATTCTTCACTTCATCTAGAGCTTTAACATTTCATATATAGGTATTTAACGTTAATTCTCAAGTACATACTGATGTCAACAAAGAATGCAGGATTTTTATCTATCAATTGTCATCTGCTTTTAGATTTTGTAATTGTTTTTGACAAAAAATTGCTCACACACATGTTTGTTGGGTTAAACAAATGCGCAGCATATTACTGAAGATGGAAATGTTGCCCTATGCAGTTGTGTAAATACATAAATCTAAATCAGACTTATTTTGTAATTGTGATTTCAAACTGTGCTTGCAAATTCACAACCTCAATTCGTAATTGTGGCTTACAGTATGAATGTGGACTTGAAATACTTTGCGAAAAGTTGAAAATCATGGTTCATTTATCGCTTTGAGACCATAAAACCTTTAGTGTTAGGACTCTTTCTACCTTCTCTACTACGTATAGCAAAGTAGAGGAAGTATTGTATTCCACCCAAAAAATCGATGTCGAGATTTCACCGGAAATATATGTTTTGAGGCCTCCTGAATCCAAAAAAAAAGCATTTTTAGAAAAGGTCCGTGTGTGTGTGTGTGTCTGTGTGTGTCTGTGTGTCTGTGTGTGTCTGTGCGTGTCTGTGTGTCTGTGTGTGTCTGTGTGTCTGTGTGTGTGTATCTGTGTGTCTGTGTGTCTATCTGTCGAGAGCATAACTCAAAAACGAAAAGTCGCTTAAAACCAAAGTTGGTATTTAAGTTTAATGTCTTTCAAGGAAGCTACACGAAGATTTTGAAGAAAATTGCTTCACCCTAAACTGTCCTTTACTTGGAAATTTTTCCAAAATCTTGATTTTCTTGAAAATGGCTCTAACGATTTTGATTAAAATGCCATATGTTTGAGGTATTTTTATAACAAATGAAATGTATATCTTGAATTTTATAGATATAGCCCCTGGCACCCCATAGAAGGGGGTACAAAAGTTCGTACAGTCGAGGTGCAAACGTCCGTGACCGTTGTCGCTCCGTGGTCTAGGGGCTGCATGCTAGCCTCCGGTTCCTAAGGTCGTGGATTCAAACCCGGCGGAGGGCGATGGGCTTTTTCGGGCGTAAAAATCATTACCATGGCTTCCTTCGGAAGAACTTGATAGGATGTATTGTATCTTCACTGCTGAAATATTTGGCTACCAATCAAAAAGACTCAATACATCGCGTTTAAAAATCGGATGTGTTACATTCACATTGCCTTCTCTATCCATTATAACTTCTATACACAATTTCTACGAAGCGTAGTTTTCTACCTTTTTCTTGTCAGTCGAAGTAGTTTATACATTACATATTTCGTTTCAGGTACAAGCGATAGAGGAAACCGAATCGCTATAACGGGCCGCTTTATGCTAGTCTTTGAAGTCCCACTGTTTTTATAACATCACTAGAAATTGAATAGATACACTATAAAAATAATAAAAGTATTGAAATATTCAAACCAATAATAACGGATATCTTGGACATGGCTGATGCTACTGAAATAAATTCTATGCTTTAAAAGTAGTTCTTTTTCTAAATAGTATGCTTTTACTCGGTATTTTTCCCTTTTATTTTTCTTAAGATTGGCCAATTATACAAAATTAGTTCCCAGTTAAGAGGCTTCACAGGTATTACCAGAAATTTCAAGATATATTGTATTTTGTCATGTAAATAGCTTAAATATGTGGTTTTCACGAGAACGTCAGAACCATTTCTGATTTTTTTTTTTTTTTTTTTTTTCATAATTGTCCGTGTAAAGGGTACTTTGGTTTGGGACCTTTTCCTAAAAATGATTTTTATGGATTCATGGGGCTCCAAAACATATTTTCATTCAGCTCTAGTTTCTGAATTTTTAGGTGAAATACAATTCTTGCTCTACCAATTGCGTACAGGCAGAGAAAGCACACCCATCACACAAAAGATGCAAGATGCTGCAAGCTTGTAAGAGTCAGGTAACTAAAAAAATTAAAAAATGTTAATCCTGATAATTTAACACAAATTAATATATATCTTGTTAAATTAATATGACCTTGCTTGCTTTTAATGCAGATGTAGAAAGGAGAGCACTCAAATTAGAACAAAGATCTTTTTTCTAATGCTTATGTACTATTCTCGATCATAAAACGTAAGCGGCCCGGGTTCGATCCCAGGAAACGCATATGGGGTTCTTGGTGGACGAAGCGGCGTTGGGGCGGGTTTCCTCCGGGTTTTCCGGTTTCCCCCACCATCTCATCTTATTCCACCGGTACTCCATCAGTGTATCATCAGTGTCACCGCCTGCGGTGCCGTATGTAGTAGTAAAAGAGGGCATTAAACACTACACACACACGATCATAAAACGTAAATTGTGATACCGGAATTACTATTGGGTATGACTTATAATTTTACAAAGAATCACAATGGAGAGAAGTAAATAATTGCAGTAAATCCAATGTATAATGTAATAAGTAGCGCTAGGAAGTTGTCGAAACCCCTTTCTTTTCCAGTATCTGAAGATGAGACCCAATGAAATCTACGGTCCTTTAGCCCGTTTGTTGTTGCTGGTTTTTTTTTTTTTTTTTTTTTCCTCCCCTCCCTACTTTATCTATCTTTTTGTTGTCTAACAAAGTCTAATCTCAATTCCAATTTCTTTTAACTAGTACACGCTGCTGAGACTGACTACAAGAGGTAGTTGGGAGAATCGTGTCTACTGTATTGGTACCATAAGCACCAGCAGAGGGAACATAAATGTCCTACGAGAAACTACTGAACTTCCCTATATATCCTGTTATGACCTTGACCAGAGAGTAAGAGTGGATTGTATTCACCTTATGTTTGACTGTAATTTCACAATTTATGAAAGAAACCCTAAAACTAAGCCTAGTAACACTTCTTTTTTACGATAACTTGTGTCTAAATTTGGAGCGGAGATATTTTCTACTGACATAAATATTCTTTTTTGAAAATACTGCAAGGTGAAAGTTAGTGCAGAAAAAGGTTACATTTTCAGCAGCATATTGGGCATGAGGAACACCTGAGAGCAACCTCCCGGGCAGCGGAAAAAAAAAAAAACAAAATCAGAACTTTTGTTAGGATAAAGTGCTAAAGAATGTTCCAAGTCGTTCCCACTTTACCAAGATAGGTATTTGTACTGCCTTAGCGCGAATATTCCGTTAGCAGAGATAAATATGTTAAATGTGTAATTGAAACTGTAAGTATTAATTAATTTGGACAACCCTTTGTCCTTTTTCCAGCTTATAGACAGGAGTTTTATATTCTTAGGTATTTTAAAGATCTTTTAGACAATTTATGAGTCCTAATAATAACCATGAGTTGCTGTCATTGCTTAGGTAATGACAGAAAATGGTAGTCATTAACGTCGCAATTTAGGTCAGGTGCAGGCAGTGAGTTAAACTAATGAAACTCAGTCAACAAGTATGTCATTAACCAGAGGTGTTCCTGGAATTTAGTGTTTTCAGCTATCGCAGACTAAGTACGCTACATGCCTAAGTACGTGGATAGATATCCTTTCAGATACGAATTAGCAACTTTAAGTTTTGGCAACATTCTGCAGGAATCTTGTACGGATAGCCCTGTAGGCGGGACTTGCGTGTATTTCTAAAATTTAGGCAGTGTCGGAGAAGTGTCTACTTTGATGCATTATTATCGGCAGCCTCAGTGCTTAAAGATCACTGTCGAGCAGGGTTGCCAGGTCTCCTGATTTTGCAGGAGATCTGATTTTTTGCAAATCTACTGATCTAGTGGTAGAAACTGAACGCACTTCAAAATCTCCTGTTTTTATGCATTTTCCATTTTTAAACACTATTTTCCTTAACATCATATAATTCGCTCTTCCAAAAAAGATTTTCAGGCAAGGCATTTCCCTCGTGTATAACAACAAAAGATTAATATAATCACCTGTATACATAAACAGTATACCATATCTGTTGTTTCTGCATTGCGAACTATCCTTGACTGCTACATTAAACCTGCACATTTGAATTCCACTGAAATAGATAACGTTGAATACAGGGATCCAAAAATATTTCTTCCGGAGGAAAACATGTATTTGGGTACCAAAGTTCAAAAATCTCTGACAAAATCATCCCTGCCCAACAAAAATGTACAATTTTTCAAATTATGCTGTGTTGATTTTTACGTTGAATCAGTTCGCGACATACTAAGCCGTTTTTCATTAAGTGATCCTCTTCTTACAATGTTGGAAGTGTTAGAAGCAGCTAAAATCCGAACAGTTCAGCCAATTGCATCACTTGTTTCTCGGTTTCCTAATTTGGTGAAAACAGAAGAAATCAAACAAATATATACACAAGGAGGCTATTGCGCATAGTTACATTGCATAGTAACTCTACAGCGCAAGAATTTTGGAGCGAATATTTGATTATTATTATTATTATTATTATTATTATTATTATTATTATTATTATTATTATTATTATTATTATTATTATTATTATTATTATTATTATTATTATTATTATTATTATTATTATTATTATTATTATTACTACTATCTATTAATTGATTAATTAATTATAATAATAATTAGTGGACACTAATGATGCATGAAATGAAATAAGTATGCGGAAGGAAATGATCCAGGCCTAAGTTTAGGATACCTCCCCATCTGAGAACTGAAGAAAACTTGGAAATTCCCCATCACAGATTCCAACCTTTCACCTTCCGTTCACGAGTCCGTGCTTTAATGAGCCCAGTCACACGTGTCGTGACACGGTATTCATTATTTATTAATTAATTATTTTAATCTATTTGTAGACGTTAAATAAATCTAACGAAATTCATAAGGAAATACGTATAAGGGTGTGTCAGAAAGGTTTTCAGTACAGGAAATAGCGAAATCACCCCTTAGAACATCACTCGTAACTGTTTCTTTTCTGTCCATTAATACCAGTTTCACATTTCAGAATGTACTTAAGCATGAATTTCAACAAGTAATACAATTTTTACTAGCCTTCCCAAGTTCACTAAAATTAAGTTTATGTACCAATTACGCTTACTTTGACAAACTATGAAGGTATTCTACAATGAGAGTAGGGCTAATTTTCCAGCCATCTTCAAGTTCTACTCATTAGATGCGGTCATAGAAGTCCACTTTTATTCTTTTGGGAAAAAATCGTATGTGTTGCATTTACATGACTTTCTTTAGTCACTCTACCGCAAAGTATTCTCATAAAAGTGTATGTTGCAGAATAGAATATAAAAGGAAAGTGGCTTTGTGTTTTAGAACTCTGTTTTGTATCATTAGAACTTTGTTTCAACTGACTTAAAATGTTATATTGGTACTGTTGTTCACACGAAAGAATAAATGAACGGGAATAAAAACTGTTTTACTCGAGTTTCTATATGCGTGCCAATACTCTATTGATCTCGCAACATTTTGGTGCCGAAACCCTGGAATGTAATTATCCAAAGGTGCGTATAACCACGGAAGGTACAACTTTCACGAGAAGGGAGTCGCAAACTTTCGGAATGAGATAGCATGGGGCACCATTAAAGAACCACTATGGATCACCACTCCACACAGATAAAAATTTACTTATTAGAATATGTGGCTGAATTTGTCTCAAAATTGATTATGTATTAAGTTAGAAACACAACTGAAAATGGTAGACTTGATAAGCGATGAGGAAAATTAAGAACTAATGAGGAGAGAAGAAACGAGAAATATCTTACAAAAGTAAACGAAAATTAAATTAGAGATACTATAGGATGAGAGTGGAGGAAAATAGACAAATCAGTGAAAGAAGTTACAGAAATTAGTACAGGTAAAGATATAAGGAGAGCAATTCAGGTCAGTGCGACAAGTGGTTTAAGCAGGTTATATAAAATAAAGAAAGAGAGCATTTAGAACGTTACAAAAGGAAGCTAGAAGTGGTGCAATTATGACAGCATCGCCATAGAAGACTTGCATTTCATACACTATAGGAGGTCGCAACATATACATGTTAAAATCCAAAGAATTGCGTTTTCTACACCATAGAAGCAATTCACTACACAGTAGCCACATCAGTAAGTCTTAACAGCTGCCCACCGGACTACCAACTCACAAGTCCTCACTATTCATCTACTCTGATGAGGATATCTGAAGTATATACAAGAAATTGCAACATAATGAAATGAAGGATGTTGCAGGCAATTATTTTAAGCCGAAGAGATGGCAAATGTTGTCCTGTGCAACATAACTCTTTCTTTTCTCTCCATTTATACCAGTTTCATATTTCAGAATGTACTTAAGCATGAATTTCAACAAGTAATACAATTTTTACTAGCCTTTAAAGTTCACTGAAATGAGGTTTATGTACCAACTACGCTTACTTTGACAAACTAGGTAAACACCAATCAAAACTTTCAAATACAACAGATATTTCACATGCTCACCCATAGCGCAGCAAACATACTGTTCTTCCCGCTCCTCTTGGAATAGGAAGGTTCCTTTGTGTATTCGTGGTTTCGAAAGAGACATGTCTATCGCTGCGGTGTCCACCATTGGTTGTTTCATTTGAACGCCTGTTGAGTGCAGGAGTGAGGTTTGGGTGATATTACGTCAGATCATCAGCCGGTGCAGATTTGCCGACCCCTGCTCTAGGGGTAAGATGCTAGTCTCTAGTTCCCAAGGTCGCGGATTTAAACCTAGAAGAAGGCAATGGATTTTTGCGGTCGTAAAAATCCTTAGCATGGCCTCCTTCGGAAGGGAAGTAAAGCCCTTGGTCCCGTGGCATGGATTTATACTACGTGAAAGAATCTCAAGCCTGAAAAAGGGGCCTCTGAGCATTCGACTACCGTTAGGGGAAATCACGAAAAACGCATGATCAGACAGGGCAGTGGCCGGAAATCGAACCCGAAGTGACTCACATTATCCCTCGGTTGTAACTAATTAATGCAACTATATTTTTATTCAACATAAACTGTGTTCTTTAATGAGATGTACATTTTTATGTACTAATATTCGTACTATCTTGCGTTTTATTAATTATGCAAAGTAATTCAGAATAAACAGGACTTCACACACTATTCCCAGAAAATCACGGTATAAATTGTACTTATCATGAAAATAGCTTAAACATATTTTATTCAGACTCTTCATGTCTAATCCTTGAAAGATCCTGAATTTAAATACGAAGTTGCATTTAAGCAACTTTTTGTTTTTGAATAATCCTCTTCACACATACATGCGGACCTTTCTAGAAAACGTCTTGAAACTACAAAACATGCATTCGTGGTGAAATCTCGCATGGAATGCTAATACGATGTTTCCTCTGCCTATTCTAAGTGCAAGTACGAATCCCACTTGTTTATCGTTATGAAGTGAGCTCATGTTAGGTTTGTGCCACATATAACGAACTCACAACGCCCAAAAAAGTAGTCGTTACAAGCTTCTTGTTTTCAATTGTCCGAATGATAATTTGCAACGCAAAAACTACATCGAACGTGGTGATCGGTCAGGTGAAATTTCCAATTGGCTGATGGAGGTCATTAAATGTAACGATGCGGCATTTCGGAACGTTTCACCTACTGCAGCAGCCCTATCCTCTATCTGTGGACAAATACCTACCACAACACTGTTTTTTTCTTTACTGGACAGTTATTTGCACTATTGTGCGAATGCAAGGTTTAGGTTACTTTATAAAGCTGAAAATAATCAAAACATGGGAAAGTTTGGTGAAGTGAAATAACTGAACTCAAATTTTACTTATGCTTATCCCATTAACTGGTAGAGTAATATATTATAGTTCTAGATATAAAGTAAAGGAATTCGTTTTTGAACAGTTAAGGAATTATATCTAACGTCATGTGTAAACTGATGTAGCAGTTTTACTTTATTACTAGGTAGAGAAAATACTGTATTCCAACATTTCGATGTAGCCGTCTCCTGGTTCCTTTATATTTTACCAGTAAACCTTGTAAAACCCACACCTCAAAGTAATGCTGTCTTTGGCAGAGGCGTGGGGTAGAGTTGGATTTTTCACGCTGTTGTTTCAGATCTAAGGTAGGGCACGCGGGCTTCGAATCCAACCTAATCCGTAACTTCCTTGTTTACATTCTTTCAATACAAATGGAGGTACCTCAAAGTAGTATTTTTACCTTTCTGCAGACTCACCCGCACAACATACTAAGTGCTTTTGGAGCTTTTTTGGGACACTTTGTAGAGTTGCCTTTATTTTGAAATGGTGACCCTGTTTTCTTTGTCGGCTTTGAGGATGAACGTAAGTCATTGCAGGGATTTCTCTCTTTTAGTTATTAACGATGAAGCAATACTTTGTTTTCCAGCAAAAACCGTCAAAAATGTTCATTTAAAAGACATTTCTAAACAATAGAAAATGGATCAAACTCCATCATCTCGTTCTTCAAGATAAATCTAATGTATTAATTGCGATCCTGAATTGCATATCCTACATTCATTGCACATACTAGCAAATAAACACACGAAATCACTGTCAGTTTGAAACAAAACATCATAACATGGAAGTTAACCAAAAGAAGATGCTGTCATATATAAATAAAATCTCCCTTTAAATTATATAAACAATATATGGATATAATTAACTCAGTGTAATTATTAACTTAGCATATGCTATATGCTAAACCTAGCTTATTTTTGTACTGGCAGCGAAAGTGCCTTAATTTAACAAATGTCTGCACTTGTGGCTTTTCTTCTCCAAGATGTGCTATGGGTACTTAAATGAGTGTAATATATTAATTTACGTTTTATTTTTCCTCACAGAATTACAAAATTTCTAATCTGGTAGATAAGACCATAATCTCAATATAGCCCCTTCCCATGCATGCGTGTATGTCAGCCCCTCCGACCCTTCGCAGTAAATAACGTATCGGCTATTAGACATCTCCTTTCGCATATTCAAATTTGACGGTATCAAGTCGGAACAGATGTTTCTTCAAAGCCCCGAAAGGTGATATTCAGATTGAGTCAAGCTGGGTATAACGTTTGGCAACATCTGAAATCCCATCTCAAATCATTGACATTAAACTGCAGGAATTGACCTCCTCCTCTGGTGATTGCTGTTTTCCTCCCCATTCCAGTCTTTTCTGTTTCAGTCAATGCGATCCAAAGATTTCACCGATGTGCTTCTATGCACTATTTACACCTTTTTCCCAAGACACCCTACTCTTTATCACCCTCTTCGGTGCTTGCTTATTTACCAAACGTTTTTGAAGGTTTATGACACACAAATTTTAATGGCGACTGATAGCTGGGCGCTACTATTCTATTTCCTGTTATGCAAATAAATTTTGCTGCCGCAAAAGATATTTTTATCACCGGCTTTACACCATAAGACTGGCAAGCCTCTGATTAGATTTTGTTTCACCAGCTCCTCCTGTCGCCGGCCATTAAATTTTGTGTCAGTCATAGCCACAAGTGGCTGTCGTTAATACATGTAACAGAATTCGAGAATCATCGAGGCAGAAAACTGTAAAATATTAAACCACTCTTCGCATATAACAAATACTATTGTGAAAGTTCTACCAAACATCCGCTATTGGTACATTTATTTATAATACTAACATCATATATGCATGTGATAAATAAACTACTTTAAATATCAAATATATATCACACCTTATATTTTACAGCTTCTTCCTCTTATCTACCCTGAACTTTTACCATTTTCATTTTTTGAAATGTCTGTTTCATTTTCCATTGCTTCACCAGTTTCAGGTTTAAATGCGTATTCAAACGTGATGTTTTATAATACATTATTAGTGGAATACACTTAAACAAGACCACTAGTATACGGTGCGCAAACATGTGACAAAACACGGTGACTAGTAGCCAAGAATGTTAGCAAAGGGATCCTGCCACATAAGCAACATAAATACAGGTATATAAAAGATTTCCAAATATACTCTCCAAGTGAACACACTTTAACAAAGGCAATGCTAATTTCTTATGAAAGAGTTCCAACTTAGCCCTCTCACGATTATAGCAAGCAACGATTGACTCATAATAGGCATATTAGTCACATGAAGTTCTTACTTTTTACTTTTCATATCCTAGTCCCCCTTTCACTTGTCATGTATCAGTCAACAAAGGTGAAAAGCAATAATCGTGTTGTATTACACAACTCTGCTTTCATCCTCAACAGTGGATGTGCTTGTCCAAAAGATTTACGTGTCTAGACCAAATAATGCACTCCGTAATGCCTTGTTTACGGTGCTTGATTAACAGGGCGACTCCTGCAAGAAAATACAGATCGCATATCATGCTGCCATCTCGTGGGTGTAGCAATGTTTACAGAAGTGTGACAGAAGACAAACAGAAACCGTTCTACTGGTGAAACATTTACATAGCAACGGCTTTGCAACCTCTGGGATCAGTCTTGGAAAATCCATGGTCTCCAGAAACAGACTTGTAAATCTCTACCGCAGCTCTCTAGAATCTTAGTTCACAATGTAAAACAAAAAGTAGTTAAAAGTAACTTAACATGGGCAAATCATTTTACTGAAAATGTTTAAACCAATGCTTCTCTCCTAGCGAATAAATTTAAAACTAAGCAAATGCTGGATGGTTTCTAACAAAACCTTGACTGTTAGGTGGTCGAAACACTATCCTTGGTGACAGATTCAAGGTAGTGTCGAAAGTAGACGTAATAAGCGTGCCAACTTTACTTTTCAGGACATACTCGTAATGATTTGTAATCCACCACAAACCACAAACTAGACTTACTGACGTGGTGTTTTTGCCAAGCGAAGTGTCTTCTGTGAATTGAATTTACCGAGCGGGATGGCTCAGGTGGTAATGTCTAAGACCCACATTCGGGAGGTCGCCGGTTCGATCTCCGTGGCCGTCCCTCCTGACCCATTGTTTTATCCAGAGATTTCCTCAGGTCACCAAGCGAATGCTGGGAAGGATTTCCATATCCTTCGAATTTCCAGCCCCTCCATTTAGTAACCTTAGTAATTTCATTTCACCCTTTATCCGGTTAGGTTTCTTTCAGGGTTGAAAGCAGCTGCACGGCAGGGGCAACGAATGCCGAGGTGATTCTAACTAAGAAATGCAGTGACCTGCTCTGTCGTAGCAACCTTCCAGCTGCCCTTAGGACCCATTCGCCTCATCCATCGTTCCGGGACATAGGCACAAACGATCACCTTCGGTCGAGGTACCAAGTCCTCCTCCGCAAGTTGTCATGAATTGAATTCAAGTGCCTTAATTCTTGGCCAAACGATCTCATTATGCTGGAAAATCCTAAGATTAGGATTTAACCGCAAATCTGAAAGTAAAAATACTTAAAAACGAAAAATCCGTTAAAAACCAAACTTGGTATTTAATTTTAACATCTTTTAAGGATGCGACACCAATAAACTATAAAAAATGCAAATCTACAAAACAATTTTTCAGATAAAAAATTAAAATAAAATAAAAATATATTAAAAATATATAAAATGAAATAAAAATAAAATAAAAAAGCTACCAATTCAAATATAAAATAAATATACAAATAATACTGGTATCCAGCATTAAAATTAACTGGTGTCCAGTTAATCCTCTACTAAAATAAAAAAATAAAAATTTACAAACTTACGTTTCTATATACAATTTACAAGAACAATTAACAATACAAAATACCAGTAACCGATATTACAAATACTGATATCCAGTATTACAAAAATAATTTTTACAACTAATTAAATCAATTAAAATATACAAATACAAAAATTACACACCAATACTCCACAAAATTTCAAATTATTCCAATACATTTCTCCAAATTCCAAAAATTAACCAAACACTAATTTCAACTCGCTAACAATTTTCAAAACAAAATTTACTATTCTTTCAAATTCTTATAAACCATAAGCTAAAAATTTCAATTATACAACATTTAAATTTCAATTTTAAACTTTTAAAATTTTAATAACCAAAATTTTAGAACTATAAATATGTAACAAAAACATTTAAATATTAACTGACAAATAAAAATTATTAGTACACAATTAATAACACCTAAATAATATCAAAAACTATCAACATTATTAGTTTTTAAACTTAATAATTTAAAAATATTTAATAATAAATAATTTTAAATTTTAAATTTTAAATTAAAAAAAAACTTTAAAATTTTAAAATAAGATTTGTAAAATTTATTTCAAATTTTAAAATTACCACAAAAGCTGAATTAACATAATTTAAATTCAATACCTAAATTAGAACACAAAATCATTTTTTTATAAAATATATAAATTTATATAATTTAAACCTATTACGAAATTTCCAAATCCAAATTTACTATTCCTTCTCTTAAAAAATTTAAAAACCATAACATTAAAACAAAACAATTTCAAAAATTTAAAAACAAATACTAATTTGAAATCTTAAATTCTAATAAATTCACTCAATTTATTATAGTTTATAAAAACACAAACTTATATAATTTAAACTCACATCCAAAACTTCAAATATATTTGACAATTTCCTCTCTAAAAAAATAACATTTACAACAAATAACAAAAAATTGCAACAAAATTAAACACACACATACATATATAATATTCAATATTCTATCATATATATTATATAATATATCCACAATACGACAAATAAACACTTTGTTAACGACTCTATTGGGATCATAGGATGGCCGCCAATGTGACGGAATTTCATCTCAAGGAGTTTTATTACATGCCAGTCATCTGCTGCCGGTCTGGGTGGCTCAGTTGGTTAGACGCTGGCCTACTGATCCCAAGGTCGCGGGTCCAAATCCGGCCCAGATCGATAGTTTTTAAGTGTGCTTAAAAGCGACAGCTCCATGGCAGTAGATTTACTGGCATGTTAAAGAACTCCTTCGGGACAAAATTCCGGCACACCGGCGACGCTGATGTGATCCTGGAAATTGACAGCGTCGTTAAACAATAAAATAAAAAAAGTCATCTGCTGACCAAATAATATACTTTCCAATCAAATAATATAGTGTGGCTTGTAGGTTATGGTATGAACACGACAATGGTTAACCTTGGCTAAAATATTACAATTTTTGGAACAATTTGACATTTTTGCTAGTATGCTGCTAATGCTATAAATATCTACATATTTATACACCTGGATGTCATACTTATATCTGCATATACATATAAAATATACTATAAATATCTCTATAACCGGTTATTAATGCACTTCTGAAGGAAAACATGAGCATAGGTTACCGGTTCCTGTTCGCTCTGTTCGGTCATATGATTCGATCTATGGATAAAGGCCAACCTTGAATAAAGGCTTGCCCGTTTTTCCTTTCCAGGCTGACCATTCATTCATACATACATCCGTTTATGAATACGTCATTCGTCCTTTCCATCTATCCTTCAACCAATTGTCTTATTTGTAAAAGTATGTTATATTCCAAAGGAATTTTCAAAATGTGATTCAGAAAAATTTAGTTAGAAAGGACTTAGAATTATAACGCAATTCAACATTGTTAGCATACTTTTTTATAAACTGCAGAAAAGCAAAAAATAAATAAAATAAAAAAATAATTAGGATTGGCAATACTGCCGTACGGTATGCAAAGCACAAGCCACATGGGAACCGAAAATTAACTTGTGAATTGAATCTGTATGCTTAAGACTATGTATTTTGCTCTAATGTGTCCATATTTGTTAATCTAGTCTAAAGAGATCATATTTATGGCTTAAAAGTATTATAATATCCATTCGATTACTAGATCAATTATCCATCTCTCGCCCAATTCCTTTATTTTGACTAGCCTGCCAGATTGTGTAAACTTTTAAACGATTGTGTATATGAAGTACTTTTATTTAGTTCCAAAATACAGGAGCGTTCCATCATATTTTGAATGTTATTTAGACACTGAAACCTTTACCTTTAATCAGGGAAAATGCACCATGGATTTATTTTCTAATTTAAACATCGATAATATAAGTTTGATTAGTTTGTTTGAACTAGTCCACCCTTTCAAGCCCAAATATCTCTTGTTTTAGGAGCGGGGCCAGGATGGCCCTACTATCCACATCCCAAGACCTCATTGACCTCTGATCTTGGGGGCCCGAAAACTACAGGTAACTAAATTACTCATTACATTATTAATTTTTGCTTTAATTTATTTTCGGCAGTGTTGTGTTTTATACCAGCAGCTCCTGAAGTTGTCAAAAAACTTGACAAGTCTACTGGAATCCGAATTAATATTTCCCCAGATCTTCTATGACGTACTCGTATATATTATATTTCTGAAGTGGTAGTTTAAGAATTTCACATATAGTAAGAGAAAAATGAAGCAATGACCCTCACAAATGATGATGAAAAGGATGGACATCTTTGACACTCATCTTCCAAGTTATGGGCATATAGGTGAATTATTTGATGTTATGTAGTGCATGACGAGCCTTTCTTGAAACAAGCACTTTAACTAGGGCTTTGTGATTTGTTTCACTTCTTTGAAGTTTTGTGACCAAGAAGGGAGAAAAAACAACTATATTTGGAAGAATCAAATCTTCTTTACAATACTACACCAAGTGGTAATGAACTTAGAGCTAACGCTTATAATTTTGTCTGTAAATTTTTTTGACGTTGTTATGGTCATTAACTTAACAGCATGACCATCATCATAACCATCAATCTTCATGTTGACTGAATGGTTCGTATGTTTTGTGTTTTGACCCTTCTTTAGGGTGTCGAATACTCCTGTTTCTTATTGATAAACCCAAGAGAATATTTGTTAACCTACTATTTTAGATTCTTTCCACATAGGATAACTACTTAGATCTATTTACCTTTATTCTTTCATTTTAAAAAATGCTCTTATGTTTTTCCTCCTATATCTCGAAATAATTCTAAAGAATCTAATTTCATTTCTGTGCAGTTTTATCATCTTGTATGTCTCATTTCCATAGATCAGTTTGGGAAATTACATTACTTCACAGACTTTTAATTTTGTATATATTGTGTTTTAGTCTATTTAAATAACTGAATATACATATTTCCTAGATTTTATCTAGATTATAATTAACAATATGTGCAATCTATGTACTTAAATTTGTCTGTCGTATATTACCTTTTTCTTCTGCTATGCTTAACTTGTACTGTGCCTTTCATAAATAAAGCATAATACAAATACAACTAAAATTAATTTACTTTTTAAAAAATTTCAGGCACATCAAACGTAGTATTTTAAGGGAAACTTGTACTGAAAACAAAAACGTGTTCAATAATTATTGTACAGGTGTAGTGTCATCGACAACATTTTTAAATCCCAACACATTATTTTCTCATTTCTTTCTGAAAGATAGTTATTTTATTTATTTAAATAATAAATTCATTACTCTCATACAAACGGCTTGTTGCGGTGAGAATAGTTTAACAATTTTCTCCACAATTTACAACTGCTGTGACGAACGAAATTCTTATTATTAAATAAGGTGTGTAGCTGCTTCCATTTACAACTTGCCACCGGCTAAGCCAAAGCGTAAACTGAATATTTTTAATCACTGCTGGTCGTACAACTCTGTAATATTTCCTGGTCCTCATTTTAACTGAATATTAGCAGCCCTCGTAACAGAGACTCTACATTTCAAATAACCCCATAAAAAGTAATCAGTGTTTCCATGGCAACAAATCTTCCTTCAGATAAAAAGGTACATGCCGCAATTTAAAATGAATGTCTATGATGTCACACTTGTATAACATGGCATTTTGAAGCGAAAGTTCTTATGTGAGGGCTTTTAAATTTTGATCCGCAACCTTTTTGTGTGAAGAAAAGTGGTGGTAAACATTGTGTTGGGTACAGTGGGATTGCCTTCGGGTATCGGAGAAGAATGAGGCGTTCTCGTTGTCCATGGTTGCATGTACTGCAGGGGAAGACAACTTCGGGCCGTGTGACGTATTTAAACGTATTGTACGTTCGTGTGACGTCAGGTGAGAGCGGTGTATTGCTATGCTGCCTAGATCAGCGGCGCTACTTGCACGAAACTGAATGAATATGAAAAATGTTATTTGGGCATATTTACAACATGCCCGGGCTGTTTAGGGAGAACCCTCTTCAGCCTAGTCTGAGGGTGTTTATTTGTTGTGTGAGGGATCTTAGCGGCGTTAGTGCGAATTTTGTTTTGTATTTTGTGTTTTTGTTGAGGTTGTGTAGTGTTGTGTGTAGTAGTTTTGTGTATGTGTTCAGTTTCCCGTGTTTTGCACCAGTTTAAGACCAGGCTTCAAGATGTAGAAACATTGTCAACTACGTTTCAGATCTTTGCGACCCCGTATTCACTGTATGTTAACAATGTTTCTAGCAGGTAGCAAATTGAATTGATAAATTTACAGTGCGACGATTTGCTGAAGGACAAGTATAACCACAAGGAAGGCTTAGCTTATTTTTATAAGAATGTTCCTCAAACCAGATTTCAGAGGTTGTATGTCCTTGTTGCACGGATATTATGTATGTTTGGTTCTACGTATGTGTGCGAACAATTCTTTTCTGTTATGAACCTTTCTAAGTCAAAATCCCGAAGCATATTGTCAGATCATAATCACATGCAGTCTTCGGTTACAAATGTGTCGTACATTACGCCCTAACATTGACAAACTAGTTAAAGAAGAGCGAAACGGCAGATGTCGGAAAATGCCCACCTAATTGTTTTGTATTAGCTCTCCTCTAGCTCAGGTAAAATAGTTATAATTTCTGTTCTATTTGCGATATAAAATGACTTCACATAAACTAGAATTTATATATATGGCATAAAGCTGAAATGTAATTATTTATAAGCTGTGACTATTCCGTAATTGAAACAGTCAGCATTAAAATTACGATGTCCCGCACGCCGTTTTCTCTTCCCCGCTGTGATGTCACACGTTCAACTGGCCTTTGGTGGGAGCATGTGAGCTGAGTGAGCTGACGTCACAGTAGCGATACTTGTCTTCCCCTGGTGCACTGCGTTCAGGCGGCGTGGCGATTACTGAGTACAGCTGTTGATTGTTAACAGAGCATCCGTTTAAACACATATGTATAACCAACGCATTCCGAGTATTGTTTAGTGTTCTCGTTGTTCATAATATATTTTCTTCATTAAGATTTACAATTTTGTTGTGAAGATGCCTAAGTCAGGTGCAGAAAAACCAAGAGCGTGGCGCGAGAGAAAAGTGCGGGTGAAGTGATAGTTGAGAATGCGAACATAAGAAAAACTAGATCTGAAATTGAACAAGACAGTAAAGAAAGGTGCTAGTTTGGATGGCGTATGTAATGAAGATAATGAACCAGCAACTAGCACCTTGGCTCAGCCACTTCGACTTGCACCTATCAGTGATAATAATTTACAGTATTCTGATTTAAAAAAATTTAGACTGCGCATAATATTTTCAATCGAGATTTTGTAAGTGATCTATTCTGTTTGAAGTGTTGTGTGTGTGTGTGTGTGTGTGTGTGTGTGTGTGTGTGTGTGTGTGTGTGTCTGTGTGTGTGTCTCTGTGTGTGACATACCTAGTGTGCTTTAAAAAATATTAAAATTAAAATGTTTCCCTGTAATATAGAAGTTTCACTTATCGTGTGTCTAACGATTTTTTTGTACAGGTTTAATTTACAAATATTAAATTTGATCTTTCCGAGAGTTTAATTTTAGTTCATTGCATCTTTCTTTAGTTATGAAAAACTCTATTCCGTTCCCTGAATTACTATGATGGCTTTACCCTTTGTGATTGATATTTCCATATAATTGGTTTTATTTTGCAATTGTTTACGCTTCATTATATAGATTATTTTGAGGGGGGAATTAAGCTTCATGACATCGTGCATTGATACCGTCTAACTTAGTTATCTTAATGCACGCACCCGTACATCAATATAATATTTTTAAAACCAATGATTTCTGTGATTAAAACCATGTACATAATATTCCAAAATATAATATTTTGACTACCTAGTTAAGTATTTCTTTATCATTGGAGATATATGTATCCCTGTCTTACTCTTAACTTGATTATTGTAGTTCTGTCGCTTTCATATCCAGATATTTAAATTTTAGAGTTGTACATATTTTTAATTGCCTCTACTATTTCAAATAATACCTCTTTTAGTCCACATCTATGGTGTGGGGGTAGCGTGCCTGTCTTACATCCAAGATGTCCATAGTTTGAATCTCGGTTAGAGTAAGTTACCTGAATATCGGTTTTTCCTTTCTGTGATAGAGAAATGCCGGGTAATTCTAAGGTCTATGGATCCCGGGCTCATTTGAGCTTAATTTCGCCCATTTCATTTATCCTATATGACCTAACAGGTTAAAGCGCGTTCTCCTATTCATTATTTTTCCAGAGTATTTTTCTGTTTAAATGCTTTAATAAAACATAAATCCCATGTGTGTTTCTCTGCTAAATTCAGTGTTTCTGAATGCACCACTATTTTCTCAATACTACCTCTGAAGTTAATTTAAGTCTCTGTTGCAATTCTAAATTGATGAAGTCATAGAAATTCTATGAAGAACAAAATTTAATTAACACAATTCATAATTGAATTAAAGTATAAAAACTTACAGGAAAATATATTCGTATCACAAAGACAATGCTAAATTCATAAAAAAAAATTTCTTCCTATCGTTTATTTTTATATAGTTTTCTCACACTATTCCCACGAAAGCTTGTTATTCTATCTACTTCGTTTTAGTCAAAATTAATCTTTCCGGAAATAGCTTCACTACACATTTCGTTATAAGTGCCAAAGAACAGAGGAAGCCCAATCAATAGTCATATGATTAAAAGCGAGTAGCTGTATACTGGGCTTAAAATTCCATAGTGTTTCGATGACATCGCAAAAAACAACTGTATAGTTACTGTATACATTAAAAAAAGACGAACTATTGAAAAATCCAAACCAATAACAACCTATATCTAGGGACAGTCACTGCGACAAGAAGATATTTGACATAAATTGTGTGTTTGTGTAGTACGTGTTTGTCTGTAGTGGTTTATCTTTACACAAAATTATACGAAATACCTTCCAAATGAAGGAGACTAAGTAGGCTGTTCACAAAAAATTCAAAGATACGCATTTTATATTACGGGTAAATATATTAAACATGTGGTATGTTAATAAAAATCTTCAAAGCCATTTTTGAGAAAATCAGTAATAACAAAAACATTTCCATATAAGGGGAAGTTTGGGGTGAGGAAATCTTAAAAGCCTTTTATCTTTGTGTAGTATATCCGGAAGATGTAGCATGTTTGGTATATTGGAATTTTTTGGTTAGCCACTACAGCCCAATCGCTTTCATCATCCTCTGGAAATGCCTACCTGTAAAACTGATGAAAACTTTGGAGAAAGTTTATCAGGTTGATTTCGTTAGAACAACTCGTATTACTATTCGTGGGATATTGGCGTTGTTAAGATATTACAGATCTCGTGACATTTCATTGCATAAAAACTTTGAACAGATGAACGTTAGGAAAATTATTTTCATAAAATGAATTGATAGCGATAGACAGTCACGATTGTTCAAATTCGTCACTTATTTAGCTTTTAATCGTCGAAGTTAGTAATAATTCCAAAAGTTAAATTGTATGTGTCATACGGCGAATGAAACGAATGCAGTTTGTCTACACTGCAATTACTAAGCGTTCAATAGCAATCTGTACATTTTCGATTACTAAGGGGCTCTAATGACCTAGCTGTCGATGGGCCCTTAAACCCTAATCACTCACTCACTCACTCGATTACTATTTTATGTGAAGGACAAAGGATACTTGCATCTATCTGTAATAAAATTGCAATTCAGTTTTTGAAGAATACTTGTGATTCTGCAAGAACAATTGACACTAAAACATATTTTTCAAATGTCTGCTTCTCGTAAATGTGTTTTAGTGCCTGTTCACGCAAGAACAGCTAAACGAACTATTATAGAACTTGGTACATAATATACCTTTGGTGTACTTAGGTGCACCAACGGTGGTCAACTCTAATGGGACGCGATATAAAAACAATTGAAACATATTTATTAATATTACTATTACTATTACTATTATTATTATTATTATTATTATTATTATTATTATTATTATTATTATTATTATTATTATTATTATTATTATTATTATTATTATTATTATTATTATTATTATTATTATTATTATTATTATTATTATTATTATTATTATTATTACATAACCTCAACTTATAAGCATCGTCTCCCTTATAGGTTTTGTTATTTATCAAACATGCTTAGGATGTTATTTCAGAAGTTGTACCAGTTGAAGTAGGAGGCATAAGCTTTTGAGTTAAACATTTTACTTATATTTTAATTTTTATTTAGAAGCTAGAAAAGACAATTTTGCTACCGGATTACATGATATGCAGATTGCACAGAGACAAATGAGATAAATGTAATGTAGGGGTAGATTGTGAGAGATTGAGGGGTGGAAAGGAAAATATACAGAAAGAGGATAGGATAAGAGGAAGAAAATCGGGACACAGGGCGATGGAGAAAATATGGGGATAGAAGGAAAAAGCAAGAGAGACAAACAGGATATGAATGAGGGAGGGAGACAAACGTAGAAGAATCTGGGCATTTGCTTCTGCTTTAGTGCATTCTTATGGGAAGAGTTTATTTGTTACTTGGATATAATTGATGATTAAGATTCCTTATATGATTTTTGTATTAAACTATTTATGCGAGCAGATTGGGATTCTGTGGGATCTTCATAATAGTTATCACACCTATAATAGTCTCAGAAATGACCAGACTCCAAAGATACATTTTAGGCACCTAAAAATAAAGTTTCCATAAGATAAGCATTTGATTTTCTTCATTAAAAATGATTTTCCACTTTCTATAATCACAATTCATTTATAAATGCAATTAATATATCCAGGTAATTCAACCAAATCTAAATTCAAGCTTAGAACCCCTTGAATGTGAACAGATACGCAACCCCACACTATACACATGGGTTAGAGTAGGTTTTGGTATAAACTATAAGTAAATTTACTTTGCCTTATTTACTGGGAAACTATAGACAAAACAATCTGATATGTTGCACTCACATGACTTTCTCTACTCTTGTACTAACCATTCTAACAAACTCTTATTCCTATATCTTCTTCGTGTTAGTTGAGACAAACATTTGCAGAAATGATTGCTTACTTCCTTTGCTTATTACCTTGTATGTACAAGGGGAATAAGGGAATACAGTAGGCTTTGAGCGATAGTGAATTATTTTTAAAGCTTTGAGATCCCGTTCTCTTTGCACGCTTAACATATAAAAAATGAACAGCGATGTTTCATTTCACGAAAGTTTTAAGTTTTCCGAAACTGACACCAATAACTAGGAATATCTGCAAAATGGTTCACTCTACAAAAACATTTATTCACTCTTACAGTCTTTAGACTGAACATTTTATTAAAGTATTTCATTTTCTAAAAATTGCTCTAACGGCTTTGATTAAATAGCATATGTTTATGATATTTTCGAGACAATCAAATCATGAGTTGTCTGAGAATAGACTCTAAAATCATCCTCATTTGGAATGACTTTTGCATAACTATAAACCACGAGAGAGAGAGAGAGAGAGAGAGAGAGAGAGAGAGAGAGAGATCTTACTATACAAAAATCTACATGTTAAAGCACACAACTTATGCTAATCCCTTTCTTTAGATACTCCTTGTTAATAGGTTGCATTTTAAACTAATTTACTTTACATTTCTCAAAAGGGTATCATGATCATGTAAAGAGAACAGAAATTCAAAACTATTACATACCTACCGACTTTGAAAAGATTTTACTATAGCTTTAGTCTATTGTATTCTTCCTAGGTATATATAACAAAATGTTTAATAAAAGTTTAGCTATATTAACCCGGAACACTCAAATAATTCGCACTATACCGCTCTAAATCGTTTATTTTTCTGTTAAATTAGGTGTAGAGCTAGCAATGCCTCAAATGGAATTTAGTACAAATTCTATTGTGAGCAGTATCATTCAAAGCGGTGCGCATTTTTAGATTTTTCCTAACACGTAGCGCTGTTTTCCAGCTCATGTACGTGTCTTCAGGCTTCTAGACATTGAGGGAGTAAATGTACAGACAATTTACAAGACCAATACGGATACCAATGAGTTGGTTCCTCGAAGAAAATTTCTTACAGGGCTTGGTGTGATGATTGTGAATCAAACTGTCGCTGCTATGCGTGAATTACCAACAACTACAACAAAGGAATATACATATAGATAAAGCCAAGCTTTGACTTTGATTCGTGCCAGTGAACTAAAAACTGATATTTGCGCTTAACAGTTGAATTTAATTTCTTCCAATAGATATGTTAAGCATTTATAGTGTATATGATTGATAGTACTCATATGTTTAGGTCTTTTTCCCCCGTTTCTTGTTGTGGAGCGTAATTTGGAATATGATACTGCTCACACTATTAGTTTAAACTAGTTACACGAATGCACATGCAAACTTGTATGTTAACCATAATGACATATCTTAAAATAAAGTTATATTATTAACAAATCAAGCTTGTTGGGAAAAATCTAATACGGGAGTTGGTCGTGTTACCACAAGTGACGCCAGCGATCCCGGGTTAACAAGAATTAGAAGAATAAGGTTTTGTAAGTATAACGAGTAGAGGAAGTTATGTGAGTGCTACACATCAGATTTGCGATTATGTCATCTTTTTAAAGTATTAGAAGAACTTTTTTAAATAGTTCTAGGTGCACAAAATCCAGGCCCTGCTCGTTACATTTGATGTCATCTTCCTAATTTATAATTCCTGCATTGTTATAGTAGTCATTAAAGGCGAAGTGCCATATTGGAATGTGCTTTAAAGTACAGAACCCGATACTAATAAAATTTTCAGTAGCCTTGAAGCTTTATTTATGCGCCATTTCTTTCTTGGAGTCATTTCGATTAGTAAAGAAAATAATCATCTCCTTTTAAATGTACAATATTTCCAAGTGGCAGTTGTATACGTATATTTATATTTAAACATAATTTATGAACAAAAATATTTTAAATAGGTAGTATAATAACATTCTGTGTACTATTATCTCACATTTTGTAAGTTTATGTAACACTTTGCCTTGTTGATGGCAGTTTCTGAAAAACGGAGCCATTAAACGTTTTCTCTTTGCATTCCCATCATTTATCCTAAGCTTTCTTGCCATTCTTCTTTGTGCAACGCTGCTATGTAACCATTGTGTTGACAGTTATGTGCGTCTCACACAGCTTTCAGTAAACACTGCACAAACGTTAAAGGTTTTCTGTGGCCTTTGTCAGTCTTGTGTTTCCAGGAAATGAGACACGCCCTTTCCTGAAGCTATGATTATAAGATTGTTTTAACAGCATGCAAGATGATATACTGGATTTATGTTTCATTGAGTTTAATATACCGTTTAATGCTCAATGCCCGTTTTAAAAAGAAGTATATTTACTAAAACTATATTTCAACAATGTAACGTTCTCCCAGCTTATCCACATGAACTTGCATTGAGTAAATTATGGTTCTCAGAACCATAATTAATAATTTCGTTTTAAGATGAAGCTGATTTCTGTAGCAATTTGCTCACATTCGGTCAATTGTTCAGTATGTGATAGGAATAGCATTTTGAAATCAGAAATTTAGCGTTTTGATTAGTGTCATTTCCAATTTAGGATTATATATAAATTTGAAAAAGTACATGTAATTGCAATTATAGTTTATGAAGAGGTACGTATACAAATGCGAGTGATGTCTCAAGACACAGCCTAACAGACGATAGCATATGGAACAGAGAGTATCATATTGGAAATTTCACTTGTGTAAACCACGCTGCAACATGACGTGGAACTTGGAAATTTTGTGCTCTCCTAATGCGCTCAATTATTTCTTCCATGGCTGTAGAATACAAAGTGGAAGCAAGAGTGGCAAGTTACTCCGTCCCTCGGAACCCAGGGAGCCGAAACTTTCCATTAGGAATGGTGCCTAATTTATACACAATCCCCCTTAACTCTAGCCAGGACGGAAATGGATACCCTACTTAAGCGCGTCAGCCCATTAGGGAACTCTACCAATAGCTTGGTGGGGTCGAGGTACTTGCACCGTCTACTAGCTCTCCAGATTAGTGCTGGAGAACGTTGAGACATTTCACAGTCCCCCTAAGCATCGCCCAGACATATCCAGTCTCCCACAGCTATCCGGAACCATTGCATCGCCGAGTCCAACCCAGTCCGAACAACTCCCTTCCGGGAAGGGATCGAACGTTCGGCCCAGCGTAACGTCAGAAGTACCACGAGCGTACGCACCACGGCAGCTGAAGGGATCGGAACGTCCACCCCCTCCCCCAAACTTGCGGGGAATAATGATAGTACAGATGCATATAGCGGGTTGAGATGGGAAGAGTGGAAAGGAGTTGCTATATGGAAAACTATACTGGTAACTTTTCAGCTCTTGGCGCCCAACATAAATTTGATTAACAAGCTCCTGCAGTTTTTCAGCCAATTTCCTTTACTCTCATCAAATTCAACATTGTTCTTCCTGTTCCAATTCTTTTTTCAGAGAGAGATTATTTACTTTTTTGTTGAAATATTTCACTAGTTTCTCTCTCTCTCCCTCCCTCTCTCTCTCTCTCTCTCTCTCTCTCTCACACACACACACACACTTTCTCTCTTTCTCACTTTCTCACTTTCTCTCTTACTTTCTAGCTCTTTCTCAGTTTTTCGGTATTTTAAGAATTTAAAATTTATATATAGCCACTGTCGGTGTTTCATAAGCGTGATAAACTCGAAAATTGGTCATTCATTTTAACATTCACAAAAGTCTATAAACTGTCAGTGCTATTCAAACGGTGCACAGCACATATGTAGTTGTCAGGCGTTACCTAAGCAAATACATATTCTCACCTTGCGGAAGACTATTAGATTGTATATTAGATGTGTGGTAAAATTGTAATCGAATTTTAATTTATGGTCGCTATTTCACTGCTGTGGTTATTATCAGCGTTCCCTTCTATATTGGGAGTGAAAGACAGCTTAATTTTATTCAAAGGCCCCTCTATCAGGCTTGAGGTTGTTTTACCTGTCGTAAATCTACAAATGGACCACCGGCTTCACTTTTCTTCCGAAGAAAGTCAAGTTAAGGATTTTTACACCCATCGTCCTCCGTCGGAATTAAACCTGTGATCTCGGGAACCGGAGGCCAGCATGTTATCCCTAGACCACGAAGGACGACCGGATGGCCTTTCTGTACGGCCTACCGAATAGATGGACTTAGTTATGTTAATAGCTTCCTATACCACTTTTTATTATTTACTGTTGAGCATTTAGCAAACCGTAGACTTAGGGATTGTGAAACTGTTGTTTGTTCATGTACAGTCGTTGTGATATATTTTCGTAGTTACCTTCCTGTAGCTCTACTTGGGTAACTTGGTAAATGGCCTGAGTCACCTTTCTCTACCATCTTTTTCTTGCTTATATTTATTTTGCTCTTTAAGCGGATATTTGGTTAATGTCAATCAACAACCGGCATTTACCTAACAACTGGGGAAAGCACGTAATAATCTCAATCAGATTAGCTAGTACTTAGCCGGAATCCACGATCTCCACAGACGCTACCGACTGAACCACTTTGCCCGGCGTTCTCGCACTAATTTTGGTAGAAACGTGTCTCTCTGCCTTCAAAATGTATCTCTCAGTCACAAAGGGGAGCAATTACCTAGGGTGCTGTCTGTACAACCAATTATAACAATTATAGTCACATTAAACAGAATTAATATATTATGTATTCTTGCACAAGCATGTTGCCAATTTTTCTATCTGCCATGGATCTTAATGGATACGATAAACATTGTTTCAAATCACAAATAATTCAATTCTACTTTCAGTTAACAGTAGAACATGTTTCTTAAATGTTTAATGTACTGTTTTTGTAGTTCATACTACGTATGTTACATAAGCTTGTGGAAGTTCAGAAGAGGTGTGCGTGACAGTGTTACGGTTCAAAACACAAAACTGTCCTCACCATCCTTGCAGTGCATGCAAAGGAAAACAGTTTGACTGTCCTGATGTACTATTTTGCTCAAGATTACAGAAGCCACTATGTGCTGTGCAGGTCCAAAAGAGGTCTGCGATGACCTGAAGCGACATCACTCAGAGCTGAAACCTTCGCCGCTGGACCACGGTTCGGATCATCACGGGAGCGGCCGGCTGGGAACGGCAGCTCTCTGCGAGCCGCCTCCACCTCCCCCGCCAGGACTCGGACCTCAGCAACAGCAGCAACAGCAACAGTCGCAACAGCAGCAGCAACAGCCTCCAGGAGGTGGCGGATCTCTCGGTGGTCCCGGAGACTCGGATAAACCTGCGAAACAGAAGCGACATCGGACGCGCTTCACCCCAGCACAGCTCAACGAGTTGGAGCGCTGCTTCTCCAAGACGCACTACCCGGACATCTTCATGCGGGAAGAGATAGCCATGAGGATCGGCCTCACGGAGTCCAGAGTGCAGGTCAGTCCATTCTGAACTCAAACCTTTAAAGGCTCGTGAAGTCTCAATTCCCAGGTTTCAGTGACTAACTTACATATTACGATAAGTGTAATCACAATGTTTAGTGGAATGTTATGGCAGACACATAATTTAATGGCGGCTGATACCTCACCACCTTATTCTTTCTTGTACAAATTAATTTTGTGGACGCAAATATACTCATATCACCGGCTTTACAACGTAATTTGACAACGTGTTTAACTGTACAATGACCGCCAAAGATAATATCTCTGCACCTCCGGACTATGTGACAGTATTTATCGTTATACGAAATCATGGGCATTACATTGGTTGTTTTAGGCAATGTACCCTTGCACTGAGCCTAAAACAGTCACTGAAATGGGTATGGCTTCGTACAACAATAAATAATGTGACATAGACTGGAGGTGCAGAGATTGGCGGTCATTGTACAACACCACAAGACCTGGCAATTGGATTGTGTGTTGATCAGTTCCTCCTGCCACCCGCCATTAAATTTTGTGTCAGCGATAGTAATATTGGATACATAATCCCCAAGGAACGAAGCCAATTCATGTAGATGCTTTTCAAATGTCTTCAAAAATAACGTTCTATGATCATATAATGAAAATGGCATGTTCTCTTAGGCTATTATTAAGTTGGATCTGAAGAAGAAAAGGAGAGATATCCATATTCATTAGTAGGGTTCGAACCTTTGTACAGGTATCGCAAAATGAGATGATCGCAAGTTACCTGCCGCATGGGCAAGGCGTGACGTCATTGCGGTGTACAGTGACAGCCAAACAACTGCGCGTTGTCTATAGTGCACAGTGTTTCTCGAGTGTGTTCACCAGTTCGTTCGCACACAGAGTAAAATGCCTCCAGCACGAAAATTGAAATATTCAGGTATTGTTGAAGTTGTACAATAAGTTGTGAGTGAATATTTTACTGCAAATGGTGACAGCATTCAATATAAGCAGAGGCGGGTATTCATGGAGATCACGATAAGTGTGACTGACGTTACAAATATCCATGAATTAGGGGTTTCCAAAACTAATTTACGAATAAAATAATTGTGATAAATCACGAATTGGGAATGTAATAATAACAAAATCACAAATTATCGCGACTTGTTTATTTTATAACGAATTTTATAGTATTCAATAATAACTAATCATAATCAATCAACGTCAATTATTATTTATTTCTGAGCAGTTGAATTTTTACAAGAAAATTCTAAGAATTCCAAGAATTGGGAGTGCTGACTTTGTCAAGGCCCGCGAGGCAGCTACTCCCTGCGGTCCGTTTTGTCATGTGAGTGGGGGTGAAAGGGATGTTTTCGACCAAAAAGATACAATGTGTTTTATAGACCCGGCCGGTTGAATTGTTTGAGACGTACGAGTGTGAAGATGGGTCGTACATCCATTGAAGTTTCCGCTAAATCGGGTGCAGAACAATACAGCAATGAAGGATTTTGTCGTAGTGATGGAGTACTATTTCGTAAATTTTGCAATTTTAGAATAGATTACAAGCGCAGTGACACCTCTTCTAAGCATGTTTAATGTTAAATGCACCAAAACAAAGAAAGAAAAATGCGACAGCAACAAAAGGAAGAGGTTCTGGGAGTATCATTTCAAGTTGCAAAAAGAGCCAAAGATGACAAAGAAAAATTTGTGATGGACACAACAAGAGTGATGCTTAAGGTAAGGTACACTTGATATATTTTTATTTAATAATTGCTGTTATGCTCGGTCAGTTTGTTAAAATGGTGAGCTGTTCTGATTATGATCGCAAATAAAGAGTTTAACGAAAACAATGGGGTGCAGTAATAACAATTGAAGTGTATTTCCAATTTTTAAATAATTAAATTAAAATGGATAGTTAATCTCATTTAGTAGAAAACTGCGTTTTTGATGATACTGTTACTTCTATTTATTTTTATTTATTATTTATTTTATAGGTTAACATGCCCATTGAGAAGCTTGATCAACCAGCATTGAGAGAATGGTTAAGCCACATCCATCCACCGGCATCCTCCCATATTCGCAGGCAGTATACACCAAGGTGCTCTGTAGAGGCAAAATTGAGTATAAAAGAAGAGGTAGCAGATAAACCCAAAGCATTCTTCTGTGATGAATCCACTGATCGCAAAGCAAGATGTGTTTTTGCTGTATTGTTAGGTACCCTAGAAGGTAATTCAATTGAGAAACTTTATTTAGGTTCTTGTTTATTTCTGTCAGCAGCAAATAGCACATGTTGCCAGGCCGTCAGAGACACTTAAAAAAAAACTTGATATAACGTACGAAAATGTATTAGCAATACATAATATTGATAGTGCGCCTTATATTAAAAAATGTGTACATTAACTGTAATAATAGACGAACATTTACTGTCATTCACATGCTGGGCCCATAAATTTAATTTAATAGGAGAACTTTATAAAAAATACTTACTAGATTTGAATGAAGTTGTTTCTAAGCTTAAGGATGGTTTTAGAAATTCAAGACAACTGAAAAATCTATATCTTGAATATCTGAAAGCTCAGTATACCGATTTGAAACCAAAACAGTATCCAATCCCAGTTTTGACTCGCTGGTCAAGCTGGTTTGAATCTGTTTAGTATCTAAATGAGCATTCAAATTCCTTAGTGCAGTTTTTAAGAGGCATTGAAGAGCCATCAAATCCAGTCACAGTATTTTTGACAAAATGTTCTCCTGAAAAATTGTCTTAAGGTTAAAATTCAGGCAGAATTAATTGCTAAAAATTGTGGACTCATAACTGAGCCCATTTTAGAACTTCAACCTAAAGAAAATCCAGTTGCACACAAAGTAATTGGATGTGTAGAAATGGTAAAAACAAAATTATATTCAATGACAGAAGGTCATTTTGATCAAAATTCGACTTTAGATCCTCTTCCTGAAAAAATAAGTAGAGATATAATTTCAGAATGCAAATAATGTGGTCTGAGAGCTATTAGAAAAATAAATTCATGGTAAGTGAGGAGGGGAAACTCCCTTCCTGTATTTTGAATTTGTTTGACCCAGGGTTTGCTCTTTCGACATATAAAAATATTGACAAAGTAAAGGCAACTCTTTCCCAGTCGCCTTTCTTAAGTAATTGTGAAGATATACCTACTTTTTAATTATGCAAGTCTTATAGAAATTTTGAAAAACCAATTGCAAAGTGCAATGTAGATGTAGAAGCGTTAATGCTTCTAAAACATAAACATCCAAGATTCCTTGAATTTTCAAAATTGTGTCTGCAGTTATTGTGGTTACCTGTCTCTAACGCAGATTCTGAAATATTTTTTCTAGATTTAATTTAATTGTGATCAACAGACATCTTGGAATGTCGGAGAAAAATGTTAAAACATGTACAACGCTTCAGTTTGGAGATGCTTAGTAATTAGTAATATTGTAAGATGAAAACGTCAAATCATAAAGTTTAAAATAATGTAAATTTATGTTTTAGATGGTAATCTATTCATAGCATTGTAAATATATTAATAATTTCAATTTAACCATTAAAAAGATATCAATATAGTAATACGAACAAAAATAATTCATTTTCCTACAATTTCCATCAATCTCCATCAAAAGCATAAAACAACATCCATCAATCTCCCCTTTCAGCAATATTAAAAAAACACAACTGAGAAAATTAATCTCCATAAATACGTGCCTCTGAATATAAGTTATACAACAACTTTATCTACAACGTTCGTGCGTGGACTGTAGCTGGTGTGTTCTTGTGACAGACTGACCCTCCCACTTGTTACAGTCCATGCTCCGCAACCTTTTGTTTCCTATGCGAAGGTTCGATCCCTATTCATTACAATAAATTTGCAAAGCGTATATAAAAATCTGATGTGTTGCACTCACATGACTTTCTCTACTCTTGTACTAACCATTCTAACAAACTCTTATTCCTATATTTCCATGTTAGTTAAGATAAACATTCGTACAAATTATCTTATTGCTTATGTCCTTGTAGGTGCAAGGGAGATATTAGAATATTTGTGCGACAGTCAAACCTTTGAGATTCCGTTCTCTTTGCTCGATTAACATATAAAAAAATGAACAACGTTGTTGCATTTTGCTAAAGTTCTAAGTTTTCCGAAACTCACACACATAACAAGGAATATCTTCGAAATGGTTCACCCTACAAGAAAATTTATTGAGGCATAAATTGTATATTTTACCAAGATCTACATTTTTTATATAGTATGATTTGGTCTATCTCTAACGGTTTACGAGTTATGCAAAAGTCGTCCAGAGTAAATACGACTACAGCGGCTATAGCCAGAAAATTCAAGATATACATTTCATTTGTCATAAAACTATCTCAAACATATGGCATTTTAATCAAAATCGTTAGAGCCATTTTCAAGAAAATCAAAATTTTCGAAAAATTTTCCATGTAAAGGGTAGTTTAGGGTGGGGCTTATTTTCTTCAAAATCTTCGTGTCACATCCTTGAACGACATTAAACTTAAATACCAACTTTGGTTTTTAACCGACTTTTCGTTTTTGAGTAATGCTGTCCACAGACTGACAGACTGACAGACTGACACACAGACACACACACGTACCTTTTTCTAAAAATGCTTTTTTTTTTTTTTGGATTCAGGGGGCCTCAAAACATATATTTCCGGTGAAATCTCGACATCGAATTTTTGGGTGGAATACAATACTTCCCCTACTTACCAGTAGAGAAAGTAAAAATAGTGAGAATAAAACAGTGAGAGTAAAGCTACTCAAATAAGGAACGTAGATAGAGGGTTATCAAAGCTTAGAAGTGTCACGCATTGGAAAAAAGAAACAGTAAAGAAAAGTAATAAATGGCAAAGACAGATGTTCTAAATTACCCAAGTTTAGGAATCCGGTTATCTAATAGAATGAAGTAATGGGGAATAAATTCGCCGCTCCAAGAAACGAACTCCATAAATAAAATTATAGAATATAGAATAATGCAAATTCACGTCACTTTTACTACTCAACATTAAATCGTGGAGGAAAAATAAAATTAGAATAGTTTTTAATATTATTAAATTTTGTGCATAAATGTTTGCAGCCAGAGCGACAGAGAGTGAGGGAAGGGAGGCAGAAGGATCGGAGGAAAATATTTTTAAAATATAGTTTAAGTTAAACTAATTGCTGAGGCAGAAGTTGATGTCATAGAAGAAGAAATTCTTTGCTCCGAACTCCGGATACACTGTTATCGTGTCACCAGCATTTGACTGCTGCTTCGCCGGAAGACCTTATTCAGCAATGGCAAAGCAGCTATTGTAATACTCTGACACCCCATTTCATTTAGAAGTATTTTGCAGTTAGTTTATAAAAGCTGGTGATTTATAATTTTGAATCGTCTATGTGACTCTTAGTAGGGTGTGGAAATCAAAATTAAGTTAGCCTAAGTTTGTTTTCAAATGATATTGTCTATTCTTGAGCACCACGAGACCCTCAACCAATAGTTTTGCAGTGTTGTCACATTGCATTCCCTCTAGTAGGAAGTACCTCGGATCGAGTGATACCATCTCTAATAAATACCAGCTTCGGTAGAACAAAATATTTTTATTTCGTACAAATTAACCCACGGGAAAAGTATATGTTCGTGTTTGTAATACAAACGTGAAAACCACATCAGCTCACATAGTTTTCATAATACAAGAGAATAAATGCCCGTGTGATTGTTATGTGTGTGCAATTTCATTGTACTGTAATGCCAGAATGGTGCTAAAGAACTTAGGTGACAAGCATCAGGAATTTGTTTACTTTCTCACCCTCTCTCTCGCGATGTTTTTCAAGATGAGAGGCAACAGCCTACTTAGCCTGGTAAGCAGAAAGCTGCTTCTGGAGAACAACAGCCGTAATATGTACTACGTGAAAACGGGTACTCTCCAGAATTGAAATATTTCATATTAATAATAATCAGTTGTTGCTTCAATTAGCAGTATAACAACCATTAATTCGTGCAATAGCCTTTAGTGACTACAAAAAGAGGCAGATATTACGAAGTCAGCCTCGAAATATTATGTTTAGCGTATGCACGTTTTTAAAAGATGCAACAACGAGGAAGAGAGAAATCAATGTCATTTTAAAAATGCTCAGCATATTACTGCTAAAGTGTGTGGTGTAGGCAACGCAAATGTGTCTCGCAAGGTATTTCCATTCCCTTGCGCTTCACAATGTGTGAGTGAGAGGGAAGTATGAAAAGAACAGGGGAAATGAAGTTGCAACGTATAGCTAGCAACAGCATCTGATTCACTGGAGAGTAAAATTCGTACCATTTGAAACGTGCGTCATTCAAGACCTCTTGTGTGCAATTTACACACGAAGTACAAGAGCTAGATTAGCATTTTCCGACAGGAAACGAGTGGTTATAAAAACTTGTTTCAAGCTTTACGACATTTTGGAGGATCAATAAGTAGCAGGTTTTGTTCTTTAATTACCATAGGTAATCTACCACCCAGAACTGCTGAAGTGGTCACCGTAAACCACCATGTTCCCCAGCATTCGCTCAAATGTCCCTGTTATTAGTTCTCATCCGTAGTGCGAGGTAGCCTCATATTCAAAAGATAAGATTTTTAGGGGGTTTTCCCTTATATCGAGAAGACGAATGTCGGGTAACTCTAACTCTAGGAACCCTGGTCCACTTGAGCATTACTTCAACCCTCTCGTCATTCACTGACCGTTATGACCCATTTTAAGAATGTTAAGGTAAATTTTAAAATGTCCCCGATGTTCGTTATACATACGGCTACGAGACAAGGAACTAGGGCTCAGCCAACCAGTTGGTTCTCGGTTTCCAACTTGATGTATAGGGGAAACAATCTATTGGCAGTTTCCAAGAATTCAATATGGCCCACACTACACTAAACTGTAGTGTACATTACACCAAAAAGAAGTGCTACCAACCGACATAATAAAACCAAATATCAAAGCATTAAAGTAATATGCTTTCAAACGATAATAATTCTTGTACACTGGAGCCACACAACACATGATGAACCTACTCACCTTCGGCAAATCTTGTTCTGCTGTAACACTTTTGAATAAAATCGCTTTTGAACGCTAAATGTCGTAACAGATTTAATGCACTACTGTTGCGAACACAAACATAACAATAACTATAGCGGCATATAATGCTCTAAAACAATTCAAGACAAAACCACGCACACATGAACAATACAATGGCGACCACTGATTAATACTGCGTGAAAACAGAACATTAGAACCTCTGGGGAAGTACCTATAATTGGTATATCAGCATGGTGATGGGCATCTTCTTATAACCATGTTCTCGCGGACATTGACGGACTCAATGTCTCTAGAGGTTAGGTACATCTCGAATAACTATAGATAAAATGATCCATTCAAACATCGCTTTACGCAGAACGTTTGTTGGCTTCTTTCTAGTAACGAAAACTTAGTCGCGCTCTTCAGACGTATTAATCGTTGCAGACCTTGTTGAGTTGAAGATAAATTTCCTCTTATGATTCCCTTCAGTCTTCTGTATCATGAGTGTTCATTTGACAAAAGAAGTGCAGTATACACTATACTTATTTTCGTAAGAAATTTCAATAGATATCCTCTTCAAGACAAGATTGTCACCTTTTTATATGACCTATAGTAATGTCTTACATTCATCCTTTAATACTAATGAAAAACATCTTCCAATTCATTTAATGTTATACTGGACGAGGTTTAGGTAACTTGGAACTTGCGTTTTAGAAAAAGAAAGAGGTCCGTTCTCCTTTATGGCGAACAAGGCAGGGTAGACACACCAGTGGCAGGTGATCCGCTTACCTTCATAACACTGGAGATCATTAGGAAATACATAGGGCTTTAAAAGGGTTTGGCCATTTCAAGGAAAGAAACCCAGGTGACTAGACAAGGATAGTAGAAAAAGTGCCAAGTTAAAGCTCGTCCACTACAAGACTTTTCTCTCCAAACTTTTCAGAACCTGTGCACTTTCTGACATCAGCAAGATACACGGATTAAAAATAAACCTTTAGGATAAATATATTATTAGCTGTTAGGACTATATTAGCAGAAGCGATACTGATGATAATCAAAATTAGGCCCATGTACCAAAGCAGTAAATTGCATTAAAGCTTTTATAATTTAAATAATTTCTTCGAATCCAGTGTACTAGTGTATAATTGAGTCCTGCTTTTCATGTCAACTCCTAATTTGCTCAACTCCATAATTTTATGCCAAAAAATCTTGGCCTCTGCATCACATCCAGGAAAGAATTTGTAATTTTTAAAGTTAGGGACAGCATCAAAACAGGTTCAACAGTTTCTGAAATTGCCCTGTGCTCTTCCTCTTTTTAACAGTAGTACCTTAAACAGGCTGAGTGTTTCTGGCGTGCAATGACAGAAAGCGATCGCACGACTCCCATGAGAATTTCCATCAGAAAGGACCCGTGGCCACTCCCAACTCTCTCTTAAACCCTGTTCTCATCGCTAATCAATATTCAGCCCATCAGAGCTGGCTTGCATGTGGCCCCCTAACACCAGACCTTTGGGACACTCACTTCTGCTTTGTTCTACAAACTGAAAGATACAGTATATCGATGTTCCATCAAGAAAAACTGTCCCATAAGCTTGTCAGTAATTTAATTGCTCGCTCAAATTTAAACGCATTTCTTTACTTTAAAGCAAAGTATCACGTCAGATAAAACACGATATAAACATCTTTTTATCAAAAATTCTATAAATAACTTTAAGAATATTATGCAGCAGCACAATTAAAAATTAGAAACTGCCTGCAATTGAATTGTCTTCTTTAAAATCTACTATTACACCTGGAGTTCTTTAAGCTCTGAAGATAAAGTATCAGTTGTAAGTAGAAATTTGTTGCAAACAGATAGATAACGTGTGTATTGTGGTACATAGGTCTTAAAAAACACCTACGTTGTAGGTCTAAAAATGTTGAGAGACCATTTTTATTTTCAATGACAAAGTTTACACATTAAGGAAAGTAATTCAATTTGCCCATGTCACATTAGGGTTCTTAAAAACTAGGTATAGGCATATAGTGTCACACCTTAACTGAAATTCAGCATTACCAACAACACCAACATAGCTAACCAAACGGAAATCTCAGACAAGCTCCAGTTCTTATACCATTTCCTTACAAGCATATTATTGGTAGACTTTACGGATTGCCGATAATCGATAACAATTAAACAATTCCGTAAGTTTGTAAAACTCGAAGAAAAAGACGCGAATTTCAAAACTGGATGCCCTTTTATCAACTAGTGTCCCACCTACACCATGGCTGCGCACTAGAACGCCTATCTAATTTTACCACATATTAAGCTGCTAAGTCCTATCCGAAACACTATTTTAGTCTGAGACTTCCTAAACTCTAAGAATCCGTTTGCCTTTCTAGCTTTCATAACGTGCCTTTCCGTACGTACTGGCTTAGAAACTTTACAGAATTCCAGGTATCTGACCCTTAATTACCTTCATCACACTAACTTACAATTAATGTAATTTTCCTCAAGTCTTGAATTGTTTAGCTAATGACATCTTGGGGCAAAATTGTCATTTATACCTTTTAAATCATGCATTGATTTAAGCATATGGAAATTATTCATTACAATTATTAAGAATCTGCCCCTCTATAACCCCTTTATAAAATTGTTATTCTTACTTGGCAGTAAACCACTGTTTCACTAGTGAAAATGCCAGTTCCTTCTGACTCACATGGGGCTATAAAATGCCCTCTAATTTCATTTTACTAAAATATTCAAGAGGATTTAGTAATCCTTTGTGCTTGAATAGAATAACTAACATAGTTGCGGAGAAGGCTTTGTCTTTTAGTCGAGAATGTCATGGAGTAGAAAATATGTAGTTGTTTCTTCTCCGCAGAATATATATGCAAAATAAGACAAATTCCGCAAATATCTCATTCCAAGCAATATTGTACGTAATATGCAAATGACATAATTTAGTAACTAGATACCGCAAAATAAGAGACAATAGAAACGCCAATACCAATATATTTTAATAAACCTCAAGTAAAAAAGTATCGCTTTATTTCCTCTGTGTGTTACAATCAATATCGTAGCACACTACGTTAAACAACTGTATAAACAGAGAAAATTGTGTCCAGCTAAGATTGGAAATCAGTCGAACTACATTTTATAATTACTTACAACTGAGAATATTATTTTCTTAATGGTCGCAGACTAAGTACCCTTTTTCCAGAGGTTAACTTGGTGATCTGAAAATGCGGAATCTTCATATTCGCTTCTATTTCATTATACAAGCAAATTAATGGTTTCTACACTAGCGAAAACTGTGTAGATGTTGTCTTAGTATAAGTATAAAACCAATGAGAAGGTATAGAGGTTTAAAATGTCACTTTCTGTAACTATACCGGGTGGAAGAGAAGTCATCACATTAATTTATACCAGTGGTAGACCTCGGTATTTGCAACACATTTTGTATCTTACGTTTTTGTCTCTGACCATTTCCTACGGAGATATTTTAGTTTTCTCGAAAACAAGCTGTCAACACTGTAGATTGTAAGGGTGGCACTTTCCCTAGTTCAGTACATAAACAAACTTCCTAGCAGTGCGTCTTGAGAAGATAAACACATACCGTGCCTTGCCCTTCTGTGTTTCCTGTGCGAGTGTAGGCCAACCACAAGCGTTAGCTCCCAAAACATTACACGAACAGTGAAAGTGCCTGATCTGTTTACATGCACAAACCAGGTCAATTCCCTGACCAACCTCATCGTAACGTTATCAACATACTTCACGTCTCAAAAAGCTGCTCACAGTATTCCTTCACGTCTTTTATGTGATTAATTATTTCGAAACCCTGTGTGATGTCTCATAATTATTACCAAAGCTGTGTCAGAAATAAGTTACTCTACGCATCTTACAAGTAAAAAACTGTTATCTTCCTACATTCTTATAGAATTACGCATACAATTTGGATTAAAAAACATTTATTTTTTCGAAATCAGGATCAAAAACCAAAATTCCATTCGACTTTTTTCTTTGTAATGCTTCTATGAAGCACATATTAGATGGAATTGACTTCCCTTCCACCCTGTATAGGATGGAAGGTACTGCTTCGGCCATACGTTAACCAGGAATTCTACATGACGAGAATTTAATTGAAATAAGAAGACATTGCAGCATTTTTAGACCATGTTTGCACGACAGCTACTGAAATAATAAAACATTTATGTCCATTCGTCAAGACGCTAGATGGCTTCAAATATTTGACACATTTTTTTTTTTTCGACGAAACGGTTCTTTATTAGCAATAATTGCATTGGACATATTTGTTACACTCAGCATATAGAATCCCTGGTTAACGATCGACCGAAGCACTACCTTACACCCGGTATAATAAATTAGTCGACCATTCCGTCCGAAAATACTTCCACCGCCAAAACGTATAGTCCATTACATCGTAATTGAGAACACCGCAATACTCACCGTGTCTTGCCCCCCCCCCCCTCCTAACGTCACATCCTTTAGGGGTTGTAGTAGAATTCGTGACTACCCTGCTTCTATTCAGTATTAATTTATATCTAATTTTAGCCAATCATAGACATCAGAATAATTTCTCCGCGTGGAGTAAATCATGTACTGGGAGCTGGTTTCGCTTTACTGCTGTTACTAAGCCAATTTAGTTTTAAAATGGACTATATTTAAAGGCTATGCAGCATTTTCGGAATATGGAAGACTGTAGACTGAGGGGGAGTTTAAAGAAGTCATACACGTTCCGAGAATGTTTCACATCGTTTAGCGTGATTATCAGGGAACTTCTCATTCGTTGTTATGAGTAGCCAGGGACTGTACAAAGTTGCAATTGTACGGGCTAAAGTAAGAAATTCATCACAACCTTTTACCCTAATCAAGTTCGAGAATTTTGCAAATAATGACGGGAGGTAAATGAAATCAAATCGGCATTCAAGTGTGAAAAACTATCCACGCAGTCAGTAGTTAGTAGCGTACAAAGAAGGAAACACGTACTGTACCCTCGAATAAGCTCAACACTTCATGAAATGAAAGCTTTTACCATCTATCTGTAAGCCTAGAAACGGTAAGCAGCTTGCGGCCGTCACGCAGCTGCCAGCAAGTTTAAAACACAAACAAAACGCCGCAGGTAGTGTTTTTTCTTCCAATTAAGATCTTCCAGATAGTCTAGGGACCAAGCCCGACTTATAGTCGGTGGTGTACGAAAGGCAATTTAGACGTATAACCAAGCCATTACACAGGGTAATAATTACTATATCCTCCACTGTTAGGGATAGCATTGAGCTACTGTATTAAAACGCCAAAGAGCCATCTGCAGTCAACGGAATAACACGAGTAGAATTGGGTTATGAAATACTAGCTGTTGCTTACCTGACTTGCACGGATAGTTTTACACTTCTTAATGATGATTTAGTTAATTTAATTTAATTCCCCATATTATTTATGAAATTATACAAAGATCTAGGATATCTTTATGCGAAATTCTTCCATATACCCCATAGAGCTGTAATTTAATTAAGTTCCTTTATATTCAAACAAATTTATATGAAATATTCACAGGTATATAGGGTCTTTCAGAGTCACTTCAAACTTTTAACAGCTATAAATGTTGATTTGAGATAGGATAAAAACAAAAGAATTTGCATACTGAGCAGGCAATGGGGTTTCGTTTTCTTTCTTTTCTTTCTTTCTTTCTTTCTTTCTTTCTTTCTTTCTTTCTTTCTTTCTTTCTTTCTTTCTTTCTTTCTTTCTTTCTTTCTTTCTTTTCTGTGTGTGTGTCTTTTCATATCTCAAGTATCATAATATTTATAACGGTTTGAAATTTGAAGTGACTATTTCTAATTTCGTTTATCTCCCCTCAACTGTTTTGGAAATGTTGCATAGTCTGTGAGAGTCTTTTGATGATTGATGACACAATTTTGCTTGTCGCTTGTCGGTGAGGTGAGTCCACTGCCGTTCACCCAAGCGTTGAAGCCTGCTTTGCATTTGCTGGTGTATTAGGCTCCCCAGGTAGATTCCTGGAATCCTTGATCTGCTTGTCAAGTCCACCAAGAATTTGATGGGATCTAGGTGTTGTAGTATTTGTGTATAAAGTTTCATCTAGTTAGATCAAAGAATTGTGATTTGTATGTTAGGAGTTGAAAAAGGGGTTTGAATGTAAGGGTAGCTTATCATATTTGTCAGTTTCTAGAATCAAAATGTATACGGCTCTGTAAAACTTAAAACAGAAATGCTACTTGATAAAACCAGTGAAATATGAAGGAAATATGGTGATACGAACGATGTGCAATTCCGTCTACACTCACTCTAAAATAACTCAATTTTAAAAACTGCTACACCTCTCCATTTTCTCTTTTGGGCTTGAAGTTAAAATATGCTATGTGTAAATAAAGTGCCAAAATAGCCTCTGACATCCGTTTTCAAAGAAATAAGATTGCAATTGAGTGCACATGAGTATGCGAAAAAGAATAGAAAAAGGAAAACTAATCCCCAATGTTTATATTTAACATTACACATGTGGAATGTTAAGACCTTTTAATAAACAAAGAAATATCAACATTGATTGAATGGTTTTTGAGATTACCTTACACACACGCGTGCACGCTCTCTCTGTAACATTAGTACAGATGCGGAAATATCTAGGATGTGCAAAAAATATAATAGTCTTCAGAGTTTTGGATACAAAATATCTGTTTATTTTTCGATATATTTTCTACAGGTCGTAATAATTTGATTCAGCGAGCTTTGTTTCATTAGGGAGAGGGAGGAAGGGGGAAAGATGTCCATTAAACATTGATTGACAGAAAATGTACCCTGTCGAGTCAAACCAGAAAAGAGGTTTAAGTCATTGAAACAGAATGAGAAATAAACTGTATCCCAAATTGCCATTACGATGTGTGAAACGGCGCCTTTTCCTCTAAATGACGACGTTTTGATTGCCCTTTTAGGTACATTTATCCTCTGTGAGACACTTAACAGCGTCTCTTCTACCTGTATCCAACCGACTATCTCTCCTTTTGTCTCATCTATATATGGCTTTTACCTTAATTTCTGCCTTTTATTTTGGATACAAATATAATTAGCAGGTAATGGGTTTTGTTGACCTAAAATATTTGAAAAATAATTTACATTTATAAAATGACAATAATACTTTTAAAAATGATTTAATAGTTACAATCACTAAAGCTGACATTTTATTTCTTAAAATTAGTGAATAAAGAGTTATCAATTAATTTACTATCAAGTAGAAAAATAAATTTACAAAGTCAATTAAATGTATATGTTTCACGTTCTTGTTTATATATTCTGAAAATAAAATTAAGATACTACGTCTGAAAGAAGTCTTAACTCTTTTTGAGTTCTCACATTATACAACACTCATTCTGAATGAAGAGCACTTCACAGTTTAGACACAACTCTAGGAAAACGCCAATAGCAAACTGACTGTAGGAACTTATTAAAGCGAAAAGGAGGAAACCACGATCTGTTTCATAGTTTTAAGGGGATTAATTAGTCAATTTATTCACAATGTGAATACACCTTAATACTCAAAATATTCCATGCGCTTCAAAAACTAAAATATCACAACGATTTTATAAATTCAAATTGCCCTACAAACCTCATCAATCTGTAGCTCTAATTACTTTTAAAGCAGTTAACTTCTTTGTTTTGATATACTTTGAAAATATATTTTAAAACTTCCTTTATGTACTTAATTTTTTTAAAGTTAAACAAATTTTCAGAGTTTGAAACCAAAGACTGAAGTTGAAGTCACATAAATGGGGCAGATGTTGGAAAAGATCTAGGAGCATAGTATAAAATGTAATGCATATGGTGCAGACAGTGTATTAAAAATGTAAAGTTAAGAAAACCCAATTTTTGTACACACATGCATCATAGTCACGAGTTTGTCCCATCTCTTTTATCATTAGTCTCTCTCCTCAGGTTTAAGCTTTTCCCTTGCACTTAACCATTCCATTCCACTGAATTTGGTTGTTTTGAGCCCTTATCCCACACTTTGTCCAAATACTGCCGAAAATTTAAGTAGAAAAGGGGCATTTAAATGTAGCGCACATATCATTTAAATCATGCGCTAGACCTCTAAAAATAGCGGAATCTAAAATATTTCACTCCTACCGTTTTGGGGAACATTAATATGCATAAACCTAAAAATCATCAATTTGATATTTTTCGGACATTTTTTAGTCCCAGGGCCCCTTAAATGTTAATGTACTACATAATGCGTAGGTATATCCTTCCTTATGTACTCCTTCAAGAGACAGAATCCATAAAACAAGTTTACACAAACACACTACAGAGATTCCACTAATTGGCTAGGAAACGCGTGACTGACGTAGTTTTTGCTACTGCGCAACCGTCTTCATTCGTTGCGGAGACTAGGACTGACAGAGTGAAATACAATGCTTTCAGCTAAACAATTACTTTGACGGACTGCATACAGTAAGGCAGGAGGGAACTGTACCTTATTGCAGTCATATTTGTTTTCGCATCCCAAGAATACAAGCGAACTATTACTTCACTAAAGCGAATTTTTACATTTTTGGTCCACAAACTTCTGCAACATGTATTTAGTATACAGCTTTCTCACAAAAAAATCATCTATTTGTTTATCTGGATGGCCTAAAGTCACAAGTATCTCGGAAATATTTTCTGTCTGTATAATTTTGTGTACCAAGGACTTCTATTTTTCTTCGCTGATTTTTCTTATTGGTCATTCACATTAAGCACACGAAGCGTTTCAACCTCAGTCCGCTTTTAAACGCATCCATCCAGAAAAACCCTGGCGTTCAATGTTGGTGCGGTGTTGCTATGAATTTCATCCAATTTGGATTTAATCTGTGTAGCCGTCCACTCTTTCCAATTAAAATCTTTAATCACTTTTTGTTTTTATGTGCAGATTCCACACCGGCTAATTCGCAAGGCTGTCAAATGTTAACTATGTGCGTATCGGTTTGAAGCGTTGTCAGAAATCATTAACCCTGTAGCAGTTCATAGCATTTTGTAATATCAATGCTGCATGCAATACATGTGTAAACTGTATTAACTATTTCCAAGATATTCCTTGTTATATTTTTGAACTTTCAAATGTTTTTACTTTCCTTTCAAATAGGAAGTTTTTATTTGTTTGCTTGTTTGTTGTTGTTGTTGTTTTTTTTTTCCCGCCTGATCATGCAAAGAAAACCGAATCACATAACGGCCAGCTCTTAAAATATTTTACTATCGCTTAAGCCTACTGAACTTCCGTTTCCGAATTGTAACTAAAGGAAACGAGAAGTAAAACTATATCTGCAAATATTTATCTCAATATGAAGCAGATAAAAGATAAGGCATTGTAAAAATAGTTGAAGAATTGATTGAGAAAAAGTTATGTGAATGTAACGCATTAGTTGTTAGTTATTTAAAGTATCCATTTCTCATTTATATTACATGATTGTAGATTCTAGTAAGTTGACAGAGTACCTCGCAATCACTTTCACCAACCGACTTTCACTTTTCCTAAGCCAACGGCTTCGTAGACGAACGTAATCTTAAGTAATCAAGAGAGAGCGTTTATTGTTTTATCTTCTCCAATATCACCATTTTATCCGTGGTAAAGCAGTGGCACAGAAGCCCAAAGATCCATGCTTCAAATCCTAATTATGGTATTGAATTACTCAGTCTGATTCCGTCTTACAATGTTTATCTTTATGGCAGATATTTATTAATTAGGAATGTTTATAGACTCTACTGTTTTGGTACGATTCTCGTACTTGTCGCAATATTTACACACCACGAGGTGATCTTCAGATACGAGATATCTCGTTACAATAGAAACACAAGAGCACTACCTCACTATAACACCTGTTGTTTGTTCACATTCAATGCAGTGTTTCACTTCCTGCTAGGGTTGGAGGGATGGTGTGTTAATGCCCCGGGATTAGTGCGCTAACTCAAAGGAAGTGCTTATCTGGTTTAAGATTCACTCAGCAACATCTTGGGGAGAAAGTACTCCTCCATAGGAGCATGTAGCAGTGGAAATTTCTGAGTGTATTCTGACGCATGAATGCTCTAAGTGTATGTTTCTCTTTGTATCTATCTGCTAACTTCGAAACTGAGAGCTGCTGAACACTTCTCAAGGAAAGTTTAGACATGTTAAAGTTTACTGGAAGTACAACTAGCAAAACAGGAGAAAAAATCTCTATTATACCGAAATGTTGTGAAACGCATTATGAACAGTTCTCCATGTTGCATCCTAGTTTTTACAGTATAAAAAAGATTAGAATGAAAACAACTTGAGAAAATGATCATTAAGTGTGTCATGCAACGTTATTTAACCGTCATGGTTTTAAAAATAGTATCCAAAACATGGCTGAATCCACCTTAGAGGCATAACATTTAGGTATTGCGGTACTGACAGTGTACAACTATATTGTCGGATTTTTAATCAATGTTAGCTTAAAAGTTAAAAAGGCCAATGTCTCCCTTTACGCCATATTTAAATGTCACGAAAAGAAAAGATATGCAACTATGATGATGATTAATAATAATAATAATAATAATAATAATAATAATAATAATAATAATAATAATAATAATAATAATAATAATAATAATAATAACATAAATTAGTCTTTTCTTATGTTTGAAATAGTATTAATTTTCTTCCAAAGAAGGTTAACCTCAATCAGTTACCTGCTTGAAAAGAATACAACTGTGAATTATATAACAGCGCGGGGATATGCAACCGGATGCTCAGGCTGAGTGCATTAGTGACGGTGCTCCAGGTGGAACTGTAAAAGGCAGGCCGGCTGATTCGGAAGCTCTTTAACCCCCTGCGGGCCCACCCATGAAGTATTTCACTTTGAACTGCCGTCGTTTGGGGATGTTACCTTCACACGTCGATAGGTAGATATAGGTGTACGAGTTACCTAACCTACCCATAGCACATGCACAACACTGATTGACAGGCAGCTGAACCTCTGTGATTGCTGTCATTTCAAAACATATGCTCATCGCACAATAATAGATACGGTATACGAGGGAACTGTGAGTAATAAAGTATACAGTGGACCCAGTAAAACTTGCTGATAATAGCAATAAAGTTTATGCTTCCCAGCATTTAACGAAATAAATAATTAAAAAATGAAGTTCCAACACTTACATGACTTCATTGGCTACCACCAAAACATCTTACTTTTCTATCTACTTCATGTTAAGCTAGATAAAAGTTTGCAAAAATAGTTTCATTATACATTTCGATATAGGTACATTGTGAGAAACAACTGATGGTGACAGCACTTCAAAAAATAACAATGTTCAAAAATTAAAACCAAATACAACTAATATCTAGGAAATGGTTGACGCTACAAAAATATTCTGTGAACAATTCAAGAAATTTAGATTTTTAATTCTTACGCTTTACCAGTTATTAAAAATTGTACAAAATGCATTCATAATAAAGAAGACTTCCACAGGCTTATTCAGAAAATTCTAGATATAAACTTTATCAGTCCAGTAAGTATCTTGAACATATTATATCCAACCTTGTTAGACCCATTTTTGAAAAAATTATCATTAAAAGACTTTTCTAAAGGGTAGTTAGGAGAGGGTGATTTTTCTTTGAAATCTTCGTGCTGCATCCTTGGAAGATGCCAAACCTAAATATGAAGTTTCATATTTATGTGCTGTTTCATTTTTAGTTATACTACTGTTGACATACACGCGAGAGTGCAGGCCGTTTTTTAAAATTGTCTTTCAGTTCAGGGATCTTAAAGTATGTTTTATCCTCCATACAAATCAGTACACATTTTATTATGTAGATAACGTGGATTTCATTCAAAATCATAGGATTCCTTCATGAGAAAACAACGAAAAATGTTCCCGGTAAAGAGTAGTAGAAATGTATTGTAAATAATATTTTTTCTCCCATAAGCCATTTCCGATCCGTTATTAATAGTTCAAATTGTTCAATTTCTTCGATTCTTGTGAAGTCCTTTCGATATTCAGCTGCTTATCACAATTGCAAGCAAAGACCATGGAATTTTAGTGTCAGCATATAGCCTCCTGTTATTGAACATTTGACTATCATTGGCCCCTTTTTATCTATACCGAAGTGTGAATTAGACATAAAAATAAACTTTAGTAAGAGTAGTTTGTATAGCGACTAATAAACGATAAAGGGTACGGGAAGTCATGTGAATGTAACAACTTTGTTTCACCGTAATGAAATAACTTATATAAAGTCCTGTTACATCACGTTTCGACACTGACAAAGTTGATTGAGAGGTACAAGGAGGTCAGTACGACAGCTTACAAAACACGATTTTCCTGTCGATATTAAAGTAATTGACAGAGTGAACGGAATATGGTAGAAGGTAAGGTGAGAAGAGGTATTATTCTATGCATTATTAAAGTAATCAATAATAACACAATAAAGTATGTTGTGTGCCGGTTTTATGAGGATGTACCTTCAGGGTCTTTCGATTTCCGAAAAGGGGCTAAATGAAGATCCAAATTTGATAATTAACTCTTGTTTTATTTACCACAAACTTGCTGAAACAACATTTCACGCCGACTTTTGGTAATATTTTAGGAATTACACATTTTAAAAAGCTTCTTTTACGCTATCTTGCTGTAAAACATTTTTAATAATTTGAAACTGATACTTGTGAGTCGAAAAATGTTCTATCACTCCTAGTAACTGTACATAGTTACTAGAAACAAAAGAACTCGAGCAAATGAATTCACATACCGTTGCAGAAATTACCAAACACCACCAATAAATCCTGAGTTAAATAGAATATTTTGGCAAAACTGAGTGCAACAGATTTATATGACTACTTATTAGCTTTTGTGGTAACAATAGTGTCCACAATTCACAAGGAGAACTTTTAGAATGTTTTAGTATAAATTGAACGCACTTGCTAATAAACTACTGGTTTAGACGCAGTGGGACGCTAGTTTTAAACTAAGCATTGGGTGTAGAAAAGTACACTATAAAGACCTCATTAGAAAGGCCAATATTTAATCCTTAAACGAATTTATCCTATGGGATCAAAAATAGTAACAGATTGCAATTTTAAAAGACTTAAATAATGTTATTTATCTCGGTCGTTGTTTGTTGCTAATAAAATCAATTAAGGTTTTAAAATCTCATAAACAAACACTAGTGAAATGCTGTGAGTTAGTGGTATGAACGACTTAGAATTTTGGATCTTGAAGGATACGGATTCTAATCTTCCAAAACAGGTGAAGGACGAAACAAAGAAAATTCTAAATAAGTAGCCCTTACAAGTTAAAAGAATGGACGTTGGCCATTTTTCGCAAAGTAACAACAGTACACATGTGTCGGTGATCACGGAAGCTTTGACTAGAATAATTACATTTCAAGAGATTGAGAAAGCCCTGAACGTTTAATTTCCGAAAATAACGCCGATTATGACGTTAATTATTCAGCACTGTCGTCCTATATAACAATGCTGCTACTTTTTTAGAGTACATTGTATCTAAAATCATTGCTACTGTAAAAATCTGATGTGTTGCACTCACATGACTTTTTCTACTCTTTTACTAACTATTATTACAAACTCTTATTCCTATATCTTCTTCCTGTTAGTTGAAATAAACATTTGTAGAAATTATCTTATTCTTTATTTCCTTGTAAGTGCAAGCAGAACATGGAAGTACAGTAGGCTTTGAGCGAAAGTCAAATCTTTTAAAGCTTTGAGATTCTGTTCTCTTTGCACGGCTAAGATATAAAAAATGAATAACATCTTCCATTTAAGAAAGTTTTAAGTATTCCTAAACTCGCACAAATAAGGAGTATCTGTGAAATGGTTGACTACAAAAAAGTATTTGGACACAAGTTGTGCGTTCTAGAGAGATCTGCTTTTTTTATATAGTAAGATTTGATCTATATCTTACGGTTTACCAATTATGCTAAAGTCATCCAGAGTAAAAGGGTTACATAGGCTATAGCCAGAAAATTAAAACTATACATTTCGTTTGCCATAAAAATATCTCAAATATACGCATTTTAATGAAAATCGCTAGAGCCATTTTCAGTAAAATCAAAATTGTCCATGCAAAAGCTAGTTTAAGTTGGGGACTATTTTCTTCAAAATCTTCGTGTCGCATTCTTGATAGACATTAAACTTACATACCGAACTTTGGTTTTTAACCGACTTTTCGTTTTCTGAGTTATGCTGTCCACAGACTGACAGACCGACAGATCTAAGACTGACAGACTGATAGACAAACATACACACAGACCTTTTCCTAAAAATGCATTTTTATTCAGGGGGCCTCAAAACATGTATTTCCGGTGAAATCTCGACATCCAATTTTTGGGTGGAACACAATACTTCCTCTGCTTACTATACGTAGTAGAGAAAGTAATAAAAAGTTGGCAATATTAGCCACAGCGATTAGGAGAAAAGGATTTCGTGGCCAGACCTTTGTTTCTCTTTCTTCTGTACCACAAGGTTACGACTTTGGAGTAATGGAAAGCTGAGAAGGGGATTTTGTTTGAGGACTGAATACCACACGTCCCTAAGACATTCCTTGTACAAACAGCGTATCATTTGAACCGCAACGTTCACACCAGCTCTAGAAAAGTTTGTGGTGAGTGGAGGGTAGCAGTAAAACTCTGGAATGTCTATAAACGAAACTAACCCCTTGGAGAGAGGGTTTGTAACCACCAGCGATAAAACCAACTTCATAGCCTCTCTCCCCAACTAAATGTAGAAATCGGCCAGCTTTGTGCCTTTCAGTTCGCCGCGACATAACTGTTATCTGCACGCTCTGTGCTCAAGAAGTTAACCTTCAAGGCCATAAGTGTTCGGTTGATATAACTAAAATAGTGGAAATGGTACATTATGATACCAGTGTGAAAGTGCATCATTGGAGTATGAGAAAGAGTTTCAAAATGCAAAGTTCAGGATCTTCTGCTTCCGAGAGTAGAAATAGTACTAAAAATAAAATTAAATTAATGACCAACATCTGTTAAACATGGTAGTTCCAGTATCAAGGTCACCAACATTAACTTTTTTGGCAAAGTAGGGACTGATTATCGATAATTGGTTTTAAACTTCATAAAACCAATAACTTACAACTCACACTTAGTTACTGCATGAATGAAATCGTAAGTAAATATTCTTAATTGTAGGATCATATTAATATGTAAATATTAAGAAATAAAAAGTTCCAGATTAAAATTTAAACGGTAAAATCCAGCTATCAAATATGATTATACTTCATGACTGCAATAATAAATACACGTGTTCTGCCTATACGTATAATAAAAGAAAGCTTTTAGTTTCAAAGCTATGCATACAAATGGGTTATGGTTGGTACCATTTGAAAAAGAGAGTTCTAAACCATTGTTGTTGTTAGTTTAGAAGTCATGCATCGCACGCACATGCGCAGATCATTGCATAGGAGAATACATGTCATATCGTTCATCAGTCAGATTGTGGATAATTTTCCAGTAAGATAGGGCTCCACCACACTTTGCCAATGCAGTACGGACATTCTTGGACAGACAGTTCCCTGGAAGATGCATAGGAAGAGGATCACTATAGATCACATGGCTTCCCAGATTTGACACCACCTTATTTTTGTCCTGGAGGATTTGTTAAGGATCAGGTCCACCGAACACCAGTAGGTGGTTTGGTAGACTTACGACAAAGAATTAATGCGGCTGTCGTTACATCACAAATTGCTTCAAAACACATGGGCTGAATATTGGTTGGCCATTTCCCGTACAACTAATCACAGTCACCTTGAGGCTTATGAACCACAATGTTAAAATATTCACTATTTGTAGCAAGTGGGAAGTTCCAGGTTCGTATTAGTTCAGAAGTTAGAGCTATTTATTTTGTTATGCTTAAAAGTGAAACATTTTGTATATTAAAAGTTAGAGGATTTAGTATAATTCATGCTCATACGTACAGTAAAGTAGGGAAAACCGCAGGTAGATTATGGGAAATGGATTAAAAAGCACTATTGTCGAAAAAATAAGTTTATTGCACATTATATACCTATAGTGCTTTAATTAAAAGCGTTTGAGCTTATTTTGAGAAGTAAAAACCAAAGGAAATTTGGTGGTGTAAGTCAATGAAAGTCTTCGTGGTTCATTCTCAAAGAATGTGTGATTTAATTGCGATCCACCCGTTTCCGTTATTGAGTTATGTTGTTTCTAACCAAAACGCATTCGTGATTAAGCTGATTGATATGCTTCCAGGTTTTCCTCACCCCAAATAGGTAACAAATGTCAGGAGGCAACCTACATAAATGTAGGCCTGGAAAGTTTCCTTCCCGAATGTTCTTTCCCAATAAGCATAGCATCAGTGTCCACCACCTGTGATACCGCATGCAGTAAGAGCGAGCGTTAAACAGCTACGATTTACATGGTATACTACCAAGAACATTGTTCTAAAAATGTATTCCACAGCCCTTAAAATAAATGCTTTGGGTGAAATCCCTAAGTCGGATATTTGTGCAATGCTTCCTCTACTTAAGTTAAATTGTACAGGAAGTATACATAAATAGACATTTACCCTAAAATCCTAAGTCTAGTCATTAAGTACTCCTCTCTTTCTCCAAAAATGGTGTAACCTTGGCAACATTATCATCGCTGGTGCGGTGGGAGGTCATACCTGCTTCGCGACATCTTGTAATATTCACGACGGAGTTTGAGGACGAGACCTGTAAAGTAGGACGTGGGAGTGTGTGTGAGTGTGTGTTAGTCTCATACCCAAGCAACAAGTTCCACATTTGCAATGCAGCAGCCGTAGGTGGCTATATGCTCCTCCAACAATTGAAAGCTCAAATGCCAGACGTGCAACACACATATGCACTCTACGGTAACTACTTCCTTACCAGAAGGTTAGCAATCAATAATCAAACTAGAAAGCTAAGCACTACAATATTACGTTCAAAGATTGGCTCTTTAGGAACAACGATGTTTTCATGTTACAGGGAGTTAAAACAGATTATATTGCCACAGTGTTAAAACCTAGCTACCAAGTTTGAAACATGTTTTCGCTAGACCTAGTCAAGGTTCACGACATATCTATATTAATACTAATTCCTTGTGTGTCTACTTGCATAGTTTGATTATTTGCTTATCAAACATTAAAATAAAACGAAGGTTCTAAATAACGTTTTAACAAAACATTACTACATGCGCAATTCATTATATGAAGGCTCTAGTGCCTATGCACAATTTGAAGTTGTAATATGTGTAATAATCTTAAAAGCCTGGACTAAAATTAACATGTCAGTCAATACTACTCGGTCTCTACTAGTTATAAAAACATTAAATTCTAAAATTACTTTAAGTGGTGGAATCAGGACTGAAAAATGCAATGCCATAGTCGGGATTTGAACCACGGATCTTGCGCTTATCGAGCGGCTGCTTTAACCACTAAGCTAACATGGCCAACCTGCTAGCTTGACGTTAAATTTCCCAGCGAACCGTACTTTCCCGGTGGACCACAAAGGAATCTCCATCTGAAATGAACACCCCAAGGGCGACTTACAAATTTTAAGTACTTTAAGACAGCTGCTCGATAAGCGGAAGATCCGTGGTTCAAATCCTGGCTATGGTATTGAATTTTTCAGTCCTGATTCCATCTCTTAAACTTTGCCCACACACGGCTTGTGTGTTTAAAAACACCAGAAGTAAGTTTGTTGGCATAAATTAAATAATAATTACCATCTAAAATTACTTCCTTAATTGTCAAAATTTTAGCAAGTTCTGACATCCTTCGTGGCCATGGGGTAGCATCTGATTCCCAAGGCTCAAACCCGGCGGAGGGCGATCGGATTTTGGGGGGAGGGGGGTAAAAGTTCTTAGCGAGGCTTCCTTCGGAAGGAAAGTAAAGCTATTGGTCCCGACTCGTATATTTACGATACTTAAAATAATACCAAGCCTCATAAAGTGCCCTCTGAGCAAAATTAAGCAGCATTTGAAGCCAAGTACAGAATGGAACTCTGTCAGGCATGACAGTTAAAGAGCGGCATAAACAATAAGTCACTTTGCAAAATATGCAGAAAGAATTTACTCACCGTTAGTACATACGTTAATCACAGAGTTGGTAACCAGCTACTAAATATTTATCCGCTTAATGTTCGGGCTTAAAAGTGTTATATTGTTCAGTTCCGTTCGATGTATTCGGTTGTTTACGTCCATTATTTTGCGAGTATGTTATTCAATAAGTCATCGTTAAAGAAGACGTCCGCGGCGGTATGGTGTAGTGCTAGAAAATTCTTCAATAGCAAAAGCCAGAATACGATTATTTGGCACAAATATCCGTGAAAGAGATTAAGTCACTTAGACCACAACACTGCTCACAATTAAAACTCTAGTTCAATGTATGTAGATGTGCTTAATGAAATAACTATTATGAAGCAAGGCATTTTGAGAATAAAATGATGTATGGTCATTTCAGTCATACTACCATGACGGTTTGGTTCATTTTCCGCAGCCATAGATAAATAATAATCCCAATCATTTAATTGTCAATGTGCTACGTCGGATTAAGGTCATTTTCTAGGAATTTTAAGATATTTTACAAAGAATATAGTGACATTGAAACATTCAGCTGTACTTCAGCTGTATTGTGTACCAGATTGTAGGGGGAAACTAAGAGAAGACAGTATTAACTACTATGCGTACCACTATACTAATATATATAGGTCACTAGTGTTATTTAATTCACAGTTTTGTGCACAAAGCAACCCCTTGACTGCAAACCAACGTCCTCCATTCTTTCTACCTTCCCTCCCGCTTTCCTCTTTTCCCCGAGCGTACTCGTTTACAGTTTGTTCACCAGCTCATGGCCCCTGGCAGGAATGCAGCCAGTCAGCACGCCAGAAAACAATTCCAGATAAACAGTGGTATCTGAAGCTGCAGACGCGCTTGCAATAGTAGTACCAACGTTGTAATGTATATTCACGCTAGATCAAAGCAAAGAAGCCACTCAAAATAGTGGAACTTAAATGTTATTTTTAGTTTATGCGGTATATTCAGCTTTTAAAACGAAGACGATATTTTCTTTCTCCCACTGATCATTTTCTACCTTTTCTATGCGTTTTCAATAACCCTGCCAACCTGCTCCGGTCACAAGTAATATACCCTCGAGCGTTATTCCCGCAATGCCTGTAAGAAAAACTCACCTGTTACATTTCTCTAACTACTCATTTTACCTTGACACAAACTAGTTCTATGGCATTGAGACTACATATGTATGGGGTTAAGCAAACGAAAGTGTGGTCCAATGAAACCCGAAATGCGTTCGCTTTAGAAACCTCTTTAGGTTTGTTTGTTTCAATCATACTATAAATATCGACCTATACATGTCGAACTGTCACCCCGTACCCTTTGCTCTGCAGCCACAATATCACAACAAATTTCACACCACTCCTAAGCGGGGATTTATTTACTTCTACAATCATTTTTTCTTTACTTCCTAGATAACACTAGTGACTCGCCCAGTTTTTAACTGAAATTAAGATATATTAGCATATTAACATGGTGGGAATAACATTGAACCGAAGTTGGCAGCGTTATCCAGAGTGTTTGCAAAACAGGTAGTGGAATGTCTCTCCTCTCCCCTTCAGTACCCTAAAGCCAAGAACTGTTGAACAGATAGTATATCTCAGTACCCGATGGTATCCGTTTCTGTCGCGAAATTTTACCGTTCACAATCATTACACTGTATCTCCTAGTGATATTTTCTCATTCAAAGTTAAATACAAAGTCTTTTTCCCCTCAGGTGGTTTCAGCACCCATTGTTTCTAAAGCAGCTTTATGACTTATTTTATGTCCCTTTTTACACATTCTGTCTTTCTTCACGTATAATTTTGAGTGCTCTCATGTCACTGCAAAAACCAGATTTTCACCATGTACATTGCCACACAGCAACGCACTTCACGAATGCCTCGTTTAATTACTTTAATTTTCGTGTTGAAGTTTCATTTGTCTTGATAGCCTGCGTTTAACTTTTTGACAGCGGTTAGTCTTTCTACTCCTGACACTTCCAAGTATCTAACATTTTCCAGTTGTTCCACTATATAAAATTTAGTTCAAATATGCATTCTTTGCTTTGCCCACATTCTTTCTCTCTTTTGCTTTACTTGCTTACCTTACACTTTACTGCTATTCTGTTAGGCATATTCCTTTCCTACTTCCCCTACTATGTCCTTACAGTCAATAGAGGAATTATTGTATACGACCCAAAAATTCGATACCAAGAGTTCATAGAGAATACAAATTTTGATACTCCCAGAATCCATAAAAAGTACTTTCAGAAAAAGTTCTTGTGTGGGAAGGGGGTCGTGCTTTTCCAAAATATTCCTGTTGTATGCCTGTTTCCTAGGTTGAAGTTTACTTAATGCAATAGCATCTAATATGTTTAAAAAGATCGTGCTGTTCTTCTCTCTTTCTTTTTCTTTTAAGTACAATTGATTCTGCGCCCCGCCCCGGGCACACAAGCGCACATACACACAGGTATGTATTCCTTACTTTCATATACCACGTGAGTCAGCCGCGCCTTATTTTTTTGGAAGGTAGGCCAACCATCTAACGGCATGTGCACCTTAGTCCAGTTTTCCGCTTACTAAAATGTATTGCTTGACGTTCTTAAAGGGAGGAATGCGCAAAATTGAGAGCAACAGTGATTTAAGGGACAGAACGTACTCCTCGCTAAAGTACACCTCAAAAACATACGACTCGTTTACTGAGAGCGAATTCCGGTTTCCAGCCGATTTCACAAACTTTTTATTAGAGTGTACATAGCAACGTAATTCAGTAAACGCCTCGGAAAAAATGGACCTATCATATGAGTACACTAACAACGTCAGCTAAAAAGAAAATGGTGGATTCTTGTACTTAGAGCAGGGATTGGCTGCCAAAAATTAGGAAAAATTTAGACACGCTTCATCCATCATGGACGCGTACAGTCAAAACGGACATGTTATTAAATAACAGTTTATTTGCGTGAACTACACCTCGTGCATCTCAATTAATATGCATAACAGCTTTTGCCATTTAAGTAATAATATTAAAACGCCCAGTAAATGATTAAAACTGTCTCAAAAGGCTAAATCAAGCACACAAACTTGTGAGGTGGTAATGGCATAGCGCCAGGCATGCAAGTCCTACTATTGGACGTGGTACGTGCTTTCAGGAAGTCTCGAAATAGCTGAATAGGATTGTGACGGGTCCTCTGCGCTTAACCCCCAGTGTCACAGGTTCGAGTCTCAGCATTGTATATATATTTATGTTCATCAAACCTTGGAAACCGAATTCACAATAATCTAATTATGAAGTCCCTGAGGGTTTAGGACATTATAATTTAAATCGTTTTTGGTTGTCTGCATTTTTAATAGCACAATAGTTCATTGTGTGCAAAATTGAGTTTAACTTCCATGTTAAACTCTGATAAGTAATTCCCTTGCTTTCTGTGTTCAAATGTGTACGAATGATCCTTATTTCAATTGCACCTACCTATAGGTGTGTTTAAACAACTACATAATTGTAGTTCACCAATAAAGAAACATCAAACAATATCATAAAACATAAATAAATCAATAAAAATGAATATAACAGTTTTCAAAATAATAGTTTGTAAATTGTGAGGATTGCACGGTTTAAAAAATAAAAAAAATTAGTTCATGCAGGTGATTCGAACCACCTTCACAACAGACAGATTACATCGGAGTCTTGCGCCCGTTCCAACTGAGCTACCTAGTAACGTGTGAGCTAAACATTCCGTTTAAGATGTAATACTCGCTGGTTCCAGTGAACATTTGCAGAAGTGCAAACGTCAGCTGTCTAATTACGAATATATTAAAAAGCGATGTGATAACATCTATATTAGTACTAATTTCATCGAGGGTTTAACATCCATGTTAAATACGCGGGTAGAACCTGGTAATGGGGTCGATGTTTTCATGTTGGACTATAAAATGCGGATTGCATAAAACTCGAGAATAAGGGGCAGCTGACTCACCTGGTATAAATGGCAGTGTATACACGTTGTGCGTATGTGCGTGTGTTTCCTTATGGGCTGTTTCACGCTTGCACCGTTTTCGACGAAAATGTTTAACTCATGTTCTTTAGGGGCGGTACTACAAAGGAAATCTCCCTAAAATAATACGATGTGGAAAATGTTCGATGTGATGTAATTTTGAGTAACTGATAGGCACTTTATTTGGCTAAACATAAAAATAATCGCTCTCTTCATTCTTTTAGAGACAGTAACGTAAAACATTGTCTCAAATGGGAAATATGGAACATGGTAAATATGGAAATATGGAACATGGAAACATGGTAGACAATTTCTTTATTTCTGCTGAGTTATTTGCACTTCGGGTTCCTTTGAATTGGCCCTAGTCAATTAGTTTCATGATTACTCCTTCAAATTCTTAAATTCCACAGTCTTCCTCACTCTGCCCTTTTCACATACTAGTTTCATGTTTTCTCAACTTCTCAGCTCAATTTCCTTCTAAAATCCACAAAAATTCTCCTCAAACTCTTACTGGAGACCAGTCTAAAACATTTCATTCATGTTTCTTTATTTTTTTTGAATCATAACTCTTTAAGATATATTTTTCTCAGCTAATTTGTGTCTTTAAATATATTTACAATATGTCTTCCATCTTTAATTTCTCCGCCTACCGGATCTGTTTCTTGTATAACGTTGCCTCTTAGACCCCTAAGTTTCCATACCCTTAGCCCAAACCATGCTATTATTCCCCTCTACTCCCTGTAGAATTATCAGTAAAACTAGGAAACTTGATGAACATAATTTTTAGGAATCAATTCTGAAAATTTTGAACATGAAGGGGTCTGTTTTCTCAATAATTATGTGAAATAAAAGTTATAAATATTCTTTATTCATTTGGAGGTGTTAAAACAAAAAAACACCCCCAAGCGGGAAGGGGGTGAAATCATTCGGCGGAGGAAAAGTTTATGTACATTCAACATAGTCCTTTCTTGTAGGTAAATATTAAAAGTATGAATTCTACTCTCTTTATTCTTTAAGGGATATTAATGCAAAAATCCGTCCTTAATGGAGGGTGGGATTGTAAATGTAGGATGGGAGGCGATTTGAAGGATTTTCAGTGCGGTTAAATTGAGTGAATATCAGCAACATTGTAATGGCTTTGTCACATTTAATTGTAAATAAACAATATTTGAAAAATTTATATTTTGCTAAAGCCGACAACGGCCCTGGTATTTGTTCTAGTATTTCGATATACTTGGAACTCTTGTCAACCGATAATGGATTACGTCAGAATGTTGTTACATTCTGCCCACAATTCGACCAGACCTAAATTACCGGTCATACTTTTGATTCCAGTATTTGAATGTTATACCTGGCATCCTTCTTGATTCCCAACCTTCGTTTGTCTTGCTACCTTGGACAGAAGAGGCTAATTTCTCTTGGCTCTATCGACTTGAAGGTACTATACAGTGCAGAGGTCGATATAGAGGCTGCACCCGGCGAGTCCGGGCAGCTGAAATCTGCAAGTGAATCATTGAACGACACAGCTGATTGCATGATGAACAGTGGCTTCAAACCTAATCCCCAAAAACCTACCGTTAATTATACTCGTTGTCTGTATACCTACCTTCCTATGTGCATCATACATCTGCTTGCTAGTTTGGTGAGTGACCGAGTAAATCGGAGAGGGACGTAATTGACTGGGGGAGGGGGACATATCCTCCCCCACCACCAGCCAGCCAGTAAACCAGACTAATACAATGGAATAATAAACAAGTACCGCACGGCAACGAGACCATAGTTTAATCAACGCCGATTTATCAAAACCGTGGTTTAATTTTAGTTGAATTAAAACAGAATCGAGGAGTAGTATGTAGTTGGCAGTATGCGCAAATTGACAAAGTGGTGCAGGATTCCAATAATTAATTTTATAAAAGGGAACCGAGCTCTGAATTCTCGAGATTTTCAATGAAACACAGAAGATAAAATAATACAGCGATAAAGGCAATAATAAAGAAGTGCATATAAGAACTGTTCCGCTTCTTTGCATTCTTCCGTGCAATTAAATTGCGTCATCCATTTTTGTATAAATATTAGAATGAAAAAAAATGATTTTCCTGTTTTCTATCTTATAAAATTGTGATACCCTCCGTTACTGCCTTTCTATATCAAATTCCATCATTCCTCCAAAAGCTATCCACACAGCTGCTTTTAAAAATGTAACAGTTGTTAATGTTTCATTTTTACTACTTAATGTTATCACTTATGACATTTTTTGCAATACCTACATATATTAGTTATAATTTCCAAAAACATATTAATTGTTGACTCCTAGTACTTAATTTTCGGACTAACAATTAAATTATCTGATTTACAATTTATGATATTCGTACTTGTTCTTTTTTCTTTTCTTAGTTTTTTTTTCTCTTTTTTTCCCCCCTTTTTAATGCTGCAAGAAGCTTTAACTATTTAGTCTCTCCCTCAATCTCTCTCCGTCTCCTTCGCGCACTCTCTCTCTCTCTCTCTCTCTCACACACACACACAGACACAGACACACACACACACACACACACACACTCCCATTCATTCTTCCAGACTTTAGGAAGTATAGGAAAGAATTGTTTAAAAAGATTCTTACACTTCAGGCGAGAATCGATCCAGAGAACTCCGGTGTTAGTAACTAAAGTGAGCATTATTTATCCGTTTTCTCATGTTTAAAGTGTGTGCAACTTTTGAAACTTATTACAAAAAGTGTGAGCTAATGACTTGAAGTGTGCTGCAAATGTTTTTGAATGGAAAAAATCCTTACTTTCATGCTTGTCATACAAATTGCTCGTATAAAATTTTATTTTGTATCCAAATTCTTTTAGCAGGTTTGCTAGAAATTGTTGCGACATGCTGTTATAAGCATGCAGATGGTGCAAAGTCTGCTCTTAAAATACAAATGGAATAGGCAAGCTGGTTCATGAGAAACAAATTAGTTGACAGATATAATATGTTAAACGTAAATTGCCTAAAGTAATGCAAATTTCAGACGAATTACAAAAATATTTCGATGGGAATTCATCATTTTTTGACCAGATAGGTTTTGGTATGCAACTCATTGTTTCACAGTAGTTCAAAATTCAGTAAGTTAGGAGTACGTTAAAGGCTATTTACTGAAAATAGAGTGATTCATTTTATTTCTTATGCCAATATTAAACATATTATATTTTATAAACACGCCTGTCTCTTTTATAAAAGGTAACGAAAAAACTTTACCCTTAAAGGGCTGTTTATGGTTAGGAGAATTTCATCATAATCTCCTCCTTGCATTCCTGAAAGGTACTGCATTTAAATTTGTAATTTGGTTAATCCGACGGGTATTTTCCACATAAAGTTTTATAGAGATTTTTTATTGTATGTAAATTGGAAAAATAAATCTGTAGAATAACCTCCTATAAAACCATTACTGAAACTGCTGAACCTCCTCTACTTTTCATATAGACGCTCTACAATTGAAGGTAGACATTTAGAGACATGTGCCCCTATCGTGCAAATTACGGAAGTGAATCCATGGTGCATGCTGCGACCAACCTAACGAAGTCATTGTGAGAACTTCTGTCTTTTTCACCTACTTTTGAAACAGTGGAAGATTTGTGTGCGGTTTGTAACGCGTGCACTGACAGATGAGCAAAACCAAACTCGGATGGAAGCGTATGGAGATTCCATCGACACATTTGACCAGAATCAGCAGTTTTTGGAAACCTTTATTTCAGGAGAAGAGATCTGATTCTACCGAGTACGAAGGTACAACTGTACGTAGGCAAAGCGTAAGTCTTTCAGGACTAATCTAAGGCAGGGAAACAAAAATGAGTCTGCTGGAGTCAAATCTAGAGGCTGTTGAACAGATACCTTGCGTCCAGCGAGAAAGTCGAGCACGTGAATCGCAGTGTGTGGGCGGGTGTTGTCATGGATGAAATAGCAGTCCATTCCGGTACATTTCTTGCCGAACCCCCCAAATGCGTTGCAGCAGCTGTTTCAAAATGGCCTCGTAAACATCCGCGTCAACGGTTTGACCCTCGAGAACAAATTCATCAAGGTCTCATCTCCTGTAATAATGGTTCCCAAAACCTACTAATTCTGGTCACGAAATCTTCAGACATTCCCATCTGACTTTGCTTCTGCTCATCTGTAGTATGTACGGTACAAACCGGATGCAAAACTTCCGCTGCTTCAATGCTCGTGAATAATCACACGAATTCTCACACTGATTTCATTAGGGCCCTAATATCCTAGCTGTCGACGGACCCTTAAAACCCACTCACTCACTCACTCAATCACTCACTCACTCACTCACTCATTTCATTAGGTTGGTTGCAGCGTGCACCACTGCTTCACTTGGGTGATCTGCAGATGGAGACCCTGTTGATATGCCTCTCAACGCATATGCGCGGCCGCCTCATCCTAACCAGCACGGTTTTCTACCTACATGGGACCATTCACCGAACTGACGCACCTTGTACCTAACACATGTACAAAAGATCGTTTTCAGTTCTTCTAGCTCTTATTTGTGTAACTGTGTTCCTGATCAATAGGCTTGAGAAATATTTGCTATAATATTCAAATATTAGATATCGCCTAATCATTAATATGAAAAGGTGCAATTTCCTACAAAATATAAACAATGCCAACGAATATTTGATGTGTTGTAGAAAATATACTTTCAAATGCTTATTCTTACATATTCTTCATGTTAACCTAGTTAAAAGTTTGGAGAAATTGTCTTATGTTATACTTTCTTAGTGAATACAATAAACTTTAAGCGGTAGTCAAATCTTTTAAGAGCTGGTTGCTTACATTCCATTCGTTTTACATGGCCAGCACATAAAAAGGCAAATAACGACATGCTATTTGAGAAAAAGGAGAAGTATTTGAAAATGCAAACAAATAACTCGAAAATGGTTATCTCCAGTAAATACGTATTTTTATAAATTATCTTCTTTAACGAGATCTACATTTTTCTGCAGAAAGATTTTGTCTATCTCTTACGGTTTACCAGTATGCAAAAGTCATCCAGAATGAAGAGGACTTCAGATGCTATTCCCAGAAAATTCAAAATATGCCCTTCACTTGCCATGAAAATATCTTAAATATATGGCAATATAATCAAAATCGTTAGAACCATTTTTGGAAAAATAATTTTAAAAAAAATGTTCAATGCAAAGGGCAGTTTGGAAGAAGGAAATTGTTTTTAAAACTCTTCGTGTTGCACTCTTGGAAAATGCTGAACTCAAATACCAAGTTTGATATTTAACCGACTTTTGGTTTTGAGTTGTTGTTCAGAGACAGATGCTTGTCTGTCACATAGGCCTTTTCCTAAAAATTATTTTTTAGGGTTCAGACAGTCTCAGAACCGTATTTTCGGCGACATCTCGATATGGAATTCTTGGGTGAAATAAGGTCCTCTGTTTACTATGCGTAAATATTGGAGTAAGAAAATTGTATTTCACTTGATGCCCTTCTTGCACGCAGTCCCTCAATTCTGTGAACTTGATTATTTCTAAGCAAATGTCACATTATGATTTATAACACCTAGGTACAAAACTGGCAGCATAATGCACAGAAATGTCATGTCCATCAAGACTGATTGACATTGTCATCAAGAACACAAACACCTAAAACGCATTAGAGCTTTCAGAATATGAACACGGAACTTGAACTGTTGGAATACACAATGAACATAAGCTGATAACATTCTCGTTTAGTAATATTAAAGTGATCGATAAATGCATTAGTTAGTAACAACTACATGCATGCTGTAATGTCAAATGAGTTTATGAATGAGTTAAATTCTTTAATAGCAGATTGCAAATCAAAGCTTTGAAACGATTTCACAGAAAGGAGGAAAATGACAAGTCTAGAATGTTGCTTACTTTTGAGACTTGTAACGCATATTACAACGTACAAAAGTTTTGAAAATATAAAACATTTAACGAACAATGGGAACATTTGAGGAACATACTGTCTCCTGGCAACTTTAATTGATGTTATGATGGATTCAACACAGAGAATCATCCCAAAGGTCATAAAAATTAGAATACAGTTGATTTTACTGACAACTGCATAGAACAATGAGGTGTTACAGGATGTTTCTTTAAGTTGGCCACCCTGTGCTTTATATAGCACTAGTATAGAAACAAATCAAAACAAACAAAAAGTGTACGATGTTGCACAATTCAGGAGAAGTTCATTGAATTCCACTTAAAACTATAATACACCCAACACATCAATTGAATGATTACTATAAGTGCAATTATTCTATAATTACGTCAACAAATTGTTTCTGAAACTTTTATAGTAGGTACGTAATTGACAACCACAACCTTAGAGAATTTAATAACTACAAACTCAAAATACCTATCGGAGTATTGGAAGTTACCTTGTATATAATATCTGCAAAGTCAAAGCAGCAAAAATTAATTGTCACTGTAACTGTTGACCTGCCAACCTGCTGAATTGACTCTCTGCGAATAGCATTAACTAAAACACGAGAAGTAAGATAATTATAAAACTCAGTAGTTAATTCAAAGAAGCATCTTTTAAAGAAAAAAAAGCAAAATCACCATACTGCAAAACAACTCTTTGCATTGAAAAATTGTTTTCCAATCTTTTGTTTTGATTACATAAATATGTTTTGGTATCGGCATGATAAGTAAAATAAATTTCTGAGTCCTGCTAAAAGCTAGTGAAGTCTTCTTTATTAATGCTTTTAAATGGTAAACCACAAATCAGGGACAAAAATTACTACAGGGAAAGCTTAGATCTGATTTCAAATACACAAATTACGTTAAACAAAAATCTTTGTACCGATTTCCACATATTCACTGTTGTTAGTTTGCTTTTTTCAGTATTTTATATAGCACTTTTTGAAATGTTAAGTGGTCGTTTTTAGATTTCTGGAAGCAAAGATGATATAATATTAAGACCAGCACTTATCCGTATGCATCCTAAACAGCTGATCTGTGATTATAGTCACCTGCAAAGCTCCATTTTGAAATAATTTCTGAAAAATATACTTTCAATTATCAGGAACTGGTTATAAAAATAAATTTTAGTGTGAATGATTTTTAAGATAGTTATTAAAATAAATTATCATGGATGTTGTTATACTAGGGTTTATTATTAGAGAGGGGCATACAATTTTGCCAGTTTTGTTATACCTATATACGTATAATACATTACGCAAAGGTAAGTACGCATAACTATTTTTTCCTATAATTACTTTGCATGTATTCTTAGAAACAACTACTCACATTTGTTTCAGTCTTCGAACTTATTCTTGCGAATATTTTAAGACTGTTTACTTTCAGTGTTTTCAGGTGTATAATAGACATGAAGTGTTCAAACTGCAGAGAATGTCTGTAGGTGTCTTAATTGATTAGTCAGGATTATTTCTCTAGTCAGTGTTTCGAAAAAAACAAGTTGCTCTGGGTATAATCTCTTATTTTCTTGTGATTTTAAATAAGGTTATTAGGTTTACTAAGCACCTGAATTTTCTTAAAATACCGAAACAAACTTTGTCTTCATAAGTGTAAACATTCAAAGCAGTAAGGGACGGTAAACCTAATAAACTAAATATAAAGTTTATATGAAAGCATCAAACTGGAGAACCACAAGTATTAAGCAAGGATCAGCTTTTGGCTCTTTATTCCCATTTTGATCTTCGACCATACTATGTGGTATGTTAAGCTACAAATTAGAATGGAATCACGCATTTAATATTGTATGCAATCCGTGTAGCAAATACTAAGTTAAGAATGCGAGCAAAATGAAATTCCCCAATCTCAAGCAATAGGTAGGTGTTGATAGGGTTTTACTGGACTGACGTTCAAGTATTAAATGTTAAGATATCCAGGTCTGCATGCATCTCAGGAAAGATAAGGTAGAGATCGTTATCCCAAAACTAGATTAGTAGATTTGCACAAAGAGGTTGAATCCTTGTTGCTCAAACCCTACAATAAAGGCAGTTTACAATACTTACTTTTTCTCAGTAATAAAATATAAACAGGTTTTTTTTTTTTTTTTTTTTTACAATAAACAGTTGTTTTGTGCAACAAAAGAAAGTCATTTGAATTATTTCAAGTCCAAGTATTAGAGCAACACGTGCAGATCTATTATAAATCTAAGAATGTTTTCACATTCATGTGTTTCTGCAATTAAGTGATATGTTTTAATGTGGTGTATTATCCTTGGTTGCATAATATTACATGTGTGGAATAGGTAATTATCATAGGTGCATGAAACTAATACATTTATTCATATTATTTATTTAATATGTGTGATGCTTGTCCGCAATGACATATTTGACCACAATATCTGTTTCCTATCATGGTTAAACAATGTAAATTTTGTCACAGCAGCCTTTATAAGTGCTATGAATTAGAAAAATCTTATGTGATCATTTATATGACTTTTTCTATACATTCTTCAACAAATTACTCTCACAAAAGCTTACTCTTCTGTCTGTCACGTGTTAACAGAGATTAAAATTTGTAGAAATTATTTTCTTTCATATTTCCTTGTAGGTAGAATAGGGAAAGGGAATACTGTAAGCTTAAGCAACAGTTAAATCTATGTAATTGATTTGACATTCCATTGACTTTGCATGGCCAGGACTTAAAAAACGACTAACAACTTTCTATTTTAGAAAAGTATAAGTATTTGAAAATTTAAACCAGTGTTAAAGAATATTCCAAAATGGTCTTCTTCACAACAATAAAATGTATTTAACGTAAATTGTATGCTTTAAGAGATCTACTCTTTTTTTCTAGTGAGATTTTGTCTATCTCTTACGGCTCACTAGATATGCAAAAGAGGACTTCAGAGACTGTTTTCAGAAAATTCAACATATGTATTTCATTTTTTTCATAAAATATCTTGAATGTACAGTATTTAATCAAAATCGTTACCAGCTATTTTTGGAAAATCAAAATATTAGAAACCTTTTCCCTGTAAAGGGCAATTTTGGAGTTCGAACTTTTTTTAATGTTTGTGTCGCATTCCTTGGAAGATACTGACTGAACTTAAATACCAAGTTTGGTGTTTAATGACTTTTCATTTTAAGCTGTTTTTAAATGCTTTTTTGAGGTTCTGAGGACCTTAAAACTTGTATTTCCAGTGAAATCTCAGTATTGAATTTTGTGATGGGATGCATTGCCTTCTCTATCTACTATATACGTGGTGTGGAAAGTAAAACCCAAAGGGAGAAAATGCAGCAATGGCCACATGATGGGCTGTCGCTGGGCATTTTTAGTTTGGAAATCTCATGGACTTAATAAAAGCATATGTGACACAGTTCCAGCGTTTGCCAATTCTCAGTGGTGAAAAATTTCTGCCTTACCATCACAAGACAAAAAAGAGTTTTTAAAAAAAGTAAAGCTTTCAAAGAGATGTAACATGGGGAGGGGGTATAGAAGAGTTGGCGTCTTTTGCGGATATCATGGTGCCTTGATTATACATTAATCATACTACAACACAAACACATTTATAGCGAAATGGGTATTTCATGTTCATTTGCGAAGCGCCCGGCCGGCAGGCAGGCAGGCACCGTTCGTTCCTGGGGTTCTTCCTCCATTACCCCTCCTTCCGGTCTCTTCGCTATCGCATAGACCCCGTTCAATACTCGCTTATAGCGTTCAGCACGCAGGCGCCAGCTGGTCTCCCCTCGACGCCACCGTTACGATGGCAAAACGCATCACCGAAAGCGGTTCTCCAACTATTTGTGATTGGCAATCATCCCTTCCACCCTCCAGACTCCACCCTCACAAACGGATAGCTATAGTGTCATCCACCCGACTCTTAGACAATTTGGAGTCTAAAAACTGTAAGAACTACTTGCGGTTAACAGCAAACACACTAGTTTTAACTATACAAGGAAAGTTGACATGAACTTGTTTCCAAAGAAAGTTGACAAGTAAATTTACTGAAATTACAGTAATTACAGAGTAAAAGAGAGGAGTCATATGGATAGTTTCACACATTTTAACAGTTTTCTGGAAATTCACAGAAGTGTTTGCGAGTATTAATATGTAGTATTGTACATACATGTTTAAGGAAGCTCTATAATTATTAAATAAAAATATTTACAACTTGACTCACAATTTAGGTATCCAATTTACCTCCTAAAGTATACGAATTGAAAAAATGTGGGGCAAAGTGGATATATTGTGCATTCCTTCTGCTCCAACACAACACTCGTGGCAGAATGTTTTGCAATTTTGACACAGAATCCAATACCCTATTTGGAAGAAAGTTCGGAATAGTAGCTCATGTTGCAAAATTCACATTTCTAGTCATCTTTGCGGGTTGTCCAACCTCATTGTCATCGAGTTCTTTCATCAATAGCTTTCTTAGTCACATCTTCTTGGATCATTGTTTCTTTTTCGTCCAAGGTCCCCTTTCACTCCATCAGCTTTCCTCTGATGTTTCTCTTAAGGACTTAATAGTTTCAGGATATGTGGTGTTATACACCTTAAGTATTGCACGTTTGCCATTCTTTTGTAAACTTGGAAGTGACACGTTTACAGTTCCAGTGTTGGAAGCTGGAGAAGAGCTCGTGTGTTGTAGTTTTGCAAAACTGTTGTCCTCAGCAAAATGATTGTAGTAATGAATATCAATCATTTATAAATTACTAGAGGAGCGCAAAATTTTGTTTCAATTTCTCACAAATCACTATCCAATTTTCCCCGCGATACACTATCCAATGCAAGTCAATAAATGGTGATTCGGTCATAGTACAAAGGTCAAAGTCCAGAATGCGCCATAAGACGGACTAGCAACTGCTAAGTCCACCATGAACCACTCCTCTACATTTCCTCAGGTTTTTTAAAAGCTTAAATAAACGAAGTGAATATTTCCAAAGAGGACTTGAGGTTCAAGGATCTGATTCATTGCAAGAGTTCCTAAACACCACCTACTTCTCACTAAGTATCACTCCTCAACTTCGTGTCCTCCGTTTTGTTTCAATGTTGCTAACTTCTTAACATTGTTCACATGACTCCGCTATCCAAATTACCCCTCTTTACCCTAATTAACGTGGTACACATTTTAACAATAGATTTAAACATATTTCACATTTTATTTTGAGTAATCCAAAAATTCATTTTTCGTCTTGTATCATCTGATAAACATTTTAGAAAAAATACATTTAATATATTTTCAATTTAATAAAATTACAATTCATATAAAAATGCATGGGTCGTAGTAGCGATATTTAAAAGTAAGCTTTTTTTAGCCTTCATGTCAAAAAATTGTCTTCAAGTAACAACGCAATAAATGATTTGAAAACCGAGCTTCAAGGATAATTTCTTCAGGCAGATTGTTCATACTTGTGTTATCAAAATACATTCATTGTCCCGCGAAATAAACAGGTAAGCGCCGTCTTGGAGGAAGTTATATGAAAAAACCATCTTAACATGAGACAGTGACGAACCTGTGTTTTCTTGAGCTTAGAAGTGGACTTATAAAAATGATATACAAATACCCAAGGCTGCATATCATAGCGTAACATCAGTCGCATATTATAATGAACTGTAAGTAGATTCACTCATTAATTGATTTGTGCACAAGCATACATTCATTTTTATACACTTATAGACTACTACTTAGAATGTATCCATTCGAAAATTCGACATTTTGTGACCCTTTAACGTTGAACAAACCCATTACCACATTTTAATTTCAAACTTATGGATAATTATATGAATTGTCTGTAGAAGAGGGAGTAGTATGCAAAGGTACTTTTGAAGAACCCATAATACTACAGGAAGAAAAGCAAGTATATAAAGTTGTGTGAATGTAAACAGTTTGCATTTCTTTGGCAATCATATAGAAAATCGTATAATTCTTTGTAGAACAGGGAGTAAAGAAAAATTTTAGAAGAGGGAGTAGATAAAGAAATGTGATTGTATTTCATAAAACCACTGTTGACGTGGAGCTATAAAAATGCTATACAATAAAATGTTGGGCAAAACAAGTTTGTGAAGTAAAAAAAACATTGCTACATTTTTTACATTCTTTATCGCCTCCTAGCTGGTAAAGAAAGTAGTGCCTTTTATCCCACATTGGATATCTCAATTTTACCTCAAATAAAAGGTTTGTGGTCCACTGACACCTCCAAGTAAAAGGCCATTGTGTGTTGGTGTGTTTACGCGTGCGTGGTGAGGATGTGTGTATTAAACACAGAGAGAGAAAAGCATAACTTAAAAGCGAAAAGTCGAATGAACATCAGAATGAAACATCATACGTTGAAGATATTTGGGTGAGAAATTAACATTGTATATCTTGAATTTTGTGCGAACATTCCGAAGTTTTCTCTCTTTACACTGACTGATATTGTATAGTTTTATATCGCCGGAAAACCATAATAAATAGACAAAAACTAACATGTGGAGTCTTCATGTTGAATTTTAGATGAAAAGCAAGACCTTTTCTACCTATTAGGTACGTAATACAGAAAGTAGAAAGTAGTTAAATAATTAATTCATACCAATGTGAGAGGTTAGACAAATGACGGACTGCCCAGTCTTACAGAGCTGCTAAGTTAAGTATTGTACAATGACAAGTTGCATTGATTCACTGCGTTTAATATGCTCAGGTTTGTCTGTGAGAAAGCATGGAGAGCATCTGTGCTTTCTCTGAACTTGCAAATAATCATCTTATTTCTGGTGAAAGAGGAAATAACGGTTTAGCAGCTGCAGCACTGTACACGAAAAGATATCCCGATAGATGCCAGCCATATCAATCCGTTTTTCAGTCAAGGATACCTTACTTTCAAGGTAAACACGAGCAGTATGGGTGCAGGACGAACTGAACGCACTATTTGAGGAAAATGTTTTGAATGGAATAATTCAATTATAATTCTACAATAATACAATTAGTGTAGAAGGGCCATTCAGCAGCTCCCACACTATCACTAACCACGTTAGCATGTGGCAAATCATGTACAGATAACTTCCCTTTCACGTTGAACAGATGTAAGCGCTAAGTTCAACAGACTTTGCCTGTGTAGTTTTGTAAGCAGGCTTATCTTCGGTATTGCCTACTCATATGGCCATGTTTACCACACTAGAGTAGTTTTAAACTCAAGCCACAGTCTGGTGTGAAACTACATCAACAATAGTAGTGGAGAAAAGTGACCAGCAGATTCGTATCTTCTGTGAACATAAGCTTAGAACTGTTTCGGACCATATCATTGGCCAATATCTGCTTCATTTGTTGCAAAACATTTTACCAGTATATCTAGAAGAGGTGGCTCTACATATTCGCATCAAATGTTGTAACATAATGACGATCCTGACCATTTCTCCCTGGCTGTGTGTAAACAGCAGAACCAAGCACTTCCAGCCGATACGAGCAGATCGGAAGGGGGAGTTCAATTGTACCTTGGCCACCAAGCTCTCCAACCTCAATCCTATTGATTTCTCTTCTGGGCCCACCTCAAGTCTAAGCTCTAATTGCCCGGATAAAGCAGTTTCTTTAAAAACGGAAGTTTTTCTTTCGTCCTTTAAACTACTTTCTGTTTTTGATTGCAGGTGTGAATTATATTGCAATAAGTATGATTCAAGGTTTGTAATTAAATAAAATGCTATAAATATTAAATTGTATAAATTGAAACACCAGCTTAAAACATATATTTAACACTCGTATTATACCACTCGTATTCGTATATGCGAGTATGTATATGGAACATAGACTGTCAATAAACTTTTTTTTTTCATTGATATATAAATGATTAAAATAGCCCATTGACATAAGGGAATCTTATTTAATCTATTGGTAATTAAAAATATTTTGGAAACATATGAATGAATTAACTTATTAAAAATGTATCCTTAATAATGAAGATTTGTGATATATTTTCCTTAAAAATGAAACCAAAATATGGTATATCCATGCTCTCAGCTTCTTTACTGTTGCCGTTCACGACCACCAAATGTTTAATGTTTTCCATAGTTAGATACCTGTCCATTACCAACACTTTGAAGATCCGATTTGAATTTGGCGACAGTTGTTTTGAAGCTCATTAACGACATTGATACTCCTGCAATCTAACTTTGTCGATCAGTTTTACTTTTGCTATTATTATGCAAAAACAGGACGTTCACTATAAACAAGCATTACAGCACAGAATTGTATTACTTGAAAATTCAACTGGAGAAAAATTGTGAGTCTAGAATAATACTTCCAAAACTGAATCTCTAAAATGATAAACGGTTAAATGTTTTGAAGTGCATTCCTATGTGTAAATTATTAGGTTATATATTCAAGATGCTCTCGGGCATATATATATATATATATATATATATATATTAGGTTATATTTTTATAAATCGGAAGAGATACTAAGCAATAAAGTTGAAACTAAATTTAATTACATATAAATACAGTTACCATACTTAAACTCAATTCCAAGAACTCCTTAACAGCCACCTTCATACCGCAAGGGAACGGTTACGACCAGATGAGGATTCATCAATGAACTATTGATTACGTTGCCTGTGAGCTGCCATCAAAGTTTCCAAGTTTCAAGATTGATTGGATGGAACACATTCGGAAATATTGCATTTGTAAATCAAATATGTAGATAAAATAAATAAAATATACATATTAAGCAAGCAAATATGCCGTATAATTTGCAAATTGCAGTATTATGATTATTAACAAACCAGGCAAAATATGCTATATAAAATGTTTTAATTGTTGCAAATTTAATAACTCACATTTCAAGTGGGCATGCCTTCTGGTAGTGGGGAAAAAATTAATTTGCATTTGCATCTAAAGTCGGACAAATATCAAAGTTTTCGTATGAGAGGAAGATGGAACAAACATCTCTCAGTCATTATCTATGAAACTTGAGGGTAGCATAACGAACTGTTAGTACACGTGTACCTGGTTTACCGGTAGATATATTAGAAAATATGTATCACTCTATAATAAGGCGGAAGTAAACCTTGGAGATGAGAAAGAGTAGAGCATGTACACAGGTAAATAAAACACGAGAAGCATTTTGAAAGACTTCTTGAAGTTTTACAAGGCACGTCAAAGTCTAAGGTAATAAGAGAGGTGGGATGTTATGAAGATACATATGTATACTGTAAAATAAAAGCTGTGTGAAGTACTGGCTGAGACTGATGCGAGAGAATAACCCCACACTGCACTTCAAATGTTGCAAACACCAGCGAGAATATTTGTCTCCTCAGTTTAGTACTCTCACAAATTATGAACTCTTTCTACTTATTTGAGAGTTTTACTACGTAAATTTACTGTACTTAACTGGAAAGAGATTCATGGAGAATAGGCAAGGGATCAGTAGAGCAAAGAGGTGAAATAACTGACAAAAACACGAAAAGGTGTCAAAAGAAGAATGATAAGATCGTAAAATAAGCCTAGCAATTGAAGTAAACTTGAATTGGAGTACAGAAGCATGGTTAGACTGGGAGGCTGGAGGGCACAGAAAATGACTCGACGATTATGGCAGAAAAATCTGCCCATTCTGTGGTTTAGGTGAAGGTTGGATACATATTTTGACGAAATGCATACCTGGAAGAACGAACGAACAATGAAACTCAAAGAAAAAGTCATAAGTACCACTGGAAGCAGATTCAGAACTGCTGGCTGACCAGAGAAACTGGCAAAACATGGATAATTTCCTGGCTAAAGTACACAAAGTCAGATCACATTATTTCTTCAGTTAGAGGCAATTTATCTCTTTTTTTTTTTTTTTCTTCTCATTTCGTTTTCTTTGTTTCTTTTTGTTGCCTGTATTTTGTACCTTAAATGTACATCTTAAATGTGCCGCTAATGTCCCATTTAGTATGTATTTGTATAATAATTTGACACATCTGATATATCTCTCTGTCATCTCGCTCTTTAAGAGGCATTCTATTATTGGCTTTTATCATGAATTTATGGAATTAAGAGTAAAAAGTATTGTGACCCCGGCCAAGGGAGAACACCTCAAAGATTCAAGATTAAGCTCCTTCACATCACTTGGCGGTCACGTGATTGGAAAAGATAGTCAACATCAAGCTATATCATACCACCGGACGGCGAGTAAACACCTAACTATGGAGCGCGACAGAACAAAGCGTTTCCGAAAAGTTCACGAGACTTCTGGCTGAGGGTTTGTTTGTGAAAGCGTCGAGAAAAGGTGAATTTCCAGAAAAATTCATGCTACGTCATTCTCACCTATAAAAGCTTCCAGGGGCAGTTTTGTGAGACAAAGGGGGTAGTAGCTTTTGTGATGAGTTCTGAGTGCGTGTATCTATACAGAGGTATTGGAGACATTTAACATCGCGTTGGAGTTGTAGTGAGAAGCAGTTTTAGTGAATGTGATCATCAAAGCCAGCAGTTTGTTAAGACAGAGAAAACTGAAAGAGAGAAAAGTGTGTAAAGGTTATGAGAGGACTGAACAGCTGGGATTTGTAAGGTCACAAAGAACTGTAGGTTATGTTAAAGAATAAAACAGAACTGTTTCTTTGTGCTTCAGTTTTAGAAGAAAAATGGTTATAGAAAGAGTGACTGGACTTGTCATTATTTGTCACAGTATTTCCGCAAAGTTAAATTATCCTTTTGAAAATAATATGTTCGTCTGCGTCCTCCTGATGATTTATAGTTAAATACATTACATATATACACGTATAACATATTTTACATAAAATATTTTTAAAAGGTTTGTTGTATGGTAGTTAAATTAAAAATGTGATAAAAACATGCAGCAAAAGATATGAAAAATAAAACAAAACGGTAGCCGTGGAGGTAAACGGTTATACTCCCAACAAAAGCAAATAACGTCATGAAACTATGTCCTAATTAGGAACAACAGCAAAATAAAAAGAGTATGTTAAAAGCCGACGAAGAAAGGTCAGTTTGACCAGTCAATATGTACTCTACTTCCTATATAGGCGACATTTATACATCAAAAATTCTACCACAAGCATGTAGGCAATTGCTTTGTTGTTAATTCAGTCCATTCTGTGTTACATTTACTTGCATCTCATCGCAAGCTTTCGTTTATATTCCACATACAAAGTACATAAACTAACCGTGCGAGGTATCTCTGTACCTGACATTCGGAAAGTCGCATATTTGAAGCCATATACCAGTTAATCTGATTAGCATGTTTTGTGCCTTCTCTCAGTTCTACAAAGGTGAATATCGGATTGTATATACATTACCAAATGTACACCTAAATAAACGTAAACAAAATAGTTGCTGTAGGACCTAAGGTCATCACAGTAACTACTTCCATACGCCCAGAGAAGAGTAGTTCCAGATCGCAAAATTTTAATCTTCCGATTCGCTCGATACCAAACTAGATGGCACAGGAAGACGACTACGCAACTGAAGTGATTTGTCTGACATACACTAGATAATGTACTCCAAATAACTTGCATGTATAGGTTGCGCGTTCGTTCTTGACGAATGACCTTGAGCAGAAATCCAATGAGTGAGCCTACCTTTAATAAACAGGTCAGCAAATGTTTATGCTACGATAACAGACACCTCTGTTTTCCTCTGTCACGCTTATGTATACAGTCGACTGCAAAAGTTTTGTGCGGTACGGATGTATGCATACAACGAAAATAACAGCAATTCAGACAAGGAAGACGAGGGAGAAATGTCGGGAATAGAAGAAATGCAATAAAGTTAAGTGGAAACAGTTATAGAGGTATAGTGCATAATACGTGTGGCTGATATTACTGGAAGTGTGATAAATTTATTTGTAGTGTTGTACTGGTTCAGCTCAGAAGCATGTGCGTCATCTCACTGCAGACTGTACCTCCGCTCTCTTTCAATGCTAACGTTCCCGCAAAAGCTGAGTAGTGACTCGCATTCAACCTTACATATAAAATTTTCATTCGTCAAGAAGTAACGCGCGACCTATAATTATCGGAATATAGTGCAGATGCTATGTGTAGAAAAATGTCATGAATAGTGCATAAATTTGGGGGTACATCGCAAGATAGGCAGCGTGCTAAACCATCACGCCATACTGAAATTTATCAATGTCGAGGTTAGACTTGTATACTTCAACGCAGTGATCGTGTTTCCGGCCAAGAAATCACCTGCGTTCAAGCACATTCGTGAGCGCGGTTTTTTTCGATCCTTGTTTAGAATCGGTGCGTCTCAGAACGTGAGGTCATACAAGGAACAAAAGGTTGCGGAGTATGAACTATAGGAAATGGAAGGGGTTAGCCTGTCACACATTCACAACACAGAGGAGGCCAGGTGCAGTGGAACTATAAAGGTTATGGATAACGTTGTGGCATCGTACATTCAATGCTGACATAATTTGCAGTAAAATATTCACTCCCAAATTTGTGTACTAGTTCAGCAATGCTAAATATTTCTATTTTCGTGCTGAATGCATTTTATTCTGTGTGTGGGACTAATGAACACATTCGAGAGAAACTATGCTCTGATGCTCTGTGGGCACTGAGCTCATTTGTTTGTGCTGTCACTGTACTCTCGCAATGACGTCGTACTCTGTCCATGTGACAGGTAACTTACGATCGCTTCGTTTCGCGATAGTGGTATAAAGGTTCGAACTCTAGTGAGATGCTTCGATTGGTAGCTACCGTAGGTCTCGAAAGCCAATATTATAGTTGAGGGACACTTGGAGTTGAGCACAGCAATTCTCCACATACCTCATCACTTGATTAGTGATGTGCCATTTTGCATCAGTTTCCGTCGCCGTGTATTGACTCGTCTTTCTGTATAAAATCAGTGCACTGGGATATCTATATAAATTACAGCAAAATAAACTGTGTTTTGAGAGTTTAAGGTCCTTTAGCTAGGTTAATTTTGGATGGCTTCCTGGGATTGTTAAAGATCTGATCTGCGCACGCAGTATTTTTCCGGGAGATATTGACTTGGCCTACTTCCCGATCACTGCAGGGACTTGTTTTATGATGTACTGGGAACTCAAGGATGTTCAAAATACGATCCGTATTCCTCTGCATACAGTGCGATCCTCCTCATTAGCCCTTCCCGTACATGTACCACATTGGGGCGTCACTTGGATTTGCTGCGAGAGTTCTTTTCGTGTAGTGACCCTTTTGAAAGGTAATTCTTGGTAAACACGATATCTCAAGTAGTAGCAAAGAAAGCAGTCCAAGAGAGTACAATCCGGAATATCGGGTGCCACTCTCGCATCTAGATCCCCTAATAAATTCTCCAAGTATTGCTCAACAAAGACTGAATATCTGTAAACCTTTGGCTCTACATTGTCCTCTATATCAGTTCGTTGGGACTAAGAGGACCTACTATACGAGTTACGCCTCATCAGCAATTCAAAATGACTAGCGAAGACCGATCACCCAATACAATTTCACACCCTTAGCAAAAATTACTCTTCGGTACATACTGGTGCACGTAGAACAGGCATTCAGAAATGGAAAGGTACTATCCACACGAGTAGCCGAGGTCACTAGGACGGTTGCAAGCCTTCTAGAAGCATCCTTCCGTCGGTTTTTCAGGTGTTTTCCCTCAGCGTTCATAATATCAAATGCCGGTAAAGTACTTTAAATTTAGGACCGGAAGGTTTCCTTCCAAAATTTCCTTTCCCAATTATTAATTTCATGCATCAACACTGTCCATCGTTAGCGGTATTGTATGTAGCATGAGGGGCCGTTAAACTCTAATTGAAAAAAGAAATAAAATATAGTTGTGCGCTACTTCAGAAGTCATCATTTTCACCCATCCTCAATCCAAAGGCTACAATACTACATTAAGAAGGAGCAGATGGAAGAGGGGTGTATGTTGTATACCAGTGGTGTCAAGGTTACACGCAGTTCAGGGCTCAAGTGGGCAAAGAAACAAAGAAGTGACCCGCACACCGAATGACGTAACACATATCAACGGTAGGAGTGTCATTAGCGGTCACCTACCGCAGCTTGGTTGCGTCCGCAGGTACAACCTTACATAGAGTGCACATCAGCTGCGTGGCATTGCCACTCAGGGCCTCGATTGAAACCACTAGTGCTTACGATTTGCTATGAAATATACGTAACTAAAAATTATTCTTATTCCTAATCCATAATTCCTTCACTACAGCAACACTTGTAAAGTGATAGTTATTCATGTCCTAGGTGACTAAGTGACCACTTATCAAGAAGAATAAAACCCACAGTTCACGTTTCACGGGTGAAACACGGGTTCCACAAACACGGGTTCACGTTTTGTTCCCTGTGACTGCATTCAAAAATCATGTTGAACTACAGTGTAACTTTCTCAGTCAAAAGCCAGTTTACCTCGCTTCCTCGAGGTATCTTGGAATGCGGTGTGACGCTATAAGAGTTGTAATTCTCTACTTCCTTGTTTACGCAATATGAGAATCTCACCGTCTGCGTATGAACTATGTAAGGAGGACCTATATCTCTTCCATGCCCTGTCTCCGTGGATTGCAGTCCTGGGCTAGCAGAAATGTAAACTCCTTGCACCCGAAAGTGCCACGTTAAAATAAATTCGTTCCTCCTTTCTTCGGTTTGAAACTTTTCAGGAGCACTTTTCTGCTTATGATTGTATTTCTGATAGTATTGAGTACGGCGTTGTTAGCATAGGTAGAATGAGAATGCTAAAAGTTCTTCGTGCCTTCACGCCTAGCACGTACTGTTTTAAGATAAGATTGCTATACTCACTACTACCAACACATACTCGACATATCAAGAAAGATTCACATTTCCTAAAAATGAAGTATCCTTTCCATTGGACCACAAGCTCATCCTAGTCCTTTAACTGGAATGTAAAGCGGCTGAAAATGTGTTTAAATGGACCCGCGATCCACAGAGCTTAAGTAATTGATGTTCAGCTTCTTCTTTTTCTTCTTCTTCTTCTCTCGTTGTTATGTAGATTAGTAACTTCATTTACGTAGATCAAACCTTCTTTACATCAGAGTTATGTATCACTTCTTTCTGTAGGGTTTACCTTCACCACACTCCCAGCCGGCATATTAAGTGACATCCTGAGTTACTTCCCCCTGTACTTCCTTTCAGTCTCGGTAGCTTACATCTTTGGTGGAGACGCAAGTGACATCATATCTGAGGTAGAGCCAGCCATCTGACCCTCACAATCTGGTAGTAGATGTCATGTCACAGTACTTCGACCTCTTAAATACACTATATTCTAAGATTTTGGTTACTTCCCTGTTTATCAGCGTTAAGTTATCTCTCTCTCCCTCCCTTTCTCTCATTAAGCGTTACGCGGCTTTTACCTATAAGCCCTTTTATATGTTATCCGTTGATAAGGATATGATCATAATAAGGGCAATGGCTAAAAAAATAAATTTAAAACTACGTATTTAGTCCTTGCAAATGATCGGATACCATTTGCAGATGCATACATTGTTAACCACTATGATTAAACATTTCTGGTCTAACACTAACATAAGTGTCTTCGAAGGCAGAACACACATGATTGCTAAAATACTCTTAGTTAAAATAAACACAGTAATGAAACACTGAATGCATTTTAATTATTTATTCTGCATTATAAGTTATTTTGAAAGATCAAAATATCAACAATAAAATTGACATAAATGTAAATGAGTTAAGACGTTTTAACTGTAGAGTAAATGATCACTATTAAAATCGTATAAAATCATTTAAGCCAAAACCTTAATATTAATACAATATCTTCACTCCAACCCAGCCCATTCCATTTTCCCTCTCTCTTCTTCTTATATGAATATTCTGTCTTAGTTTTGTCTATCATTTGGAATCTTACTCGGGCTGTTTCCAGTTCTACCTTAACAAGCACTTACTTCTCATTAAATGTTCTATTTTTTGTCCTTCCTGATCAGCGTTACAAACAGCTAACATCACATGTCTTAGAAAAGCGTTTACTTGAACTTCTTCAAATCACAAACCGAACATAGGCAAGAATTATAAACATTAAATATAAACTAAACGAATAAAATTGCCAATCCAATGTATAGTATGGGGGAAAGTTCTAATGCATTTTTTCCCTGCATAGATAAATGTAAACAAAATTGAACTGGTAATACCTGAAAACCATAGTAATGCAATTCAATGACAATGTCTAGTGTGCCCTTTTAGTCCCTTACGGCAGGTACAACCTTCCCAAAACGGTTCGTATAACGTTAACCGCCTCTATAAATCACCAAGAATTCTCTCCACCTATCAGTAGCTTAAGAGCGTTCCGTTACAATATCTCTGTCTCTCTCTTTCTCCTCTCACATATGTTTACAACAGGATCGTTCTAGTTTGAGACAATTATAGTAAGCTATTGCTTAGTACCTGTCATGAACAGGGTGATCGCAACCCCCCCCCCCTCTAATTAGGGTCGTGAATGATCAATGTCAGGCTGTATCTACCAGTGTACAGAGTTCGAACTCTGACCAGTGCAGACAGCGGATCGTGTTACCCTGACAATGCCAAGCGCAGTATTTGGCGAAACGTTGGTACCCACAATGCCTTTTAGACCACGGCCTACAAGCCCGAAAGAACTTAACATACCTAATAGTCAGGACACCGGCCGTGAAAGCCTAAGTTTATACACAATAGAGAATATTTCCAAGATCGTTAACATCTACCACTATAAAGTTTTCCTGCCATAAACGTCATAATGAGCTGCTTTTAATGAGCTGTATACTTTCTCTGCAATATGTTTTGCCTGCCTTTTATTTTTCAGTTATAAAAAGTTTAGCAAAAATAAAGATTTTTAAGACAACTTACAGAAATTTTGAGAGATATATTTGAGTCAATTTGGTATTCATTCTACTTTTCATCTGTTATCAGATCCCCATACACATATGCACTTACATATTTCTAAAAATAAAACAAAAGCAGCCGCTTCGTTTTTGTGTCAGAAAAATGAGTATCTCTAATGAAATGTATATAGAATGTTTTATTCGAGTACAGTGGTACAGTGAGTAATAAGAATTACGTGGAAGTCTTATTTTATTTCCATTGCGAGCCAATCCTGTCTTAGATAACATTCCTGATATTATATTTCTCTAATTCACCAACAGAGGACACGCGAACTTTAGTATTGTTCTCTTGGCTTTCAACGAGGCACCCTTTTGATGATTAATCATACCATCCGGCATATGGGCCGTGGCCTAGTAGGTTTGCAGGTTCCCGATGTTTCGCCAAGCACTATGGTTTTCCTCTCGCTACTGTTTCCTATAGTGATATATTTTTTCTCATTTACAGCATTATTGTTGCAGTAAGAATTCCTAAATAAACACGCCTATTTTCAGCGATGAGAAGTGAAAAAAAAATTGATGTGTGTACTCACATGACTTTCTTTACTAACTAATTTGCAAAAGATTTTTAAAAACGCTTGCTCTTCTATCTACTTCGTGTTAATCTAGATAGACGATTGTAGAAATGCTCTTATGACGTATTACATTATAGGCAAAATGGGACTAGGAGCATATTAGTCAGCTTAAGCGATAGTCAAATAGTTTAAGAGCTGGTTGCTATGTGATGACTCTCCAGGACATAAAATAATGACTTCCCATTTGAGAAAAGTGTAAGTATTGGAAAATTCAAACAAATAAGGAATGTTTGGAAATGGTTCACTCACAAAAATGTAGTTCACATAAGTTATGTGGTATAACGAGATCTACATTTTTTGGGTAGTAAGATTTTATCCATCTTTTTCACTTCTGAGGCATTTCCAGAAAGTCTAAGAAATGTGTTTCATTTAGCACAAAAGTATCCTAAACACACGATGTTTTAATCAAAACTCCAAGAGTCATTTTTGAGAACATCAAAATTTTCGAAAAATATTTCATGTAAAGAGTAGTCTGGGATAGGGGGATTATGTTGAAAATCTTCGTGTCACATCTTTGGAAGTTTGGTATTCAACCGACTTCTTTTTTTTTTTTTTTTTTTTTTTTTTGAGTTATGCTATTTGCAGATACAACATACCTTTTTCTAATCTTTATTATTATTATTATTATTATTATTATTATTATTATTATTATTATTATTATTATTATTATTATTATTATTATTATTATTATTATTATTATTATTATTATTATTATTATTATTATTATTATTATTATTATTATTATTATTATTATTAATATTAATATTATTCGGAGAGTCTTAAAACATTTTTTCGGGGGAATCTCGGTATTGAATTTTTTGGGTGGAATACAATACTTCTACTTACTATAGTAGAGCAAGAAAAATAGGAGTCTAAGATAATTATGTATGATGTACGTATTTCGAGTAGGTATTGGTAAATGAAGGGATCTGTTTGGACGTTCCTAATTAAAATATTTTGAGTTTTATGTAATAGTAAGCAATTGTCATCATAAAAAATGTGCTCATGACTTTAGAAGCAGCAAGCACGTCCGCGTTAGGCCACCATCCTTTCTCCCGCCCGCTCTCCAACTCATCACAAATTAAATGCCCTGACTCCGGTTGGTTCGGTTGCTAGGCTGGCTTGCTGGTGTTAATGCTGTTGGATAATTTAGTAGTGTGGGCCCCCGCGAGGGAGGGGGGGAAATGGATAACCGGTGTTGAGAGAGTCTCCTGGGGAACCATAACTCAGGGCCGGGGACAGCGGGCCCGTGGGACCCTCCTGATGGATGGGGCTCGCCTCCCCGCTGTGATTGTTCGCAACACGGCGAATCTTTTTCATCCCCAAGATCTGCTCCACAAGTTGGCAAGGCCAAGGATACTTGGGCAAACTTCGCGCTGCTATTGCTGCTGCTACTACTACTGCCACAGCGGTGGTAAACAACTGCCTGCTTCTTCCGCGTCCTCTCTGACTTTCCTAAGTCAGGACTCAATTTTCCTATACCAGACTACGGACTTTATATATGTTTACAATTCTCCTAATACGCATAATGATATTTCCGCTATATTTGCCATCGTTAAATATTGCATCTATACATACCAGCCCTCGCACGCGCGCGTGTGTGTGCGTGTGCGTGCGTGTGCGTGCGTGTGCGTTTGTGTGCGTGCGTGTGTGTGTGTGTGTGTGTGTGTGTGTGTGTGTGTGTGTGTGTGTGTGTGTGTGTGTGTGTGTGTGTGTGTGTGTGTGCTGGTCTGTATAAGGTTGATAAACGATAAACTCCAAAGCCTGTTGATCGATCATCATGAAAATTGGGACATCTAAATATTTCATGGAGGTCTTTATGGAATCCATTTTACTAATCAACGCATTACATTCACATGGTTTTCTTTAACACCTTTTTTTTACATAACACATACCATGTACTTCTCTAAACTACCTCTTCTACAAACAATTCATACATTTTTCTATACGTTTGAAACATAAAATTCACACTTTTTTTAACTCTTTTCCTTTTACGGAACACCAATAACACTTATTTCTCTATCTCTCCTTCTATAAACACTTAATACAATTTCTGGTTGTTTGGAATAAAAATGCTGCGTATCATATTCACACGATTTTCCCTACTCAGTTTTATTTTACTCAATATTTTATTGAACACAATCACATTTCTTTCCTTACTCCCTAGTCAACGAACAGTTCATACAAAGTTCTATATAATTGAAATAGAAATGCGTATTACATTCATGGCTTTGTCTATTAGCGTTTCTTCTTGTATTTTTTATTTTTCAACAGTACGCTTGCATAGTGTCGCTCCGGTGTTTTTATAAAAATAATGAAATAGTTAAAAGAGTAAAATTGTCACAATTGGTGTCAGGTATAATATGGACCAGTTGATGAAACAAACGTTAGCCAAGATAATTATATTGCTCTCACCGTAAGGGTTCCAGGACGCTGAAAAAGTATAAAATCGCTAGGATTTATTGAATTTCATTTGTATCCTATTATTAAACATGGATCGAACAATCGGACGAAACCATTTTGCAGCTGCTGTGGAAATTTTATTCATACAAGTTTGAAGGAAACTTGTCGACGTATTATAAACTTGGTTTAAATCCGTACACAATTAGGGGTAGTTTAGAGACTCTTAAACTTTTCAGTTTTTGGTAAACACTGCATGCACGGAGTTAAAATGTTATACACAAGAGTTTGCACTAAAGTTGTCACCGCATTTCAAATTAGATTGAAATAGGTATAACATTTAGGGTAGTTTAGAAAAAGAGAATTGAAACATGTCACTTGCTAGTTGAACGCTTCTGAATAGAGATGACAGCCAAAGTTCGTCAAATTTGCTGCCTAATGCAAAATGCAAATGTAATGAAATATAGTATATTTGTAGTCGATCCACGCTTAGAATTGGCCTTGATGTAAAGAAAACAATTTATTCCACTTCCAGTTAGCCTCGTGTTCATATCAGCTGTGAAGAATTAAAAGAAACCTTCAGACTTTATTTAGTTTTACTGTTCATATTGTTTACCATACCTTTTAATTAGAAGCTTCGAGCTACCCGTGTAACTTACTTTTCAAAAACCACAGATAATATATGCAACGTGCTATATTATGTTACGGTGTGCTTTGGTTTCCTCTGTGTAGCAAGCAGCACACTGATATATGTAGTATAGTTGAAGCGGCTATGGTAGTATTTCTACATAACTAGTTCATGGTGTAATAGTCAACAGGTTATATGCACGTAGTAAAGCAAAAATCTTTCTTTGGTTTATGGGTCTCACATCGTGTTTTTCTCGTGGAAACTATCGAATTTTTGGATGAAATGCATTTTCTTCTCTACCTACGAATATGATGTAAGTGATAAGGTAAAAATATGCATTTTAATTATTAGCCCTAATTAGAAATTACTCATTATAATGTTAACAGTTTTAATGGCATATCTGAATAGTCTAAGTCACCATAATTAAATAAAACAAATTATGTAAAGAATTAAGAAACGTTTCCGTGGTATCTCTCTAAAAACGGCAAATAAAATGTCTGCTTTTGGATTATATTCCCTTTTTAACGTTTACCTCCAATGGGAGAGTATTTCAGAACTCCTTATGAAACCCCTATTATGTCAGTGATTTAATTTCCATCCTGTGTACTACTTATTTCTTGCTTACTCAACAAGTAATGGCTGCTTAGAAAGAATAAAGTATGCTTATTATATACCAGCAAAAAATCAGTACAACGTAAGTAAGCCACTTAATCGTGTGAAAAGTTATTAAATAAGGAGTAAAACAACAAATGCTTCGAGAAGTACCACGATCAAATTCCGTTATTCCATCCTGACTGTTGTATTATCGTATTTCCCTTAATCACCAAGTAAATGCTAGATTGGATATTTAGTACCACTACCCAAACTTAGCGCGCTCGCCTACCACCTAGGCGGCCCAGGTTCGATCCCAGGGACCCGCATGTGTCATTCGTGGTGGACGAAGCGGCGTCAGGGCGGGTTTTCTCCGGGTGCTGCGGTTTCCCCCACCATCTCATTCCACCGGTGCTCCATCTTCATTCCATGTATCATCAGTGTCATCGCCTGCGGTGCCGTAGTAGTAAAAGCGGGCGTTAAACACTACAACAACAACTCCACTACCCAAAGCTTCACTTTAATTGCAAAACAATAGAAAATTAAAATGTTATTAGCGAATGCTGTGCTATCTATCCACAGCTAATGAAAATAGGTAGACTGGACAGCATAATAATAAAAATTAAAATAGATGTGAAGAGCTAAGGCTCTGCCATTTAGCCACAGTTAATGAAAGCAAGTATGCCGGCACTTTTAGAAGCTGTGGTACAGTTGCCTAGCACTAAGGCCTCTGTGGACATGCGACGAAGCAAGATGGCGTGGCACAGAGATGAGACGTGTTAGGCTAACATCCACTATCCACAACGTATACCCAAATAAAGCTGTCCCAATATGATCACGTTGTTAAAATAAACAGAGGCGGAAAATACGTCAAAGTAATAATCACGTCCTGGGTAAAATATTAATTCTTAAAATGAAAAAATTGTTCGCAGTCAGATGAGGAATTGCATCTCTTGCACCTGCAATAAGATCCACAAGCTTATACATTTCCATGTAGCGAGCAACAATGCATTCGTAAATGCCTCGTATTTCTTTTATAGCCTTGGAGGGTTGATGGTCATGATACTCTGCTCTAACAGCTGGGTCGATGATGAAGCCAAATGAGTTAGAAGAGATGGGGTGAGGGTATCTGCTCCTCAACAGGATCTCTCCGAATCTCACGCTACTTCCTTATGCAAACTGTACATTTTCTTTCTTAAACCAAAAGCAATTACATGTCCTTTTCGGACCTTCCTTGTATTTTCGATGTGATCTTTACTTATATTCATTGTCATTTCTTCAAATTCCTAGATGATGAAGTACCAAAACACCTGGCAACTTTGACACTCTTAAGTGACATATTTGTATACGCAAGGATAGACTTTCTTAGATGTGTTTTGAATGGATTTCTTCTAATCAAGCATAGGAATTCTTAAGCAGTTGGCTTCAATTTATCCACACTCAAACCGTATGTCAATACAAAGGATGTAAACAACAGCGTCTAAGGATCACTGGCAGGCATATAAATACAGTATAGTGAGTGGTACCTGCAAAAGCCAAAAGACTACGAAGGATAGGAGGTAGTTTGTTACCTGGTTAAATTTCAGTAACAGTTCAACTTTATTTCCATTCGTCCTGCCTTTAATGTTTAGAAATTCCTATGCGTGGTAATAACTTTGTCCAGTTAACATAATTCTTCAGCGCTCCCTTTTCTTCCCCTTTCCAGTGATTGGCTGACGCACACCTTTGAATGGCGGTGTACAAGCACTGTGCAATGCAAGATCAGCAATAAAAGATCTATAAACACTGTCATAATAGATGCAAGTACTTTAGTCCTCCTGAGACTGCGTGCATTCCACATGCATCAACTGTTACACACTATATTTTATTCACGTGGTTATGAAAGTGTAAATTTGAAAATTCTCTTCAAATATATTAAGATAAATAATAATGTTTATTATGGAACTAGTGTGTACCGCATAACAACGTGTCCCATAACAGCAGCTAATGTAAGTGACTAGTGTATGTGACACTTAAGAGATACGAGGCAAAGTTATATGAAACAGGGTTTAGTTCTTAAGGCACCGTCGATATACTCTCTGGTTTCACATGCACGATAACGATCGGCGTAACACTGCAACACGTGTATTTAGGCATGAAATTCACCTAATTAAATTCCAAATGAAGACGTCCAGTACATATTAGAGATCTCTATCTGCGTGTTATTTCATTAAGAGCAGCTTCGGCACGCGCCTGGGGTTGTATATCACCCCGTTCCTTCGCTTTCACCCGCCCTTGGCTACATTAGCAGGTTCCCCTACTAGTTCTCACCCGCCCACACTAATGTTTCTGACAGGAAGCTGTGAACTCAGATGAGAATCACCATGCGGTGCCGGCATAGCCTTTGAAATTAACCTTCTGCTCTTTTTTCAGTTCTTATTCTACCTTATACGTGATTAAAATCTAGTGCCAAAAATCAAATGATTAATCTGGTAGAGATGTGTCACTTTAACACATCTTAGACCCAAAACATATAGCAAGGATTTTTATGTGGTATTAACCTCCAAAAGTTATATAAACCAACAGAAAGTTAAATGCAATTTCTGTTTCATTAGGGAATCACAAACATATTTAACAAGTGCGTCACATTTGGCCAAAATCTTTCAAAGCATTGAAGAGGCTATAAACAGCATGGTACCTTCTATTTTTGCTTCTTTTTTTTTTTTTTTTTTTTTTTCTTTTTTCTTTCTCTCTTCACTGCAACATTTTGAAGACCAGTGTGACCTTTTGCTTATTTATGGTGCGATTTATTTTTTTAAGATGTTAAATCGTGAACTACTAGTCATGCAGTAGTTTGAGAATTCATATTTAATTTAGAACAAAGTAAAGCGATGAATTGGAGTTAAGAGGTTTTCAACAATGCTGACGTTGGTCTTTGTGGCAGGGACATATAACACCAGATATCTATACAATGCTGTAGAACAGTTACTTTCTCTATAGAAAGCACGTTGTGAGAAGTTTCAGAATCAATAGGGGTGGTTGGCTGAAGCATAACCTTCCGGTACAGAGAATTGATAAACTAAACTTACTTCCATTTACATAAAGGGAAAGATGGTTCTTCACGGTCAATCTGTCATTCAGAAAGTCATGCAATGTGGCAGTAACGAAAAGTTAGTTGAGCTGAGTCCATGGCAGTTTATTACTGCGAATCCACCAGTGATTTGTTATGCGTGTAGTCCAGCTGTTCGTAGTTCCAGAAGTGAGCTAGCGTGCCCTTCCGTTTGTGACACAAAAATGCTCAAAGCAGGATTGTCAATACTGCTGTTAAATCCCTCTCGATGGACTTCGAAAATCCGCAGTTTTACAAGCCAAATCTCCAGATTTAGTACGCAGGTATTATCACCTGACTTCAACTTTTTCAGCTAGCCACTGCAGAGGATTACAATGATGTTTACTCAAATCTAGTTACGTATATCTACACAATGAGAACACAAATTCAGCGTTACCTTTGAATTTAAATTCGATCCTTATGTTACACTCTAACCTAGAAGGCTATTTGTTCTTTTATTAAAACTGGACTATAAGTTTGAAACAAATAATTAGTAAAATTATCATTTTAAGATATCATACTAGTGGCATTTAGCTGCGTCTTAGCGAGCTTGGAAGCTTCTTTATCCCTGTTTACATCCGTGAAACTTTCCCTACTTTTCTTGAACTGTCTTTCAAATTTCAGCGCTCTTGCATATTACATTGGCATTAGGCACATTTGAAGCCAAGTGCTATGAAGTCTCGTGAAAATTATCAGAGACTATAACATTCAAGAAAGTAGTTCATAAGTTTCACAGTTCTAAGGTTATAATGGTCAATAGACGCCAATCTCTTATCTTATTTCGCGCAAAGTACTTCTCGGTTTTTAATCATGTTTACATCCATATCCGACGAAGAGATCCGGCAACGAGTTGTTTGTCACACAATCTCTCAGCTGTGAAGATAAAAACGGCTATGAAGGGGCTGAAAGCACAACGGCAAATTGACCATCAACTGGCTAGCCGGACCTGTATTTCAACAGAAGATGGGCAAGCGCAACGCGTGAAAGTGTAATGGAATTGGCGATTTCCCGTTCTTTATGTTACACGACTATAACAAAAACTGTTACACTTAGAATATAGTATGTTTAACATTTTTGTTTCGAAGTCTGTAGATTATGACTTGGAAAGTGGTACGAGAATAAAGAAACATCCTGTATATACAAGTTCCTTGAAAGGATATTCCTTCTAGTTATGCACTCGTATTCGCAGACTGAGTGCATTTTCATGAGAATCAGAGCAAATAGCGGTAGTTCATATTCAGGAGTCGAATATGACAGCTTTGATCACATAATGGTGTTAGCTAGATAGACAAAACGGGACGAGTGTTCAGCTAAGCCGTGTTGACAAGTGTGTGTGTTTGTGTGTTTGTGTGTTTGTGTTACTAAAGGAAGAGTGGAAGGACGTAGATGTTTAAATAATGGACAAGTAATAATTTATGAACCGTGCTCACTACAATTCCATCATCGCTAGAGTTGTACAGCTACCGCAGTAAACAGTAGAATACAAACCTAAAGCACCGTTTTCTTTTTCCTTAATGGATTTGACAGAGGAAGATGGAATCTTACTTGCAAGGATGTTCGTATACGCGTTAGTATATGCATATGAAGGTATATTATTACTATTACAATTATATTAATAACATACTTTAGGACACTAGCATTATACAATATACTTCAAATGTACCTTCTCTTGAAGAACTCTCTTAAGATGTACTTGAGAGACTGCTCTGGTAAGTACTGGACAAATGTCACATGCGTTATATTCATATCACATTATCTATCTCCAATATATCGTTATATTTTAATTCTGCAAAACATCCTTACAAAAAATATGATTCCATCAACTTCATTTTAATGAGATATGCAATTTCATGCAATTTGCATGAGATATGTAAATTGTTTCTTTACCATTTGGTTGTGGGTACAAGGGCATTATAAGAAACTTAAGTGATACTCCAGTGTTTAAAGGCTGTATGCCGTCTTTGAAATTCCATAACTTTTAAATATCACGAGAAATAAGTGAATGATTCCTTAGCATTTAAAAATACAAAAGCACTGGAAACTAAAAACCAAGAGCAACCAATATTTTGAAAACGGTTAATACCACAAATATTTATTTTACTTAAATTGCGTGTTTTAACAATATCTACATTTTCTGTGATAGATAAGTTTTGGTCTATCACTTATGGTTTACCATTTACATACGAGTAAACGCGCACGCACGCACGCACACACACACACACACACACACACACATGTGGAAATTGGGAGGGGCGTCTAAGTCAGGGGATTCCAACTTATATTTCCGATGAAATATCCATATCGAATATTTTCATAGGAATATAATACCCATTGCCTATTACAGGTGCCATAGGAGGTGCAAACTTAATAACGTAAACATCCACAACTGTACTTGTATTTACTAGCACAAACATGAAAATTCACTCTTATTTCCTACTCCGTGCCTCTTCGTCGTATCGTACTTCTGCTTCTTCACGTGCCGGGCAGATGGCATTAGGGTGCCTTAGTCTACCTACTTTCATGTGGATAATTGGTATAGTATTCGCTATTACATCAATTGTCGTTATTTCTACTGTTTCAAGCCAGATAAGGTGGAACTTTTAGCTCCTGGTATTAAATATTCAATCCGGCATTTACCTTGGCGAATGAGGCAAAACACGAAAATTAAATCTGATGTGTTGTACTCTCATGACTTTGTCTACTCACTCTGATACAAACTATTCTTATAAAAAGAAGTTATCTTCTATCTACCTCATATTAATTGAGATAGACATGTATAGAAATTGTGTTATTACACAGTAGACGTAAGCAACGTCAAATCTTTTACAGCTGTGATGGCTTTACATTCTCTTGGCATCGTCAAGACATAAAATACGAATAACAACTCATTTCTGAAAAGTATGAGTACTGGAAAAAATGTATACAAATAGTAAGGAATATATCGCACACTGTTCCCTTCACAAAAAATGTATTCGACATATATTGTGTGCTTTAAAGAGATCTACGTTTTTTCTGGAGTAAAATTTTGTCAGTCTCTTACGATTTACCAGTTATGTAAAAGTCATCCAGAATGAAGAGGGATTCTGAAGACGGTCCCAGAATATTTAAGATATGAATTTTATTTTTCATGTCATCCTAAACATGTGATGTTAATAAAAAGCCATTTTTAGATAATCTTAGTGTCCTTGGAAAATTCTTACCTCAAATAAAATACCAAGTTTGGCATTAGTTTTTGAGTTATGCTGGTCACACACCTTTTTTTTCCAAAATTGTTTTTGTTCGTTTTATAGAATCCCAATGCATTTACTTCCGGTGAAATCCTGGTATCGAATTCTTGGGTGGAATACAATACTTCCCCTACTTAGTATACTAGTATTGAAATTAAAATAAATAAACATATAAACAAACTGGTCGATACAGGGGATTTAACTAGTACATATTTTATTACGGTAACCATAGGCTACACATTTTGTTTCAACCTAGCGTAATTTTTTCATTAAATTGTGTGTTTTTATGGTATGGAATTTAGGTAGTCATGCGTAAGTTAATTACTGAACTAAGGAAAGTTCCATTAAGGTTATAGATATGTATTTGACTCAATAAATGGAAGAGCAATGTTGTATTAGACTGCTATTGCTTTTCTGTATTCTCATTGCTAAATTAAGTGCTGGAAAATAAGCATTTAACTTCTAAACAAGAGATGCAACAACATTCCACACTCTGCTGTACAAAAAATTGCCAAATCCCCGAAATCAATTGAATTTCAGTTACTCCACTGACTGTGGTTGTCACTAATCTACTATGAACTCAGTAAGGGTTTGTGGGCAACACTCGTACATACGGCTACATACAAGGAAACCAAGTGGGGTAAGTTTAGGCAGACCTGTTTCATCATCATCATCATCATCATCATCATCATCATCATCATCATCATCATCATCATCATCATCATCATCAACAACAACAACTCTTCATGGTTTAGGAGAGTTCTCCTGTTCCAGCCTCATACTTCTTACCATCTTTTTATTGGTCTTCCTATTGTTCTATGACCAGAAGGTTTGTATTAGATTGTAATGGAATGCAAATGACCTTTCCATTTTTCTCTGTTTACTTGTATCTTTTGTTTTAACGAAAATGTGTCTAATTCTTTCCTTATTTCTTCATTTCTAATGTGATCTAGTCTTGTACATACTTTTACTGCTCGGACGTATTTCATTTCTGCCGCTTGTATTTGGCTCCAATCTTCATCGAATTTTAAATTTGTACCCTTTCGGGTTTTTCTGTTCAGGACACGAGCTATTATTCCACAAATATATTGGAATTTACTCACCTGTTTCATAGTACATAGGTGTTTTGCTTATATCATTTAATTTTTCGATAAATTATGCTAAGAAGGTCTAAGTTATATTCAATCAAACTTTGTATAAATTGTACCAACGGGCATGAAGGATCATATATTTATTACTCCGTGGTTTTCAGGAGTATAGTATATTTTCATAGCATAGTCTCGTGCCTTTCTAATTTAAATAATTGCTCATTGGTTTATAATTATTTAAGATTCCAATCAAATACACTCAACTGTAACAACATATTTTGCTGCTAGAAGTGAGAAATGCACATATGAAAGAATCGTCTTAACAAAATCAAGCAAAAAAAAAAAAAACTGATGTATTAAATTAAGATGATTTTCTTTACCAAGTCTTTAACACTATTCCTATACGAGAAGCTCGTAGAAGCTTATTATTTTATCTACCTCATGTTAATCAAGATAAACAGTCGTACAAATGATTTCATTTCATATTACATGTATCTACAAGAGGAATATGTAAGTCTTAAGCAACAGTCAAATCTTTGAAGAGCTGATCGTTATGTAAGAGCTTTTAAATTCCGTTCTCTTTCCATGTACACGAAAAAGAAAGAAAAAATAGCGATTTGCAATCGAGAAATGTATTAATTATTTTAAAAAAGTCAATCCAATAAAAAGGTTACCTCTAAAATGAGGTACAAGACGTCCAAAAAGGTATTTTACCTCAATCATGTGCTTTAACTCATCTACATTTGTTTGTATATTAAGATTTTGTTTAATTCTTAGGGTTTAGAGTTATACCACAGTAATTCAAAATAAAGAGGCTTAAAGGTTTCATAAAAAATCGAGATATACATTTTATTTGCCATTAAAATATTTATTCATATATTAATCAAAACTGCTAACGCCATTTTTGACAAAATCAAAAATAACAAAAGCGTTTCCATGTGGTGTTCCATGAGGTGCAAGGAGCTTGTTCACGTGGGTGTTAAAAGGTTCTGCATTTAAATACCAAGTTTGGTATTTAACCGACTTTTCGTTTTTGAGTTATGCTGTGTGGACACACAAACACACGGATATTTTTATTTACGGGACCTCAAAACGTATATTTCGGATAAAATCTAGTCATTGAATGTTTGGATGGAATAAAATATTTCCTCTCCTTTTAATAATTTTACTCTTCGGGCTCAGTTATTCTAAAATAACTATACACATTCAATTTTAGACAATTGTATTACATTTTAGCTATTTTTGACAGAAATGACATACTTTTGGTTGTCATGCGTTTATGTATGTATAAATTTGAAGCCACGCCACCCTCGAGGTTTCAATAATATGCAGCTGAGGTAGGTAGGTACGTATTGAAAATTCTCTTCACGACGGACGTTAAGGGCTGTGTCGCGCCCGCCTTGAGACACACGGAAGGGTGTTAAGTTTTGTAAAACCAGCACATCAACTGTCGAGCGGCGTTCACCAACCCCCACATGGTGAATTAGCTCTCGCCTACCAAGGTTAATTTTACTGTGGGCTGCCGCGGAATCATTAATCCCCCTTAATGCCGGAATGATACCCCATTTACCAAATCCTTCCCCCTCCCCCTGGACTTGATATACTATATATTGCTGCCTCTACGACCCCGCTACCTCCCCTTCATCACCCCTCCCCCACTGCCCACGTGACAAATCACTGTGGCTATAAGGCAGAGGCGCTATCACTTCCTAAGCACAGTGATACCTCTACTTATACAGGGCGTTCGATATTTCAACAGAATTATTGTTTTCGTGTATAAATGCTGTTTCCTCATGTGCATTCCAGCCTTCAGACAACGGCGGGAATAGTTTCTCTGAGAACAAGAACAGAATGCTCTTTTTTACTTTTACACATAGTAAGCAAGGAAATTATAGTACTCCATCCAAAACTTTGATATTAATATTTCACGGAAATGCTTGTTATGACGCTCCTTGAACCTAAAGAAGTATCTTTATAAAACTTTGTGCATGCTTGAACAGCGTTCTCAGAAACGAAAACTCGGTTAAATAATATACTTGGTATTTAAGCTTAGCATCTTCAAAGGATGCGACATAAGATTTTAAAGAAAATCCCCTACCTCAGACTACCTATTATATGTTCATCATTGATTTTGATTAAACTGTCCACCATGTATTGAGGTATGTTTATGTCAAATGAACTGTATATCGAATTTTCTGGGAATAGCATTTCCTCTTCATAATGAAGACTTACATAACTGGCAAACCGTAAGAGATAGACAAATTCTTACTGCACAAAAATGTAGATCTTGTAAAGCACATAATTGGTACCACAGGTTTGCAGCTAGAGGGTCACAGAGACGCGCGGAAGTCCCTAACAAGTGCTGAGATCTTTTCATTCCGGCGTCACACCCTTCCGAGCAGCTACTACTCGGCGGGTCCACTGTCGCACAAGTGAACCCCCCCCCCCGACGAAGGACAGCAGCCGCCAAACACCGCCAAGAATGGCAGTCACCATGCGCAAGCATCCGCGCCATGTGCCCGGCACTGCCAACACCAAACGCCTGAAAGTACACCTGCGACGCTTCTAGGCTTAAGTTTAGGATTCTTTCCGGCATTCACCAGTTACAAGGACTGAGGAAAACCTGGAAAGTACCTCGGAAAGCCCGATCTTGGCGAAACAGAGTGCTCTAATGTACGCATGACAGCACTGCCGTGAGCGATTCTTTTTATTTGAGAAAACAATGATTAGTTAATAAAGAAAAGTCCTACAAACTACCAGCGCAAGCATTCTTACAAGTGTTGAAAACTAAAGAAGAATCTTTGATCCAGAACTAAAGAAGTAGCTTGGAGTCATCACTCTGTATCTTCGCTTCCCCAACAACCCAGGAAAGCTCTATGTCGCTTTAACATAACAAATTCTAAAGTCGAACCTCCATTTACTTTAAACGCATGTGGAAATAGAGAAGGTGCAACATTCCCATTATGACATGAATACGGTTACGGAGTTACGGAGTTATCTATCGTTTTTTATAGCAACACTCCGCAACTATTCATGTCGATTTATAAATTCGGCATGAGTGATCTGTAGCACCTCTTCACGCTGCAAGAACAGGATTCTCCCGCGTCATATGCCTAACTTTGTCATGACGCCGAAATCGTTCACATTATAACTGGATTTCTCAAGGGGAAAGAAAGGAATAAAAGACAATGTTAATAGAAGCAATTTGCTACAGCCGTCTTGTAGTATCAGAAAAAGATCTTTACTCAGGGTCTAATTTCTGTGCATCTTTAGAGTGATTTAAAGTGTCATCGATGTTCATACGAACCTTCATTTAGCAAGGCAATTTAGACGTATTTAACACTGTATTGTGAATAATTTCTTCTATACTGACCAGTTATTTCAATGGTTACCTTATGATTTGGTTTTGTACCTTTATAAAAACACTCCTACACAAAAACAATGCAGTTTTCAAACCCGAGTACCGAATAGTAAACCTCATTGTTCTTATGTCTGGTTGAGATGTTTGTTAATGTATTAAGCGATCCGCAGAGATGGTGGACGAAATGCTCACTCTATGTTCAAATATTCGTAAGCCCGAAATCATTTGAGCTGGAAGCTAATCAACATTAGTCTTACGAGGATATAAGATATATGTATTTTTCGTTAGCCACACTCATAAGAAAGAGAAGACATTGGGCACTACTGATGTATATGTATGGCTCAACCAATGGGATGACATATTTGCTCAATTACATTTCTGACATGTAGTGCAAAAGATGAACTGATTATTAATATAACTGGAACCATGTACTCGAGCTTCCCAGACATTATGATTGAAAGAAAAGAACCTTAAATATCGTTACTTAAGTTACTTAACTCAGTTATTCCTCCCAAAGTTTGAAACTTGCTTATTTTATTTTTCTACTTCAAAATCAAGAATGTTTTGAATTCAAATACTTATAACAAATCTGTAGCATTATAATATCCAGCGGTTCACTCTGATTAATAGACTTCCAATTATGTACTCAAATAGCAGCTCATGATGGGGTAAAGTATAGGAAAAGTTAACTTTTTCCCGATTCGGAAAACGTGAAAACGTATGCCATAACCAATATATACAAATTTAATACTAACAAATCGCTAAAAGAGTGCACTTCTGAAAATAATTCATTAGATAAAGGAGGATATCTATATATGTAAATCTAAACAAAATTTCATTTTTATTCCCATATGGTTCGAATGGCTCTTGAAATTGTTAAATTAACGTTGGCCAAATAAGTAATTTAATATCTGCTTAAATTATTTATGTTCAATCCATAGGTGCGAATACCAAAACTATAACAGAAGATTATCTGCTATTTTTAAATTTTTCATGAATAGACTGGTGTTAACGAGTAGAATGGTTTCCCTTGAAGCCAAAAATAGTATTTAAAAATTTATTCTTCATACAAGAAAGGCCCAATCTATTCTTATGAAACATGATATAGACATAGCAAATAGGCTGCAAGATGTTTAATTACTTTTCTCAATAGCGTGGGAGATTGAAGCGCAAAGCAAAATTAAATATCGAAGCAGCCCACGTATTATACAAAAATTTTGAAAAGTGCTGCAGACCAAAAGTTTCTAAGCATAATGTTTCTGACAAGTGTTGTTATTTACAGAATTTCATCAGGATGAATGTTTCAGCAGTTATGCAATTTGCTCTTGTGAATAAGCTGACTACCGTGAGAAAAACTAGATTTCCCAGTGCATTATAAGCATAAGGAAGAGAGACAAGATTGTGTACAGTATTGCCCATGCCTTAACGACCTTTCTCATCCCACTGCGTTTTACAGCGGACAGTACTGTACAAGCCTGAGGGGAAAACCAAGCCAGCCTCCTCCGGGGTGCTTCTATCTGGGAAAATGTGGAGACCTTGGCTTCTACTCTGTCATGGCAAAGTTCTGGTCGCTCCTAGGAGCCATTACCTCATCCATCCTCTTGGGGGTGCCCCGTCAGGGGATAGGCACAAAAGATCGCATTTAGGTCGAGGTGCTGAGTCCCCCTTCGCACGATGTCATAGAATCATTGCTTGCGTTAGATTTCTAGGCAACAATGATGAAGTTAAAGACGGAAATAATCTGCACTCAATTTAGATGGATATATGTATAGCTTTAAAACGTTACACCCTGTATCATACAAGCAAGGGTGAATGGAAGGCCTGGTTTTTCCCCGTGTATGTTTATACTACTAATATCTTTACCACATAACGTACCCGGAAAGGGACAGACACCATAGTCATGAATATTGTGCGAGAAGGAGCGAAGACCTTAGAGGTTCATTTTAGTGGCTGCCTCGGCAACCACAACCCCCTTCCCCTGATGACGTAGTGCCCCGCACGCACCGACCTCTCACCCTGCAGTGCAATAGATCCCCAATCTAATTACAAGAGGGTGGGTGTGTGTATGTACGCAATATCACGGCTAGCAATAAATAATGTGAGGGCGGCACATCCCAGATATTACAAGCGCTAACTCCCTCCCGGTGGCTAAGATCACTCCAGAGCCCAAGAAGAAAGGGACCTTCTGCTCTGCTCTGCTCTCACTTCGTTATATTTCTAAATCTCGGGATTGTCACATACTGCACCCATGAATAAAACAACATTTCATACACTCCACACCATGTCTGAGAGTTCCACTAACCCGAAATTCGTGAAACGGTCACTCTGTTGCTCTTTACTATTTTAACTGTATGAGCTACATTTCATGTAACTCCAACAAACTGTATTCATTACGGTGCATTATGAATTCATTATGGAAGTAATAGTAATAATAATAATAATAATAATAATAATAATAATAATAATAATAATAATAATAATAATAATAATAATAATAATAATAATAATAATAATAAATGAACATTTCCTATAACAATGACGTCATATTATTTTTTCTGGGCAACGAACATGCAAAAATCCCTTTCGTTATCAAGTGTAGAATAATTAAGATATGAAGTTATAATTACTTAACATTCTGTGCTGATAATAAGCTACCTCACAGTCCTTAACATCTGCTCACCTCTTTCCCAGGAAGAGAATGCATGTAATGGCTGCCTCGTTTAACGGCTGAACTCGCCAGGCAAAGGGATAGAACCTAACGTCTCATTTACAACAAAACGCTCTTATTTATGTCAGCTATGGGCACCGAATTATTTTCATCCTTTATTTTCTACAGTATATAATGCTAAGATTGCATAAACATTCACTCCTACCGTTACTTTAAAGCACCCTTGGCTTCATTCTAAACGTCAAGCGGAATACAATCCATATTTTCAATGCTTTTATCATCACCTTCCATATTGTTCTGGGTGGTTCAGTTGGTTAGAGGCGTGCCTACTGATCCAAAGGCCGCGGGTTCAAACCGGCTCGATGGTTTTTAAATGTGCTTAAAATTGTGACGAAAAAGTGTGACGAAAATCCGGCACACTGGCGATGCTTATGTAATCCTGTCAACTGACAGCGTCGTTAAACAACAAAATAAGTTTTAATAATCACTTTCCATTTTCCTCTATTAGTGTTGAAACAAATGAAACATCTGCTTAGCAGATATCTATACCTACATCTATGATCTCTAATACATTATCATTTTTCATTTAGCAAATTTATTCATTATTTTTAGTATTTTAAAGCTAGAACTGTATAAAACATTGTATGTAACACGTGTATAATCCTTTCGGTATGACACTGGTAAAATATTCCTGTGTCACAGTCAGTCATATTATGCACTAGTTGCATAAATTGGCACCGTAACTCACTGGTATAGCATAAGTAATGAATGTTTCATATTCAATTCCGTTTTCCCCTTTTTAACTTTCCTATAGAGAAGAATCGCCTGGTGTAAAATTATGCAATGAGTGTTCACTGACTGCTTACACGGAAACAACTCATTCTAGCGTTACGACTAAGCATGTAAAATAAAACTTTTCTGATTTTAATCAGTAATCGGATATATTCTTGAAATTTTTAAAATATTAGCATACTTAGATTACAGTTATCACCCTTATCAACAAATCCATCAAGAACTTCTATTCTAATTTTAAGATAATCTTTTAAATTGAATGTTTGTTCATACTTTTCCCTCTCTTCAAATTCATCTAAACATTGATCTTTGGACCTACACTCGGTAGACCGTCTTAAAAAGTTCTCACTAAAACCACAAATGCGTTTTGACGTGGTTCAAATTGACACTGTTTCACTTCTCTGGAATTGACAAACAACAGCATGAAAGAAAACTTCATAACACTCAAAGGAAGCCGCTCTATGTTATAATATATTCTTGTTTGGTTTAGAACTCGCCGCCTTGCACAGCATTCGTTGTGGTGAATGTTGTTTTAAACGTCGCAAAATCAAGATTTTCAACGCGACGGCAGCAGCTGAAGAGAAAGATATGCACCTTTATCGGAAATAGATTCAAATATTTACAATTGCATTGTATGAATTGTACTTTTGGACTTTGAATTTCAAGCTGTTGTATTACCACCCAAAAGGAGAATATATTTTTCGTTTTCTTACACATCAGCTCCAAGCATTTTAAAACCCCAAAACCAGGATTTCGGAAAATGTTTATTACACTGGCTCTATGTATCATGTGCTCACTAAAGTGAGGCATTGAACTCATTTCCAGAGTGGGGTAGAAAAACGTCTACCTCAGGCTTATGAAATAGAAAATCTACCTTATATTTCCAGTGTGGGCTTCAGGTTTTATTAAGACTATCTTCCACATTTTTGTTATGTTTTCTTCCTAATTACTAAATGTTCTATTCATAAACATATATTAATTTTATACCACTAAATTTGAATGTTTTTTTCAATCCCTGTTTTAACTCGATACAATACATATGAATTTTATTCATGATCTCATTTGCAGATTAAACAGTGTAATGGTAAAATAATATACTACCTGTGTGCTTTAAAATGTCATTCACGTCAAACATTGTAAAGGACTACAATCCATAAACAAAACCATAATAATAAAGGACCATAATTTTTCTCTGGGAAGTGATGATAAAGTAAAATGAATAGTATTATCTGAATAGTTCTGAGAGAATTTATATCTACCTTATTTTAATTTAACGTCCTTTAACTGGTCACATCGAGCGATCCGTGAATGAAATGTGTGAAAGGATTCTCTAATGAGCCCGGGGTCCATATAGCTTAAAAGTTAATTGACATTCGTCGTCTCATGATAAGGAAAACACTCTGGTGAATAGAGAACTATTCTTTATAACACCAAAACTACAAATTGAAATATAACTACTATAGACAATAATAGTACTAAGGTAACAATAGATGGTGGGGATATCAACACCAGTATTGCACGCCTTTGTGGCGTGAGATAGTGCGTTTGCTTCAAATTCAAGGACTTCTGAGTTTATATCTTGCTTAGAGTTACCCAATAAGGCATGTTTCCGGGTTTAATCTTATCAGAATAATGATGCTTAAAACTTTATGCCATTTCACATTTTTCACGAAACTGTATAGTAAACAAGATGTTTTGAGTTTATTTCTTGAACCGTCTTGAACCATTATAAACTCCTCTGGAGTAAATGATGAAAATGCAGCATAGCAAATACTGCAGATGGGACCTAACATGTATTTAATAAATGGTTTGTAACAATTGACGTTAATGATAATTAAGGATGTAACCAATGACAATGTGACAAATCCCACTGCTGACACCAGTGTGATAAATGAGAAGTACAGTTATTTTTTCTGTCACTTTATTTCTGTAAACTGAACCACAAAACAGTTCTCTATTTTATCGTTAACACAATCCACAATCGCCGTGATCTTGTAACTCATATCTGTTTTGTCCAATCGCAATCTTGGCACCCACTTCACTGTCTTTCAGATCTATTCTTTCTGTCTAAAAATAAACTGACTTCAACGATAAAACAATGCAAAGTGCTTCACACAACAAACAACTCAAACGCGGCGATTAAATGCCCAAATCTGTCTCTGACGATACTCACTCAAATTCTCTCAACACACGTACTTAAAAACGAAATAACTGCTAAAATTCAATAAAATGCTCAGCTCTGAAGAACTGCTCTAATGCTGGCTTACTCACTCGCTTTTATAGTGTATGCCAGGTGCCGGCGAATTCTCTGGCTAATACAGTTTTTCTCGACACTTCTGATAAACAAGCCGGCAGTCTAAAGTTTCGCGAACAGTTTAGAATCGCTTTGTTCTGCCACCTCATTGTTTTCCTTGCTTCATTGTCGCGGATCTGGTATATACAGGCAGTGGTGAGGGGTAGCTTGACCCTGAGCGTCTCATTAATGAGCGGCCGGCGTCAGAATAATTATTATTGTATAATTAATATTTATGTTATTAATATCCAATAAAATATAGTATAGTTAATATTATCGTAATTAATATTATTGCATAGTAGTTAAAATAATTGGACCAACGCATCCCGCACAACCTAGAAATGGATTCCATCATTCCTACACGGAAAAAATGTACGTGCAAACAATGTACGTGCGTATTCTTTTGGCTTCAGGGTAGCCCATTACACCGTCAACATCCGTCATTTATCCAAAATCGAAGTTTACCAGAAAAAAATATTGTATGGTTTCATTATATGTGTAGGTTAAAGCAGAATAATGGTCTTATAAAAACTTCGTAATGGTGAGAACGTTTAAGCTAAGTTGCCAAAACTGACAACTTTAATTTTTAAAATTTGAGATAACATTCTCTACCAATAAAATAAATAAGTTATAAACTTATGTCTTGAAATCATAATGAAAGGGTTAAAATACCTTATTAACTTACTACTTAAACCTAACCTTTAAAAGAAAATCTGTAACCCTAAATAGAAATATAAGTTCTCAAAACAGAAAGTGTGGAAGTACAGGTTTCCAAAACTGACAGTGACTCACATTAACTATAAACCTGTTACTCATCTCACACAGCTTCGAGATTGTCATTTGCTGAACTGACAGTTTGGTATTTGCCTCAAGCTTGCACGTGACAATGTTAAACATCTCCAGGATCATAAATTCAAGCACATAAAAGATGTTGGAACAACTTCATTGCTCTCTAGTAAAACGTTGTACTATATGCAATGCTAGTGAAAGTAATACTATACTTTGTTGGCTTATGTTGTTAGCTGGTAATAGTTACGTTTGACTTTCACATTAGTGCGATGGATCATGACTTCAGGGGAATCAGAATTGATTAGTCATAGTATTATGGTAATTTACTTTGTGTTGGCTCAATAATTTGTGCAGCTTTTTTATGTAAAAAGGTGTGATTATGTTTGGATATATGACAGCCTCTCTTCTTAAACTGATTGAGTGAAAACTATTATTAGCGTTATTATTATGATCAATAACTTTATTATAATCCTCATTATCAATATAATCGGATTCCCTTTCGATTTTTTAAGCTTTAAGCTTTTCTACCAATGTTCTTACTTAGCCAATATTTAACTAACCGGTTTAGAAGTCATATCATATCGTTTATTTTCCTTAATAAAATGTTTTTTTCAACTCAAAAACTTATTTAACAGTTGTTAAACTTGAAACGAGCTAGATGACTCCATGGTAACTTGTGAGGCTCACATTGGAAGTTCTTTACTTCGATTCCCGTCAACCGCCACTCTGCCCTGGATTTCACGTTATTTTACCAGTCTGTCTGCCTGTCTGTCCGTCACGGTGGGGATTCCGTCCCATCAGCCGATGGCTTATTGTATGACAGATCCTGAGAAGAAGGATGATATGAAAGTGCTCTACAGGCGGCCAGTGCTCATCACAGCGCAGTCCGCCTTCGAATCCGTTGACTCTTACAACCTGAAAGACAGGATAGAGAGAATGAAGTGAATGAAATGAATGGAAGTGAAAAGGGGGATGCAAGGTAACCATTCTTCCCAGCATTCATTTGAGTAACTTGGTTAAACCGAAAAACCCACGGTCAGGAAAGTTGGTCACGTGAATCAACCCACGGTCCCCCGAATGCGAGCTACAGACGTCACCGCCTGAGTCAACCTGCTCGGTCACGTTATTTTACCTGGTCGGTAGAGGAATACGGCGCCGCCGTGGCCAAGTGGTTAAATCCTCGCAGCCAGGGTTCGATCCCAGAGAAGGATATGCGAAATTTATGGTGGACAATGCGGTGTGGGCTGGTTTTCTCCGGGTTCTCCATCACCACCTTTCCTTTCATCCATTTCACCCTCAATTAATATCGTCTTCTTCCTCATTCTCACAGCGGGCTTCGGCTAATTACCCATCCTGATTCCTCTCTCTCTCTCTCTCTCTCTCTCTCTCTCTCTCTCTCTCTCTTTCTGACCCAGAGTTTGTCTGCACGTCGACAGGCTCCTTACCCTTGGTGCCCACATGTAATTCCTGGAAGGTCTAAGTCCTCCAAACGAGGAGGGTAAATAAAGAAGGTACCACTATTTCCTATCCATCATCTTTTAGGCGTGCTTCTAGGTCCGCAGATGCTTTCTCAAAGGAAAGAGTATTCCTTGTGTGCTGTAGATGGCTGCCCAGTCATTACCCTCTTCAGGCAGCTCCAGCAGTGGGACTGTTAGAGACGCGCGTTTCTGTGGCACATCTGCCTCTGGTCTCTAGCCACCTGTGGTGCCTTCACTTTATCCCTTCCTTCCGGGAGGGGTAGTATTATATAGGTCTCAATGCAAGTTATCCCCTTTTATTGTATAACCTGTATCTAGATTAACAGGATCATAGAAGTGCGCATAGTTTTAAATGACATGTGCGTTAGTTATTTTTTGGTATGTTTCCAGAGGTTTTGTTAAAGCAGTGAAGCAGGAGGGAATCCACACAAACTACTCTTAATTTTGCACCTGCAGGGGTTGTGAAGTATTTTATGCAAACGAATGAACACGCGACATTAATAGATTATGGTCTTAAGTGACTGAGTAGCTTCCAATTTGTATGTGAACTTACCAACGAGTCGGAGTTTATTTTCTGGAATGCAGACGAGTACATACATTATTAAATTGTGCAGTCATTCTGACTGTACCATGTTGTTTGTGTAACTTTTTTTACACATAACCTTTGTACTTTGTAGTGATTGTTCTAAAGTCTGGCATAGAGAGGTAATCCCGGTGTAGAAATGGCTAATAATACTTTTGACTCAAACAGAAGATAATGTGCGCATGTCTTATGTTAAGTTTGACAAAATTGTAAATGGATGCTAAGAATAATTTGCCGATAGCGATTGTGACAAAACTGAAGAATTCGTACATCCTATTTTGATAAAGCATTACTCATGTTATGGACTGGTCCAGAATATAATGATCATCTTAAAGAACTCAACACACTCAATTTTTTAGAGTCGCGGTGATCCTGGTAATAATCTGTAATAAGCGACTTATGCTGTTAAAATCTGTAGTGTTTGTTGTTTTCATGTTGCATAAACTCATACCTTAATTTAATGCATATACTTATAAATCCAGTAAATCCCTCTGTTTTTTCTTTCCGTGATTTCCCCCCCCCCCTTTTTTGTACTGAGAGTTTTTTGTATCGAATAATAAAGATAAAAGCTGTTTAAGTTGTTATTTAAATATAAAACATCTCTTCTTTTAGATCCTAAACTAAGTATTCAATATCCTCTTAATGATGAGCGATCTGCGTGACCACATCATGGCAGCACTGAGGCGATTAACGGTCCATAAGGCACACCTTGTGTACCAGAGGTATGCGATTGAAACCCCTACAAGACCGTTGTCTATGACTGAGTTTCCCTTTTTTTTTTTTTTTTAAGTTTTCCTCAGTCTTCATAAGTGTAAAATGCTGGGGAAGCGCCATAAATTTAGGTTTGGAGTGTTTCTTTCCCAATTTTCCTTTCCAAATTATTGTTCAATTTCATCTTTTAACAGCGCTAACGCCAATGATTTCGCACGAACTAAGAGCGAGTGTTAAACACTATTAAAATAAAAGAACAATTTTAGCAACAATGTCCCAAACAGCAACCATGTCTATGGATAACACTTTTGCAGCATGTCACTAAGCTACTAGGAGATCATTTATCAATTGGTGTTCTTAAAAACAAAATGTATATAAAAAAATGAGTAACTGTTACGAGTACTATAATAAACCACTGTCACGCCTGTCTGCACCGTGCTGTCCATGTCCTTCCTTCAAAATGAGTGGATCGTTTCCAGATATAATACAAATGTATTTTCCTAAGCGCCATATATGGTAGCAATTGTCCCAGTTCCTGCGGAGCGCTTGTGGCTCTCACTCTGGCGATCCTCAGTGGAATCCCGAAGACCGACCAAACTGACTAAGGTTCTATATTCGTAGTTTTTCTTAGTTGTTTAGGTGACTCGGTTTTCTTGTTGTTACATTTCACAATGCCTTCCCCTTATTTCATGCATCTCACTTGCAAGCTCTTTGCCGCTTTCAGAGATTTGCCTGTAAGATGGAGGGAGCTCCGGCAGTGTATATTGTGTAGAAGGGCCTATAGGGTACAGCGTCGTGGATCTGGAGAAGGCCAGAGACGCACGCTCTCTTTGAGGGGGTTCCATAGTGAAGTTGTGTGGCGCTGGAGTTTCTACATCGAATTGTTGTGCATCGCCATCACTGTTGTCCTGCAACCAGCAGGCTGTATTCTTCACTTCTCCTGAACCTTAATCTTGTGATAGTCTTTAATAATAATCATTAGATATTTTATTGCTGCCAATCTACTCTATCTTGTTCAAGCAGTGCATTACTGTGGATTTCTATGTCCACAGGTTTGGTTCCAGAACAGACGTGCCAAGTGGAAGAAGAGGAAGAAGACGACGAACGTGTTTAGAACACCCGGCGCCCTTCTGCCGTCCCACGGTCTGCCACCGTTTGGCTCTATGTCAGAGGGGCTGTGCTCCTCGGGCATGTTCGGCAGTGCTGACAGTCGCTGGGGCGTCTCAGGAATGACTCCAGGTACTCATTCTGCTTAATTATCTAGCAATATTATTTCCTTTTGCATCGACCGACTTAATCAAATACCTTCGTTACTTAGGCAGATGATGAGTTGATATTTATTACATTTTTACTGTTCTTTCCCTTCATTTTATAAATTTCACTTCGATAGAGTTCTCCCCTTTGTTAGCATTATAGGAATTCGTCTGCACGACGATGCCCATTGTGAAAATTATATCCATGGCACCTGCATAGACTAGTCACCTGTGAAGGAAAAGTGAATGCAAACCCGAGTACTCCTGTATTTTGATCCGTGAATGTTAAGAACATCCATCACCTCCACATCTTGCTGTTATTTTTCTACAAATCATAGTACCCTCTTATTTCTCTCCTTCCCTCCCTCCGAAGTGGGCATAGTAGATCAACGCTCACAACTAGAACGGGTCGTCCACCACCTTCTTTACCCTAGAGGTCCTAAAGCAGCATCGCGGTAATAATCAATTTGCAAAACGAAATCTATTCCAAAAGTATTCATCCCAGTAAAATTAAAAAACACCATGGCAGAGTTCAGTCTGGATGCGTCAATTGGTTAGGTGCTGGCCTATTAACCTTTAGGTTGTGGGTCCAAGACCACCCCTCACCGATGGTTTTAAGTGCAGTTAAAAGCAACAGCCCCATGTCAATAGATTTATTGGCATATTAAGTACACCGGTGGGTCTAAATTTGGGCACACCGGTGGCGCATATGACCCCGCCAATGACAGTTCATTAACAAATAAAAATAATATAATAATATGGCAGAGCACAACTGAGGGAGTCAGTGCAACAGTTGTCTAACCCATCTTTTTTAAAAATGGAGTAAAACTGAGTTAAAGTTAAACACATCTGCTAGAATAAGGAAAAGCTCATTTGAACCACATTGATTGTTCACTGATACTTTCTAAGCTTATTAAACCACAACACACTGATCAGCGCTAAAATATGTTTGATATAATAGATTTTCTGGTGTGCTGCAAATCTTTTTCGTCTGAGGGAGATATTAGTAGCTTCAATTTAATATAAGGAATGAGTTTTGGTCTAAATCATATAGTGTGAAGATAGTTCACATGAAAACCTCAATGGCATCAATATTGTAAATAGTGTATCGCGGAGGGTTAGACCAAGGTTGCTCTGGCCCCTCAATTATTAACTACATTTCCCTTTAAAATTTAAAATTCATTTGCACCATTTTTTTTTGGGGGGGGGGAATTACTCTCATTGTTCAGTTATAACATGATTGGGTAGACTTCGATGTACGAGTACTTCAACAATTAAACTGTTATCGCTTTCCAGTCGTAAAATTCGAAAGCAAGTATGGCACTGACACAGCTTCAGTACTGCATAGAACTTTAAAATGAGCAATAATGTAAACTTTTAGTAACTAATTAACTAGTTGCAATAAACAAACCCCAAAAGTGTAACATTAACGCGCTTCATATGTTTAATTTTTGGAGATTATCAGTTTATAAAAGCATGGCTTATATCTTAAGCAAGTATTTTGCCAGTCCTTTGAAGCCATTTTGGAAGGTTTTGAACAGAAATTCTTCTCCAAACTACCCGTTACATTTCGAACTTTTCTTTGTCGATCCAGTCTCCTTACTAGGCAACCCCTAGTACATAATCATAATACTATGGTCCGATTTAGCTACCACATTCACTGTAGTAGAATTCACACTGAATGAGAGATATTCATGCATGTACTCTGATAGTCCCAATAATTAGGTACCTATTCTTTCAGAGCAAGCTTTCTGTTCTTTGGAAGCGAACAAATGTGTACTGTGTTATTCTAGAATGTTTCTATGAGTTATTTATTGTTATGGACAGATTCCTTTGTAATAAATATCATATTAGATTATTTTATTTCTATTTCTATTTTACGAAAGTCACAATATAGTGTAACATTTTGCTGCACTTTGAAAAGTGACAAAAATTGCTAAGCGAAATACTAAGTTAAAATATATCCACAAAAAAGACTATGACTTCGAAATGAAAATGAAACCAAGTGCTTTAACTTGTTTATAAGGTTATATTCAGTCGTGCGTATACAGAGTGGAAGTTAAATAATCCGTCAGTGAATTTCTCTTATTGGGAATAACAAGAAAATCTAATATCAAAAAGCTGAAACGTTTAGTTTTCTGGGAAAAAATACTTTTATCCAATAAATATGTCATCAACTGGTGGAATTAATATGATTAAAGGTTCTTAATTTATAGCTATATTCGTAGAAAATTGAATAAACACAACTTTTTGCTTTGCGTATTTCAATAGGATCAACTGTTTTTTGTAAATTAAATTTTAAAAATCCACAATTTGCTTCCTTTTTAATTCGGTTAGAACTTGCAACATCACACCAGTTGTGTTTAATTTCTTCCCATATAGGTTTAGATCGCGCGGAATGTTTATTTAAGCCTATGCAATTGCATTCTTTATATTTTTCTTTTCTTTCTTTTTTTCCCATTTTTTCTCCAAAGCCGCGAAAGATGTGAAGCCTGAAAATACTTCCTCAAGAGTCTTATTTCAAATAAATCTCAATGTTATTGCATATTTATTACTGTTAATAAACGTTAGTGATTAAAAGTATAGCCAGTTTTTGTTTCTAAATCTACCAGTAAACTGCACATTCAGTCTGACGTATTATTTCATGTACACCCCGTGTGTATACGAGGAGTAAAAGGAAGAGCTACTGTCAGTAAATTTCATTGTCCTTCTGCCGGAAAATAATTATTTATTATTTATTAACTGAAAATTGATCTTTTACAAAAATGTTGAGAACTTATTTCACACAAATGAAGTGTTTAGGTTATTTCATAGAAAAATAACAGCATTCGACTCTTTATTACTGGCCTCTTAATACTAGAAGGATATAGCTCAAAGTATAACTGTAATTGAATATTTTTATTGAAAGTTACTAATGATTTAAAATGAAATGCGCTGTAATCTTACATGAAGTATATATTGAAAAAAATGTGTTCTCATTCAGCAGTATTTAAAGTTGCATTCTCCGTTTGTTCATTAAGGTAGTCACAGTCAACAACAAAATTCAGCGACCTTTCACGCCCAGTATAGAATGGGATGCTGAAAGCTTCAGCAGTTAAAGAGAGTCCATAAATAAAAAAGAAACGCTGGAACAGTGAAGAATAATTGTGCCCTGCAGCAGGTAGAAATCCGGAAACAGCTGGACCATTGAAAAAATTAAGAGTTCAAAATAGAGTATTAATATTTAGAAGTGGGATCTAGCAACCGCAAGAGCCACATTTTTCATCAAAGGTATATTTCTGTAGTTTGTTATAGACGTGCCATTTTGCTAGAATGGAGAATGTTAAACGTTGCTGATGATTGTTGCAGGTCTAGGTCAGCTTAGCCAGAGCAGCGTGACGATGGGTGGTTTCGGACAATCCATCGGGCAGAGCTCGGCTCTTACATCCAGCCTCAACTCGGGGCTTCCCATCACGTCCACCATGTCCTCAAACGGATCCACGGTGTACCAGGCGCATTACGGCCTTAATACACTCGGTAAGTACGTAGTTGTTCCTTTGTGTGGCAGTCGAAGCGTCTGCAAATGTCGTAGTCATCTTGTGTGCACAAATGCAAATGCTATTTGTGCATCCCATTTCCGACATAAAATTTGAATCAGAATCATGCTTTGGTTCAATAATAATGTATGTAAGAGAGCATTGATCGTGGCATATCTGGGACAAAAAGACACCAACCAGAAACTGTAATAACTCAATGAATAATACAGATATTATGTCACTTACAAAAAACGGTAGGAGGACTTCCTAATCTTTTCAGCTTTAGTAACACGTCTGACTTCCAGGCAATATTCAGCTTTTATTCAGCCTTTCTTGAAACAATGAAGAGACTTACACCACAGCTACGGTCCTCCTGTAAAGTGTCTGCTAATGTGTCACTGGAATTCTGTAGACATCTTTTCCAATTCATTGGATATATCAAAGGCGAACTCATCACTAAAACATTTTCTTCTTACTTCCCCTATGGCTTGCCTATAAGAAGTATTCCACCCAAAAATTGGATTTCGAAGTTTTATCAGAAATGTTTTGGTGTTCCCTGCACATAAAAAGTGTCTTTAGAAAAGTTTCCGTGTGAGAGAAGAGAGAGACAGGCAGAATGAATAGAAACTATGACTCAGAAACGTAAATTTGGATAAACACCAAGATTTTGTGTGTGTGTGTGTGTGTGCGTGTGCGTGTGTGTGTGTGTGTGTGTGTGTGTGTGTGTGTGTGTGTGTGTGTGTGTGTGTGTGTGTGCAGCATCTCCCAAGGCTGTTCAGGAGGATTTTCCCATTTCAAGTTACTTTTTAGATGAATTTGTTAGTTTCAATTTTCTCAATTTTCTCAAAATAGCTCGAAAGATTTTGACTAAAATATAACATTTAACATATTGGGAAGTCCACACAGAGGTCCTTAGCTCCGAAAACCTGAATTCGATATCCCTGTTAACAGAAATTAGAGAAAAATTTCACATTTTTGCCTTCGTTTTGTAGAAATGTCAGTCTTTCTCTCTTATAAGATTGTATTTTAAAGGAGTATTTTGTGAGCAGAATACGATAAACAATATCAACTATTTGATTTAGTTGCCTAATTTCATAAATATAAACGCATTTCTTTCATTTTAGTTTCTTCAGAAAATACGAACAAATATCAGATATACCACTGACAAGGACCGATGCGCACATTAGCTTCGTTAATCCCATTTAAATAAAGTTTACGACAGAGGACCATAAGCGTAACCCCGTGGCACAATAGCCTATCCGAGCCAAGGCTTACCGCCCGACCGCTGTGTCCCCCACCTTTGCCCACTATAGGCATCATGGGTGGAGTGTAGTACTGGAGGTGGGACGTAGTCAGCGCCCCGTCCCTCCCGACCGGTTATGCGGTCTTGTAGATCAAGGGCTGCTGCTTTTCAATCAAGTAGCTCCTCAATTGGCCCCTCAGGGACCTGGCTAAGTATACCCTGGACCACGCCGGTACCAGGAAACGAACCCGGGTCCCCCGCTTGCTAAGCAGCAGCACTAAGGAGACGACCGACAAAGGACCATGGTTGTTTCAAATTGAAGCCATTTAGTTTAGATTGGTCAGCATCAGGTCACAGTAATAGCGGTACCATTGAACGAGTTGTATCTTGCCGATAATTTCAGAGCGTGAAGAGGCAATAGAATTCCATTAATTTACCAACGCCTTATTTTTTGTATTATTCATCGGTTTAATTTGCTTGCATGGCTAATTCATTGTATTGATTAGTATGAGCTCACTATCTAGTATTAACTACTGAGAACAGATACCTGAAGATATAGTTAGGTATTAATGTGATACTTCCATTTCGATAATGTTACAGCAGCGTAAGCTAGATTGGCGAATAACAAAGGATTATGATGCGAACACCATGGTCACCTTTTTCTCATTGCTGAACTGGCACCTGTGCCAGTCTCTCCTTTTGTCTCGTCAAAAAAATAAAAAAGCGTGATTTTAAATTCAAATCACAATCGTCTTTGGTTAGGATATACAAGCAGTTCATGTTAGAGTTTGTTTTATGTTCACGCTTTTTTAACGTTTCACCTGTTCCCGTATACACACGGCGTGCCGACTCTGGAGGGCATTCCCGGCTTTGCCTTGGAAAGATTCAGTTATGCTGACTAAAACTGTGAGGGTGGAATACAAAAGACTGTGTGTGTCTATCACACCTTTCCTCTAGCAGCGAGGTGTGAAAACTCCAAGCAACAGCAAGAAGGACCTACCACACACGTCTCCCTCCCTCAGCCCTTAATGGTCTATCCAAACTGTCTGCCACAAGATGGATTTGCAAAATATAAAGGAAGAAAAAGAGCTCAAAAGAGAACACGAAATACCTGAAGGGATACAATAAAAGTGAAACAAGTTCCTAAATGTATGCGTTTTAGTGGAGATAATATGGTAGAATGGTAAAATGTTTCGTTTTTTAAAAATAATCCTAAAAGCCTAATGTGTTACATTCACATGCCTTTCTCCACCGTCTATCGTTTTACACAAACTATTATTTCCACCCGCTTCATTTAAGTGGAGATAACCCTTTGTACAAATAGCAACATTACACATTTCGTTTGGATAGAAAGTGAATACTCAACTATTTAAGAACTGGGCGCTACATGCTGGTTAAAATTTCACATTCCTTCCACGCAACCGCGAGAAACAATCTGTATTAATATCACGAGAGGGTTTCATTGTGACGAGAATTTTGCGAGAAAATGTATCCCAAATACAAGAACTTCGAGTGGTATTTGTTTAGGATATTCCGTGATATAATTAATAGTTCATTTATTTAGGGCTATTTAATATTCATAATGATTTAAAAGATTCATAGTGTTTACAACTTACAATGACATTCATATATTTTGATTACGATTTATTTTCACAATTGGCACTGCAACTAATCCAGCAGGCTATGAGAATAACTCTGCTGTGAGTTCGTAACCTCTTTCGTTGCAAAACATCTGAAACTGATTCCATACACACCTTCAATTAAAATATCAATATCCTCATTGAATATTTGCCAAATCTTTTTTTTAACATTTTTAATGGTCCGCTAATTTTTTTACTGTGTATGGATACTTCAGAAGTTTAGGTCAGCGGAACCGCAAGAAGGAGGTGATATAACCAAGGTGATAATATCATGACCAATAGTCACAGAAAATTGACATGCCTTACAGAGAAAGACAAAGTATTGAACATTGTGAACCAGTAACAAAGGATATCTCGGAAGCGTCTCATGACACAAAAAATACTTAAAATAAATTGTGTGCTTTAAAGAAATATACATTTTAATAGTATGTTTCGTCTATCGCTTAACGTTTACCAATTATACAAGATTATACATAATCCTTCCGGATGAACCCAACTTCACAGCTATAGCCATAACATTCAAGAGATACATTTTATTTTTCATCTTTAAAATGAGGTGTGTCTAAATCTTTAGCCAGTTTTAGAAAATAAAAAATTGCGAAAAACGTTCCATATGAAGGGTAGTAGGTAGGTGTTACGGTTTGGAGATTTTCTTTAAAATTTTCGTGCATAATTTTGGAAGGTGAGGAACTTAAATACTCGTACTAAATTTGATACTTATCCGACTTTTCGTTTTTTGAGTTAAGCTGTTCACAGACACACAAAAATATGAACTCACGAACCTTTTTCTAAAAATGCTTTTTTTATTCAAGGTGCATCAGGTATATTTCCGGCAAAATCTCAATATCGAATTTTTTGGTGGATTTCAATAACTTCCCTACAAATGTAAATTTGTTTAAAAATACTCTTTAAACACTAGTATATAAAATATCAACAATATCAATATGCTCTTTATAGAAACGCCGCCGCTTACAGTGAATTCAGTCGATGTTTGAAAGAGTCATTAAACGTTCTTCAAACTGGCTTCTTCATGTTCCAATTAAAGTTTAGGGTTTAGAGCTAAACTAGCTAAATTATTATTTCTTCTACCATACATTCTTCTCTTAATTGGTTACTTGTTTCTTTGCTTCTATACCGATTTGCTTATTTCTTTCAAGTAATCGTCCTAAAATTCTCGTATCGGCAGCCTTTTGACTGTTTTTTATTATTAATTATTTTATTATTAAATCTGACCTCATATAAAGGTTTGCCATGTGACACAGAATAGCTTTCATGTGTTTGAAATGAATACATAAAAAGGTTAATAAAACAACAACAACAAAAATACAAAGTTTTTGTTAGTATATGACACAGTTAAATGATTATTTTATATCTTAGTACTTTCAAATTTAAATGTTATGGTTTCCATACAAATGATTTCGGCATATTGCCACAGAGTATTTTATAGTCGTTAGGATAATGTCGTCCTGTAGCTGTTTAGGGAGCTTATATTGTTGTCTCCATTGCACAAATGATTTTGGTATTGTGCCCCTTGCTCCGAAGAATAGGCCTGTGACCACGATGTTGCTGATATATGAGGCACTGAAGAATGGAATTGCGGGCTCATATATTTTCTTCTTTTCATGATCCACTTCTGCTGGCTGGTCTAAGGATGTCTCAAACCTCACTGTGGGATCTAAGATCTCAGCTGTCCCTTTCTTCCTGTCGATAGCAATGACATCAATTCGACGGTTACTGCCACAGTCAGCCACACAGTGTACTTCTTCGTGGACTTCTAATCCTGTGCTTCGCAAAGCATTGGCAAGCAGAGTTCTTATGGTGTTGTGACGCTTTATTCGCAGCAACTCTCCCTGAGGACAATACCCGAGTACATGTGGTAAAGTTTCTATCTCACTGCAGTGTCTGCAGTGGCTTGTACCCGTGGAGCGTCCCGGAAGTGAACGTACTGGAACCACCATAGCTGTCATCTTCAACATGTCACGCCATTCTGAGCTGGATAACCCATTATGTTTCAACATCCATATTTTGCAGTAATTAAATGTTGGTTAACATACATATGTAGTCAATCTTCTCTCTGTCTCTCTCTCCCTCTCTCTCTCTCTCTCTTTTTTTTTTTTTTTTTTTTTTTTTTTTTTTTTTTGTATTTTTATTCAAATGTCTCTCTATTTCATTTATTGCACATTTCCTTGTTCTCATATCTAACTTTGAAGTTTAGTTGACATTAGAGATTATAAGTACTTAATCTGGATACTTGTTCAGTATGCAATTTCTCCCTGTTATTATTACTATTACATTATTATTATTATTATTATTATTATTATTATTATTATTATTATTATTATTATTATTATTATTATTATTATAATTATTATTGTTGTTGTTATTGATGTTATTGTTATTATTATTATTATTATTATTATTATTATTATTATTATTATTATTATTATTATTATTATTATTATTATTTTTATTTTTATCATCATCAATTGTTATTATAATTATCATCATCATTCCTTTTAGCCTGCCCAATTTTTCCTATTTTTAGCCACACTATTTGGGTAGAAGTCAAACAATACTGGTAATAGTCTATACTCCTGCAACAAACTTTAATTCTCGCAGTATTTGCACTTTTTACTAATATTTAGTTTCTTTGTTAGATCAAATTAACTGCCTTCAATTAAGATATTTTATATTCTTCCTTTATTTTAAATTACTGTCTACTCTTTTGTAGGCGTTAATGATATAAAACGAAAAGGAACATGTGCAGTTCGTATAATCTCTTGTTTGTAGAGGCACCAATATTTATTCATAGAGCCGTTTAGTCTCCTTATAAAAGTGCCAAAACTGTTCAAATCATTGCAATTAAAATGTCAGCTATGTAGAAGCAGTAGTTCAAAGTTGTCGTCCTTCATGGTCTCTCTAGGGGTTAACATGCCAGCTTCTGGTTCCCAAGATCGCGGAATCGCGGGCAATGGATTTTTTTCGAGTCTAAAACTGACTTCCTTCAGAAGGGAAGTAATGCCGATGAAAGGCCTTGACCCGAATGTGCTGTTGTGCCATTGGTTACGTTGTTTTAACAGTGACATTGCTATACAATTATAGATGTCTTCAGTAACAAACATCTATTGAACTATGCTATTTGTCGAACTATTATTATGTTGTTGCTGTTATTTTCCTTGTTTACGTTTTTGATGTTGCAGAGGAGCATAACATACAACGACGATGTATGGTTAGAAATATAGGCAATCACTCACAGTTTGAATTCCTTAACAATAGGCAACTTTACTGACTCACCTGTCCCGCAGAGCAACCTTCACCAAAGGCGAAAGTTTCACATATCAACAATACTGTAGAATGAGGGACGAGAAACTAACGCTTCGTCGATTTTTGCTTAGGTCAAAGTGACCGCTCTTCAATTGTGGTAACGTTGATCTGTAAAGTTGACAACAGAACGGTTTGTAATATCTCTTTTCATTAGCTGCGGTTGTGCCGTCGAAAACAAAAGAGAAATGTATCGCGTATGCTTTTGATAATACCATGCCACAGTTCAGCAAAGGTATTCTTAAATAAGGTATCATTTACAGTAATTATCTCCAAGCGGAATGCTATAAAATTACGTTCTTGTCTCTCGAACCGCGTTTTCGGATGACTGAAGTCAAACTGTATAACCTGACCACCATGTTACAATATTCAGAACTATATAGCGTTCCACTCTTAGAAGACAGTATGGAGTTAAATGGGAGATCTCTGTCTCTATCTAGCGCATACAAGTTGTCATTAGCCGCAACCTTTTCTACCCTCGCGCTGTTGCCAGATTCCTAATAGCATGGTATAAATATTCATTTGTTATAAATTTCAGATTTGAACACATTATCCTATGCAGAATTTTTTTCTCTATCAGGTTATATCCTTTTCAGAGTCATTATACATTTCTATAGGCCCAAATTTCTTCAGAAAACGTTTTTTTCAATAGAAGTCCGATATTTGCTGTTTCTATACTCATCACGCACTAACTAACAAACTAACTGCTATATTTTTTTCTTAGGTAGAGTAAACTATAGTGCTACTACCTGCCTACTTTGAATTCTCTATGTTTACCCAGTTAAGTGTTATAATTTTTTAAATTAAATGTTTTCGGAAAATTTTATATCTGTGCACTGCAAAAGTTACACAGTGTGAAACTTTTTTGTTATTGAGTTTACATCAGGGAACCAGCGAGAACAAATGTTGAGGAAGGTTGGAGAAAGTTTTTAAAATAAACCAAAAGGCTGTAACCTCTTTCTTTTATCCAGTAAGGCAAACAAAAGGTATTCATCTATTCAGCGAATTCTCGCGCCAGGCCTGAACAGAAGATAGTATAAGGAGCAGCACTAACATTAGTTCGAAAGAAGCCGTGTGTGTAACTGTGAGCTGTTATTGTGTTATTTGTTTAATATTTTTGTAAATATTTGTAGTTATGGAGGGGGAAGCTAGGAAGAGACGATATGTTGGTAAATTAAGAAGTAAGGAACGTCAAATAATTATGAATGTGTTATTTTTGAAGCAAAATGCGTGTAAGGCGGTAAAAGAAACAGCTAAGGCTATCGGGGGTTCAGAAGCAGTGGTGTGTATGATTAAAAAGGAACTAATGAAAGGACCTCTAAGAACGCCATCGAAAAAGAAAGCAAAAAGGGCGGGACTACACAAAACGATAGGTTAACGCAATATGATTGAATAGTGCAAAGTGAAGTGCGGCGAATTGTTCATTCTTTACAGTTTGCAAATATTCCACCCACGCTGAATTGTCACGGGTCAACAGTGATGAGACCCTACCAAATTTCTCAAGGGCCACTCTTAGTCGGTTCTTACATGATTACGGGGTCCGAATATGAAAGAAGGGTAACAAGTGCATATTAATAGAAAGAGAGGATACCATCAGATGGCGACATAAATATCTAAAAGACGTAAAAAGGTTTAGGGACCAGGGGAAATCAATTGTTTATACAGATGAGTCATTTGTAAATTTAGGTCATACAGTGACAAAGGCGTGCAGGGATTCCAAAGTTAAAAGTGCCCATCTCGTCAAGCAGCAATTGAAGGACTAAGTGCAGGACTCCGGCCACCTCGAGTCGCTCGCGGAGAAAGATTCGCAACTAGTACATGTTGCAACACTGCGCTCCATTTAACGTGTACTGTCTTCTAAGGGTGGAACGCACTTTAGTAACCCTGCGTTACAAACTGTCTAGATATTCATGGAAAAGAACAGCTTCCTGCACTGTATCCACTGAATGATATAATGAATGTATGTACAACCAATGGTACCTACAAAGCTAGGAAAATTTGGTGTTGCATGCAAATCCTAAAAAACTGCAGTGATCTTTGCACCTTCCGCTACTTAACATTACATCATCATCATCATCATCATCATCATCATCATCATCATCATCATCATCATCGTCGTCGTCGTCGTCGTCATTATTCTAGGTTTGAACCCATGGATCCTTTCGTTCCCATCAACCAATATCATGTCTCCATCTCTTCTTTCTTCCTTTGCTTCTTTTACCGATTGGAATGAGTCGGTCACTATTCTAGGAATCTGTCCTTGTTCATCCTCTGTACATGTTGTCTCCAGTTTTCTATATTCTGTTTAATCCTTTCTATTAGGTTAAATACGTTCCATTCTTGTCTTGTTTCTTCATTTGTGGGGCCCAGTTGTCGACGAGCCCTTAAACACCACCCACGCACCCACCCACCCATCCTCTTCATTTGTTTTACAATCTTTAGGGAGTATCCAGCCACTGATCTTAAAATTCTCATTTCTACTGATTCAGTTTTTGATTTCTGTTTAGTGTCCATGTTTCACTTGAATACAGTAGTACAGGAACTACCATTGTTATAAATCTTAATTTGGTTTCTCTTCCAATTTTCCTTCTAAGGACATTTTTATTGTGCCACACATGAGACTGAATTTATTTAATTTCTTCCCAATATCTTTCTCTTCTAATACAGCGATTAATTTTGATCCCAAGTAGTTAAACCTTGCCACCTATTGTATAATATTTTTATTTATTACAATTTTGCTTCTAACATGCTCCTTTCCTTTAAATGCTAAAACTCTGGTTTTATTTGTAGATATTTTTAAATGTTAAGATTTTAATGTTTTGCTTAATATATGCATTTTCATGTGTACGGCATGCTCTGACTCCTCAATAAGTACTTGGTCGTCTGCATATAATATAGTGTCCCTCAAGGTCGCGGGTTCAAATCCGGCTCAGACCGATGGTTTTTTAGTGTGCTTAAAAACGACAGCTCCTTGTCAGTAGATTTACTGGCATTTACTGCGGGACAAAATTCCGGCACACCGGTGACGCAGATATGATCCTGGCAATTGACAGCGTCGTTAAACAACAAAATAATCTTTAATTTTAATTGTTTGTCCATAAACACTAAAATACTTACTAAAACTACTCTGCCCGTTACTGAAGGCATCGTCTACATAGAGATTAAATAAAATTGGGAACAGTCGGCATCCTTGTTTAACTCCTTGATCTATTTTTAATGTGCGGTTACTAATATTTTTTATTCCATTAATTTTTATAATAGTTAGCATGTACATTCCCTTTATTATTTCTACTAAATATGCTGGTACTCCTTTCTTTTCGATTATATCCCACAAATCATTCCACTGTACACAGTCGAAGGCCTTCTTATAATCTATGAACAATATATGTGTTTCCAAATCATGTTCTCGTCTTTTTTTCTATTATTTGTCGCAGAGTATGTTGGAGGATTAAACTTAACATCACGCAAAAGTAATTGAATGTAAAATCTGCATAAAGGTTTACACCGCTGTTTTCTCCGGTGCTCCTACAAGGAAGTTATGACTCAGTGTAGTTGCTTACTCACTAGGGATTCTTTCAATAGGAGCAAGGTACTTGTGCGCGAATAGAACAAACAAGGTGATTATAAAGTATACGTGGTATACCTCACAGTGGTTAACACTTGGCAGGCGCTAATTGTAACTTGTTAGTGTAGCCTGGTGCTTCTCTTCAGCTACTGGTGCTCGGCTTCTGGAAGTTCACTTCAGCTCAACGGTACTGTGCGAACTTCTCTACGTGGACGTTCCCCATACCTGAAGAAACTCAGGTTCTCACGCCGATGTAGAAATAAGTTTAACTACGAAACCGAATAAACATTCAATGGAAACTTTCCTTTCAGAAATACAGGTCTTAGAAGGTAGACTTTTTTTCCGTCTGCATCGCTACTGAAATATGTTTGTTTGGAAAAATAAACTGCTTTTATTTTCTACTAAATAGAACAGAAAACCTTTGATAAAAATAATAAAAGCCTTGTTATACGAGTAATTAGGTAATATAAGTTATCAAAAACATGCCTGCTTCATATTTTTTATTATTAAGATATTGTTCAAATGTGTTTCATGAATTTTGTTGTACTTAAATGTATTAATCATTTTGAAGTTACATAACTTGTGTACCGAGTGGGTTGGCACAGGCGGTCACGTCTGCGATCCGCATTCGGGAGGTTGCGTGTTCGATCCCCGCAGCCACGCACTATGACATGGGTTTTTCCGTGATTTCCCCATGTCACTTAGGCGAGTGCTGGGGTACTTTGTTTCATATCACTGTTTCCTTTCCATCATTTCATTTTCTCATCTTTCTGGTGTACTCTCAGGAGTGTAGTGTTGGCAATGCCGGGCAGATGGTGCGGATGATTGCGCATTTTAACTGCTGTTCTCGGCGCTAGGTGGCGTTTGGCCGGCCTTGTCCTCCGTTGGCGGGAGGGACGTTTAGTGCGACACCGAAACCGCGGTGTGATGGCTGCTTGGCGGAGCCTGGCGCCGATATGACGAGATCTCAGCACTTGTTAGGGACTTCCGCGCATCTCTGTGGTCTGTCTAGCTGCGACCCTATGTGGAACCTTGGGTTCCCTCATTTCATCCCTGCCTTCGGGGAGGGTTTGAAGTGAGCGAACTGTACTCTGCGTCTGTATCCTTTACTTTTAACCTTTACATAACTTGTGTAAATATCGTATTTTCTACGACTGTAAGTATGTGATGAAACACATGTCCGGAAAAATTACCAAAAGTACCGTAACCACAAAATACACATAAATTGCAAACCGTCATTAATAATTACTGTCAGTGTAAAAGCTCAGTTCACTTATTAACATAACCAAAGAGAAATAACAGGCAGGACCACTTATTGACATTACCATAAGAACAGTTGCTATGTACAGATAAATTTTTTCAGGAAGAAGCTAACTAGTTGACCATATACAATCTACATATACGACAAAGAAACATAATGCTTATATATTTCCGGGCACACGCGATAAAAAGAAAATTTCATAAAAGAGGTAGTGAATTTGGCGGCTCCGTGGCCGAGCGGTTAGACCGTTCGCCTACCACTAGGCGGCCCGGATTCAATCCGCATGAGGTATTCGTGATGAACCAAGTGGCATCAGGCCAGGTTTTCTCCGGGTTCTCCGGTTTCCCCCTCAACTCATTCCACTAATTGCTACATTATCACCCAGCATTTCTTATCATCCTCTTCCCCACTATCATACCTGGTGCTTGACTGATCACCCGCTTCACTCTGTCCGGTCCACAGGCTCCTGTGATCCCCGACAGGTGTCTGACCTTAGGCACAGGCTTGCAAGTCCTAGGGGGTGTAAGTCCTACATAAGAGGAGGGTAATCAGGTAAAAAGGAAGGACATTGAAATATAAATATATAGCAAATTACAATTATGAAAATTTTTAAAAAATAACAGAATTTTGAATGGAGTAATATTTAATAATTTTGACTTTCCATACCACATAAATCCTGCCTAACGCTACACTGCCTCTTCAAAATTAAAATTTAGAAACAAAACAAGGACTTTCTCAAAGGTATCCTAGTAGTCATAGCATTTTTAGATCCTTAAAAACCAATTTTAGGTGACTCAAATAGGCTCTAAAATTAACAAAATAGTTGCCAAAAATACAGTGCTAGACACCTAAAAATGCATTTTCAAGCTGGATATCTGATTTCATTTGTTTGTAATGCAGTCGTATTTTCACTCAAGTGTTGTTTGCGAAGGACAATATATCTTCAGAATAGCAATGTAAAAGGATTGTTTGAAATGTATTTGAAAAAGTAAAAGAGAAAATATGGAAAATTGTTGCGAGCGTACATATGAATATCATAAAGGGGATGAGGATGAAAAAGAAAGGAAATACACCATTGACTCTTATTACCTTTTGGAAGAGCTTTCTGCCGTACTGTAGTCGCAGATCAATGCCAAAGAACAAAAAAGAACCTTGATGGGAGGAGTATTCTGTCTCTCTTTCTACAAAAAGACTGAATCTACCTCCTTTAGTGCTAAAATAAACTATTTTTTTCTCAGAACGTCGCATTGCTACAATGAAAATATTATGAAGTCCTTGAATCAAGCTAACCCCATGATATCAATGCTTTATCCTTCATTGCTGTATCACAAAATGAAATAACGCTAATGGTAAAAAGGCACATTTAAGCTCTAATAACTTAAAATAGACATAAGTGTTCAAAATTGGCATTTATAGGCGCCGAAAAACTATTTCCATACATACCTATATATTTTAATTAAAATATGAAGATATTCAATTAGTTTCTATAGTTAGAAGTGGAGTATAAGGGTAGATAAAATGACAAATTAAATTAAGTGCGTCGTTTTTTTAAAATTGGATAAAAGAAGTAAGGAAAATTCGTGTGAAGGGAAAATGAGGAAAAGGAAAAAAAATAGGGAGTGAACATTATAGATAGTAGGTTACAAGGACATGGATAAAAAAAGGGGAAGAGAAAGAATGAAGAGAGGGGAGGTAAGGAAAAAAAGAGATATAGGACAAGCAGAAGTAAAAAATAGAGATTTTAAATAAATAATATTACCAAAGTTGAGCATAATATAAGCACCTCCACCACAAGATATAAATGTATACAATGCATTACAGAGTTCTGTCCAAGAGGTTCCTAAGGGTTCCTAAGTTCAAGGACAGTCCAAAATGTATAACATTAAACAAATATATAAAGTCGTTCAAATTTATTTAGCTTCACTTTATTCGTGGACTTAAAAATAGACACGTGCTCTAAAATCCGAGGTCTAGTTATAATACATTCGCAAATATTCTTAAGATATTTAACAAGATTTTAGACAGTTCTGATCAAGCAGTTTTAACCTCTACCTAAACTAGCTGCAAATAGCCGTCTACAGATTATTTTCGTTACGTCCGGCTGCTCTAAGTTATCAGGCCAATATGCCGAAACGGCATTAAATTCTCCAACTTAAGTACTTACAATATAGTAAGTCGCCATTAAGGTATGTTATCTCAGAGTAAATTGCGATCTCCTTGTGTGGTTTGCCGTAAAAATGCGAGTGAGTTGTTGAATTTAATGTCGTGTCGGAATATTGGCCATGGTAGCTTAGTGGTTAGAGCAGACGGACGGAAACCGGCAGATCTGTGTTTCAAGTCCCGGTCATGGCATTGTATTTTTTAGTCTCACTCTACCCTTTCAAACCTGTCCTACACACTGCTATTGTGTGGGGACAAATACAGTTTATATAGTTATCTTCTGCGGATGACTTGCAGTTTAAATGTCCGAAAATTTCCGTCCAGTGATGCTAAAAGCGGCTATCAGTTGGTACTAGGAGAAAAGATTATTATATCAACATAACTTGAAAATGAAAATGTTTCCAAAAGTCATTGTTCTCGTTTTGTGTTTCAGATCCTGTTTTCTACGGTCACGACGGTAATGATAACCTAAACTGAACCTTGAACACAGCTGCAGTAGAAGAGAACGAAGTCCCTGAACGGTGCTGAACCTTGCCGTTGACTGCAGGAAGAGCACAACGACCCAATAGATGCAGCAAGCGCAGAATTTAACATGCGAGTTATTTTAATGGCACACTTGTCTTTGTTCTTGCAATGTTAGTGGCTTCAGTGGCAAACAAGAAAAACTACATAAAGTGACTAGGTCAAATGCAGATATTGTTACATTTTCTTCTTTTGTTTTTCAGATTGATTACTGTTTATTCTGACTTATCTTAAATTTCCGCTGCCCTCCTCTTCGCATACGATTCATATTCAGATATTTAACAGTGTAATCCATCTTCTGGAGCAACAAAATATATCCTGTAATCTTTTGAAGTTGATTTAAAATTGCTGTAAGCAGCCTAACGCTGCAATGGACCATTATGTAAAATTATAGGAGCTTTCGACAGCATAAGTCTACCAAGAGTGAAAGTTTATAATTACGAGTTGGGTTTTGTTCCAAAAGGGTATATGAATAACAATAATAATTGCCAAATATGGTAATAAAACCTCTTGTATAAACACAAATCTAATGAACCTAATCTCAGAAGAAAGAGAAAATTAATTCCTACAGTAACAGAATAAAATACAAAAGCGATATACGATTGTTCGAATCCAGAACTTTCATTTTGTGTTTATAATTTGTCATACTCTGTATATAATAGCATAAAAGTAGATAATTGTTCAGTGACCCTTCCACCTGACTAGCATTGGTGTGAAACGAGTGAGCCTGCTTTATCACTGCTATAAAAGGCGATAGGGACACTCGTTGTTTCAATGAAATAGGTCCTTACCTGGTCCATATGTAATACATCTTTATTGGATGGCTAACGCATGATGGGAATACTAATATTAGAGCCTCGTAAGTCCTTTAATTATTAACCAGAAGGAACACTGAGATGAGTGGTAATTCAACGCGATGTATGAGAGAAAATAAGAACATATTTAAGTAATATCGTTTCAATTCCAAAGTTCTCTGTTTAGCACCATAAAGATAATTTTGTGTTTTATGTAATGAAATTTAATCTACGAAATAGTGTATTGCTTAAAACCCATCTTGGAATATTGTGTATTCATCCTCGTTGCTTCTTAAGATTTAATGACACATCTCTCAGCGAACTCTAGAATTGCATTCTTGAACGTAGAGCACTGGCTGAATATAGATATATAGTGCGATAATACGAATGAATTGGGGGTGTGGTCTGTTCGGACTCGGATATGCTCTGATTATCCGAAAAACGAAAAAAAGGTATACAAATTCAGCTATAGGATTATCAACTACAAGGTAACGTAGCATAGCGATCTGAGGAAGTTGTAATGACAGTGTATTCAACATAATGACAAGGTATTCTTTTGACCTGTGAACATAATCGATCGCATGCAATAGTGGCAGTATGGAGGTAGTTCACTTTACTTCGCTATTATTGGTGGTCATTCTACGTATCCTTTTCACTCATAAATTAATATACTATATACATTTGTGCTTTACCGTGCATTACATCAGTCAAACGAAAACTTAGTTCCTGTACGTTAAAAGAAAAACTGGAACAACTTAACAAAGGGGAAAGTGCTACAAAATTGGCTATAGAATATGGATTTTGCATTCGGATTATCTGGAATTTCGGATTTACGGAGTTCGGATTAGCGAGGTTCTACTGTATTCACAAAGGAGAATATATTACACAGTGTTCGTTTAAGGCTCGTCATACAGAAAGCCAATTTTGCCAATACAAATCCCTACTTTAGCCATTAAACTTCCTCTAACTTCCAAACAACCCCACCTAATTTTGCTATCAAACACTTCTTCTGAAATGTCGCTTTAAAATGTCTTGCCTTTAAATTAATCTCTTAAAGTTTTTACTATCCTAGCATAAGCTAAAGGTTGCTAATTAAATGTTAAAGTTTAATATTTTTTCCTCCAGGTTTAATTTCCATCATTTTACTGTCGTTGATTTCAAAGTTCGATAACTTTCAATCTATGTAATCAAAAAATATAAGTTGCAATTATTCATTAGATATAGTTTTTCCCCATTTCTATAGCTCCCATTAACAACTAAGGTCATAACGAGGCCTCTTGACTAAAATTTTGATAGGGTACTACAGGTTTTCTCGTTTTTAGCCCATTGTGATACGCACTCTTACATCCACACTCTTTCGAGGTTAGGGAATAATCCTAATTAAAGAAATCTTACCGCTCGGCGGAGAATCAAATCCCGGACCACTCGACCACGGAGGCAGTCTGGTATAAATATTATGAACAGTTAATGCAGGGAATTATATGTAAAAGTTCCAAGCAGAGGGTGGAGCCCCAAGTTTCTCTCCCAGACCACGCCTCCCCCTGGATATACTAAGTCTGGATTCTGCGCCTTGAGCCTTGGCCAACTCCAGCAGTTCCAATATCTTAGCCTTCTGACTGCAGATTCAAACAAAAGGGCAGCGTAAGGCGGGTATAAATTATCATAGGTGAATCCCACGAGCGGATACGAGTTTATCGGTAGATTCCCCAGTGCAAAGCACAAACAAATTTCTCTAATGAAACTCTAAACTTCAAGTGGGACTTAAGACTATCCCATGAATAAATACAATAGATTATATTTATTCGTTAAAAATCAAATCATCATTGGTCAGCTGTGGGAACACGGCATGAACAATTGAATGTGTTACGCTGCAAACGCTGGGAAAGTAACCTCAAAATAAAATGAAATTGGCAGTGGGGTGTTTTACACGTCGCAATAATGTATTCGTTGCATTGGAACACTGACAAGAACTGAGGGAACTCTCAATTTTGTATAAACCCATTACTGTAAGTTAAGCATATTCACATATTGACTTTCTATCTCCGATACTCATTCACCATTTTGATTTAGAATGAACCCAAAGATTTACTTCTCTCTTTCTTCTGTTCCCACATCCCTTGAGTTAAGCTCAGATCATATCTTGCTTGGTCTACCTATGACTTTCGACTTAACGCAAACATTCTGTCTATTCAGTTGGTATTCATGATACGTTGTAGCGCAAGGTGCTGCGCATGCACCTAAGCTGCCCCTTTTAGGGTTCAGGCTAAGAAAAAATACAGAAAGAAGAAGAAAAGTAAGCAGGCTTGCATTCTCTTCCAACATTACTTGATACTTACAACCTTACAAACTAACCGAGCGAGATGGCTCCTCGATAAGGTGTGAGGCTCGCATTCTGGGGTCGTGGGTTCGATTCCCGTGGCCACATTCCTGACCCTTGGGTTTTTTTTTTTTTTTTTTTTTTTTTTTTTTTTTTTTTTTTTTTTTTTTTTTTTTTTTTTTTTTTTTCGGTGGTTTTCTCGGGTCGCCAGGCGAATACTGTAAAGGACAACTGCATCGTCCGTATTTCCATTTCGTTTCATTAATAATTTCATTTATCATTCATCCCGTTGGTTCTTTCAGGTTCGCAAGCGTCAGCGAAGGCGTTAGGTGCAGCTTGGTAAGGATGATATACGCAGAGGGACCCTTTCCGTCCCTCGTTGTCCCTGGGATCCGGGTGGAAAAGGGGGCGGCATCTGGGGGCGTTGGATCCGCGCCGATATCCCCCTGAGTTGGCCCCGAAAGACCTAAAGACTTCGAGGTGTCGTCAAACTTGGGAAACCTTAGGGATCTCTGTCAATGTCTGTGCCGTTAGTCTGGATCTGGCCTCCCGGTGTCTCCTCTCACTTCATTCTACCTCCAGGGGGTGCCTCCTTGGGGGCATAGGTACAATAAGCTTAGCTTCAATGCCGAACCCCTCCCTATCTTTCCTATTACTATTACCAATTAAATGCACAACAAAGATAATTAAACAACGAAAATTCTTATAACACATTAAAGAAAAATATAGATATGTTCGAACTGCCCACCATTTCGCTTTAATATACTTTCACCTCTCTTTCTATCTCTCTTTGTCTCTCTCTCACTCTCTCTCTCTCTACCTCTACCTCTCTCTCTCTCTCTCTTTCCCTTTCACTGAGACATACTCTTTCATGAGAGCCTCCTGATTGCAGAAAGGAAAGGAATGGAATTTGGAAAATCCCCAAATTGAATAAAATGGTATTTTGGGGTTAAATTTTCACTCCGTGCTCTCTGCAGAAAAAGCCTTGCTTATTGAATTTTAAAATGTTAAATGTATGCACAGTTGCAAAGCCACTGAATCCTTCAGCATTGCAAGATACAAGACATAGGAATGAGATTGCTGCCATCTAATGGAGGAATATCGTACGTTATGAAACGTTCACTTCGAAAAGAGTTCGTCATGGTATAAGCAATCAATATTGTATTTTGTATATTGACAAATAGATTTGTAAAATTAAACGTCGCTCAGTATAGTATACGATTTTCTTCTGTACAAAGCTGTTGTCTAAATAATAGGCTCTCGAAAGCAAGATTACCATTAACCATTTCAAAAGGGTAGAGCCTTGGTTTTAGTATAATCAAAGGCTGGGGTAACCCCAGCAATGGTTAAAACAGAAAAGATTTTATTTTCTAAAGCAAGCTATACCTATGTATTTCCAAGAAGTATACTCTCTCTTATCCCAAGAGTGACTAGTGGTATCACACAAGTATATTCTGTGGTTACAGTGATTAAAAACATGAGTTTGTTATCATACTAGTGGAAATTAGCAAATAATGCGTGTGCTCAAATAAAATATATCACCTTTTATTGCTTGATTCTTTTTAATTATTGTTCATTTGTATGTTTATTTAGCATCAGAGGAAAAGTTCAATTTTCTTCCAAGATATTGTTCAATTGCCAATAGTTTTGTGTAGGTATTTCATCATTAATGACAAAGTTATTTTGGAACATAATATTGTTTTGGAACATGAGATGAGCCAGCAATATACAGTGTTTAAAATATTTCTTCAATAAAAAATATAGGATGAAGGGAATTCATTACCATCCAAATACGAGTTACACAGAGTTATTTTACAAAGTGATAGCCAGTGATATGAGGATTAAAAGCGCCAAAAATTGTTCCAGCATAGGTGCAAATAAACAATTTTCGAAATAAGTTGTTCCTCGTTAGGATTCACAAGTTATGCGGCCAATAGTCTCGTTTAGCAACAATTGACATCGTGTTTGATATTTGGCGAGAGTTTCTATTTCAATTGGAAGCTAAGATATTGTAAAGGGAAAGAATGTGCATATTTAGGCGTTCAGTAAGGGGTGACAATTTGGTACAGTTGAGATACCACCTGCAAAAACAAAGGAAACGCAGTTGTTTGTTCCTTCTCTATCTATTTGTCTCTCGTTTGTTATCACAAGAATGTATGAACTTGATCACATCAGTATAGTGGTGTTTTAAGTATCTAATTCAAAAATTATCTTCAGTCAAACAGAGCTTCATAACCAAATTGGTATTAGAAAAATTCTTCCATTCACTCGTAGCAAAGAATGGCCACATAAATTATGGGACTGAATTCTCTTCCATTCATATACATTATATACATAATCAGGAAGAGAAAATTGTTCTGGTGTCACTACTTAATCTATCTGGTAATTAATTCATTTAATACATAAATATACATTGCTCAAAATAATTAGAGGGATAAGATTTTGTTGGAGTGTAGTACTTTTCCAGTTTGTAATGAAGATGTACATACTACATATTATTGTTCGGACATGCTTAATTGAAATATGCAATACACCATGACAGCTTTTAAAGTCATGGACTGCTGACAATATTACAATATATTCCGTTATAGGTATTGAAAATTGAACTGGGTTGTGTATAGAGTGTAACGTTAAAGGAGTATTGCATCTTTCTACAGCTTTTTTACATTCAATAAGTTTAAAATAAGGTACAGCTTGTCTAAAACGTCGTGACACTTTGTATGCGCGAGTGAGGAGAAATGCGAAAAACGGTGAGAGTGGGGGAGGAGGGAGAGCAAGTGACTTGAAGATTACCAGAAATTTGAGGGTGGTGACATATACAACGTATGAACTTATCACTCTCACCCAACTGGAAGACTGCCCCCCCCCACTTCTCTTTTATGCAAATGGACTTCTCAGTGCTGTTACACATCCTTGTTTCGGGAGTGGCGAAATGTCAGGACGTTTCAGACAAGCTGTACCTATCCGAAGCTGAAGTTGTTCGAGCGCTCACATTGATATAGGAAGGTTGGACAGTTCGAGCAGTGGCTAGAGAGATCAATGTTGCTTCATCTGTTATTGGAAGGACCTGGAAAAAATTTATTGAAACTGGCAGTTATACTAAGAAGACCAGGCCAGGTTCCAAAACGTAAAACATCGACTAGAGATGACCGATACGTGGTCAATTGCGCTCTTCAGCGACGCATTGCCACTGCTAGAGACAATCTAAATAACCTGAGGGCGGCAACTGGTGTTATTGTCAGTGATCAGACAATATGAAACAGGTTTCGAGAGGAGGGATTAAGACCACGGAGACTTTGAAAGTTCCCTCGATTGAGAGGGATGGTAGATCGATTAAGGTTTGCTCAACAGCATAGTAACCGGCAGCTTCGTCACTGGTGCAATGTAATATTCACAGATGGATCTCGCTTTCGTTTAACACAGTGTGATGAACGTCTGTGTGTTTATTGTCGTCGTGGTGAGCGTTATGATGAAGCTAGAGTCCAAGTAATTGACAGACAGGTTTGGCTCTGGGTCAGTCATGATGTGGGATGGCATCAGTATAGACGTAAAACCGATCTTGTGGTAGTCAGAGGACGACAAAATGCTGCCAGGTATATGGCTGATATTGTACTAGAACATGTTATGCCTGTTGCAGTTGGGACGGGTCCCGAGTTTGTATTGCAGCAAGACAATGCTAGAATCCATACAGCTTGGTGCCACTATGGCCACCTTACAGAATCTCCAGATACAGACATGAATAAACCTGCTACGGGTGCAGACCTCAATACTATTGGGCATTTGTGGGATATGTCAGAACGTAATGCCTGGAAGCGTCCTATAGCTCCTCAGACTCTTCAAGAGCTTGCGGATGTCCTCACTCTACAATGGAATAGCATTTCACAAAGAGGCGTGTGAAGGTTAATGAAAAGCATGCCTCGAAGGTATTCAGCAATAAGACCATACAAGATAGTGAAACGACTTCTTTTGTTATTCTTTTGATTCAGTGGAAGTATCGTCCATTATTGTTTTATATACTGTGCTTAATGCTGCTTACAGCAACCAAGTTAAACATGATTTTTGTAATTGTTAAATAGCTATTCAAGAAAACAATTCCTGTACGATCAGAATAAATTCCACTACAAAAATACACTGGAGCAAAATCTTGTCCATCTAATTATTTTGAGCAGTACATTTTGTCTATTTCCAAAATATTACCTGGCCAAGACGAGTGGATCTTGTTAGTGCTGTGTTGTGCAGCGGCTACCCAAGTTACGCACATGTCACTGAGCAGTTGAACATTATTTTGCGGCTCCACTCGCCTCGGCCAAATTATATTCGTTTAACAATCCACGAAGCATATAATGACACAAACTGGTGATTGTATGTCTAAGATATTGTATAATATATTGTGTAATGTACGTTGAACGAATTTATAATGTGTTATAATAATAGTGCCGGTTAGAATATAAGAAAAGATATTTTGTTTTGTAATCAAAATATCACTTATAAAATGCATCAAAAATATGAGCACATCTCTGATATTTGCATTGCACTCTTATACAGCGTATTTACAAATGAAAGAGTAGATTTTAATTTTATATTGCGGAAAAACTATCAAAGATAGAAACACATTGCGCATGTCTCTGGGTAAAGGAAGGTTCAAAGTTTGGTCGCAGCTGCGCTGTTGTTTATATTAACATGGAGCACTACAGGAAAAAGCATTTTGTGGCTTAGAATTTGCAAGCTCTGCAGCTGTCAATTCCATAAGGAGGGAACAGTTAGTACGTGTGCGGAATGAAATGGAATTCCGTCTCGATGTTTCTCTGCAACAGGTGGCGCTCATGTTCAGTGTATAGTGCCTGAATAAAACTTTGAACCTTCCTCTATCCAATGCCACGCACAGTGTGTTTCTATCTTTGATAGTAATACAACATTGAAATCTGCTCTTTCATTTTTAAACACGCTGTATTTGGAACCTGAAGTTCTTTTGGATAATTATATTTTGCAGAGTTTCTCAAAACTAACGCATTGCTTTAGCTACAGTTATTTAAAGAGATTGCTGAGACACTACAACTCCATTTTCTTCAAAGTATCTATTTGGTAAATACAGAATTGTTTCAGTAATTTTAGCATAAGCTATGACAAAAGAAAAACCTTTAATCAATATCTTTTCCTCGCATTTTCATACAAAAGGTGCGTATATTAAGTACATCCTGGAAAAAATTGCTTATTTAATTTGATTTTACTGTGAGCAAAAGAAACGATGTTTAAAATTAAATAAATAAATAAATAAATAAATAAATAAATAAGTTAAGTACCAGGATTATTTCAGTAATGACATCAATTGCAATAACTTAAAGGGTAAACAAAATTATTTTGTTGTTCAAAAGTTCCTTTATTTTCAATTTAACAGTCCCTAAGTATGACACAAATTCATTCTGAATATTGCAAAAACTATTAGTGATATGTCTCTACATCCCATCATTATTTGACCTTCAATTCGTCCATGTCACTAGGCCTCATAGCAAAAATCTTGTGTGTCAGATAAATTCATAAACGAAATCAAAGTTGAAAGCTTCTTAAAATGAAGCACTTCCTTATTTACATAAGGCGTTCCTTTTGAGAAAGCTTGTATATCTTATCTATAAGAACGGCATTTTTTAAATTTGTTTAAAACGCTAAATTTATACTTTTATTCTGTGTCACTAGGCAGCTCATTTTATGAGTCAGGCTATTAAATAAATAAATCAATCAATCAATAAATCATAGCATAGAAAACAATGCAAAGATGCAGAAAGCTACAATCATAGCATAATTATTGGCTTTGAGTAATAATGTAACTTCATACTTCTATTAGCGATTTATTTTAAATTAATGTAGGTAAAAACATTCCAAGACATATTTAATTAGTTTGGGATGCTTAGATTTTAAATGTTAGGTAACAATCAAATGAACTCTCCAACCTTAACTGTGTTCAGTGTAGAAAAGTTAAAACAGTGAATAATATTACATTGTTGTTTACATGTGAAGCCATGTCTTCAGTAAAGATGGCACTAACTCTTTAAGTTGATTTGACTTAAAATGTTCTTTGTCTAAAGTATTTAAGAGAACATAAGAAAGCTTGTGTGTTATCATTAGTGGCAAATGTAATTTTGAGAAGCCGATCATCTGTTTCACCTCGGTTTGTGATTAAATATGTTATCAAAATTGAACTTGGCTATACGAATAAGTATTTTACATAACTATACATATATATTTTTGTGAGCTCAGGATTGGTTGAGGCGAATCGTCATTGGATGTTGTGTGTAGAAAGAACTTCAACTTATCTGATAGTGTGAAAGGTTTTGGACGTGTGGAATGAACTGAAATGGTTACATCGTAGTATAGAAGCGAGTCGCTTTGATGATAATCATATGAACCAAAAGGAAACTTAACTATACAAAAAAATGTTTCAAATCCCTATGAAGACCAGAATCAACAATTGTTTTAAAAGAAGAAAAGAAAACACGAAGAAAATACCTGTAGATATTAGTAAAATATTGTACAAACATTAATTCTTGCATCTGGTGTTTTATTTATGGACTTCATAGTTATAAGAAAGCTTTAAAATTAAAAACTAAAGAATAAAATTAAATTTAAACTTGACATGCCATGAAAAACATGATATTTACGGGATGTAATGATAAAAAAGAAAATATGAACAGACTTTCACTGTATACGTTACCTCTAGGGTAATATTTTGTGTCAGTTGTGTATGCGCAGAAATCCAAGGACGCAAAATCTGATGTTGTGAATCAAACTGTTTTAGTGGCAAGAGTTTTGTGGTTTCATGTTTCATCGTAATGTTTTGCAAAACTGGGTTTTGTGCAATAAAGTGTGTACATAAACAAATATACTGATGTTTATGCCAGCAATAGGTGTTTTAAAACCTCCCTTGTTGAACTTTACGTTTGCTTTGTTGTTGAAATAGTTTAATGGAACTCCCAAGCTACCTAAGTTTAATCCTTTTCTTCCTCTCCGCTAAGAATTAGAATCCAGATATCTGCCACTATGTTTTATCTCACTTCTTTTGTATCCAAGTGCTCAAAAACTATTACTTTCTCTATTACTTACCTATACTAAATAAAAGCACTGAATTCCACCCAAAAATCCGATACCCGAGATTTCACCGAAAATGCATGTTCTGAGGCTCCATAAATCCCACACTCCAAACTACCCTTTACATGGAAAATGTTTCGATCTTTCTTATTTTCTCAAAAATTACTCTAAGGATTTTGTTTTAAATACCTCATGTTTAAGATATTTGCGTCATGAATTAAATGTATATACGTATTTGAATTTTCTGGGAATGGCGTGTGAACTATTCGTTCTTGATGAAATTTTATAACATATAAACCGCAAGAGATAGCCAAAAACTTCCTGTACAAAAAATTTAGATTTCGTTAAGCCACACAACTTGTTTTCAATAAAAATTGTTTGACTTAACCATTTCCGAGTCTTTATTATTGGTTAACTCACTGCTGTATATGCTGCTATTGTCTATCATTACAGATTACAGATTGTAAATTGTCGTAACAAAATCCATGCCAATATAAGGGCACGTAATGTTTCATTGATATTTGTTCGTTTGTAGCTATTTGTATTTTGTTATTATTTTAGTCATCGTTGTTATTTATGTTTGTAGTTATTATTATTATTATTATTATTATTATTATTATTATTATTATTATTATTATTATTATTATTATTATTATTATTATTATTATTATTATTATTATTATTATTATTATTATTATTATTATTATTATTATTATTAATTATTATCTATTATTATTTATTATTATTAATTATTAATTATTTTATTGTTATTGTTGTTATTGTTATTATTATTATTATTATTATTATTATTATTATTATTATTATTATTATTATTATTATTATTATTATTATTATCCCCATTATTAATTTTATTAGTTTTATTATTTTTTTTGTAATTATTACTAATATGATCATAATGAATAGCATTACTATCAAAATTATTAGTTTTATTTTAACTAGTTTTAGTGTTATGATTATCATCATATGAATATTGATATTTTTGTTATTTTATATTATTATGCTACTATTTTCATAATCAACTACAATAACAATAATAATGAATAATGAATAATAAATAATAATAAAAATAAACTAATGAAATTAATAATATTAATAATATAAGTCATTTAGTCATACAATAATATAACTGCAAAAAAATAACGATAATTAAAAGTAATAATAATAATAATAATACAATTAATAACAGTAGTAACAAACGAACAAGTATGAATAAAACATTACGTGCGCTCATGTTTATATGGATTTTGTTACAACAATTTACAATCGTAATCCGTGATGTTAGATAATAGCAGCACATGCACCAGTGAGTTTATTCCCTGGAAAATAAGGTCCTTGTAAGTAAAGTAGAAAATAGTCTAAGACTGTTCTTGTCTATTATCACGGACTACACACGATAGTTCAAACTTGTCCTTTCTTATAAGCAGAACAAAGTTCGCTACCGCCACTGGTACGCGCTTGTTACGAATTACGCCGTCGAGTTCTTCAGCTCTCACGAAGGGTTATCTACACACCAAAGACAGCTTGCGTGGGCCACCTGATATAATTACTACGAAAATAAACAAAGATGGTATTATCATCATTATCACCTTTGATAATAAAAGATATATAAGATGTAGCTTTATTTAAATTAAAGAAAGAAAGAGATAGAGAATTTCTAGTTTTGAAAATGTTGCTAAACAGTAAAAGTTGCTGTTACAGTTTTTACAAAATTTGGTATACACTTGCACATGTTTATACAACAAATTTACATATTTTCACACTAATTCATTGAATAAACTATTTTTATCAATTTTTTTATAAATTAAATATAGAGAATTGGTACTCAACAATCAAATCGGTGAATCCAAAAATACGATGTCGCATCTCTTGTTTTAACCTTATGTTTACACCATTTTAATACCAAAAGACATGCATATTGATTCCTAGATACGAGAGCTGGAAAGAAATAAGTGGCAACATATAAATATTGTGTGAACCACATATTTAATGTTCAATCATGATATTTTTACAGGCATTCTGCCACATGTTCCACCCATTGCCAGATATGGGGAAGTCGCAGTGTAAGAGCAGAAGTGCTGTCTTTGGTGATGTCTACAACAGTGCCCTATAGCACGAAGTATGGCCTCTATGGTGCGGAAACATATCCCTCGCAGTGGTTCTTTCATCTTAGGATACAGGTGAAAGCCATACGTACTCATGTCTGGTGAATAGGATGGGTGCTCTAGAACCTCCCATCCCCATCGTGCAAATAGGTTCTGTAAAGCTGCTACGTTGTGATTACGGATATTGTCCTGCGAAGATGATGCTTCTGATGATATCTACATGCAGCAAAGATTGAATCAATTCAATGACGCTGTTTTCTATCCCATGTTGACCTCCACCAGGTTCCTGACGTACGTTATCACGGCCTGCACGAAAAGCTGCAACCCAACTTGCCACAGTCTGATACAGCATAGCCTCATTCCCACATGCCTCACATAGCCCAGAGTGACATTCACCGGCCTTTTTTTTTTTTTTTTTTTTTTTTTTCACGGGCCACTTCGATCTTTATTTATTTCCAAGTTTCCTCCGTGTTCTCCAGTTTACCCCGCCAACTCATTCCACGGTGCTCCATCTTTGTTCCATATATCATCCGTGTCACCGCCTGCGGTGCCGCAATAAAAGCGGGCGTTAAGCACTACCAAAAAAATCACTGTGCGGAGATAAAACAGTGTTGCCACTTATTTCTTTCCAGTCCTCGTGGAGTGGACACTAAAATAACAGTTATTTCTCTTCCTAAACACTTTGTTCCAAGCAAAAGTTTCTTGTAGCTACCAAAAGCACATTACTACATGCTGAGTTTTGTAAAAGCAAGAACATTTCTGCTTGTAACGCAGTAGCTAGAGAGGAAGACGATCGCCTAATACTATTGTAACTGTATTTAGAACAATGCTGTATGGAGCCATAAAATCTGTATTCACTTAGTTCATGAGACGAATAAAGGAGAAAATGCTCTCCAGAATTTCTGAAAACGAGAAGGATGATTTCAAGTATCATTAAATTATTTTCGGGAGACGTACAATTTCATGGTCTTTCCGGTTATATTGACATTGCAGGTGAATTATCTCGTATTCACATCTACCAACTTAACTGACCATCCTGTATTTATTTTTAAGGCCTAGGTTGCTGGCATTTTCATACCCTTAAACTTAATATTTTGATTAATACATAATACCTAGGGCGTCTCTATGCAGAGGTTACTCTCATCGCCCGGCCGTTGCGTTCTCCAGCCGCCGCCAAGGCCATGGAGGAGTGCAGGTTGGGGGTGGCGGGTGTCAACACGCTGACTCCCCCGACCGTAAGGCGACTGCTTGACCCATTAGGGAATATATATCAGGATAGTTTCTCAATTGGCCTCTCAGGGACCTAACGAGGCATAATGCACCCCGTACCAGACCTCCCAGGGGAGCAAAAATCCCATGCCGGTACCGGGGATCGAACCCGGGTCCTCCACGCCAGAGGCAGGTGCGCTACGGAGGCCACCATCTTTTGATTAATACAGATATAAAATATAATTAAACCTACTTGTTGATTTTTACCACCTCAATAATTGTGCTTTTACTTATTTATACTGCATACGTTATAATTTAAAAGAATAAAGCACTGGAATCGGCCCAACTTTCATTGTTGGCGATCAAAGATATTATGAGGAGTCACGGAATCTTAATACACGTTCCGCGAGATAAACAGAGTAGGCCATGTTCAAATCATCAATTATCCATAGTAATTATGGCGACTAACTTGAATGAGTGTGTTGATTTTGAAATCCAAGAAAATTGGAAAATAGGCTCTACTTTTCTTATACCTGAAAAATCTAAAGAGAGATGCGAAAGATGCTCGAGCATTTTTAAAAATTGGTTGACTGGAGAGAAAGCATGAATAAATGAAAAAACATCGCTTGCGTATTTTGTAAGTAGGAGTGAAATATTGAAATTTCCGGATAGCTTATGGTCTGAATAATGAAAGGAAATTAAGTTCAACCATCATGGCTTTTCACATTTCATTCATACGCCATACTAATTTACCAATTATCTCCCAAAAAATTGTATGCAACACATGCGTGTTAAGTGTTTTTACTAACCCTAGGAAGCTGAAAAGGAACGACTACATTTTGTCTTTTCAACCTTTTACACGGTCCAGTAAAACTCACTTGCCATCCTTATTTTGCAATATACCATAGTAGCGCCTTTATTTCGGGCTTCCAAAATGTATTTACCACAGCATGCTGTGCATACTGCAACAGGGGGGTTTGCATCTCGGCCCACATGCGGCCACCTGCCTATGATAGAACATGGAGTGAATAGATCAGTGCTGGTATACAATGACCTTCTCGCTCCAGTCGAGTGACATTTATTGTATGACAGCTTTGTGACAAAGCAAATTCTCACGCATTGGAAGAAGTCAAGGAAAACATACAACATGAAAACAGAAATATTATACTGGCAGAACTATATTGCGAGTCAAAATAATTTATGCAAATTAGAGACTATCAATTAAGGAAAACTATTTCCATAATTTGTATTTGCGACTTACTGAAATTTTAAAGACACATTAAACGTCTACTTCATGAATATTAATTTTATCAAGTTATTTCTCCATTTTCTCTTGAACTATTCATATACTAAAATATACAAGTATCATAGTGCATTATGATGGATGCTATGATGATCCTGACAACGCAGATGTATGTTTAAAAACATACTTCAGAAATTGTGATTTAAAAATGACTACAAGTAGCAAACCAGCAATTGTTGATAAAAAATAAGCATAAGGTGAAAAAACAGGAAATGAGATGATGCGAAAAACTGTCCACGCGTATAAAAGTTTCATACAAATGTCCAATAAGCCTTCGAGTTATACAGTGCAATATTAACTATTGTTAATCGAAAAAGTACACAAAAAATTTTAAGTATTGTGACAAAATTAACGAATCCCACTTCTGACACCAATGTAGCAAAGACGACAAAATCCAGTCCAGTTACTTTTCCATCACTTTATTGTCTTCTAAAATTTCGCACAAACACGTTTAGTTCTCGTCGTTAACACAGTCTACAGCCATTCTTGCTATCACAACTCATAATTTTTACTTCTCGTAACCTTGCTCGGTCCTTTCTGTGTCTTTCTTCACTTTCTGTGTCATACACTAACTGTGACGTTACAATCACTCGACGCTCGTTAAATATTCTTTACTTCAATGCGACGTACCACACACACACAGCTATCTCGCACTCATTGACACACTGATTGACTCATGTCTGTAACTCTCACTCTCTCCTTTACTGTTTCCTCGTCTCACATAGAGGGGGTTACGTCACATGGATCTTTCTCGATCTCCACAAACCCGTCGCAGGTGACGCAGCCAGATCTTTCTCGAAGGCTCCAGAGAAAATAACATATGTTGTTCAACCACGCTGTAAATTGCCAGGACCACATCAGCGTCGCCGGTGTTTCGGAATTTTGTCCCGCAGGAGTTCTTTTACATGCCAGTAAATCTACTGACATGGAGCTATCGTTTTTAAGCACACCATCGGTCTGGGCCAGATTTGAAGGCTCCGGAGAAAATCTCTTTTTGTACAGTGGCTTCATTGTTGTTAGTCAAGTGTTCACTCACGTGAGTGGTGTGAGGGCTTGACCTTGCGCCTTTGTTTACTCGCCGGTCTGGCATGTGGTGTGAAGTAGCTAATCTCCGATAGTCCTTTGTTTTGCATTGCGCCCAGCATCACAATATAAAGCACACAACAAACTAATTAGTACATGTTGAAACTTCTTCAAACAACTAATAAATAATATATTAAATTAACAAATATATTAGATGCTAAAATGTATTTTCAACCGAGATGCCATTTTAACTGCTTTTAAAAATTACAATAAAAAAGAAATAAAATTTGAGTAGTACAAAATACTTGTAATTTAACCTTGTGTATGATAATCTAAAACAGTTTAATCTGATATGCATTAAAATCTAAACTTTCAAAATTGGCAATTCTCCAACAACTTGTTTCTTTTTCATTTGTGCTTAACTGCTTTGGGGGTTACACCTTAGAGTGTAGGAGATGCAAACATATTGGTTGTTAATGAAACGCACACTAAGGCATACTAACTCATTAACTCCAAACTTTTAGCAGCTTGTAAAACGACTGTTATCACCACTACATTGTCAAACATCGTTACGTCTGCACAATGCTCTTTCAGGTGCTGCAGAATTGTAACATCTAAGCTAAAGATCAGCACCTTTAGAATTTGTCAAGTGATATTATGTTGCCCATGCGCCTTCTGTTCTATTTCGTTGGTAAATTTCAAAACAAGTGACCTGGTTACGTCAGGCAAGAGTGACCATTAGTTGAGAAAGTTAACATGTTATGTTTGGCATGCCTCCGACTTTGTGAAAATAAACTATTTTGGCACCCTTTCTTATGCTACAAATGAATTCTGTGAGTTGGATCGGAATCAATAAAAGACAAGTGTTAATCCAATTGCATGAATCCGTTCGTTTAATTTCTCTGTCATTTATCTTGCATTCGACCCAAAATTCGATATCGAGATTTAATTGGAATTATTCGTTTCAAGGTCTCCTGAGAAAGAGTTGTTTAAAAAAAGAAAGAAAGGAAGAAAAAGATCCTCGTGTGTGTGTGTGTGAGAGAGAGAGAGAGAGTGTGTGTGTGTGTGTGTGTGTGTGTGTGTGTGTGTGTGTGTGAGTGTGTATGTGTGTGTATTTGTAATAAGCTTAGCCCAACTTTTAAGGATGCAAAGGGAAGATTTTCTTGAGCTTCTCTCCATCCTAAAAACTAAGGAATAATCAGTTGTTTTATTTCCTCAAAAATATATCTTATTTTCCTCAAAAATGGTTCTGGCAATTTTTACTAAATGCTATCTTAAGTAATTCGTCAACATTGGTGTACACTAACAATTATTGTGTGTAACAAAACGGTAGGAGCATTTTGTTTGCTTTTAGTCCTAAATTTGTTTACTAAATGGATATGAGGAAGTATTCTACGCTGGTGCGCAAAACCTATGGACGAGATGGATAAATTAACATAACATATGAACTACTTGGTGGAAGTAAATGAAAGTGCGGAAGCATGTTACCAGAGATCTCTCACACGTACACAGAAAGCTGGATGTCGTATGGTATGAGTGTAGCGAGTCTATAGTGCCAAGTGAGTCTGTTCCCGCAACTCTGGGCAATTGACGAGATAGGACAAGACAGTGTGTGGCAACCAACGAGCTGTTACTGTGCACTATAGTGGTGTTCTTCATTGCAACATGACCCGTAGACAACATTGGATGTCTTCACACGAGGAAGAATCATTGGGAAACTGTAAGAAGAACGAAATGTGACGAGTGTTGCCGAGGAGTTTGGTACTGCTCACAGCATTGTTTCACGTGCATGAGGAGCCTTCCAAACTTCAGGCACTGCTATCCTAAGGAGAGGAGGTGTCGGCCACGCTCAACTACAGCAGCAGATGACTGCTACATTGTGCTACAGGCAAGAAAGGATCCACGCCAAACAATGGGTGCAATTGCATCACATTTAATAGGACTGCTAGGCACTCAATCTCACGCTACACAGTGGCACGGCAACTGCACAGAGTGATCTTTTTGTCCGACGGCCAGTACGTAGTGCTCCATTGACACCCGCACATGGTGGCACCGTTTGCGATGGTCTCAAGAGCACGAAAATTGGACCAACCAAGAATGGGGTCGCGTGCTCTTCTCGGATGAGAGCAGATTCAGTCTGAGTAGTGATTCTCGACGTACCCTCATGTGGCGAGAGGTGGGAACATGTAATGCACCCAGGAACATCCTTAAACATGATCGTTTTAATAGCCCAGGTGTTATGGTTTAAGGAGGCATTGTTGCGTGGTTGCACCGACCTCCAAATCTTTGAACACGGTACGCTCACAGGACAACGTTCCCATGTGCGTCTTTTCAGGAGTGTAGTCGCCCTGACTTCATGTTTATGGATGACAATGCGTGACCGTATCGAACAGCGCAGGTGAAGGATCTCTTGGAACGAGACGATATTCGGCGAATGGAGTGACCTGCCCTTTCCACCTATTTAAATCCCATCGAACAAGTTTAGGATGCTTTGGGGAGATGCACTGTAGCACGCCCACATGCACCAACCAACAGTTGTCAACAGCGCTGGTGGAGGAATGGAACGCCCCACCACAAGAACTCCTTACCAACCTTGTGACCAACATAGAAGCACGATGCAGAGTATGCATTGCTGTTCGTGGTGATCATACATCTTTTTAAGCCCCATGTACTCGGTTTTTGGAAATGTAGAGGGTCATCATATGTCGTAGTGGCTTTAGTGTAGCTTATTGTCCATGAATAAATGTGTCACCTCTGTTCGTCTCATTGCATATTTCTTTTAGTTAACTAGTGTAGCAGTTATCTCTATGATTCAAATTTCATCGAACTCTGTTACTTGGCATTGTTACAGCATGCGAATAGTACTTTTGTCCTTAAGTTTTGCACACCAGTGTACTATTGCAAAAGTAACTACTAAGATTTGCAGAAGAGACAAATTCTTGAAGGTATATTGATGACAAAGATAAAATGCAATTCCTGATTCTATTAACAGTGAAGTTAGTGAAACAGAATATCTGCATTTGTATATCATGATATCAATAACAACTTGGATATTGCGAAACAAGCAGGATAGCTCAGGCGGTAGAGTTTGTGGCTTGCATTTGTGACGTCGTGGGTTCAATTCCTGTGACCGACCTTCCTAACATGTTTTTTCGGAGCTTTGCTCGGGTCGCCAGAATGCTGGAAGGATAATTATATCCCGTCCTTCCATTTTACCTCACTTCTCATTTTATTTTACCTTTCATCCTGGTTGGCTATTTCAGGTTTCTATGTGTCCTTAGAAGTTTCGTCGTGTATGTCAGGAGCATTTGCTTTCTGCAAATCCTCGTCCTCCGGATCGGAGAGGTCTCGGAGTCCCGGGCCCCCCGGGGATGTACAAGCCCACAGCGAGGGGGGAGCGGGTTGTACAAGCTGCCACGGGGAATTTCAACCTGAAGCTGTGAGGGACCCTGCTCTCTGCTTTCGCTTCTCCTTCGACCGGCCGCCCTTGGTGTTCTCTCACATCAGCCTCCCCTCAAGGGGCATAGGCGCAAAATATTTCATTGATCGGTGTGGTAAGTCCCCCTCCGAATCTTATTATAGTCATAGATATTGCGAAATACATAAATGTATAGTTATAGTTAGGTATAGGTCAAGTACAGGGAGACACCACATACACTGCAACATACGTAGATCATTGTGACTATCAGCCCTCCCAAGGGGGAACAAATGAAGTGATGGCCGCAGACAGGCAGACCACACAGACGCGCGGAAGTCCCTAACAATTCCAGGCTCAAAGACCCGTTCCACTGCTGGAGTCGCATAGAGAGGGCGATGAACGACCCGTTGACCAAGCAGCTTTCTAGTGTCCTTTGAGTAAGCATCCGCGTCATCTCTTCGCAGCCACCAAACCTGGAACTACATTTGAAAGATGAGAAGGAAAGAGAATGAAAGGGAAGTGATGGAATGTAAATTGTGCTACACGAGAAATCACCCCTGCATTCATCTACCCCCAGGGAAAACAAAAAGAATCCAAGATCAGAGAGGGTGATCATCGGGATCGAACCCAGATCCTACTAAATGCAAGCCTCACACGCTACTGCGGAGCCACCTTTCTCGGTTAAGTAACTGTAACTTAAGTGATTCTTTACAACAAGAACAACAATAATAAAAAATTGTTGGGCTGCCCCCGCAGCTCAGTCGGTAGTGCACCTGCTTGCTGTGCGAGATATCTCGGTTTCGATTCCCGGCTGGGGGCTGGGAGTCCAAGATTTCCCTGTCTTCCCCGAAGTCGAGAGATATGTATGAGAGCGTGAATGTATGTTTGCGCGCGAACGTGTGTGTGTGTGTGTGTGTGTGAGAGAGAGAGAGAGAGAGAGAGAGAGAGAGAACTAATGTACAAATCCCAAAGAAAATCCAGAAACCCAATGATAAGTCTTCACGAGTTAGCACAATTGCTCACATTCAAGAAATCCCGAGTTCGAAACTCGGTTAAGGCGAGTTACCCAAATAAGTATTACTTTCTCTACTACGTAGAGAATTCCACCCAAAAATTCGATGACGAAATTTCACCGGAAATATATGTTTTGATGCCCCCTGAATCAAAAAAAAAAAAAAAGCATTTTTAGAAAAAGTTCCATATGTGTGTGTGTGTGTGTGTGTGTGTGTGTGTGTGTGTGTGTGTGTGTGTGTGTGTGTGTGTGTGTGTGTGTGTGTGTCAGTCTGTGAACAGCATAACTCAAGTCGGTTAAAAACCAAAGTTTGTATTTAAGTTTAATGTCTTTCAAGGATGCGACACGAATATTTTGAAGAGAGTAGCCCCACCCTAAACTACCCTTTACATGGAAAATTTATCGAAACATTTGATTTTCTTGAAAATGTCTCTAACGATTTTGATTCAAATGCCATAATATTCAGATGTTTTCATGTCAAATGAAATGTATATCTTGAATTTTCTGGCTATAGCCCACGAAGTCCTTTTTACTCTGGATGACTTTTGCATAACAGGTAAACGGTAAGAGATACACCAAATCTTACTCCAAAAATGCAGATCTTGTTAAAATGCACAACTTCGACAGCCCATGGAAAGTTAAAGTTCCTTTAAATTCAAATGTTACCAACTCCCTAGTAGAAAATAGTTGTGGTGTAATATAAGCACCATTTATTACTTCAGAATTTCGAAAACCCATATTCACCTTAATGCATGCCATGGCACACTCAGGAGTAAAACCAACCATTAAAAAATTACTTAACAAGAAGAGGTAGAGAGCTGTTCGTTTTCCTGCCACATTTGTGGACATATAAAGAACAAAAATGTTACATTTTAAAATGTTGTATCCTGAATTATTTACTGAAAATGGAGTAATGTAGCAATAATATGTTAATTATTCTTTGTAGTTATATGTGTTAAATTCTCTCTGGTAACTAGGAGAGCGATTGTTTTTGTTTATTGGATTAGAGGGGAAAAAAGAATTTAAGAAAGATAATTCCAATTCTTTAATTTGCTGAAGAAAGTATTTGCACGAAAGACTTTTAATATTAAAACTAGAAGGTAAAGTGACACTGCATACCAAATAGAATAAACGCGGAGAATGCAAACTACTGGAATTCACCAATGTTAATTGCAGCTGTTACATGGCGACGCAGACAGGTATGTAAACTGTTGAATTTAAAGCAACATAATTGCTCCTCGTTGTAATTGTATTTTATAATACAATTTAAAATATAATACATTCTATATTCAGTGCTGGATTTCCTTGTAGGTGGAAGGGGAATATTAGGCTCTGAGCGATAGTCAAATCTTTTAAACCTTGAGATCCCGTTCTCTTTGCATGCTTAACATATAAAAAATGAACGATGATGTTCCATTTCATGAAAGTTATGTTTTCCGAAACTGACACAAATAACAAGGAATATCTCCGAAATGGTTCACTCTACAAAAAATTTATCTGGACATAAATTGTGTGTTTTAGCGAGATCTATTTTTTTTGCACAGTAAGATTTTATCTATCTCTTATGGTTTACGAATTATTCAAAAGTCATCCGGAGTAAACAGGACTACATAGGCTATAGCAAGAAAATTCAAGACATACATTTCACTTGTCATACAAATATCTTAAACATATGGCATTTTAATTAAAATTGTTAGTCATTCTCAAGAAAATCTAAGTTTTTGAAACATTTTCCATGTAAAGGGTAGTTTAGGGTGGGGCTTCTTTCTGCAAATTCTGTGTGTTGCATCCTTGAAAAACATTAAACTTAAATACCAGCTTTGGTTTGTAACCGATTTTTTGTTTTTGAGTTATGCTCTCCACAGACTGACAGATACACACACCTTTTTCAAAAAATGCTATTTTTGGATTCAGGGGTCTCAAAACATATATTTCCGGTGAAATCTCGACATCAAATTTTTGTGTGGAATACAATACTTCCTCTACACACCAGTAGAGAAAGTAAAAAATGTAGTATTGAGAAAAACAGGAACATGCTATGTACCTTAAGGGCAGAGTACTATTTGTAAGCGCCGTAATGACCACATGGAGTGGGAGTTATGAAAAATGTTAGCTGATGCAGATGCACAGGAGTTCCAGGAACATTTTAACGTAAAAAATCTGATGTGTTGCATTCACATGACTTTCTCTGCTCTTCTACTAACCATTCTTACAAACTCTTATTCCTATATCTTCTCCGTGTTACTTGAGATAAACATTTACAGAAATTACCTTATTGCTTATTTCCTTGTAGGTGCAAGGGGAATGTTAGAACACAGTAAGCTCTGAGCAATAGTCAAATCTTTTAAAGCTTTGAGATCCCGTTCTCTTTGCACGCTTAACAATTAAAAAAATGAACGATGTTCCATTTCACGAAAGTTTTAAGTTTTCTGAAATTGACATAGATAACAAGGAATATCTTTGAAATGGTTCACTCTACAAACAAATTTGCTGGGACATAAATTCTGTGTTTTAACGAGATCTACATTTTTGTATGATGAGATTGTCTGCAAAATACATGCGCATTGTCCAAGATCTTTTCTTACTATGCCATTCGTGTACACAATTCTTAAGTATCAGTATCTTCTAAATCCTGAATTATTTAATTCAAAATTTGTGTTATCTGCTTAAAAAATATAGAGAACAAAACGTGTTTACATTCTTACCCCCTTTTCTCCATTATTACATTTTCTCCGTAATTACACCACTTTCGAATCAAACACATCCATCCCTTGAAGGAACCTTGTTTAATCAGTTTGTTTTTATTTCTCGAAAGTGTTGCAGAGACAGCTAATCAGAATATCTAAAAGTCCAAATATTTTTAGTTTATGCTATTTTTGTTCTCTAATTATAGGGGAGAGAGAGCACATAGTACCTAGGTAGAAATAAAGTCTTAATATTGGATTTTGTCGCTATTCAAATATATAGAGATTGTTTACATCAGTTTATTTGATTTGCTATTAATAGATAGATTGGATTGCATCCAGCATGTTCACAAGTAGCCATAAAGGCCCCTGAACATTGAACGTGTCAATGGAATTATGCAGTATAGTGCATACATAAACATCAGATTTGAATATTGAGCATAAAAAATACTTCATACACAGGCAATATGAGAAAACAAAAAAATAAAGCAGGGATAATTCAGAAACAAAGTCAAGTCTTCCCTGTAGTTATAAGACTAACATAATGTGTGTTTACAAGTACAAATTTAACTTTGTTTAAACTTTCAATAAGCTTTTTTCTGCCAGATCACATTATTTTGTTACTTAGTTAGCAACACATTGCATCTATTGTCTGTTCTTCAGTATACATTTAAGTAGCTTGTCAGTAGGCATCAAATGTAATTTTCAATGATTAGTTATTAAAGCAGCCAGAAATTACTTACAAAGCTACATAAGTATTAACAGGATAATTTGCCAGTATACCATAGTCAACAACTTGAATATTATTACTGCTCAGTATTTTGGTATGGCCTCAGGGGTCTCCGTCTAGGGGATATGTGAATAGCGACCACAAGGTACCCAAGCTGAGCAGAACATTACTTCCACTTACTGGTGTTTTGCTCCTCACTGTAACTTTTCTATCTGACCTTACCTTGGTCATCTCTTGTTCTCTTCCGACCCCGATGCTATTAGGGTTCCCGAGGGCTAGGGAGTCTTTATTTTTCCAACCTCTCCATTTCTCTATAAAATCTTAACCCCAACATGCTGACCTGTCATGGCATGTAATACGTCCTCTGATTGGTAATCAGAGGATATGGTCGGTGAATTTATTTTGATAACTCTCCCGGTCAGGTCGGTGAGACCCATAAACCAACGACAGGTGTGGTCCTCCAGACATTCTGGGGGTTGTGAGAGAGCGATGTGACTGCCAAAACATAAAAATATGGTGCTCTCTAAAAAAACGGTTACTATTACTGCTATTGCTCTCTTCAATATCATTGTGAAAAATATTGGAGAGCAAGAGGATTAATGACTTCATTGTCAGAAATCCAGCATTAGCTAACAACAATATTCAGTGCTGGGAAATCATTTAATCCAGAAGTGTTTTAAAACAAGATTTGCAAAATAGTATTTACTGACTGGCTTGAAACTAGTAATGAACATTGTAAAGTTGGCAATACTTCAGTTTAGTGTAATGTCGGCGATTTTAAATTATTTGTACCTGCCATTACATTGCTAATGCAGACATCACATTGTGTTAGCCCTGAAATCAAAACCATCATACCGGCTGCACTGCAGTCGTTCGTTATTTCTCGTGTGAAGATAAGAGTAGAGACAAAAACCACAATAGCGAATACCCTAAATGAGGGACAGGCAATAATCACAATGATCTAGGGGAAACGCATGGGTAAATTCCGATGTGTCCTACAAATATACCAGCTAGTATAAAATAATAGGTTATATATAGATATATACTGAATCTGATATCGGAATTACTGACCGCTGAGATTAATAACTCTATAAAGAAATGTTAGACGTATAGATAAATAATTGCACTAAATAATTTCCATATATTAAAATTAATGCACAATGCAGTAAGCCAGAGTATATTTTGTTGTTTAACGACGCTGTCAATTTCTATCAATTGCTAGGATCACATCAGCGTTGCCGGTGTGCAGGAATGTCGTAGCTTAAAGGTCACATACGTGGAATTCAGTTCTGTCAGTTCTGAAAAGTAGAAAAAGAACAAGTTGCTGAGAATTTAGCAAGTCGCAGAGTAGACGTGTTTCAGATACGAATTGGCAGCTTTAGTTGGCAATGAAATAGAAACGTTAGTACGAAGTGATGCTTAATAGGCACATCTTAATAAAAGAGCGTGTATTTAAAAAGTCGTATATTTTCCGTTGTATTTCACAGTCTTACAGAACTGTGCACTGTAATCGATAATCGGCAGTCCGTAGCACCCAAAAACCGCGCTCGGATAATACAGATTTAGCAGTCGCCCTTCAGGGAACCTTCCGATTAGCATTTCAGTGACTATATAATTGGCCGGGAAGCAATTATTTTAAACCACAAAGTACTGATACTTGGGAAGCTGGAAAATGTAATACTTCACACTCATAGTTTCTTGTGCTAAGGTTCACAAACAATTAATACCTAAAATCGATAACTCACTTTAAATAGATCATTATTAGCCTTCATTAAACTTCTCGGCCAACCTAACTGGTGCTGTTTATCCTCTCGCCTACCCATGCGTACTCAGAGAAAAAATACCACAGTTCACCACTGGAACAGCTGGTTGCAGATTTATCGAACACCCAGAGGTCAGAGACATCTTAGGAAGTGGTTATCAAATCTTAGAAAGGAAGTTCTAAGGAAATATGTATAGTGTTATCTCACTGCATAACTTCCCCTTAATACGAAATGAAAATAGACAATGAATGAATGAGAAGATATTTTCTGACATACCTACTTGGCAGTTATTAGTAGCCCATGTCTTGGCGAAGAAAACGGACATACACTATTAATTATTTGCTGCTTTGCCAAATCACATTCCACGCTCTTGGAATTTAACAGGTACAGAGGGTAATGCACTTGTTTTGTGCTGTAAATAAAACAATTTTGTATTTCAGAAAATATTATTTTGCTCTGAACAGAAACAACGCAAATTAAGGCAATTTTTCGAAAATTTCGATTTTCTTGAAAATGGCTCTAACAATTTTGATTAAAATGGCATATGCTTAAGATATTTTTATGACAGATGAAATGTATATTTTGAATTTTTTATGTATATCCCATGGAGTCCTGTTTACTCTGGATGACTTTGAATAACTCGTAAAGCGTAAGAGATAGACAAAATCTTTCTATATAAAAATGTAGATCTCGCTAAGACACAATTTATGTCCGGATAATTTTTTTGTAGAGTGAACCATTTCGAAGATATTCCTTGTTATTTGTATCAGTTTCGGAAAGCTTAAAACTTTCCTGAAATGGAACATCGTTGTTCATTTTTTATGTTAAGCGTGCAATGAGAACGAGATCTCAATGCTTTAAAAGATTTGACTATCGCTCAAGGCCTACTGTATTTTAGTATTCCCCTTGCACCTTCAAGGGAATAAGCAATAAGATAATTTGTACAAATTTTTATCTCAAGTAACACGAAGAAGATATAGGAATAAGAGTTTGTAAGAATGGTTAGTACAAGAGTAGAGAAAATCATGTGAGTGCAACACATCAGATTTTTTTCGAAGTGTTTAGTAGTAATTTGCATTTTAAATGTTCCGCCGAATTATCATGCTTATAAAGAATTCTTCTTTGTTCCATATGCTATTCTTGTTCTTGTTGCTGAGAAGAAATAGGGCAACAGAGGAGCGATTACAAATTACGGCTACTGCATAACCAATAGAAGCTAGCAAACTTTCGAATTTGATATTGTACGATTTCCTATTTTCTTATTGTCTCTTTCAACAGATGTATCAGTGATATCAGTGAGCCATCCGAAGTTTAAAATATCTTTAGTCTCATCTTTCCATCTCGAAAAAGGTGTCTGTAACAAACAGCAAACTAAAACACTCACGGGATTCATAATACAACAGTGAAATAGTGATATATTCCGTAATGCTAGTACAAACTATATCGTCAATAGTTTTGTAAAAGACCACTTCTGCTGCCTTACTTTACCACAGGCCTGGGCAATGCCCAGAATAGCTTGGGCAACCCTCAAATAGTTGTATTTGCTAAACATACAGTGCAAGCAGTGCAAGGCCGTGAGGTGCTGCCCTCAGAGAGCACCGGTTGCCCAGGCCTGCTTTAACACACATTCTCAAGGTGAAACAGTGACTATTCTTTAGCAGGCGTAAAGACGTACAGAAGAAATAGCCCTTTTTAAAGCAGTTTCTCCTGAAAGTCACACTGCTGCACATTTTCCAGGTCATCCCACCCATTCTTTCCCCGGCTGGTAGTTTCATACAAAAATTGGATTGTTCACTGACCCTCATTGCAGCTGCTCGCAGTTGACGGCGGGTTAGAGATTTTAATGATAGTTAATGTCAAAATTATAAAACTTAAATACTGCTATATTCGGATGAAAGCTTCTTCCCTTAACTTCACTATTAGCCGCCCTGATGAAGCTATTTGAAAAGTAAATGCGGAAAAGAATGAGAACAAAGTAATTTATGAAACTATTTTATAAAGAGTGGAAGAAGAAGGAACAATGCTGAAAATAATCGGGAACTATCTGAAACACTGGATAAGAAGAAATCGCTTACAAAAAGAAGCACTTAAATGAATGATGAATGGGAAAAAATTGAGACAATAAAAAGGCAACAGATGATATATGAAGAGAAAGAAGGAGCAGTAGGCGAGATATGTGTTTGAGGCCCTTCGATAGAAACCAAGGTTTATTGAATGCAATTGTATTTCGTGAAATTAGCTCTTACTGCTACTTAGTATGATACTATGGTTCGTATCTCAGGTAGTCCGGTACATTGCAAGGAGGAATTTTATTGAACGCTGTTACGCTAGTCCTTAACACAATGGGTTTAATTGTCTTATCGACATCATCATCGTCATCATCACCACCACCACTCTAACAACTGTCATTACGCCATTGAACCCTACTGGTTTACAACGCAACGATGCATCCTCCCAAGTTAATTTTATTTAGTGCCAGTTAAATTTAGAGAGCCCTTGACATTCCCAGTTCCAATTCTGATGACAACGAAACTAGCCTGCCAGGAATTTTGACAATTATATTTATATCTCCAAAACACAAGCTGTCTGCACTTGAAGGGACTATCTGCACCAGAGTTTATAAACTCATTGAACGTCAACACAAATAAAACTGGGTGGTCAGCCAAGGGTTTAGAGAGTTACAGAATCAGTCTCAGAAATAATAACCAACCGATGCCAAAATGAGGCTTGCCAAAAGTTATGTCATGTTTCCCGCCACAGAAACGTCAGTGTTTACGTCAACGCTATCTTGAATCTTGACCCTCTGATTAGCGGTTGAAAAGCTGCAGGGTACGAGTGGTACGGTGACGTCTGCTATCACGAACTGTAGGAGTGACTGGGCAAAGTGCTGGTATTGGGCTGGTAAGGGGTTTGGAACGACAAAATTTGGCTATTTCTTGTCACCTAAGGACATAAAATGGTAAGTGGAAGTACTTATGCACCAAATAGAGCTCTGCATGAGAAATATAAGGACCCTTATATTGGTATTACAGTTAATTAATTTGACCTTCCGGACGACCTGCCCCATAGAAACTACGAATACTTATAATTTGACCGATTAAAGTACTTCTCCTTTATTAATGAGATACTTTTAACGGTCATGGAGCTTAAAGAAGCAACTTTTATCACTGTACTGATACCTAAATAAAGTTTATTTCGCATTTCTTGATAGTTATTATAAGCAACATTTCCATAATCTCGTGTCGAAATGGATTTCCGATTGTCAATTGCATTACACTCAACAATGGGAACAGCTGCTGGTTAGAATCACTTTCCAGATGTTTCAGAAACGTCATTCATATGGTTCAACCTAACCTAAAAGTGTATTGATTGTGTGAATGGCAACCGCAAGTTTGATGTGTTGCTGTGTTGAATCGACATTTGGAAAAGTATTGAATTTATAGTTCGAAAATACCAATATAATTATAGACCTACAAACTACATAATGTGTTACCAGAGGGTTAGAAAATAATACTTGCATTTGTTACTAGCTTTACAATCAAATTTGAGTTCACTTTCTGTATAGAGTGCAAAATTCAAATAGAGTCCAAATAACAATCTCCTGTTGTTGAAGAGGACTGAATCAAGGCTTATTGTGCATGTACATAAATATGTAGTTGGACGGAACCGTCATTTATTAACATAACACCCAATTGAATAAAAGCATGGGTATTGTGGAATAAATGTGTGGTGTTTTGCCCTGCATTTTGTGCATGAATAAAGCTGATTAAATTGTCATTTATGTAATGAGTTGTTTCGTTAAGAGCTGGTATGATGTACAAAGCTACCAATCTGTGTTGTGTGAGATTTGCACATCCTGTTAAGTACAGAAGGTGGATTCATATAATTTCATTTACCCAAGCAAATTCATAAATATTGTTGAATAAATTAGCAAATGCCACTCTTCAAGTACAGGTACATTTTAATTTTATAGAAATTTGAAGCCCTTTTAGTTTACTCTTGCCTTTGAAAATAACTTTTTCGAGGAAGTAAGAAGACAAAAAGTATCTTAAGCACGAGTACGGGAATGAAAGTTTCAAATACAGCTTACAGTGCTTGTTTCATATTTTGGTTGTTACATGTATTGTACATAAGAATTCTTAAGAGGGAATTCAGTAAGTATGTACATGAAAATGAAAATTCAATCTCAATCTGAAACTGACATAATTTTTCTCTGGGTCCCATCATGAGCAGGGTTCAGGGACATTTAAATGTCACACAGTTATGGATCATGCACCAAGAATACCCTTTCCCCATCTTGCATTACATAAGTAAAAATGAAAATTTAAAAAGCCAACACCATTTCAAGAGTAAAGTTCATAACATGATTACAGTAGGTCAACAATGTGTAACTGTTAATCACATCAGATACAATGTGCCTTATGTGTTGAATATCTGTCTGTTCGAGATATTAAAGATTCTTTTACAGTAATATGTCAGTAAGCAAGGGGAATGAGTGTATAAAAATGACTAAATCTTTCTTTAAGATTTTATGTTAATTAGGATTGCCTAATAGTTTTAGGTAACACAGAAAGTTACTATAATTTTTTCTTGCAAAATGGTGACATCCTTTTTGGAGCAGTAGGTATTAAGCTATTTTCTAGTCTATGCAAATCGCCAGCATGCCTTTTGCCGAGGTCATGCACAGCAAGGTTTGTTATGAAATTAATCATAATTACCTGTAAGACAGCTCAAGGGACAATGTATATAGATATTTATTAAAATCATCTGTCCTCCAATGAGACTAACCACACAGATCCAGAATGTATTGAGCAGAAACAGAATTACAATAAAATAATTAATTTAAAAAAAACAACAAAGGTGAAACAATCTCAAAGCTTATAAAAATTACACCTAAATGACAGACAATAGTAACAATATTTTTATTTTTTATTTATTTCATCTATAGAAACATGATACATATATTATAGGACATGTCAACTTAACAATAATTATCCTTAGGATACATAGATGATTGCAAATGCAGGTATATAAGGTTCAATGCAAATTTAAAGTATAAAAAAGGAACCAAGATATATAAAAGAGTAGAAAGTTTCTAGTTGCTAAAAATTATTTACAAAGGTACCACTTATCCTGAATAATAATAATAATAATAATAATAATAATAATAATAATAATAATAATAATAATAATAATAATAATAATAATAATAATAATAATAATAATAATAATAATAATAATAATAATAATAATAATAATAATAATAATAATAATAATAATAATAATAATAATAATAATAATAATAATAATAATAATAATAATAATAATAATAATAATAATAATAATAATAATAATAATAATAATAATAATAATAATAATAATAATAATAATAATAATAATAATAATAATAATAATAATAATAATAATAATAATAATAATAATAATAATAATAATAATAATAATAATAATAATAATAATAATAATAATAATAATAATAAACCGTATAATAATAGCAAAATTTAATTTCACTATGATTATACAATGTTTTAACATTTAAAATGTAGAGTATAAATGATTACTTAGCATTGTCACAGAATCCTTTAAAATTTTAACACAAAATGTTTGCCAGCAAGAGTAAGAAGTTCTTGGGTTTTAAGTAAGGGTCTACAGGAAAGATGGAGATAAGCGACACAAATAACACTGGTTGATAGAATTCAACTTTGTACAATTTTCAAGCACCAAAATGGGTTATTCTTATGTATTTATGACCTGCTGGACATGAATCTGACATTGGTTTTTCCACAGCACCCGAAGTTTTTGAGTAAATGGTACTAGTCACTATGTAATTTATTTGGTTTTGTGATGCTTAAACAATGTGATTTTGTCTGTAAATGCTAATATATCAACACAAAGACCATAAAATGCTAATGAAACATGTTTTCATATATACCTAAATTACATATAGCCACTGATATCCTGCAATAGTGTCCAACAGTAGTCAGCCATCATACTCATTGCACATTGCCCTTGATTGCTGCAATGTAGATATGGTCTGGTGAAATCTTTCCCCATGTTCATCAGACTTGTACAAGAGCACCAGCAGGAAAAGGATTTAAGTTTGAGTGAAGAACATGCATTTTTAACATGTTACAGCCGAGATTACGGTAATACAACTCATTGACTAACACATCACTATTTGAGAGGTAGAACTGGAACTTAAAAATTCAATGCCACAACTGGGATTTGAACCACAGACCTTCCTCTTACCGGGCGGATGCTCTACCACTGAGCTATTGTGACAAACTGCCAGAATGGCATTAAATTCTCAAACCAGTTCGTATTTCTCCTGGTAAACCACAAAGGCAGTCTCACATCAGAGACAAATTACACCAATGGTGACTTACTATTGTAAGTACTTTATATCCCAGGATTAAATAACCTTCAGATTGTAATTATTATTTATTTATGCCAACAAACTTACTGTTGGTGATTTTTTTAAACACACAAGCCGTGTGTTGGCAATGTTTGAGAGGTAGAACTGGAACTTAAAAATTCAATGCCACAACTGGAATTTGAACCACAGACCTTCCGCTTACACACACGGCTTGTGTGTTTAAAAAAAAACACCAACAGTAAGTTTGTTGGCATAAATAAATAATAATTACATCACTATTGTCTGCTCTGTTGTTTTCAAACAAATCAGAACACAGTTTTTTTAAAGAACTGGAGTTCAAGAGGGCTTAAAGCTTTGTCCATTGCAACAATGAACAACTTCCTAAGTCCAAGTGAAGTGGTGGTAACAAAATGTCTTTCAATTTCACCTACAGAACGTTTGTTACGTTCTTGCAGTCAATTATTGTATACCCAGATTGTTGTTGTTGTTGTTAGCTAATGCTGGATTTCTGACAATGAAGTCATTAATCCTCTTGCTCTACAACATTTTTCACTCATAGAGCAATAGCAGTATAGTAACCGCTTTTAAGAGAGCACCATATTTTTATGTTTTGGCGGTCACATCGCTCTCTCACAACCCCCAGAATGTCTGGAGGACCACACCTGTCGTTGGTTTACGGGTCTCACCGACCTGACCGGGAGAATTATCAAAATAAATTCACCGACCATATTCTCTGATTACCAGTCAGAGTACGTATTACATGCCATGACAGGTCAGCATGTTAGGGGTTAAGATTTTATAGAGAAATGGAGAGATTGGAAAAATAAAGACTCCCTAGCCCTCGGGAACCCTAATAGCATCAGAGTCGGAAGAGAACAAGAGATGACCAAGGTAAGGTCAGATAGAAAAGTTACAGTGAGGAGCAAAACACCAGTAAGTGGAAGTAATGTTCTGCTCAGCTTGGGTACCTTGTGGTCGCCATTCACATATCCCCTAGACGGAGACCCCTGAGTAAATACCCAGATTGTAATCATGTAAATATCGCAATTACTTTGAAGCCAGCACAAATTTTCCACTTGTGGATGTTATATTGAATTTTATTCAACAAAAGTTCCATGCTGCTATACGTTTCCTTCATTTTAGTAACATAAGCTATGGGACAGGAGGATATAGATTGCTGTTGTGAAGGAGTACCGCTTTGAGACTAGTTTTGGAGCCATCAGTGAATAATTGCCATTCCACTGGTGTATGTTTCATTCCCATAGCATTAAATAGACCTTTCATGTCATTGCAGTAACAAAGTGAGTCTTTCATGACAAAGAATTGTGCAAAGGCAGCCTGATAATGTCAAAAGCAACAAACTTTAGGATTTTTGTCTAGTAAATACCATTGTTGCAGATGCAAACCTAAAAGTTCAACTTGTTCTTTAGAAAGATTCAGGTCCCTAACAAGGTTATTCAAATCATTTTGTGTCAGGAGGTTTGGCGTCCTTTCTTCATAATCAAAATCAGAGCTTGCATTCTCCATGTCTGAAGTAGCTTTGATGTGGGTTTCATCTTCAAATGGCCATTTGTCTGGAGGAATGGGGACAGGTAAGAAGGAATTGTGTGGTATGGATCGAATAGCTGACTTGATCTTCTTTCTATCCTTTTAATCATTCAGAAATAGCAATCCTTTTCATGATTGGCCAGTTCCCTGCATATGATCAGAATAGCAAAAGGTATTGCAACTTTACCTTTTTTGTTCAAACCAACCCAACCATTAAGATGAGACAAATAGTTTACACAGACAATACATGGTGCCCATTTTCGGTTCTGATTAACTAACTTACACCCGAAATGAAGATCATACAATTTCTTCACTATGGGTGTCACATGTCCTCTGTATGATTTAATAGTGCATTCCCCCCAGACGTAGCAAAAGCTTATTGGGTGATTCTTAAGAAATGTGTCTAATTGCTTTTTATAACCATAATTATATAATGAAATATTTCTAAAACTAAGGGTGCTACAAAAGCAAATAACATTCATGCTTGGGGTGTCAAAATACGAGTACATCAAGCACCCTTTTTCAATCTTGAAAATGTTTCATTATAAACCAGTATTAGTGCGGCCCATTTTTGTAATATAAACACCTGCTTGCTGAGTACTGAATTAACTCAAAAGATAATTCCATACCACACTGGGAGTGAAAGGAGACAAAATATACTGTTCTTAAGGTATTTCGGTTAAGCTGAGTTTTCAGTTTCTTAATGCAAAGTAAGCAGAGCCAAGCTTTGGTAGCATGATTTTTGTTTTATCCATTTGGAGCCCAAGAAATTTTTCGTTGAATACTTTAATTATAGTGTGATTGTATCTGATTGTTAATCCAGTCTGGTTGTTAATTATCTGATTGTTAAAAGGTTTATTAAACTTTGGTTCACATTGCCATGGTTAATGCACATGGAATAGAAAGAAACATTTGTTGGCTATTCAGAAAATCTGTTAACCTTACTTGACTGCATTATCAGTAAGCTGATGTGTTTTAAACTACATAACTACATTTTTGTGTAATAAGCAACCTGGTCCATCTTTATACAAAATTCCTTCCAAATGAAGAGGCTATTCCCAGAAAATTCAAGATGAACATTTATTGCGTAAATATGGCATTTTAATAAAAAGTGTAAGTCTTTTTTAATAGAACATTTCTAAAAATCTTCCATGTAAAGATTGGTTTGAGATGAGATTTTCTTGAAAATCGTCACAACTTTGGAAAATATTGAACCTAAATACCAAGTTTAGTATTTATTAGACATTTCATTTTTGAGCTACGCTATTCAAGACAGAAAAGCACACAGACCTTTTTCTAAAACTATTCTTTTTTATTCAGGATGCCTCCAGGATGTATTTCTGATGAAACTTTTATATATTTTTTGATGGAATGCAATGTGTACTTTACCTATTCGGTATGTACGAGGTTTATAGAGAAAGCTTAAGTTGTGGGTATCTTTACTTCACCCTCAGCATACCTCAATCACTGTCTAAATATAACAGGTGTACTTATTAAAATATATGTCAATTATTGTTACTCTTGTTTGTTAAAACTCTGGTACAATATCATAAAATATAAATATAAAATTGCGAATTTCTGTCAGCCATTGCTGGATCAGCATAAATTTTTCTGATAATATGCTACCACTACAGGAAAGACATTTTCCCCATTGTTGTATTTCCTGGAAGTATTAATGAAAAAGTGAGGTATGTATATACAGAGAGAGCAAAAAACTTCTGAACTGGCTGTGTGGTGTTTTGCCTGTCCAGGTCCTTGGAGCTCATTGCTGTCTGCTGCTATCATACAGAGGTGGCAGCTGAAATCATACAACATTTTTAAAAGTACTTCTAAAGGTTTTACTTACCAACTTTACAAAAAGAGATGCTGAAACTAGCTACCGTCGTCCATACATTTTTGGCACCTCTTTGGAAAACTATCCATCACTTTCCATAGTTCATGTTGAAAAATACTGGCAATTTCCCGGTAAATACTTTATTTTAATTCTTCCAGGGTGTGTGGGTTTGTCTTGTACACTTTGATTTGAGTTACCCCAGAGATAGAAATCACAGAGGGTTAGGTTGGGGAACCAAGGGGCCCACAAATCTCTGCAAATAATTCTGTCCTCTGATACCGAAATTTAGATTTCCAATCGAATGGGCTTGATAAAGACACGTTTTAATTTAATTGCCGGATGTGAGATTTGCGATAAGTGTTAAGTAATAACATAAATAGATAATAGAGCAGGAAGTGTTGTAAGGTGAGCAAGATATGAGTAAATAATAGTCGTTAAATTTGTAGGATAAACACATTATTGGTTTGAAATTAGCGAGTCATGACGTCATACTACATAGTTTAAATACACGTTCGAAAGTCAGGTCTGAAAACCTTAAAAGTCGCGCGATATATTTAATAAAATATAAAGTAAACATCGTTTAATCCTAAAAAGGTAATTATATATTCGAAATTCATAAAAGAACATGTTATAATAGAAAGGGACATTTTCTAAATTGCGGGAAAAGGAAATAGCATTTTGGATACGAGGCTTTCTTGGATGACGTCATGACATTCAAATTTAAAAAGAACGGTTTTCTTAGCGTGGGTAAGCTAGAAAGCGTCTGGTCACTACTCAACCAGAGACCAGTACGGCAGGTTGTGCTGTGCGGACGTGAGTGCGATTCCTCTACATATACAATCGGCATAGCTCCCGAAAATATTTAAGATGCAATAAATAATATATAAAAAGTTTCCTTGGGTAGTCTATTCGAAAACATCTGCGCGTACCCGAGATAAAGAGATCTCTTGCAGAGCTAGCGGGAAAGAACCAAATCAACGGGCGACAACGAAAACCGAAGAACGACTTATAGCTTCACCTCAAACACTTTCAGTTGTTTTCATTGAAAGACTGTGTGAGTTGTTGCAGAGTTTTGTTGAAAAAAAGACAAAATCATGCTCCCTGTTTGTTAATTCTCTAAAACAAAAGAGGGGGCAAAGTTATATTCATGCATATACAGGCGTCAACTGTTGATTCAAAAAAAAAATGGGCCTATAACTCTTTCTCCATTAATGGCACATCATACACCAGTTTTTGCATCATGGAGGGGTACTTCATGAACAATAATAGGTTTCTCAGAGCTCTAATAATGATTATTTTGTGCACACACATCCATGAAGGTGGAAACAAGCCTCATCCATGAAAAATATTAAATTTGGGTCTCTATCACCTTTGTATACATTATTAAGACTCCACTCACAAAATGTGCGCCCAATTACAGCATCACCTGGTTGAAGAGCATGTGTCACAGTTATTTTATATGGTTTTAACTTCAGCAATTTACTAGCTGTTTGCAAAGAGCCATAGGGAATGCCTACCTGCCGTGAAAGATGCCTAAGAGATTTTAGGGGTGAATTCTCCAAAGGATGACCGATGCCGTCTAATGTTTCTTCAGTAAGAACTGCTGTCTTTTAGATTTTCTTAGCATGAACACTTCCTGTGGCTTAAAATGTATTGTAAAGTTCATGGATTGTTGTATGGCCTGGAACTTTTACACCTGGAAATCTTTTGGTGAGCTAATTGAGTTAACACATATGAATCATAAATACACGTTGTACAGTAGAAAATATGCTAAGCTATAATATACTTTGACTAAGTACAGGGCAAAATAATAAATCACTTGTAATAACTGAATCACATCACATCACCATCAACTCGCTACTGCATGCAGAACAAAACTGCATCAGATATGTGACCTTGTTTACAGCAGCAGCATGTTAACATCTTTACACATGTCCGGCGGAAAAATACTGTACAGCTGGTTCAGAGGTTTTTTGCTCTCCTGATACATACCTATGGACAATTGAATAAATAATGGAGCAAGAAAACTTTGCTTGGATTTATGCATTTTAAGCTGTATATTAACAGATTAGGTCTTAACAGTTATTCTAGGGAATTACCAACTTTAATTTGTAATAAAGTTTCTGATTTTATTTTTGATGTGTCACACTTGAACTGAATTGGCAGATAAAATTAAAGTCGCCAACCGAGTTGTTCCTTGTCATGAGTGTGAATTGCATAATTGAAATTTATAGTTTTCCAAAGATACCTCTTGGGCATTTTGCAGTGATATTTGTGCATGAGGTTGTAACTGAGCTTAATTCATAACAAACAACATGCCTCGGATTTCCTGCCTTAATATTAAGCTAGTACTGTAGTGTGATGATGATTTATGTAAAATTAGATGGAAAATAATTTTCTGAAGCAGTGTGCATGAAACAACACATTTTAATAAAGATCATAATGTCATTCATTTCCTTGATTGTAATCTATGAAATGATTTGTGCAACACTATTTCCATGATCATTATTAATATCAACTTCATTTTTCAGGATGCTCCACTTCGAGTCGTGGTTACAGGTGCTGCTGGCCAAATTGCATACTCACTGTTGTATATGATTGGTAAAGGAGATGTTTTTGGACCAAACCAGCCCATTATTTTGCATTTACTGGACATTCCACCAATGATGGGAGTGCTAGGAGGGGTTGTAATGGAAATCCAGGATTGTGCATTACCGCTGGTAAAACAGGTCATCCCCACTGCAGATCCAGCAGAAGCATTTAAAGATGTTGAAGCTGCATTCCTAGTTGGTGCCATGCCAAGAAGGGAAGGCATGGAAAGGAAAGATCTTCTTTCAGCTAATGTCAAAATTTTCAAAGTACAGGTAAGGTCTGTTTTTATATTCCACTAATTCAGTTGCATATTTCCAAAACTTAGTCTGCTCTGAATCTAAATTAATTTAGACACACCTTGTAGAAGACTTTGAACTGCATTATCCATTGTTTGAAAAAGCAAAAGAAAAATGTTTAATTTGCACAAATGCTTTTCTGCAAGGAAGCAATAGTGTTCATAAAATATTTTCTTATTTCAAAACATAGCATAGCATCGTGTTTTTTCTTTCTCCTTCCCCACTCAATTTCTGAGAAAAAAATTAGATTAATTTAATAAGTTATGGGAAGTGCATCTTGCAAATAACTCAGTCATGTGTCACTTCTAGCCATTTTTTTTTTAGAAAATCATAATCTTTTCCAGTAAATGGTTGTTTAGAATCACCTTGAAGATTTTGGGTTTAAATGCAAGATTTGCTGTTTATCCAATATTTTTATTTTAAATTATGTTAACACAACCTGCAAAGCAATAAAGCAAGTATTTGAGAGGTAGAACTGGAACTGAAAAATTCAATGCCACAGCTGGGGTTTGAACCACAGACCCTCCGTTTACCAGGTGGGTGCTCTAACTATTAAGCTGTGACAACCTGCCAGAATGCAATGCTGTGGCATTGAATTTTTAAGTCCCAGTTCTACCTCTCAAACATTGCCCACACACGGCTTGTGTGTTTAAAAACACCAACAGTAAGTTTGTTGGCATAAATAAATAATGATTACCATCTGAAAGTTTTTTAATCCTGGGACATAAAGTACTTATAATAGTAAGTCACCATTGGGGTAATTGTCTCTGATGTGAGACTGCCTTTGTGGTTTACCAGGAGAAATATGAACTGGTTTGAGAATTCCATGTCATTCTGGCAGGTTGTCACAGTAGCTTATCTGTGGCATTGAATTTTTAAGTTCCAGTTCTACCTCTCAAACATTGCCCACACACGACTTGGGTGTTTAAAAACACCAACAGTAAGCTTGTTGGCATAAATAAATAAATAATAATAAAGCAAGTATTGTTTCATTTTGTGGAAGGCTAACAAAATCACCGGAGATTTTACATTATAGGAACTAATGTTGAAATGAGCATGGGGCTTTAAAGTGCTATGCGCTAAGAAATTAAAAAATGTCTCAAATTAGGTATCTTACCAAATCAGGAGTTCAGTCTGTTTACTGTATTTTACAGTTGCCTTTTTAATATCATCCTAAGCCTTATCATGAAGGTAGAGATTCTTTGTTATGTATGGCAAGTTGCAGGCGTATTCAAGCCAGGTTGCACTCTGTTTCCTTTTAATGAGCGAAATTTAAGTCTTTAACCCCATTACAAAAACATTCAGCCGTGTGGAAGCCATCAAATAATGACATATTTCCCCAGTAACATTTTGGATTCTAAAGATGAATTTCATACCTCTCATTAAATGTACTGAAGAGTAATAAAATGTACCTGAAACTTTCATTAAATATTGTGTTTGTGTTAAACAATAAATTTTGTTTTAATTTTCTTCTTTAATTTCTGAGAAAATGTGTTTCCAGCTCCCTCTGAGATTTAAAATTTGATATGTAGCCGACATGGTCTATAATTTGGAGATCCATACTCTAGTGTATTGGCATGGCACATATAAGTTACAGAAAGAGGTTTAAGTTTAAGGTTTAAGAATTAAGCAAGTGAGAGTCAGTACAGATACTGAAGTTTTAATTAATTTAAAACTTAAATTTTGCAGAAGTACATGACCAAAAATAAAGACATACCATAAATATTCTTTTTTCTAGTCTTTCCTATTTGAAGATGCTCTTTGTGTTTTCAGGGAGAAGCATTGGATAAATATGCCAAGAAAACTGTGAAAGTATTAGTAGTTGGCAATCCTGCTAACACAAATGCCTTAGTGTGTTCCAAGTATGCACCTTCAATACCTCGAGAGAACTTCTCAGCCATGACTAGGCTGGATCAGAATAGAGGTAGAGGCCAAATTGCAGCTAAGCTAGGAATTGGAATCGACAAAGTGAAGAACGTCATTATCTGGGGTAACCATTCAGCCACCCAAGTACCAGATGCAGCTAATGCTATTGTTGAACTTGATGGGAAGATAGTTAATGCATGTGATGCCCTCAAGAATGATCCTTGGCTCTCTGGAGAATTCATCACAGTATGTATTTCAATAGTTACTACAATTCTAGCTTGTTAGCTTGCATAGGAGGGTTGTTTTGAAAATTCTTGATGTGAGAAAGAAAACTCAAGATTTTTAGCCCTTCTTCTTCTGCTTCTCCTCTCTCTTCTTCTCTCTTCCACCCAATATTATCACCTTTCAACTACACTTTAACCAACAATTAACTTCTTTATGCCGTTAAGTGTAAAAGGATTTGCTCAGATTTACAAAGAAAGAATTTGTGTGAATCTAAATAATTAACTTTTTTGTATCTTCAGTATAAAAAGATTTGTTGTTGCTGTTGTTGTTAGCTAATGCTGGATTTCTGACAATGAAGTCATTAATCCTCTTGCTCTACAATATTTTTCACTCATAGAGCAATAGCAGTATAGTAACCGCTTTTAAGAGAGCACCATATTTTTATGTTTTGGCGGTCACATCGCTCTCTCACAACCCCCAGAATGTCTGGAGGACCACACCTGTCGTTGGTTTACGGGTCTCACCGACCTGATTTGTTCACATCTGCAAAGAATGAATTTGTCTGACTAGGGTGGTGAATTCTAACAATTAACTTCTTTATATCTTCAGTATAAACAAATTTGTTCAGATCTGCAAAGAAAGAATTTGTATGACCAGACAGTGAATCCATTGCCAAGTGAATTAGGTATTACCACAAAAGGCAATGTGTTTAACCCTCCTTTGCTCGCTAAGGACCTGGGAGATCCCTACATTTATTTAAATGTTCTAGATTTTGAACGAACACACCTATGCAACCTCCTGTCTAGGACATCTAGTATTACACCTTACTTGACTGTTTGGTGGAGTGACCCCTTAACTGTTTATTTCTTTAGCTCCAAGAATGACTAATCGGCAGTTACGTGTTGCACAGGTCAACCGTGTGCCTACTCTCATTACTTATTACTAACATGTTTTTCCTCATTAGTTGTACAATATTGCTTTATCATTGCAAGTAGTATGTTACTACTCCTCACAAACAGGAATATGATCTACAAAATCCCAAGGATTTTGAAGAAGTGCATCATCTACCTTGTGATGATGCCTTATATGTGCATGACAATTTATATGAATCAGATGATTTCAATTCTGAAGATAACTGAAAACAAAATTGTTAGATTCAAAAATTATTTTATTGTTTAACAACGTTGTCAATTGCCAGGACCACATTAGCATCACAAGTATGCCAGAATTTTGTCCTGCAGTTCTTCTACATGCCAGTAAATCTAATGACATCGAGCTGTCACTTTTAAGCACACTTCAAAACCATCGGTCTGGGTCAGATTTGAACATGTGACCTTGGGATCAGTAGGCCAGCGTCTAACCAACTGAGCCACTCAGACCAACTCTTTATACTCAGAAACGATAAAAGCCATCTGTCATAATAACATGTAGTTGGTAGGTAACATTACATGCTTGCAGATTTGCACAGATTGTACAGTAATATAACAAAAGAATATGCTTATATGTGAACATTTTAAAATACCTTAAGAGATGTATTAATTTACTAATTTTATTGCATAAATAATATGTCCCCCCCCCCCAAAGTTAAATTTTCATCTACTATTATACCTAAGAATTTATGTTGGCTCACTTTCGTTAATTCTTCATTATCTGCACTTAGGCCAATTTCTGAAGCCGTTTCCCTGGAGTGTGATTCCAATTTTATGTAATTTGTCTTTTTCATGTTACACCGATGATTATTTGATTCAAAATATTTTTTACAATATTTTAGTGTATTTAACATGTTTTTATTTAATGAGGCAGCAATTATAGCAATTACTTCCAAGTTGTCACCAAAAAACCAAACAATTATGGAATGTTGAAAAATCCTTACCCATCTAACAGCACTTAAAAAACACCTAGTCTTCCAATGGATACCAGCTCACTGTGGACTGAGTGGTAATGAGAAAGCTGATTTTCTTGCAAAACAGGGTACCAGCGGTGTACAAAAAACTATAGTTAATCTACCATTTTATGCAGCTAAAAGATTAGTCAACTTTGAATTCAAAAAAGTTATTGCAAAATATCACTATGAAAAATCAAAGAATAAAAGATGGGAACTACCAAACATTCAAACAGTAATTCCTGAGTATCCTTGAAAAACAGCAGTTGCAACCTTCAGGTTGATTACAGGACATGATTGTCTGGCAAAACATTTAAACAGAATTGGGATATATTCTTCACCACTCTGTCCTCTATGTGATCTGCAAGAAGAAATGGATCGAGACCACCTTCAAATATGTCCAGCCACTTCTAGTGCCCCATCCATCAGTGAAAAATATTGGAGAGCAAGAGAATTAATGACTTCATTGTCAGAAATCCAGCATTAGCTTACAACAATTTAATGAAATATAATTGGTGCTCCAGCACTTAGCAGTTGTATTATCAGCGAAGGAAATAATGCTGGAATTTTTTGGCACATTAATATCATTAACATACAGAATAAATAGCAGAGGACCCAGGACTGAACCTTGGGGAACCCCATATTATATATCAGCATAAGCAGTTTGTTTTGTTAGTCTTATGAACAATGTGTACTGCTTGCTTCCTTCCTATAAGGAAAGATTCGATTAGATCTTTAGCTATTCCCCTTACCCATGTAGTTCTAGTTTATTTGTTATTAGGTCATGCTTTACCGAACCAAAGGCCTTTGTTAAATCAAGAAAGATTGTGCCAATTTTCGCACCCTTTTCTATTTGACCAAGGACTTCATGAAATTAGCAATTGCTGTTGTGGTTGAGAAACCTTTCCTAAAGCCATGTTGAAAATCAAATAATACTTTATTTGTATTTAGAAAATGTACTAGTCTTTTTAAAACATTTTTCTAAGAGTTTAGCAGTTCAGAAGATAAAGATATGGGACAACAATTATTTATATCTGTATATTATATATTAGATAATATATATATATATATGCACCAACGTATCGCTGCCAGAGTTTGAACATCACGAGATACATAGATGACATATTTGCAATAGTTCCAGAAAGACACATCAGTGATGCATTAAAACTTCTAAACATACAGGACAAAAGCATAAATTTCATAGTGGAAGTATAAAAAGATGATCAATTACCAGTTTTAGATCTAAAATTAATCAAAAACAAGGATAGAATAAACTTCGGTATTCACAGAAAACTAACGCAGACAGACAACTACATAAAAGCTAATAGTTACAATCCAAGAAGCCACAAACAAGCAATCTTCAATAGTTTAACACGTAGATTGGTGAACATCCCTCTTCCAGCAGAAGAATACCAAATAATTGAAATAGCACATTTTCCCCAAAGTGGTAGTAGATAAAAAAAGTAAAACGAGCAGAAAAGAAAAAATTACTAAAAGAAACTACAACTCTCACAGCAGCAGAAACAAAAATGACATTCAAAAAATTCACATATCATCCATGAGCCTTTGATAAATTTAAAAAAGTGTTCAAGGAATACAACATTCAGCTAACACCAGTAAACCATTACTCAATAAAAAAAACCTGCTGCTCTCAAACATCAAAGATGCTATTCCACCTAACAAAATATCCGGCATATACCAAATTGAATGCAGTGATTGTAATGAAGTATACATAGGAAAAACCAAAAGAAATTTAGAAATTAGATCCAAGGAACACGTTAGGAACATCAAGAGTAAACAATTAGAAAAATCAGCAGTTGCCTTTCACTTTTGGACAAAAAATCATGACATAAAGCCAGCACCGAAACTCCTCAAACACATAACTGGAAAACAGGAGCTGTCCACATGGGAACAAATCTTCATTTTAAAAAATAGAAACCAAGTATTTAATTTCGACATTCCCCAGAAAGATATTTTCAGCAAGTTCCTTGAACCATTAGCAGAAGAAACATCAGAAGAAGCATCGCCATCCGCACCATGGAAACCCAGTTATTGCGTTGTTGATAATGGAGGAAAGTTAACCTCCGAAACTCGTTCTGGAAAATTATAAATGTAAGTGTTGTTTAGTGTTATTAATTGACTCACCTTTTAAATTAAATTGATTATAACAACACTGTTTTCAAACTTCTAAGATAGGAAGATATTCACATCTGTAATTACAGACTTGTTAAAGTCTAGTACTAAAAGTCATGAACAACAGTTTTTTTATAAATTATATAAATACAAAGGCTAATCGAGCAAGTGATATTAGCTTCCATCATAGATTGCTGATACAGAATGATAGAAATGACAATTATGGCTACTATAAGAGTGTGGTACTGAGTTCCTAGTTTGACTATTTTTGACCATCATGAAATTAAAAGAAAAAGTTTTACATTGTGGAGGAAATTCTGAAAATTGTTGCAAATTTTCCTACATCCAAATTTTAGCTCTGTCTAGTTATCGTTTTCAGCTCCATAAAAGAAGGATGCAAGGCCAATGTTATAATATGAGTAATTGATCAAGGAAATCAATAAAGCAGCACACACTTTTGCTGTGCTGGAATAAAGTTCCACAATGATGGAAAAAGTGTAACAATGGAGACTTAAAAAATAAAACAAATTGTCGTGTATCTAAATGTACATGGCCTGCCTAAATTATTTTGGACATAATGAACAATAGGATCAAGAATCAACAAAGTACAGTACTGAAAATTTATTTGTGGCACTATTGAAAAGAGATAAATGATATACTGAAATGAATTGTCTTATGGCATTGATTTGTAAGCCCTCTAGCTATATTCTAAAATGGAACTTACAGTTTGATATCATTTGTTAGCTTACAAATAACATTTACTCTTTTACAGACTGTACAAAAGCGAGGTGCTGCTGTAATTGCTGCACGTAAGATGTCATCAGCTATGTCTGCAGCTAAAGCAGCAGCTGATCACATGCATGACCTCTGGCATGGCACTGAAGCAGGACAATTTGTTTCTATGGGTGTTATCTCTGATGGTTCATATGGGGCACCCAAGGATGTGGTTTTCTCATTCCCGGTGACTATCAAGGATGAACAGTGGACAATCGTCCAGGTAAGTGATAGTATTTAATTTAAAAATCTGATATGTTGCACTCACCTGACTTTCTCTACTCTTGTACTAACCATTCTTTCAAACTCTTTATTTCTTATTTCCTTGTAAGGTGCAAGGGGAATATGGGAATACAGTAGACTTTGAGTGATAGTCAAATCTTTTAAAGTTTTCAAATTCTGTTCTCTTTGCATGGCTATAGAAAATGACGAGGAAATATCTCTAAAATAGTTCACTCTACAAAAAAATGTATTTAGAATTAATTGTGTGTTTTAGCTAGATCTGCATTTTTTGTATAGTAAGATTTGTTCTGTCTCTTATGGTTTACCAGTTATGCAAAAGTCATCAAGAATAAACATGGGTATAGCCAGAAAATTCAAAATATAAATCGCATTTACCATAAAAATATCTTAAATATATGGCATTTAATCAAAATCATTAGAGCCATTTTTAAGAAAATCAAAATTTTCAATGTAAAGGGTAGTTTAGGGTGGAGGAGTTTTCTTCAGAATCTTTGTGTCACATCTTTAAAAGATTCTAAAATAAGAACAAATTAGAAAAGAAAAAAAGAAAAGAAAAAGAATATCAACATTACTAAGATAAGTGAAGTTTTTAGTTTCTAATTTGTTCTTATTTTAGAATCTTGTTGCTTCACTGTTAATAGCTTCAATTTTTACTTAATTTATCTTTAAAAGATGTTAAACTTAAATACCAACTTTGGTTTTTAACCAAAATGCTTTTTTGATTCGGAGGGCCTCAAAAGATATTTCCAGTGAAATCTTGACATCAAGTTTCTGGGTGGAATACAATACTTCCTCGACTTACTATACATAGTAGAGAAAGTAAAAGACGTTTTTTTACAGTTTGTGAATTTTAGCATTTAAACATTTAAGGTATCATATCTTGGACAGTTCATTTCTTGAATTGGATTTGCCTTGAGGTTTACCAGATTTGTCTTAGATGAAAATGTTTAATTGTTAATTGGCATTTTAGATATCTCAGAAGTTGAGCATCAACACAAAGCTGAGGATTCATTTTTTGAGTCTTAACTGCAGCAAGAAATTTTTCAAATTTCATGTTACTTTTCAATTTTACCTAAGTACTCACAATATTACAAGTTACTTTGAAGATAGGATATCTTGGAGTAATTTGACATCACCTTGAAAATTTTATAGGATATATGATATAGAAGAAGTTTAATCAGGATTTATTTTATCACTCAGGATTAGTTTAAGAAAGCTGAAGATCAATGGTTAGTCTTTTGATATTGATTTTTTCAAATTTCATTTAACTTTCTAAGTATTATTTTTTTATGGTTCCTTAGTATCCTTTGAATATTGCTGTGTATGCCCAAGGTATATGAGCAAAGACAAAAGTATAATCATTCTATCATTCAGTGTGGCAATTCATTAAAATTTAAACTTTCAAATGAAACAATCCAAGTTGCAGCTAAAACACAGAGAAAAGCTGCAATCATCACATTTCAAAGCACAGATTTATTTTCGCAAAATTTCTGCCCTACACTTTGAGAAATTGAGCTAATTTGAAAACTGAATCGGTAATTAAAAAATCTGATGTGTTGCACTCACATGACTTTCTCTACTCTTGTACTAACCATTCTTACAAACTCTTATTCCTATATCTTCTTCATGTTAGTTAAAATAAACATTTGTACAAATTATCTTATTGCTTATTTCCTTGTAGGTGCAAGGGGAATATTGGAATACAGTAGGCTTTGTGCGATAGTCAAATCTTTTAAAGCTTTGAGATTCCGTACTCTTTGTACACGTAACATATAAAAAAAATGAACAACGATGACCCATTTCACGAAAGTTCCAAGTTTTCCGAAACTCACATAACAAGGTATATCTCCGAAATGGTTCACCCTACAAGAAAATTTATTGAGACATAAATTGTGTATTTTAGCAAGATCTACATTTTTTGTATAGTATAATTTGGTCTATCTCTAACGGTTTACCAGTTATGCAAATGTCGTCCAGAGTAAATACGACTACAGGGGCTATAGCCAGAAAATTCAAGATATACATTTCATTTGTCATAAAAATATCTCAAACATATGACATTTTAATCAAAATCGTTAGAGCCATTTTCAAGAAAATCAAAATTTTCGAAAAATTTTCCATGTAAAGGGTAGTTTAGGGTGGGGCTATTTTCTTCAAAATCTTCGTGTCACATCCTTGAACGACATTAAACTTAAATACCAACTTTGGTTTTTAACCGACTTTTCGTTTTTGAGCTATGCTGTCCACAGACTGACAGACACACAGACACACACACGGACCTTTTTCTAAAAATGCTTTTTTTGGATTCAGGGGGCCTCAAAACATGTATTTCCGGTGAAATCTCGACTTCGAATTTTTGGGTGGAATACAATACTTCCCCTACTTACCAGTAGAGAAAGTAAAAATGAAATGCACCATGCTTCTCAAGATAAACTTTACAATGGGCTGCAACACTGCTCAATGATATGTGATAAACTGGTCTGCCAATGGACTACATGAAAATTCATTTAGCTGTCACCACGCCCTAGAAAACCGTAAGAGTTCTCATTGCTAAATTATTAACCATCACAAATTATAAACAAGTACATTTAAAAAACTGTCCCAATTATATTCAACTGCATGTATTCTTGATTTTCTCCTGCTTTCCCCTTAGACCAAAAGTCTGAAGTGTTCTGCTGATGCGACCTGTCTTTCTGAAACAAATAAACATGAGTGCCAAAAGAATGTAGCTATCCTTTTTCCAGCCTCGAGTATGCTCCAAGGTTTCTTGGGTCTTGGAGAATTGCATTGCTTTCATTCTTTTGTTGACTTGAGGCTAGTAGTAGACTTCTGCTTCCAACTGTTCCATGACTAGCCATTGCACACATATTTTTGTTTATATTCGTGTATGTGCTCTCATGCGCGTGTGTGTGTGTGTGTGTGATGGCAGAATTGTTTATTAGATAAGAAATTTGATAATTCATTGTGCCATAAGATTCAAGTACAACTGCCCTGCGAGAGGGGCTGTAAGATCATCGGTTAATTATCCCAGGCATGAATAAATGCATTCGTAACGAGCTGCTTTCAGCTCACTATCTAATTTTGGTGCATACTCATATATCTGAGGTTTTCGAAGAACTTCCACGATTTTCTCTTCACTCCTTTATATAAGGAATTATGCCTTCCCGACCTGACACAATTCTATTGGTTACTTGGCACACACTGCAAACAGAATTTTGAATCTTGAAGCTCACAGATTTGTCCTCATTGGGTGAGCCAAATCCTCACTTCCAATTTTCAGTGCAAAATTGGAATTTCCCGGAATATATCAAATGAATTCTGTCTCCCTTTTATTTTTTTGGTTGCATCAAATTACTAAAGATGAATAAAAGATACCCCTCGTACTTATTACCTTCAACCACAAGGTATCATAAAAACTCACTGCTCACTCCCGAACTACACACTTTCCTTTTAAGCTTCTAATACATCTCCTTCGGGGCAGCTTCTAACGTTAAATATTACAATACAGAATATTTTACAGATATTCTTATTCTAATGCCTAAGTATTTACAAATTACATCCCTAACTAATCTACATTGTCCTAATAGTATTTATATGCATGCATTATATGTGTTCGTGATACTAATGCTATATACATTAAGGTGTTTATATTTACATCATAAGTTAACCTTGTTTTAGAGTGAATGAAGGACATTTCTGTCTCAACTTCTTTTTTGCATTAAGATGCTCCAAAACATGTATTTTTGATAAAATTTCAACTTCAAAGTTTTGGTTGAGATACAATACTTTCTCTACTTACTATAAGTACATAATAGAGTAAGCAAAAAAGTAACTGCCAACATTTGTTAATGTTGTATATCAGAGGAATGAGAATGTCTCAGTCAAAAGAATTCTTGTATCTACATTCGTTCAGTTATGTAGAATGTATATTTAAACATTCCATTAAGTTCAGCAAAATGTTAGTTCAAAGAAAGGTGCTATTAAGCTTGATCTGTGACTATTCTATTCATTGCTGGAATATTTAAGGAATACAATATTATGTTCTTTGGTTGTATTTTTATTTTATACAGCACACACAATTTCCTATATCTTTACTTGCTCTACTATGTATAGTAAGTTGGCTAAGAATTGCATTCTGCCCGATTTGAAATCAAGATTTCATTGGAAATATATGTTTGGGACCACTTAATCTAAATAAGGTATTTTTAGGAAAGTGTGTGTGCCTAAATTTGAAATCTTCCAAGGATGTGACTAAAGTTTTCAGGAAAATCCCTTCACCTAGACTGCCCTTTACATGGAACATTTTTCAGTCTTGATTTTATCAAAAATGGCCCTAAATAATTTTGATTCAAATGCTATATGTTTTAAGATTTTTCATGGCAAATGAAATGTATATCTTGAATTTTTTGTGAATGTCCTCAGAAGTCCCCTGCAGTCTGAGTGACTTTTGCATATCTGGTAAACATAAGAGATGGACAAAATCTTCTGCACAAAAAATGTAGATCTCATTAAAATACACAATTTATGTCAAATGCTTTTTTAAGTGAACCATTTCAGAGATATTCCCTGTTATTTGTTTGAATTGTCCATTGCTTATACTGTTCTCAAATGGGGAGTCATTTATCTCTTGGCAATACAAAGAGAATAGAATTTCAAAGTCACATAGTTTGACAATCGCTTAAAACCTATTGTATTCCCATATTCCCATCGCACCTACAAGAAAATTAGCAATAGATAACTTCTGCAGATGTTTAACATTCCATATATGAAGTAGATACAGGAATAAGATGTTTCACATTTTACTAAATTTACTAACTCTACTCTTGATGCAGGTTTTAATGTATTCAAGCAGACAAAATACCATAGTTTTAATTCTTTTTCTATTTAATATATAACTTATTTCATTGGTTCATCTTACTTTGAATTTTGTCCCAATCCCAGTAAATTACATATAGTGTATTGTTCCTGCAGGGCTTGAAAATAGCAGATTTTGCCAAGCCACTGCTGGAGGTTACAGGCAAGGAACTGGAAGAAGAGAAGGCAGAGGCCATGGCAGTTTGTGGACAATGACGGGCTGGACCTCCAACCATGCCAGCTGCACCACTACAACGTTGTAAAATTTAGCGAATCACCAGTAGTGGGAATGTAGGTTGAATTATTCATGCAGATAAAATGAACAAAATGTGCATTAAGGTAAGGAGAGTTTCAACTGACACCATGGTTGGAGGGCCACACCATCTACAATGATACGCTGTCACAATCACATCACAGCTAGTCATATTTTAAACAAAAATTGTTTTAAAAAGAGTATTTTTGATATTTTAAAGGACAAAATGATTGTATAAAAATTATAATATTTTTGGAATCCTTGGGTAATGGTTGTACGTGAATCATGTATGTTAATAATACTCCTAATTACCAACATATTATGTACATAAAGATTATTTACATTTTAGAGGGGAAAAAACAGTCATTTTGCCAGCAAGTATGCATGTGCTGCTCCATACTATGCTGTCATATGAAAGTGGCATCTGGTAAATATTTTGATACGGGTGAAGGTGAAACTGTTGATAGAATGTTGTTTTGTTAAACTTTCGTTGACCTTTACCATTTGTTGCCCTATTTTTTTATGACCCTGTATTGTAATTTGCTGACTCTAGAAACATCATTCTTGTTATGTATCATCACAGATTAATTAATAGTGCAATCTTTTAGTCCTGTCTATTTACCAAAACATTCACAATTATATTAAGTATTGCTGTTAGTTTAGCATGAAATATACACTTTTCCTCATTCATATCAAGTATTTGTTATAGTATGTGTTAATTCATTTTGTTGGGATTAAAGAATGATATTATATCTGGTGCTATGATTTTGTTTTTCTCTTTGTAACAGCCCAGGAATTCCTACTCTTAAAATTAGGCATTATGGTTTATTCCAAAAGATTAAAAAAATCATTACCAATGATAGAAACTAAGATCTTAGCACAGTGATAAATCTCTCTCATTTTTAGCTTGATATTAATAAGCTGCTGCTTGTCTAATAGAAAGGTTGTGCATGGCATAATTAAGGGCATGTGCATTCATATAAATAACAATCATCCAGATAGCCAAAGGTAAGTACATACTACTTTTAATAAATAGCTAACAAAGCCAGGAACAGTGAAGCAAGCTCTATAGATATAACTAATTTGTATTGAGTCAGCAATTTGTAAGCTGTTGTTTTTCTTTTTTTTTCGGATGCATAAGACTAAGGTAACTGCAAAACAGGAATGAACATAAGGCATGGGTGGTCTATCACTGACTAGCCAGCAAGATTCGTGCGGCTTGTACAGTGACACACGCGCACAGCCTCGCTTTGCCAAACCCCACTGCTAATTTCTTTGTGCGCTTGGAAGATACCAAGTACAGAGTTATTTTGTTTTCCCTATTTCACAGAGCTATTTTTTCTGAGGGTAACTGTCCAAACCCCATGTTAGTGGGACATCTTGTTTCAGAGATATGTAAAGCTAAGATGCAGTCACTACCTGTGTTGAAAAACAGACACACACCATACAGTTGATGCATTTTGTAACTTGTATTCAGTAAAATAGTGATCCTTTAAGAGCACAGATGTGGTTTTCAAAGTCGGTAAATACATCGCTTAGCAAGTGCAGTGCAAGTATGCTTAGTTGTGATTGCGAGATCACTTGTAAGGCTATATAAGCAGGCCAAAAATATTGTTTTTCAAACAGTTATCAAAGAAGTTTTTGAACGTACTGAGACAGAATATTGTAAGACTCCAAAAGGAAATCATTTATGTAAATATTTATTGCAAATGTAATTTATTTTTGGTGTTGATACGAATTAGTTGAGTAACGAAAACGTGTTGCTATTGTTCATTGTTACAAGAAATTAAGTTTGTTTAAAAAGTCATAAATGTTAAGTTTCACATTTAAATTTAATATATATAAATAAAAGAATTATACGTGTTTAATATTAAAAGCGAAGGGAGAATAGCTAAAGATCGCTTCCCTAACAATATGGGAACTATTTGATGAACGCATACGCGGATGTATACAACAAAGATAGCATCATGTAAAGTGGCGCTGGAATTGTTAATAGCATCTGTATGTTTGCGATGTGAAGACGTGTTTCTATAACTCGCGTGGATGTGAGTAGAAAAGACTATCAATAAGATATAAATAGGTGCGACGAAAGATAATTCAATTGTAACGACGAAAAAAGTGTTAATAAAGTAATATATTATAGTGAAGTTACATCGAGTGTTTATTCATTCCACCTAGTACCACACTCGGAGAGAAATAATAGTCTCATTGCTCAATCCGAAGCAATATTAATTCTAGACAGCACCAGTACAAATTTCACTTAGTCAAGTATTAATGGCACCAGCTTGTCACGTGAGTGCTCGCTCTGTGACAAACATTAAAAAAGGCAAGCAGTTAACTAAATCAGAAGTTTCCATATTTAGGTCTCTTGGAAAACATCAAGCAGTAAAAAATGTGCTATCAACTTAGATGATTTTCCAAAGTTGTTTTACATAGAGCTATTAATTTATATGACAAGGGTGAATATCCTACTCATTATAACTACAGCATCTCGGAGAGTTTAACATGTTTACATGCAAGACAGTTTCGGTTTCAGTGTGACAAAGACAGACATATCTTTAATCCCTGTCATTGGGCAACTGTATTGGGTGGACCAACATTCATTTTTGTTTTGCAGCTACTCTAATATAACTTTCTCTGCTTATTTCAGATTACTTATTTTTCCATACACAATTTTCCTAGAAAAACTGATTCTTCTACCCATTTCATTTTCTTACTATATGTTTGCAAGACATAATCTCAATTTAAGCACTATAGATTGGTTGCATGGACAATGTGAAAACAAAAAAAAAGCTGTGAATATTGTAAGAAGTTTTTGTTAGTAGTTAGCCTATGCAGGAAAAGAAAAATAATCATGTAATTTTGAAGCTGTCTACTAATATTTTACAAGCTCTTATGTTTTTATGTGTTACACAAAGTTCAATGAGAATGAAGAGGGCTTAGCAGTTATTCACAAAAAATTCTAGGTATACATTTTATTTATTTTGCAAATATCTTAAACCTCTGTACCAATATTACAAAAAGAAAATCAATAGACTGATAATTCTTTCACCATTGGAAAGTTCTATTCTTTCTGATGGATGCAGGCTATAAAACACCTAATTTCAATTCATAAATATTTGAGAAAAAGGCTTTGACTTTTTATTGAGAATGTCATTGAGTAGAAAGTGGTTATTTTCTCCACAGAAAATGCCTAAATAAGACAAATGCTACAGATATTTTATCCCAAATTAAATTATAAATTATTTTGTTTAACAATGCTGTCGATTACCAGGATCACATCAGCGTTACGATGTGCAAATTTTGTCCCACAGGAGTTGTTTTACATGCCAGAAAATCTGACATAGAGCTGTCGTTTTAAGCACACTTATGTAGCAGTTTTTGCAAATGCTTCTTAATGTAGCATTTGTTTTTATGAATGGGCTTTTTAACAATGTAGTAATGCAGCAATGAGTCTCATCTCCAGGGCATTATGGGTACATGCAGACAAGTAAGAGTGAGGTATTAGTATTATTTCCAATAAATATTCAAATTTTCCACAGTATCAACTTAATTACCATTAACTTGCAACACTTTATCTTCACTCTTTTGTAAGAAATAATACTTTTAGGTACCGAAGCTATTGTGTTCTGGAACTTCATGGTTTCTTTGTGTTAAATCCTCACTTCTTTCTTTCATAAATATTTTATAACATTTACGAAATTTGCACATGTTGAATATTTACGCATGGTATTCAACCAGATGTCCTTCGACGATACAATTCAACATCGTTGGATTGCCGACAAAATATGTTATTCCGCGGTACGAATATGTGGCCCTCTTTAGTGACACATATATCACTATATTATCTCTCTATTAGGGTAATTGTTTATTTCCCTAGTTATGGGCATGGTAACTGTGATGGATTGGCTATTCATTGATTTGATTGTGATGCGTCGATCATATGGTCATTCCTTTTGTATCCAAATGGATTCGGGACATGGATTAAGAAATACAATTTTGATAATCACATTGTGTATACAATATTTACATGTGTTATGTCTAAATAACTTGGCATATTCAATATTGACTTTAATCTTTTCCCTGATGCATTTCAACATACAATTTCTGCCACACTTAAAAACCATCAGTCTGGGCCAGGTTTGAACCTGTGACCTTGGGATCAGTAGGCCAGCGTCTAACCAACTGAGCCACCCAAACCAACATTTTCTTTTCTTTCATCCCAAGATATAGATGGCCATGGTTAAGCAACTGTAATTTTTCTGGCCAGAAAATGGGTCAGCTTTAGACAATGCATATAGTACTAGGGTCATTCAATATATGATGTACACACTTTTTTTAAAAAATCTGATGTGTTGCACTCATATGACTTTCTCTACTCTTGTACTAACCATTCTTACAAACTCTTCTTCGTGTTAAGATAAACATTTGTATAAATTATCTTATTGCTTATTTCCTTGTTGATGCTAGGGGAATATTAGAATACAGTAAACTTTGAGCGATAGTCAAATCTTTTAAAGCTTTGAGATTCTGTTCTCTTTGCACACTTAACATGCAAAGCAAATGAACAATGATGTTCCATTTCACGAAAGTTTTAAGTTTTCCAAAACTCACACACATAACAAGGAATATCTCCGAAATGGTTCACCGTATAAGAAAATTTTTCAGACATAAATTGTGTATTTTAGCAAGATAAACATTTTTTGTATAGTATAATTTGATCTAGTGCTAACCGTTTACCAATTATGCAAAAGTCGTCCAGAGTAAATACGACTACAGGGGCTATAGCCAGAAAATTCGAGATATACATTTCATTTGTCATAAAAATATCTCAAACATAACATTTTAATCAAAATCGTTAGCCATTTTCAAGAAAATCACAATTTTTGAACAATTTTCCATGTAAAGGGTAGTTTAGGATGGGGCTATTTTCTTCAAAATCTTCATGTCGCAGCCTTGAAAGACAAACTTAAATACCAAATTTGGTTTTTAACCCATTTTTGGTTTTTGAGTTATTCTGTCCACAGACTGACAGACACACACAAAGGACCTTTTTCTAAAAATGCTTTTTTTTGGATTCAGGGGGTCTGAAAACATATTTTCAGTGAAATCTCGACATCAAATTTTTGGGTGGAATACAATACTTCTATATACCACTAGATGACTCAGGGGTCTCCGTCTAGGGGATATGTGAATAGCAACCACAAGGTACCCAAGCTCAGCAGAACATTACTTCCACTTACTGGTGTTTTGCTCCTCACTGTAACTTTTCTATCTGACCTTACCTTGGTCATCTCTTGTTCTCTTCCGACCCCGATGCTATTAGGGTTCCCGAGGGCTAGGGAGTCTTTATTTTTCCAACCTCTCCATTTCTCTATAAAATCATAACCCCTAACATGCTGACCTGTCATGGCATGTAATACATCTTCTGATTGGTGATCAGAGGATATGGTCAGTGAATTTATTTTGATAACTCTCCCAGTCAGATCGGTGAGACCCATAAACCAACGACAGGTGTGGTCCTCCAGACATTCTGGGGGTTGTGAGAGAGCAATGTGACTGCCAAAACATAAAAATATGGTGCTCTCTAAAAAACAGTTACTATTACTGCTATTGCTCTCTTCAATATCATCAGTGAAAAATATTGGAGAGCAAGAGGATTAATGACTTCATTGTCAGAAATCCAGCATTAGCTAACAACATATACCACTAGAGAAAGTAAAAATCTGATGTGTTCCATTCACATGACTTTCTCTACTCTTGTACTAACCATTCTTACAAACTCTTATTCCTATTCTAAAGTAAGAACAAATTAGAAACTAAAAACTTCACTTATCTTGTTGCTTCACTGTTAATAGCTTCAATTTTCCTTATTTATCTTATTCCTATATCTTCTTCGTGTTAGTTGAGATAAACATTTGCAGAAATTATCTTATTGTTTATTTCCTTGTAGGTGCAAGGAGAATATGGGAATATGAGAATGGGCTTTGAGAGTTTGTCAAATCCTTCAAAGCTTTGACATTCCGTTCTCTTTGCACTGTTAGCATATAAAAAATGAACGATATTGCATTAGATGGATGTTTTTTTCGAAAACTGACACAAATAACAAGGAATATCTGTGAAATGGTTCACTCTACAAAAAAATGTATTTGGTCATAAATTGTGTTTTAGCGAGATCTACACTTTTTGTATAGTAAGATTTGGCCTATCTCTTATGGTTTACAAATTATTCAAAAGTCAACAGATCTACATAGGCTATAGCCAGAAAATTCAAAATATACATTTCATTCGCCATTTTCAAAAAATGTTCCATGTAAAGGGTAGTTTTCTTCAAAGTCTTTGTGTTTCATCCTTGAAAGACATTAAACTTAACGTTGGTTTTTAACCAACTTTTCCTTTTTGAGTTATGTTGTCCACATACTGACACGTACCTTTTTCTAAAAATCCTTTTTTGTATGGAGTACAATAATTCCTCTACTTTACTACATGTAGTAGAGAAAGTAAAAATGGAAGGTGCTGCAAAACAAGTGTATAAAACCGAGAAAATGATGTCCAACTAACAATATTTATAATGAATAACTGAGAATGATTGCAGACTATGTGCTTACCAAAGCATTTAACTTGTGCCCTGGAAAGGGGGAATCTCCACATCCATCACATTATGTGAAAACTGTTTTTTATGTTACTAACTATGGAATCAAAGGGGTTGCAAATTCAGTGTGTTAACCTGAAAGATTTTATAAATAAACAATTTCAGAAAGTAGCTTTATAGCTTTTCCATATTTATTACACTGATTACAACAGTTTCTTATATGTACATTCTTGACAGTTCTACAAAATGCTTTAGACAACTATAGTTTTATACAAAAAAAATCAGTACCAATATGTTTTAGGAGGTATCCGATCTTCTTTCACATTCATTTGTTCCATAATATCCATTTCAAATGTCTTTAGGCTTGGCTCATAAGTAATATCTGAGACATCGTCCTCTGTAGTATCTTTGCTTGATTCTGAAATATAAGAATTATGCATGTTAATTGGAGCAGAAGGTAACCTCAGAAATAGTGCATTTGCAGGGAATATTAATTATAAGACACTTAACTTGCATTGAAATTGATTTGTGAAGATCCTATTAATTTTATGATAAACTCCACAATGTAGAGGTATCCTGTTTACCCAAGTTCAAATTTCAGGCAAGATGTCTAGATAAGGTTACATTTCAATTCCTACGCTGATTTGAGCATTATTTCGCCATTCTGCACTTGAATTAATTGATAAAAGGATAAGAAATGTTTTCAAAAACAAAAGTAAGAAATGGTCTATAAATGTGGTACGTTCAAATTAATAGTGAATTGCATTTTAATAGGGATCTTCAAAAACAAAGAATTTACAATTAGGAGACATACTCTCTATTCAAAAGTGCAGATATTAGGTTTACAGGGTTGAACTTTTTCACAAAATTATAAATGACTTGTACAGCAGCAACAAGCAGTATACCCAAGAGTAAAAGCTTAAAAGATATTTAAACTACATAATGTTGGAAAGTCATTCAACCATATGGGTTGAATGGTATAATTTCAGCAGTTTCAGTAAACTGTATTTAATAATTCTGCACACATTCTTATGGTCTTTCCCTTATGTTAAGTGGAACTGTAGTATAACACAAAATGTCATCACTAAGCATAGCAGTCCAGCTACATTAAAGAGGATTCAAGTTATGTGCATGTGACGGCACAGTGTAGGGAACTGGTTCTGCCTTACTTCATTCTTTTGGTAGCTCACCTACTATGCCTCATCACATTCCATTTGCACAGTATGGCCATAAATTCTGCGAGTGTTTTTAATGCATATAATTACTATATAAAACCATTAACTTGTGTATATTCTGTAAGAATACAACCTGCAGCAAAATATTTAATGCCTAATGATAGCTGCACAAATCATACCCAACAGAATTTCTTAAGACAACTAACTTCATTTTCTCAAATATTTCAATGTCACAGAGCTGCTTATGCTATTCATTGGCTTCAAGCTTCTGCCAGCCACTGCTGCATGCTTTGTGTGTAGACGTACTGTTCTGTTGCAAAATTCAGCTTTGTATAGTTATGATGGTTGCAGAGGTAAGGAGTCTTTTGCAAAATAGCGTTTGTTTATGGGAACAATTTGCAGACGCTTAAAGATAAATAGAGTAATGTCTGGGTAATTCAGTTCATTTGAATGACAGTTTGATATTAAAAGAGTAAGACAAAATACTGTTCTTAATTTGATGGAATTACACTTTACCTTTGTATATGCTTTTTGTTTTATAATCCCATGTTTCTTCCGCAGATTTGGGAACTGGGATGATTCGCCCCGTCCTCGCTGACACACGCACTTTTTCTCCAGATTCTGTATATCTCCAATCAACTTTGGTAGATTTCCTGAATCAACATTAAAAGGTTGAAAAATTGCTTCTTCTGTAGTTAAGTTTAACTTAACTGCATAAATTCTTAATATTTTTTTTCTCCTTTTTTTAATCTATTTGCTTAAAAAATAAACCTATTCTAAATGAAGTGCTTTATAAAAACAAACCTGGAGAAGGTGTACATTTAACAAGAAACAACATATAGGTAATGTCAGCACAGAAGGTTCAAAGATTCAAGGCTTTCACTATATTGTGCTCAAAATGAACAAATGTGATTATAACAAAGCTACTTTTTAAAATAGTTTGCAACGCATGTAAAAATACTCACTTCACATGAACATTAAAGTAAAATGTTTAAAGAGGTGCATTACTACTAAATTAACCAATCTAATTTTAACATCAAGGTTTTGGAGGAAAACCATGGTGAAGGTTTCTCCAAATAAGCACATATCAACAATATAGTTCTGAGAAGAATGCTGTAAAAATGATCCTCATTCCCTTTCTCACACTCCCAAACCATTACCATTGTTTGTGCTAGAATCTATTTAATCAGAGTTGTACTATAATTTCCTCACAGAATCCCATTTGTGTATAAAAATGTTGGTTAAAAATGGGATTATTTAGCACAAAAAATTAAATTTTACATCCCTCATGTACACAAGTTGGTATTTTTGTGAGGCAGAAATTGTTAAATGCTGGATTTTTGACAATGAAGCCATTAATCCTCTTGATCTCCAATATTTTTCACTGGTGGATGGGGCGCTAGAAGTGGCCTGGCATATTTGAAGGTGGTCTCAGTCCATTTCCTCTTGCAGATCACATAGAAGACATAGTGGTGAAGAATATATCCCAATTCTGTTCAAATGTTTTGTCAGACAATCATGTCCTGTAATCAACCTGAAGGTTGCAACTGCCGTTTTTCAAGGATACTCAGGAATTACTGTTTGAATGTTTGGTAGTTCCCATCTTTTATTTTTTCATACTAATATTTTTACTTTCTCTACTGGTAAATAGGGGAAGTATTGTATTCCACCCAAAAATTCGATGTCGAGATTTCACCGGAAATATATGTTTTGAGGCCCCCTGAATCCAAAAAAAGCATTTTTAGAAAAGGGTCAGTCTGTGGACAGCATAACTCAAAAACAAAAAGTTGGTATTTAAGTTTAATGTCGTTCAAGGATGTGACACAAAGATTTTGAAGAAAATAGCCCCACCCTAAACTACCTTTACATGGAAAATTTTTCAAAAATGTTGATTTTCTTGAAAATGGCTCTAACGATTTTGATTAAAATGCCATATGTTTGAGATATTTTTATGACAAATGAAGTGTATATCTTGAATTTTCTGACTATAGCCCCTGTAGACGTATTTACTCTGGACGACTTTTGCTTAACTGATAGACCAAATCATACTATACAAAAAACGTAGATCTTGGTAAAATACATAATTTATGTCTAAATAAATTTTCTTGTAGGGTGAACCATTTCGGAGATATTCCTTGTTATGTGTGTGAGTTTCAGAAAACTTAGAACTTTAGCGAAATGCAACAACTTTGTTCATTTTTTTATATGTTAATCGTGCAAAGAGAACGGAATCTCAAAGGTCAAAAAGATTTGACTGTCGCACAAAGCCTGCTGTATTCTAATATCTCCCTTGCACCTACAAGGAAATAAGCAATAAGATAATTTGTACGAATGTTTATCTTAACTAACATGGAGATATTGGAATAAGAGTTTGTTAGAATGGTTAGTACAAGAGTAGAGAAAGTGATGTGAGTGCAACACATCAGATTTTTTAATTCAGGTTTGACTAATCTTTCTGCATAAAATGGTAGATTAACTATAGATTTCTGCACACTGCTGGTACCCTTTTTTGCAAGAAAATCAGCTTTGTCATTACCACTCAGTCCACAGTGAGCTGGTATCCATTGGAAGACTACGTGTTTTAAGTACTGTTACAAGAACTTATGGAAGTAAGATGCTACAAAATTTGTGAAGCTTTCAGATTCGGCAACAGAAGAGGAAGAAGAAATATCTTAGTGAAATTCATTAGCACGCAATTGGCCTCGGATGTAATAAAACAAGCCAAAAAACTGAGAGGGACGGACATCTACATCAACAGGGATTTAACTTATAAGCAAAGAGAAATACTGAGAAGATTAATAGAACAAAGAAGATCAGCACATAAGCAAGGAAAAGTGGCATACATTAGAAATTTGCAGCTATGGATCAATGGAAAAATGACAGAAGGGACATCAGAGTGAAAAAACCGATAAGGTGGACAAAAAGAAGACAATGAGCCAGGAAAACAAAATTGACACAAAGAGCTTGACTCAACAGAATACAACACCAACTGAGGAGGTGAACGATCAGGAAATGCAAACTTTTCAAAATGTACTAGCAACACGGGTGGGAAGGAGGAGGAAGAAAAGCTTGAAGGGAGTGAATTAATAAGTGAGTTAATTAGGGTATGGAATAGCGAGTGGATGTGTGTAAGTGGGAAGGCAAAGAAATGGGTGTTAAGTATGGTCATGAAAAGGAAGGTGATCCGAAAGGTAGCTATCATGTGTGGAAAGACAACAAACAAGCAACAGGTACACCTCGCCATGTGACGAGACAGAGCAAATGGTTTTGAAGCTCTTAGCAGTTAAAGAAGGGAAGCTAGGTTAAGTCAGTTGATCTAAGCGTTCGTAAAAGTGAAACCAAGGAAGTGTACGTGAAATAGGGTACAGGGGGAGTTAAAAAAAGGGATTTAATACAAATAGAAATGAAAGAGAAAGACTATAAAGAACAGATAAATGCAATTGTTTAAATAATAATATGACAATGTTTTAAACACGTCCGGTGATAAATGCAATTGTATGTGTTGCAAAGAGCTGTCCAAGATAAAAGGGCTAGGGCCCAATTCAAGGATAGCTCAAATGTATAAGATTAGAACAAAATTAATATCAATATCAAGTGCTGTTAGATGGGTAAGGATTTTCTAACATTCTATAATTGTTTGGTTTTTTTGGTGACAACTTGGAAGTAATTGCTATATCAATGTACCCCCGTGGACAAAAAAATTACATACATGACAAATAGACATACCAACTTGTTGAAAACTGCGAGTATTTGACACTTGTGGAGTTGTTCTCTGCCGTTAAGGTAGCCTGACGTCCCAGACATGACTTTTTTTTTGTCCACGGGTGTACATCTGATGTGTGGAAGCTAATAAAACATGTTCTGTCAGTAAAATGTGTAAATAAAGCTTTCAGAATGTTTAAAAGTTGATTAATGTATTTTAATACATTTAATTGTGGCCTTTCTGTGTTCAATTTCTATGGTGATTTTAAGTAAGGGCAATTTATTTTGTACAACTATCCTCATCCCACAAAAAATAAAGTGATTTCGACCCATTTTTTCCACCAATATAACAATATAGAAACCACAGGCTTCACTTATCTTATATATGTGGTATAAGTTGTTAGAACACCAACTAGTTTCATCAGCCCTCAATGACATTCTCAAGGTGACTGACATTGGTTGACCTTACTTCATGTGCTACATGATGCATCACTATTACTAACCTCTACATGCAAAACAACTTTGTTAACAGAATCAATTGGCGGCATTTCAAAAGTCATAACACAGTCCCAATTTTTCAAAATGAATATCATTTCCCAAACCATTAAATCTATGGATCCATTTAATTGTTTTAATAATTTTATTTCAAGATTAAATGACCAAAAATGTTCTGACACCTGATTTATCCATCTGTTTATACTTAATATTTTTAAAATGTTCCTTTATACTAGTTTCCAAATGATGTTTAGTTTTGCCAATGTAAACCTTGTCACAATCCAAACAGCTAAATTGATAAATGCCAGAATAAAAAAAATGATATTGTTGTTTAACACTATCAATTGTCAGGATTGCTTCAGCATCGCCGGTGTGCCAGAATTTTGTCGTGTGGGAGTTATTTTACATGCCAGGAAATCTACTGACATGGAGCTGCCGTTTTTAAGCACACTTAAAATTCATCGATCTGGGCCGGATTTGAACCTGCAACCTTGGGATCAGTGAGCCAGCGTCTAACCAACTGAGCCACCCAGGCCGACGATAAATGCCAGACTTTTTATAATTTGGAATTTTATTCTTTGTAGAAAAATTAAGCAAATTTTTTATTACATTTATTTTGAGGAACCAAAGTTATTCCATGTACTTTAAAAACTTTTGCTAATTTTTTATTAGTCCAAGAATGGTAAGTAAACTTTTTAAATTATGCTCTTTTATTTTTTTGAGATAGAAGCTTCATTTACACCCTTTTATTTTCTCTGTCTTTTTATGTATAAAATCTGTATTAAAACCATTAATTAATGCAGTGTTGATAATGTTAAGGTTAAGTTGTAAAAACAACTAAATCGACTCATAGACTTAATGGTTGGGGGGAAAATATTCATTTTGAAAAATAGGACCGCATTATGAATTTCAAAATACTGCCTATTGATTCTATTAACAAATTTGTTTTGCGTTCAGAGGTTGGTGATAGTGATGCATCACATAGAACTTGCAGCAAGGTCGGTCACCTTGAGAATGTCAGTGAGGAGTGATAAAATTAGTCTGTGTTCAACAACTTACACCACATATATAAGATAAGTGAAACTTGTAGTCTCTATATTATTTGTTACATTGGTGGAAAGAAATAGTTGTTTAAAATTATGAAGGAGTATTTTTTTTTATTTTTGTTGCAAGAACTATTTCTCAGAACAAATAGAACTGCTTAAGCAGATAGAGAGGTCAGTAACAGAGGCAAAATGTGTGTGTTTGTAAACCAATTAGAAATGTCACCTCGTCATTATCATTTTGAAGTTCACAGAAAAATTATCTTCTTCTACATGGTTTACGCTAGAAAAATTAACATCGTAAATCAAGACATTACCTATTGAAGTCAAGATAAGTTTACTTACAGGTCTGATGGATCCACTAAAGCAACCTGATCTGTGACAAGCAAAGGAGCTTCAGAGAGTATTACAACACCTGGGAAATCTTTTGTTTTTCCTATTGTACGGTAGTGGGTATTGAGACCTTCTACAATAACCCAATTCCGTTCTTTGATAACTTGTGAAACTATTCCTTGCTTTCCCTTGTCTCGACCTACCAAAATTTCAACCTGCAAAATCAAAGGGTATGTATGAAGTTAAGTAAGATAAATTGGCTTAAAGCCAATAGCTTAAATTTAAGCTTAACATCTGCAGAAAAAAATATTTGTTGGAAGGTATTTTTATATAGAAATATTTGAAGTTAAGTGTATGTAGGGATGATCCATTGAAGTAAAATCTATAATTTGAAGCAAGAACTTAAAACAAATGCATATAAATGACTAAGATTTAACAAAGTTTTGTTTTGACCTGTAAAGTAATGTAAATAATCAGCAAAATATGTACATTATACATTGATCATTTCAGGAAGTTTATCCACCATAGTTTATGGAACATCTTAATGCATCTCGGGGCTCTAATGACCTAGCTGTCGACGGGCCCTTAAACCCTATCACTCACTCACTCACTCACTCACTCTTAATGCATCTCAGTAATAATATGTAAGAAAAACGGATTATGTAGAATTTTTAACAAACACCAATTTTCATCACAAATACATTAGGGAACATTGGATACCTTGATAACGTCAGTACATTATTACTGTTTTAAGATCATATTGCTTCCTGAAACTATTAACAACATGAAAATAACCTTTCAAACCTCACTAGAAAGCAAAAACGTATACAGAAGGTACATAAGTGAAGTAGGATAAGGTGGGGAAAGTGGTACTGCCAGCATATGAAAGGCAGGAACTATGCCAGTAATATATGTAAGAAATGGCATATGCAACACCACAGGCTTGTATGCTGAGTACTGATGTTGGTAACATCTCCACAGGAAAGGGAAGGGATGAGCCAGAGAGGTACACTCCCATGGTGCCTTGGGTGAAGTGTGTGGAGCTAATTTCATTCAATTTTTTCACTTTGTGCACCTGCCTCAATTAGGTGCAGTTTAGACATTTACAGAAATAAATAATATATTATGTGTAAATTATTGTTTCTAAAATGTATTCGTAACTCTTGTGCAATATAGTGTTAAAAGTGTGGGAAAATCCATTTGAAGTGTTTTGATAAATACACTAGATTATCAAAAAAAAGAAAAAACATATTTAGTGTCAACTCTTGAAACCTGGCTGAAGGTAATTCATCAATTGTAAAGACTTTAGCATTTCTGCATTTAAAGCTAAGGGAAGGTATGCAGAAGTCATTCTATAGCAAGGTCATGTACTGCATTTATGCATGGTTTGCTTGCACACAGGGTCATAAAACACTACAAACCAACTGCAGCATACAATAAAATATGTTGTTTGTTGTTAGCTAATGCTGGATTTCTGACAATGAAGTCATTAATCCTCTTGCTCTACAATATTTTTCACTCATAGAGCAATAGCAGAATAGTAACCGCTTTTAAGAGAGCACCATATAAAATATAACTGTGGATGTATCAATACCATGATATGTGCTATTCTACCATCACAAACATCAATATGTTCTCATTACTTGATAAGTTATAAACTTTATAATAAATGATGGCCTTTGTGGGAATTTATGACAAGCAAAGGACCACCACTGTAACTTGTCAGGGTAACTAGAACATTTTGGGTAGCCCTGTCAACAGCATTCCTACTGCCTGTTAAAATTAAGTAAACAAAGAGCACCCTTATATCAGGCCAATCCCACTGATTCTACCTTTTAAAGAATACCTTACGAACACAATTGAGTACCTATGCTTCATTGATCAGTAGGTCATTGAGGACAATATAGGACACTGACTTTAGTAAAATGTCCTCTCATTAATAAGTACTAAGAGATCAATTACATTAAAATGAGGGTGAAGGTTTCATATTCACTCCACATGTAAAAACAAAAGAAAGATGATTTACAGAAAGAATCTACCTATATTACACAGTTTAGAAGTAGATGTGATGAATAAGAGAGCCTGTATCCTACTCACCTTCCCTTTTTAAGACACTTTCTTATACATAAAATAAATCACCAAATGTGAACATAGTTCTGTTACAATTGCACTGTACGGTGGAAGGTACCAGTCATTCAATAATACTAGTGAAATCAGCAAAAAAATAGTGGTTTTTAGTTCTAACATTGAGGTTGGCCTAACACACCTTCCAGCTACTCCTCACTGTTGGCTTCATTCCTCCTGTTATAAAAAGCATCTGCCATGCTTTACACTTAGGGCTCTCATTCCAACTATATTTTGCAGGTAAGGGTCTTTAATCCCTCGACTATGCTTCATCGTGTTTGTAATTCAGATGTTGGTGACTACCATTTAAATAGCACAGTCAGAAAGTGACTACTATCATACAAAGTACTATTTGAAATAATGTCAAGAACGAAGTACATGCAGAGCACATCTCCAATCCTCAGAACTGCTTAGCAATGCTAGAAGTATTAAAATATCACTCATGGGCTAAAAAAGTAATTATCTAGTACTGATGTTATGAAAGAGATTTCACTTTGAAACTGGAGTTTTCCGAGAAGAAATCAGCTTACCCAGGCAAAAACTGAGCTTGTTCTAAAAACACATCTGACTTGATTAATAACCAGGGTTAGGATTTTTAGGTGCACACCCTTTTTCTTAGGGTAAATTCAAGTACTTGGAAAGATACAGTGTGAAGTTTTGTTTCTAGTTGCCGAAAGAGGCATTTTTTCATGCACCTTTGTGCCTTTTTGGGTACCTTTATCCCTTTTTCCCCCAACCATGCCCATAATCCCCTTTTCCCCCTTTTTTCTTTTAAGTTTCCTTCCATTTTACTGTGTATGATTTTAATCAATATAAAATATTTAACTTTTAGTTAATATCTCCTCAACTTTCTGTGAGCATATGAAGAGTAAGCCTAACTCTTTCAGTAAATGCTGCGTGGGAGTTGAAAGTACACCTACAACAATGGAAAATAATTGTGTACGACAAATCCTCTTTCTCTTGCTTTGCTGCTATAAAGCAGCCTGCAATAATGCAACTGGCAATGACTCACTGTCATTATATATCATTCTATCCTTTTAATTTCACCAGAATCAGTAGCCTACTCTGTTCGTGAATGTGAGTTTGTTACTGTGACAGGTGTCATCTGTTCATGCAGATTCCAAGGTCACACAGAGACAGCTGTAACCATACATGCATAGTTCCAAGAATTGACTCTGGGTTCTGCTTGAAGCTACTAGAAATCGCTGAGACTGCAGTTCCAACCTGAATGAGAACATTCTGGTAATTGTTGCAGAGTTATATAAGAGTGTGGGCAGCAAGTGAAAAAGTTGCGTAACAGTCACATTGAGTTAGTAAGTGAACTGGTGTTAGTCCTTTGTTACATTACTAAATGAGTGTATTACTACATTTTTACCATAACAAAGGTTGTTCTGGCTCAGGAATTCAAACAAGATTTCATAGGCACAGATGGAACTGTTATTTGATGTACTATTTGCAATTCAGGAATTTCGTTAGATGAAAAACACCAGTGAGATCACATCAAACAGCAATTTCCTGCACTAAGCATCAAATAATGAACAAGACTCTTCAGGCAAACAAATCACAGCAGCCTCTATTACAAAATGCGTTTCAACAGTTCTTCAAAAACCCAAAATTTTAGGGAAATCAACATTGAGTTGTGTGCAGCTTTTACACAAGCAGGAATTCCTCTCAATAAGGGGAACCATCCAGCCTTCAAGGGTTTTCTTGAAAAATACACAAAGATGTCAAAGACGAATGAGAGTACTTTAAAAAAAACCTACATGGAGCCTGTTCACCAAGAAACCATACAAAGAATCGAGGAGAAAGAGTCTGATTGCGATGTGGGAATCATTGTGGATGAAACCATACTCAATGGAACAATATGTTTTGAACATTTTAGTTTTTCCTTTAGCAGGGAAGAAAGTTAAGACCATGTTGTTAAAAATGTATGAGCTGCAGAATGCCAATGCCAGTATAGTAATGCAATCAATTATGGACTTTCGTCACAAACTCTGCCCTGCTGTATAGAGTTTGAAAAACTTCTTGTGGTTACCGACCAGACATCATAGATGGTTTCAGCTGTTAACCAATTGAAGCCTTTATTTCCTACGTTGAAGCATGTGACATGCTTGGTTCATGCCCTTCATAGGTTTGTAAATTCATAAGGAATGAATACATCACAAATCAGTTCATCTCTGCCCTGAAGAAGATTCTGCTGAAAGCTCTGAACCGTTTTGTGATCTACGAGGAAACCACTGGCCTATCCCTTTCAAATTTCCCGGTCATTACTTGCTGGGGATCTTGGATTGAGTGTGCTGCTATGTAGTGTGAGAATTTTGACAAAATTAAAGAGTTTGTGCTTTCTTTGGATCCAGCAAACGCAGGTGCAATTTCCAAGGTGTAGCAACTTCTGTTACCAGGGAAAATGCATAATTTACATACAGAACTATATTGTGTCCATAATTACAAGTACCTAACTGCAGCCATTAAACTATTGGAAGAACAAGGTTTGGAAAAGGAGAAACAGTGGGATAGTTTTACTTCCGTGAGGGAGCAGTTAGATGGCTTTGCCAAAGACAAACTTGAGTTTAGTCTTCAGAAGAATCTGGACACTGAGGATTTTGCCACATCTGTAGAATCGCCATACCGAGTGGATACAAGATTTGCCCCACTGGTTTCTGTGGATGTCAAAAGAAGCTTTAGCGTCTACAAAGACATTGTATCTCCAAATAGAAACAGACTGACTTTTAAAAATGTAGAAATGCTTAATGTGTTTACCTTCTTCTGATGAGTGATAATTTGATGTACTTCTTTGTAATTCAATAAATTAGAATAGAGGAAAGAGAAATTGTTGAATTAGTTGAATAAACCAGCACCTTTTAGTCCCTTTTCTTTACCTTATTTGAGCCCCTTTCCCTTCCCTTTTTCATTTGAAATTTGCCCCTAAAAATCCTAACTGTTAATAATACCCTTTTTATTTCAATGAATATTGAGTTATACATGTTTAATGTGACATTGTGTATCATTCCTCTTTCACTCATATTTCCAAAATTCAGTGCCCCAGAATGAGTAAGAAGCAAAGTCTGGTTCTACCTGCAACAGATGTTGACTAAACTATTATACTTCCTCTTTTGAGCCAAAGCAATGGAATCATGTTCACATGGTTTCAGACACTGAATATTTGAGCTCTCCACTTCTTTAAGTCATAGAAACCAATTTACTACCAAACGTTTTAGAGGGACATAACACGAGTTCACTCAGCTTTAAGAAGCTTACCCTGTCCCCTTTGAAGAAGCTCCATTCCAAAACTGGCTCAATAAACACCTTTTTTGTAACTCTTCCTTGCATATTCTGCTGTTGGAATGCTCCTGTCCATGGTCTATTGGTAGTGAAACGATATTTCTTTCTTTTTATTTCTTTGTTTTTCAAGTATTGCATTCCCCTAGGATTGCGCCAGTAAACCTGAAAGCAAGCAGGATTATTTTCATAAATGGATGGCAGTTACTTGTTGCCTGTATTTGATACAGGCTAAGTACGATACTAGTTATATTCAACGGATACATAGAATGTTAAGTATGAAGTTATTGGTAAACGTAGTCTATTGAAATTGTTGCTTTAATTCCTTTGATGTACTTCATTTATCCCATACGTACTTGCTCCATTGATCTTTTCACATAGCTTTCTGGGAGATTGGAATATTTCAAAGTTAGATCACTAACTTTATTTAAAAGTGTGATTGCTAGTCGCATTCTGGTTCGTATTTTACGTAACTAAAAGCCAAGTTTTCAACACAAACATACAGTATATTTGTTGTTTGCGTTACATATTAACCCACAGAACAACAAACTTTTTCATGAAATATGAAAACAAAGCACACTCAAGTGTTTCAGAGGTGCCAACCTAGCAAACGATACTCGGGTGATACTCAGCAAATTAAAAGCTGAAAGGAGGTGGGATGCTTGCATTTGGCAAAATTATTCAAATGTGTGGATAATACAACTATTATCTTAATTTTACCAGTGACTGATATTCTTTACTTTACGTCCCTAAACAAATTATTTCTCAGTCCATCACGGGACGTAATGAAACGACCGCTGATGGAACCCGCCGAATTTGCCCTAAAAATGGACCCTCGATATTTGAAGACCCATCCACTGCTATTATCTGTATCAATGGCCCAGACATATCTCTTCTGGATGATGTTGAAGCTATACCTGTGTTCACCACTGTTAGAAGGGACCTTCTCTATTTATTGTGGAAATGAATGTCGCGTTCGATCCCTGCCATTCAGTAAATAAACCATGGGCGTCGGCAGACTTTTTTAGAGAGGATGGGGGATACATGTTGGAAGTTTGCAATCAAACAACATTAATTCATTATTCTGTTGTCAGAAACTATAAAAGATATAAGTTATAGTATTTGTTGCGGATAATCTTATTAATTTGTGCTAAATAAAAATGATTCTTTACATCAAAATTTAAACAATAGTCCAGCCGCAGTTCTTCTGTACGTACTCCGTGCTGCAGCACGCTAAATAATTTCAGAAATAGCCAACTTTAAATATTTCACACTTTGGTTGTAAACGAGTTTTAATAATATATAATAATATGACATAGTGTGCTTGACAGACACATCGTGCGTGGTCCACAGTAGCACGGAAGAGTGTTGTAACCTAAAAAAAATTTGTTTGTTGTATAACGATGCTGTCAATTGCCAGGATCACGTCAGCGTCGTCGGAATTTTGTCCCGCAGGAGTTCTTTTACATGTCAGTAAATCTAAACTAAATTCACTCTTAGGTTTATCCGCGTCAAAACAAACTCGTAACCATTGCAACGTGGTTCAGCACGTTAGCAATGCGTGCAGGAAAGTAGTCCCATGCTAGTAATCTGAATTTTAGAATGAATTTATCCTTAAATGATATAATATTCTATACAAGTACCTAAGAGTTTAATTAACACATGTATACTGATAAACAGACCTACAAGTCCCAATATGCAACTCGTGTGAGTTAAATGATATCCGAGTATTGTTTACAGTCAGCAGTTTCTATTCAGGATCATGGCGGACAGCAGCGGTGAACTTGCTCGTGCGTCTTCGTCGACTTAAGTAAAGCATAAGGCGGGCACACCATTGACTAGTGGTGAAAAAACAATAGTGTTGAACGCGTATTATAAGTTATGTGAGAAATATCCAAGTCTTCCCTTCAAAGAAGTAGTGCAATTAACTTCTGAGTTCACCGGTGTTTCCAGCACCAGTATAAACAATGCTTGTAAAGAAAAAGCGTAAACCGGAAAAGTGGTTACATCCAGGAAATAAGGAAAGTGTGTGAAATACAACATGCAAGAATGTGACGATTTTGTTAAACGCGCAATTCGTGTAACAGTGCACAATTTCATGTTTAAAATTAGCCACCTCCAACTGAAAAAGTGCTACAACAGGTTAATGCTGATCCATACTTGCCTAACTTTATAAACTGTTGTGTGAAATAGGGTTCGAATTTGCCAATAGCGGCAGAAAAAGTGCTATAATTGATAGGGAGGACATTATTGTACATAGAGAGTGACAATGGATTTGTGGAAGGCGGCGAGCTGCTTTTCGAATCCAAAAACACTGGACACTACCAGGTTGCTCCTTAACATAGGTTAAAATAGATTGTGGGTAAAAAAATAGCATCATTGCCTGGATGGAAGTGAAAACTTTTCCATATGATGGGAACATGGTAAAAGAGGAACTATTGCGATCTGTTTGGGAGGCAAACGTAAGCCTCAAATATGACAGATACGTTTTAGGCTTCCTTGCAAAAATTGTGCAACGGCTGCCTCTATACCATTGCATGTTAAATCCGATTAAAATGGCGTGGAGTCAGGTGAAAGGCTACGTTAGACAACGTAACACGACATTTAAGATAAGGGATGTCAAGGTTCTGACTGAAGCAGCTCTTAAAAATGTGACATCAGTCTTCTGGAAAAAGTGCATTGAACACGTAGTCAAAGAAGAGGCGTTGTTCTGGGAGATAGACAGGATAAGAGAAACCGTTGTTGACAACTTAGTTTCAACATTGGAGAGTATAGCAGCAGCACTTATGACGATTCTGAGCTGGAGGGTATGGAACCGCTTCCAGAAAGCGAATAGATGTAAGTTACCTGCTATTTTCTTTTTCACTCGATTCTTTTAGAATTCATTTTTATAACTATGACATATGCATCGTTTATTTTGTTGTAACTATCAATCTTATCGCCTTTAACCTCTAGTTACATGTTAGTCACTCTTTAAATTGACGGAATAAGGGGTCGGTTCCTTCTATTACGTACCGCATGCACTCACCACATGGTTGTGACAGTATTTCTGGCGCGAATGGCAGAAGGATACATTATAACAGTGCACTGACCACCTGGATTTAGTCTCGTGTGGATCAACCTTAGAGTGAATACAAAGTACTGACAAGGAGCTGTCGTTTTTAAGCACACTTAAAAAACCATCAGTCTGGGCAGATTTGAACCCGCGACCTTGGGGTCAGTAGGCCAGCGTCTAACCAACTGAGCCACCCAGACCGACACGCCTATAATCGCTCCACTCTTAGACCCCAACTTGATGTAAACACATGCCGTCAACTAACCAGCGATACGCGCGAAACCAAAGCACACCACAAAATATAGTACCTTAAATATTGGCGAGTATCTGTGAGTTTTCAAAATATATAATAACCAAACACAGTTTTAAACTTTGGATTAATATAAAATAGAAAATAATATTAATAAGAACAGTGTTCACGTAGCGTTTGTTTATTTTGTTAGTCGCAGCAGATATAAACACAAGGTTACCGCGGAGGGATACAAGGTGTGGATCTAAGACTGGACGGAGTATAGTAACTTGTAAGATAGCAATGTTACAGGTTCGCCCCTCCTCACCCTTTCCTTGCCTACTCTGAATTCACAGCACTGTACCCGAAGGTTGCGCGAAACTCGATAACGTCGGCCTCGACTGTACCGTGCTGCAGTCAGTGACAGAAATTTCGCTAGTCGACTTGGTTGCACATTTGCTCATTTGTTATTCTCTCAAGTACCCGTGTTCAATAAAACTGGCGAAAATGAATTCAGTAGACTCTCTGTTGAACAATGCATTCTCTACTCGATCCTTTAAAGAAACGATTAACGTTAAAACACTTGGAAGACCTACTCCTGATATTAGCTTAGTTCAGACAGCCAAGGGAAGAAAAGCTGCTAATACTAAAATAAGAAGTTTTCATAGTGACATGTTCATGAATATGTGGTTGTGAAATTCGAAATTCCCTTTTCTGCTTTCCTTACCTGTTGTTTGGAAGTAATGATTCCTGGTCAAAAAATGGCATAAAGGACATGGGTGTTTTTTTTTTTTTTTTTATAATGTAGTGGTAGTACGTGTTAAAATCGATAGTTAAGCACATATTACTCGGTCTAAGTAATAACTTGGGTGATTGCAGGATCAAAGCTGGTAACAAAATAACTATCCTCTGGCACCGACTCGGGCATGCGCAGTAAGTAAATTTGGACTTCACCTGAATTCATTTTATTTCAAGTGAAATTATGTATTTCTGACAGTTTAGAGCGCTTTGAAAATGTATATAGTCATATATCGCAATGGGTTACGAAATTATGTTGATGTATAAATTTATAAATGATAAATGATTTTATCTGTTACATATAATTAAAGTTTGAATTGTACTTTCCATTTTACATATCTGAATGCGCAATGTAATGGCTACCTTTCATCTCATTGTAATCCTGCATACTATTTCAAATTAGCTGCTCATATACAGCTACATGTTTACTTTGAACATGACTATAGTTCACATCGTTTGGGCGCGTTTAGGGAGCAGTTTTGTTTACGTTGTCTCTGCCCGGCATTTCGTGGGCTACAGTCTGAGTGCACTAAACTTGAGGAGCAGGTACCGAAATGTTTCGCACACAAATAATAATTGCTCTTGTATTGAAATCAGAGTTTCATCTCCTATTATAGAAAAATATGTTGCAACTTTAATAACTGCTATCAGCTTTCAAAGTAAGGTGTGATGTAAACTGGGTGAGAAGTCCACCAATAGGAATCCCGTTGCATCCATTTCCGAGTTCATCAGTGTCCTCTGTAACACTGATCTGTATGCAGTATTAAGCTTTAAAATAATTTTCACTTGTGAGGCCAAGGATTAAAATAATTACAAACGGTCAAAGCGTTTCAGAAACAGGTCAGCGTTTGGGGGCAGTTTCCATATAATGTGGAAAATTCATTGTAGTCCCCCAAACGCTATTGCTGTCATTCATTGTTATCGTAAACCTAGATCTTCATTCAGTGCACTGGTGGAAAAGTTTATGGACAGGAATTAATTTTATTATTATGAATTATTATTATTGGTATTATTATTGTTGTTGTTGTTGTTTTTGTCATCATCGTCCTCATCATTATTGTTATTTTTCTTATTGTTATTGTTATTCTTGTGGTTGTTAATTTTAATAGTGTCTAACGCCCATTGTCACTGCATACGGCACCGCAAGCGGTAGATACTGATGAATGATGATACATAAAATGATAAATAATCAGGTAAGGCAACCTGGCCTATGTTTAGCATAACTGTCTTACAGTTGCGAGCTATAAATACTAAGGAAAACTAAGGGGGAAACCTCCGGCAGGAGTCCCAGAGGGCATTCTCCCCGCTACTGTTCGCAGCATACATGTCCGATTTCCCCACGGAACAACACACTGCAACATGCCAGTATACGGGCGACGTCCTCATCATGGCACAAGACAAGAATGTGAGATATTGCCTCCCTCCCCTTCAACGACAACTCGACGCCGTCGGCCGTTGGAGTGAGAAGTGGAGAATGGCTATTAGTCCGAGGAAAAGCTCCACTCTCCTCCTTGATAAGGTTCGCCATTGGCGGCCAGAACGGCCACTTCGGCTCAGTCGGAGAGATATCCCATGGGTAACCTCCGCCAAATATTTAGGCGTTTTCCTCGATCGCGGGCTAACATACGCTCCACACGTCCGCGCAAAGGCCAGACTTGGTCACGCTGCGCTCAGACAGCTCTACCCTATCCTCCGATCCATCATATCCACTCACCTAAAACTACGCATTTACCGGGCAATCATTCCGCCATTGATCTTATACGGCTGCGAAGCCTGGGGATCAGCGGTACCCTCTACCATACGCAAACTGCAGACAGTGCAGAATAGGGCGTTAAGAACTATATATGATACCGGGCGTAGATTCCCATCTTACATCCTACACAACCACTCCGGACTAACCTACATCATGGACTTGGTAAGGGAGCGATCCCGAACCATGCACTCCAAACTTAACTCCCACACCAATCAGCTGGTACGGGCATTAGGTCATTGTGACCACAGAGCACCTCGGAGAAGGATAAGTTACCGCCTACCCAAGGACGCCCTTGGATAATGGTAATGCGACTCCCATCATCTAACACATACTTACCCCAACACCTACTCCAGCCTCCTTCCTGTATCCAAAATTAGGTATACAGGAAGAAACCATTGCCCAAGACACAAAAGCTTGAAAACATTAGAACACCTTTAATACTGCACAGATAAAATCGCATTAGCAGCTAGGTGCTGTGCAAATAAACATACCGTACAGGAGAACCTATACGACCTGTTCTCGAATGCTGGAATGCTGGGGAAAACCTCAGTAATGGAGTGCATTCCTAGCGCGACCTAAACGTAGACCTACCGTTCACGAGTCTTCTTAACGATCTCGGCAACTCGTGTCGGAAGGTGTGAACTAAGACCCATCACAGACCTGACATTTTTTTTCGTATAATTGAAAATATCTCTTCTATAGTATAGTTAAATACCTTTTATTTTTGTAATTGCACTAACTACTTACTTTATTAATACCCAGTTTAATTGCACAGTCCTGTATTCTTCCAAAAAGTAAGTTTGTGGCTATGTATATTAGCATCACCTATTTATACAGGTACCTAAACATAATATGTGCTGCCCCGCTCCTATTGCTCACATATTAGTATATTTTTAAAACAACTGAAAACGTCAGGAACAAAAAGTATGTTAAAAATAAGAAATGTAAGAAATAAAGGAAATAGTACGAAAACATACTAAAATGTTGCTTCATTAAAAGCTAGCGCACGCGCGTATGTGCATGCGAATGAAAGGCATAGTACTTAGATGGAATTATTCCTTCTTATTGCATTCTAGAGCTCATACCAAAGGTCAAACCGTTTGCACTTTGTCATTAATTAAATGAACTGGAAAATAAAATGGTCAAGGTTAATGCACTTCAGGACTGTTCGTCTGTGCTATCCGGCGAATAGTCTTTAGGAAATCCTGAACGGTATAACTAACCGTTGTATATGTGTGCGGAAGCGTCTATTGACATGAATTTTAAAAGACATATTTACAGGTTATAACACACTGAAGAAGTGTCAAGAAATTGCTGTTTGGAATAGGTGTTTGCATTGACTTTTAGGATTTTGTGTTGGTCACCTTGTTCCCTCGGATATTCTATTCTGTAGATACATGTACGTCACTGGCAAATCACTGGCTGCGTTGCTGTTATTCTGCGCCCGTTGCCTACCTACTGAATATATGGGATCTGTGGAGGAGTTCGAATTCATGGACTGGGATAACCTGAAAATGTGTTGTTTATGCAGAATACTAAGTTTCTGGGGCTATAAGAGGGTTAGAGCCTGAATCTGTAGGATGGATTAAAGGTATCATTCAAAATATACGGGTTATATAAACCTAGTTCATAACACATAAATGACATATTGTAAAGAAAACTTGAGAGTGTAAAGCTTAATCTGGAATTCAGGTCGGGTGTGCACTAGGATTTCGCGAAGGTTTTCAATTGAATAGCTGTATAACATAGCTTCATTTGTATACACTTGGGACAACGTAAACAAATATATAGACTCCATTAAATGGAGTACCATTTAATGATAGTTATATTCTGTATTCCCTTGTGCTGTTTTGTCGTCTGTAACAGCGCATTTGGGAGAACTACGCTTTGCACTAGATTTCTTTAAAAATTAAAATGTCGCCTAACGATCCAGTTGCTTGTCAATACAGGTGGTTGTTTGGTTGCAGTTTGTGTTGGTCCTTTAATCATTCATGTGCATATTAGAGTAGCAAGTTTTGAGAATGCCAAAGTGGAGCAGGGCAAGGCCAAAAGCCACTTTGTATAATTTCGCAAAAGCCAGAACATAGATCATGTATCACTTCCCTGCATACAGTTAAAGTCACGCCTTGATCTGGCTTTCATTTAAAAATGCATAGACTTTTCCATCCGATTTACGTGCCCTGCATTATCAACACACTATTTTTTTAATGTTTTTTGACATAGAAATTTTACTGTATGCATTGCTACATTGCATCCAATTTTATAATTGGAGTATCTACATTATTATGTAGTTGACTGATTAAATTTTAAGGTTCCACTCCCGTATTGTGAAAGGAATAAATGTACCTTATTCTTTACGTGACACATTGTTGAACTAATCTTGTAAATTGGTGAAATGTCAAGATTAGCGTTACCAACTAAAGAGATTACATGTATACATAGATAAAGACAAAATAGTACAATATAATTAAAAATAACATCTGAGGGAAGTGCAAATACTAATATAAATATTTTTGAAACACATGTATGGAATAATAGATTTGTTTTCAAGTCATCTTCCAGATATTCATTTACAGAGTAATATACCTTATTAATAAATACGTCTTTTGCAGCTTTTTTGAAGTTATTTTGATTTTACATGTCTCTGATTGTGGTAATTTATTATGTATTTTTATTCCCATGTAATGTGCACATTTTTCCAGTAATGTGAGCCTATGTGCTGGGTATTTTAAATTTTCCTTTCCTCTTGTTTTGTACGCATGTTGATGTTGACTCTTTAGTAATTAATTATAATTGTTTTTAACATACAGAACTAGATTATAGAGATAAAGGGAAGGTTGAGTGAGAATTTTTAACTTTTTAAAAAGCAGTCTACAAGAATCTCTGAAGTTCAAATGGGTCAATTATTTTCTTTTTAAAAAAACCTGTGGCACAACAGCCTATCTAGGCCAAGGCCTACTGCCCAAGCATTGCATCCCCCACTTCTGCCCACCACAGGCATCATGAGTGGGGTGCAGTACTGGTAGTGGGACAGGTCAGCACTCTGGTCCCTTCCGGCCGGTTATGCAGTATTCTCGACCAGGGGTCGCTACTTTTAAAACAAGAAGCTCCTCAATTGGCCACTCAGGGACCTAACGAAACTGAGTAATTATTTTCTTTTACATTAAAAACAATTCTATCACATTGTAATATTGTAATAAACCGAATTAATTAAAATGAATATTAATACCTTTAAAGTTATGCATAATTACCACTTACCACATGCATAACAGTAGAAAATCCAAGTTGCTTTATAATAAAACCAAGCAATTCAAGAGAGTTTTTTATGCACAGGATGTTGTCTCGTCAAAGTTGCTGGGTCCACCCACACTCCCTTTTAAGTGACCTTGCATAGCAAAAACTAGTATCACTTTGAGAGGGAAGGAAGTGAGTGGTTGCAATGCAAGTAACAAAAGATGTCAAAATAAGGGACATGCTAGTTGGCCAACTTTTGGTTTTAGTTACACTGACGTTTCGGCTATGCTCTGTCATCACTTCACAGTTGCATCCAATGCTACTGCTCTACTCCTCTTCTTATAAAAATACATCTCTTGACTTCGCTTTGCAGCTTATGGCTCTCAATATGGCAGCTGCACTTTGGCGTAGGTCCTAAATGTTGGCAACATATGGGTAACCATTTTGTTATAAAGTGAGATGAAAGAAGAGGCTCTGTCACAGCTGTAATGTTTTAAAGTAGGCATATCAGTAAAAAAAAGAGGGAGGGTAGCAAGTGCTCCCACACCACATTACAGAACACACATGATGTTCAAGTCGATGCTGTACATTCACCCTCATTACACCATTGTTTGTCCATACAAGTACACAGCACATTGTAATAGTAAAACTGAGCCCCATTTTTGCAGATATTTTAAATCACTTAGTTCTAGATTGAAGGCTGTGTTTTTTTCATTACCAGTTTATTTAAATTAGGTTTCAAAGCCAAACTACTTAGTTGTAGAACATAAACTAAATGCACATTTGTTAATGTACACCTGGATCTGCTTTTCACATGATTAAGTTTTGAAATACAGTAACTGGTTGTAACAGATTGTTGAATGGCATCGGAAGTTTGTGATAGCTTATTTTTGAGTATGTTGGAGAACTGGGATTTCAATTCCTCAACTCTGTTGTCAAGTGAGAGACTGTTGAAAAATGTGATAGCACGAGTAGTATAATTTTTCATCCTGCAAATATTAATGTACAATTTGATGATAATGGTTATATTAAAGTGAAATAATAAGTAATAATTATTATACGTTTTAAGAAAATACATATGTATATAAACATACTGATATAAAGATCTTGTCATATTCATTGACATGTCTTTTGTTAACTGGTGTCTAATTTTGTTGCTGTCACTACACAACTGTATTGCGGATAGTGTAAACAAAGGACAAATTTGGCATTCCAGACGACTCATTCTTTTTGTCCACAGGTGTACATTGGTAAATCTGCTCCATTTTCAAAACTAATATAGCATGGCAAAAAGATTTGCAACTTGATAAGTATGCTAGAGTTAATTGTAAATTCATGGAGCATTTTCTTTATTACATAGGACTACCCATGTTGTTCTGTCTTGAAATGAATAGGCAACTTGTAATCCTCTGCAAATTGTATGAAGCATATCAACAATTTTTTGGCAGACATTAATTTTATATATTATTATATACTAAGTATATATTTTGAGCAGCCCTTTATATCCCCTGGATGGATTTTCTCTTTAAGGAAAGTGGGAACACCAATTGCTTCACCATTACCTTTCCATTCATCGATTTAGCCTGCATTTCATATCTTCTTCCACACTATCATACCTGGTGCTTGGCTGCCCACCTGCTTCCAGGTCTTCATTCTGTCTGGTCCATAGGTTCATCTGCTCCCCAACAGGCGTGTGACCTGTGGCACTGGCTTTTAAGTAGGAGGTGTAAATCCTACACAAGGGGAGGGTAATTAGGTAAAGAAGAAGCAAGAAGAAGGAAAATGGGTATGAAAACTATATTATTGAGTTGAAAACATCCAGCTTAAAATATTTTCATCTTACACCATCCAATCTGATAAATAATCATAACAAAACACACAACTTGCTGATTGAAAGCTGGTTGCTATTAAAAGCCTATGCATTCATTCTGGCTAATGCATAATTCTGGAGGTGATGTTGCTTTCTGTTGATAAGCTGATCAATAGTGGATCTTCTCAATTTCATTCCTAGGCTGCTAGGAACCAAAATATTGAGTGCTGCCTTGCTTTCTGTTGTTATTTGGCTCCTGTTGTGTGGTTGCAAACCAGCCATAATACGAAAGTGAAAGATGTGACTATATTAGCCACAGATAACCTGGTGTCATTCAGTGTCAAATCCTTATTTTCTTGTGCCCTGGAAGGAAAGCTTCTGAAATGGTTTGAAACAATTAACTAGGCTCACAGTCACATTAAAGATTTTTTTTTTAAACTGGCAAAGTGTGCATAGAACAGGCCTACTTTCCCTTCCAAGGAAAATTCAACAAGCTACAGTCTGAACTAGCATTGGACAACCCATTGTTACATTTCTAAGTAAACTACACAACATGAGAGATATCAAAATTTGCATAAAAATTATATTCCCATTCAGTTTTAAAACTTGTTATAGATATGTAATAATGCCTTAGCAATAGTAGAACAAAAGCATATCGTGCCATTTACAAAAAATGCTCACACACACAACTACATGAAAGCAGTTTCAACCCAAGGTGACAAAAACATGCAACAATCAATAGTTTAACCCAAAGAATTGTAAACTTAGGTTTAGACAAAAGTTAACAGCATGAATATATCGAAATATATATCAAAACAGCCCAGTGGAATGGTTTCACTCAACAACTGGATGACGAGAAAATGCATCAGTTCAAGAAGCAGTTAAAACCAAAAGAAATTAATTCCATTTTCCACAGAGACAAAAATATTAGGAAATTTATTTATTACCCTTGCACTACTTAAAAAATTCCAGAAAAGTTTTGAAATTCAACAGCACTCTTGCACGTAGGAACAACTACATAATCAAAAAGCTCCTCAAGCATTCACAAAAGATAAAATACCTCTAGTTAAGAAACCAAGCATTTACAAAATTACTTGCTCTGTTTTTGAGAACTGCATATTGGGAAAACGAAACAGTTACACAACTAAAAAGAACTCAATTTTCAATAGCATTATACTTTTAGGTGAAACATCACCAGATTTAGTAAAAAAAGAAGGAAAAAGAGCAGACAACACACCTTCTAAAAGCCGTCAAAATAAGCATGTGGGAGAAAATCTATAAAGAAATTTGAAAATCGCTCATGAACGTTTGCACTCCAGCAGTAGATAATTTGCTATTGAAATGTATAAAATCTGCACCAGATGCCTCCCAAGCCATGATCAGTATAGCAGTGGAAATTCGGCCAGTCAAGTGTAATTGAGGATGCCATCAAATGGCAAACAAGGTTCAGGAAGCATTAGAATGTTCAGTTTGACTCATTGTGAAACTGTTTTTAATACATTTCAAACATATTTATTTTCAGGTTCCCTGGTCATCATGGTGCAGAATGAGCTGTCAGTCCGTGCGTTCATGGCTCGAGACAGCCCAACATCATGTTTCCAGAGCAGTACACTGGTTCTTCCGCTGTATTGGCCATCTTCGGCGACAGCATCAGGTTCATCCAGCCTCTTTAAGATCAATAAGTGCTCTCACTCATAGCAAGATTGTGAAACTTGGTTCAAAAAGGCGAATTAGAGTCATACATATTGAGCCATCTAAACAGAGAGCAGATCAGGATGTCAGAGGACAGATGAGAATAAAAAGTTCCCTTGAAAACAAATTGAATATTGCGGAAAACAAACACGTAAGTGCCAAAAATATAGCATTCTCAGCGGAGTCAAATGATTCTGATTCTGAAGGATACTGGTTCACAAGATGGAATCGACCACTTAAATTTTCGGAAGCCTGCCGTTGTTCATTCAGAAATAGTGCACAAGGACCAAGAACTGTTTCACAAGTTTTTGGAATAAACAAGTTACCAATTGAAGGATCTGTTACAAATGAGAACCATTGCAGAAAACAGTTTGATTTTTCTGAAACTACTTCATTACACATAAATGAGAATGTTCAAGCCATTGTTTCAGACATAATAGAGGAAATGTTAGATAAGGTGCTTCTAACTGTATTTCATGATCAACAGAAAAAAGCAGTCACTAGTAGTTTTGAGGATTATTTTGGATGCAAAAATGAAGCAGAAGAAATCTCTGAAAGACTGCAGCAAAATTCCAACTGTGAAACAAAAATAATCTGTCAAAAGCTGACCTCAGGTTTTCGTGTTCAAGAATTAGCATTTGGTGATCAACAAGAATGCATACTTGAAATACCATCTAATGTTGTGACTTACAGTAGTTCAGGGTGTGTAAATCCATCCTTTCTGGGTACAAATATTGACCCAGACACTTTTGGCTATGTGATATCCTGTGAAAACCCATTTGTTAAGACTGAACATTCAGAAAGAGATGCTAATAGTTTGGAGTTAGAAGAAATGAAATGTTTTGATGATTCTGATTCTGGTTTCAATACTGCCTCTTTGGAATCCACAAACAATCATTCTCAGAAGGATGAAGATGTATGTTGCACTTCAAAACGACAGAATGTGCATATAGTGACTGATCCAACTTTTGATATAAAAATGGGGAAAAAGCTTGAAATTTGTAATGCAATAGGTCCAGAAACTGCTTCCATAAGTGATTCTAAGTTCTGGTCTCCCACCAGTTTAGATCCTAATGGTGTGATGATTGATACCAAAGATAATCTAGAAATCAGTAATCAAATGACAATTACCTCACTAGATGTAAATGCAGCACCTCCTTATAGGGCTGAATGTAACAGTCCACCAGTTTCAAGACATAGTACAAATGACAGAGTGCAAAATCAAGAGGATTTTTCAAAACAGTGCTATCATACAAGGCATTTTGCAAGACTGGTAAGTTGTAAAAGGAGTTTAATTTCTTATTAGTGCACATTAATGATGAGCGCTCTTTCTCTTTCCCTCTCCTTCTCTCTCTCTCTCTCTCTCTCTCTCTCTCTCTCTCTGTCTCACAGGTTACAATAAAACAGAGGCTTTGTTTTCCTCACATACAACCCAAGCATGCTCTTCCTGTGAGAAAGTTCTTAAATTTTATGTTTGAAAGCTGTCAGAGCAAACAACAAATTTAAGAATTCATTCCAGAACTTGCTCTGTAATAGACCACAGTCCAACAATTGAACGGTTGTTAGTCAAAGGCCTAGTGCTTTTTTCTATTGGGTACTATGTTTTGATATGGCCAGAATGAGTGAGGATAAAAGAGAAGTTGACGGAATAAAAAGTTGCAGATTTATCAGTTTTCATGGATTTTATACACCACCATTTTTAAGAAATCAGTGCTATCAGAGGCAAAAGAACAATTAAAAGATCTGATGTGTTGCACTCACATGATTTTCTCTACTCTTGTACAAACTATACCAAGTACGTGTTCCTCTATCTACTTCATGTTAATCAGGTTAAATGTTTGCATAAATTAGCTTATACTAATTTTCTTGTGGGTGCATGGGGAATTTGGGAATACAGTATACTTCAAGCGATAGGAAAACTTTTAAAGCTGGTCACTGTGTGATGGCTTCAAAATTCCATTTCTTTGCATGGCCAAGAAATAAAAAATTGAGTAATGACTTCCCATTAGGGAAAAGTGTAAGTATTGGGAACTTCAGACAAATAACACAGAATATTGCAGAAAATGATCCACTCCACAAAAAAAAAAATGTGACATAAAATGTGTGTTTTAACAAGGTAAACAGTTTTTGTATAGTAAGGTTTTGTCTCTTACAGTTTTCCAGTGTGCAAAAATCATCAAGAATGAAAAGGACATAGAGGACTTTCTCAGAATGTTCAAGATATATATTTCATTTGTCATAAAAATATCTTAAACACATATTATTCTAATCAAAATCATGTGAGCCATTTTTGATAAAATCAAAGTTTTCGAAAAGTGTTTCGTGTGAAAGGTAGCTTAGTGTGGTGGGACTTTCTTGAAAATCTTCTTGTCATATCCTTGGCAAATGCTGAGTTCAAATACAAAGTTTGGTATTTAATCAATTTTTTGATTTTGACTTATGCTGTTCACAGACACACATACACAGAGTTTTTTCTAAAAGTGCTTTTTTATTCAAGAGACTTCAAAACAGTTACTTCCACTGAAATCTCTATCAAATTTTTTGATGGAATGCAACACCTTCTGTACCTACTAAGTACCCCTGTGGACAAAAAAATGAGTCATGTCTGGAAAGTCAGGCTACTTTAACGGCAACAAGTAGGTATGTCTGACTGTCCGTCAATCTGTCATGTATGTGTGTGTATGTATACTATGTACATCAAGTGAAAAAAATTGCCGGTTTGTATCACTCCGCAGCCACATGCATTTGCAATGACAGAACACAAATACCGCTACACGTAAGTATAATATGCGTTTTATGCCACTAAAAGGTTATATTTATCTAAATAATATGCAGCACATGGAAATTAACTGCTACTTAGGTCATCTCTGTCCACAATAACACTTTTTCGTTTTCTGCTCACAAACTTGAAACCAATCTCCAGAAGCAGCTTATGGAAGGAAGGTTGTTTTAAATCTCTTAAAGTTGGGATCAGAGTTAACTGCCAACAGCACTTTGTTTAAGTGGGGCTTCATTGATAATAAAGAACTGATGAACTTCTGGACGGATTGTAGATGTCACAAACAACATCTAGCACCTGTCTGGTGCATGGTCTCTTCTTGCTAGGAGTTCTGACTTCACCAACGGAGGATTTTTCTTTGTGTACACTGTAAATATTTGAAACTGACACACCGGTAAACTTGGATGTTAATTTCAGCACATCATCTATAGCAAGTTCAGGATATTTCTCGCAGAACTTGTTCAATATTATTATCTTTTCACCACTTTGTAACAGTTTTCCACGCTTGTTTCACAACACTCACTTGTTTCGCCATGTTACCCTCTTAGTGAATGGTCCGCGTGTTGAATGAGTTAGCCTGCTTACAAATTCACTTAACTGCGTATTCTTACACTTCAACTATGCTTAGTATGCTTAGTTTGTGCTTTAGCAAACATTAAGTGAGATTTCAGAACTTAGGAGTAGTGTTTTTTCAAGGGACTAAATAGCGAAAGCATCAAGAATGCTGTGGTAAAAATGCACTGGTTTTGTTTACGTCTACTTTATTCATTTTATGTACATAGTACATGCCTATACGTAGATATGTAGGCACATACCAGTGTATATATGTGTTCCAGACATGACTCATTTTTTGTCCACATAGCGAATATGTACATATGTACATGGTAGAGAAAGTTAATTATATGAAAGGAATGCAAGTCTTAGATAGCTACTAAGGCCATTTGGAGAAAAGCTAGCTTCTGTGAAAACTAGTCTGAAAAAAAATCCAGTATGTTGCGCTCACATGACTTTTCTATTCGCTCTTGTATAAACTATTCTTAGAAATGCTTATTGTTCTATCTACTTCACTTAATTTAGATAAACATTTGTAGGAGTGGTTTTATTACATGTTCCCTTGCAGATAAAGTTGGAATAGGGGAATACAGTAGGCTTAAACAATAGTCAAATCTTTTAAGAGCTGGTCTGTGTAGAATGACTGGCATTCCATTCTCGTTGTATGGGCCAGGACATAAAAAAACAAACAATGACTTCCTATTTGAGAAGAGTATAAGTATTATAAAATTCAAACAAATAACAAGGAATATCTCAGAAATAGTTCTTGCTACAAGAAAAATACTTTACATAAGTTGTGTGCTTTATTGAGATCTACATTTTTTGTGTAATAAGATTTTGCCTAATTCTATAGTTTGGTAGTTACACAAAAGTCATTTGGAATGAAGAGGACTTCAGAGGCTATTCCCAGAAATTCAAGATATACATTTCATTTGCCATGTAGCTCTTTTTATTTACGTTCAATTTATATGCTGCCTTTAATATCCAAGGCCATATCGGCAGCTTTGTACTTTTGAAACAATTGCTCAACAACAATGATGTTCACTCGCTTACAGTGAGTTACTCTTTGGGTTGGTATTATTTTTGGTTATTACATTAAATTCACACACATTCACATTCAAATTCACACTTCCAGACTGTGGAGGATGGGGAATAATACTAGGTAAAGAAAAATCCCCACCTTCCAGCTGGGAGTTGAACCTGAAACCTCTGGATTTAAAGATTAGCAGGCTAAACACCAGACCACAGAGGCAGTCTTTAGTAATATTGATAGATCCATTTCTGAAAATTTTTCAATGTAAATATGGGAGGGGGAATTTTTTTCTTTTTTTTTAAATCAAAATCTTCATGTCTATCCTTGGAAAATGCTGAAAACTACAATGTCAAGTTTCTATTTAACCACCTTTCATGTTTGTGTTATACTGTTCACAGACAGATGCATGTGCAGCTGCACGCACACACAGAGACACACACAAAAACCTTTTTCTAAAAATGCTTTTATTGGATTCAGGAAGTCTCAAAAAATGTATTTCCAGTGAAGTCTCAGTTTGTAATTTTTGGGTGAAATACCATACTTTTTGTACGTTAAGTACATAATAGAAAAAGTAAAAAATAGTTGGATCTAGATATATACGTAATAGTTATTAACAACAAGGTGAAAGTACTTCTTTCTTCTTTCCCTGATTACTCTCCCCTTATGTAGGACTTACACACCCTAGGACTAACAAATCAGTGCCTAGGGTCAAATGCCTGTCAGGAAGCACAGGAATGTATGGACCAGACAGAGTGAAGACCTGGAAGTGGGTGGTCAGCCAAGCACCAGGTATGATAGTGAGGAAGAGGATGATATGAAATGCAGGCAAAATGGATGATTGGAAGGGTGTTCATGGGGAACTTGGTGGAATGAATGGCGGGGGAAACTGGAGAACCCAGAGAAAACCCACCCAGATGCCGCTTCATCCACCTCGAATACCACATGCGGGTCCTGCTTAGGTGGCAGGCAAGCGATCTAACCGCTCAGCCACCGTGCCGCCATTATACTTCCAGACTCAGGGAAGGATGAGGAATAATTCTGGCTGGAGAAAAATTCCTGCTCCCCTGCCAGGAATCAAATCTGGGACCCCTTGCACAGCAGGCAGGTGCTCTACCAACTGCACTACGGGGCCAGCCCAGGTGAAAGTACAAGCATTGTAAATATTGATGGCAGTGGTGGTGGCGGCGGCGGTGGCAGTGGTGGTGAGGAGGATGATACAACAATTAGCCTTCATATGCACCAGTATTCCTTAGCATATGTTGACTATTCTTGCCATTGCAGTAAAAGTGACTTTCCTTTATAGGTTTTCACAATGAGAGAGCATACATCATTTTATTCATATAAAATATTAGTCCACTCATCATAGTTGACTCTTTGCTCAAATATGAAGTCAACTCTTGAGATTTGCTCAGTATTATTCGTACAAAATGAGAAAATTCTTTAATATTATGTTTTAACTTTCTCCATTTAATTCATACCATCCATTCTCCAGCAAACATCCAACGTGGTCTCTGTTGTCTGATTATTATCGTCATCAAAGGTGGCTTGCTGTTGCTAATAGCTACTGGATTTCTAACCAAGTAGGCTTCAGTTTATATTTGTGAACAAAAGCCACATTAACTTGTTGGAAGAGCATTAGAATGGAAAGCCAAATGTTTGTAGTTCAAATTCCAGCCATGGTACTGCAATTATTCTAGAGTGCACAAGGTTTGTATAAACAAAAACAAGTTCTGCATAAAAATTAATATTTAATATATTTAATAATTAATATATTCACTTCTTTTTACTGCAATCAGCTGTGACTATAGCATCATGGGAAAAACTAAAAATATGGATTCTAATATAAGACTCCCTATGTTGTAGTAGAAACATCTTGTAAGGAGCTTTTATTTCAAATATGTATGGGATTTAAAGCTATGGGATTTTAATTAAATTAAAAATTATGTATATACTGTTGCAGAAACCGGTGCTTCTGTTTCTCCATGGTGTGGGTTGTTCAGCAGACTTATGGACCACCTTGTTGAGTCATTTCTCCAATGCAGGTTATGAGGTGCTTGCCCCCGACATGCTAGGTCATGGTTACAGCTCTGCTCCAGATAGTCCAGGGGCATACATCTTCCATAGACTTCTCAAAGACGTTATTGATATATTTGATAAGTTTGTTGGGGACAATAGAATGTGTGTAGTTATTGGACATGCTTATGGGTTAGTATGGTAAAAGCATCATATTTACTGTATAGTCATAGCCACAATTTTAATTTTCTAAAATATGAATTTCTGTAATGTTAATTATAATTTATTTATGCCAATAAGCTTACTGGTGGTGTTTTCAAACACACCCGAGTAATGTTTGGGAGGCAGAATCGAAAATTGAATGCCACAGCCAGGATTTGAACCACAGGCTCACTAGGTAGATGCTCTAACCATTAAGCTACTGTAACAACTTGCCAGAATGACATTGAATTGTCCAACCGATTCATATTTCTCCCAGAAAGCCACAGAAGGCATCTTACTTCAGAGGCAATTACCCCAAGGGCGACTTACTATCGTAAGTACTTTATGTCATGGGATTAAATAACTTTTAGATGGTAGTTATTACTTATTTATGCCAACAGACTTACGGTTGGTGTTCTCAAACACACAAGCCATGTGTTTGTGTTCCGATTCTACCTCTCTTACTGTAAGGTTAATTTAAGCTAGAAAATAAAACAGTGCCGCAAACATTTACAAAATTTACATTTGTGCAAAATATACCAAATAAACAATTAGAGGAAAGCATTAATATAAATGGTGGAGAGTGCAGTATTCTGGAGAAATTCCATTATTTGTGTGTAGTTTGTACAAGAGCATGATAAAGAAGTAAGCTGTAGTATCATCAGAGCTGTAGTATTAACATTCACAACAAGCACAACAACAGTGTTTAATTAAAATTAATTAAAAATTAAAATAAAATTAAGATTAATTATATATTTATGCCAACAAACTCACTCAATCAAATTCACTGTTAGCATAAATAAATAATAATTACTATCTAAAGATTATTTCATCCCGGGACATAAAGTACTTATGACAGTAGGACCCCATTTCGGTAATTGTCTCTGATGCGAGACTCCTTCTGTGGTTTACCAAGAGACATAGGAATCGGTTGGAGAATTCAATGTCATTCTGGCAGGTTGTCACAGCCTTGCCTTGAAGCAATTATACTTTAATAATCATCAAATTTGCAATTTCATTTCAGCATTTTGGTTTATAACAAAAGCACCATGAATTAACTGTTAACTTTCCACTTTCTTATTCTTAGATAACCAAAAATGCAAATGGAAGAGTGAGAGTAAAACATCGCTTTGCTTTGCCTCCACAGAACACCAACCTTTTACCTCGGAGCGAAAATGTTGCTTTGCCAATCATTCGTTCAGTGTTACCAATGTATGAATATACTCTTTGACTGTAACTGGTGTAGCCTTGTTGCCATAGTTAGTTGCAATTGCAGCTATAAACCAATTATTCATTTCTGTTTTCCCATTTGCCAGCTCATTTTCTAAAAGTCGCTGTTTCTGAAAATGTTGGACATTTGATACTTGGATACCAGATAAATACTTAAAATGTAGGGCATGTCTGGGAATTTCTGGACAGCAGGTAACCTTATATGAATGTTCCACATCATATTCTTTATATCATAATGAAAAATGCATATAAGGCAGAGAGCTTAAAGTTAGAAAAGCAGGAAGAAATATTACTGATGTATATATTGGTTCAATTGTGCTGAAGTTTTGCTGCTTTCTGTAACTGTTTATTTAGGTTTGATTTGAAAATTGCATATTTCTGTTTCCATGACTGCATCAGGTATAAGTGTTTGTTAACCTGCAAGTAACTGTACAGAAAAATTAAATTTCCCCTGGGTATATGGTTGCTATAATATATTTGTCAAGCAGTCAAATGAGTGTGGTGTAATATTTTTTCTTGCATAATCTTATATTTTAAAAATTAGGATATTTAAAATTAAGAATTATTGGGAACAGCTTAGTAATAAGAGTATATAATTCATGTATGTTGATATTATGAATGATTCACGTGAACAGAATCATTTTGAAGATCCTGATAGCTAACATACATAAAACTCGTGTTATAGCACATTGTATAAATTGGTGACCTTGGGTTTTCTCTAGAATTTGTAAAATCTGTTTCCAGCAGGTATATCCTTATTTTTTGTGATGTTTGAAAAGTGACCGATAGATAGACCTAGGAAAAGGTGGATGGATTCAGTGAAAGAGGACAGTTATCAACTCCTAAAATGCAAAAATTCACAACAGATAGCTCTGGATAGAGATGATTGGAGGTTTCTGATGAAGAAGGCCCAAGCCCGCTTTGGTCTATAGTGCCATTAGAAGAAGAAATATCCTTATATTTTATGAGTGGCACCATGGTCAAGCAGTTCGAGCGTTTACCTACCACTTAAGTGGCCCAGGTTCGATCCCAGGGGCTCGCATGTGGAATTCATAGTGTACGAAGTGGTGTCAGGGTGGGTTTTCTCCAGGTTCTCCAGTTTCCCCTGTCACTCATTCCACCAACTGCTCCATTATCACCTTTCCAATAATCGATTTCACCTGCATTTCATACCATCCTCTTCCTCACTATCATACCTGGTGCTTGGCTGACCACCCACTTCCAGGTCGGCGGCGCCGTGGCCGAGCGGTTAGCGCGCTCGCCTACCACCTAGGCGGCCCGGGTTCGATCCCAGGGACCCGCATGTGGTATTCGTGGTGGACGAAGCGGCGTCAGGGCGGGTTTTCTCCGAGTGCTCCGGTTTCCCCCGCCATCTCATTCCACCAGTGCTCCATCTTCATTCCATGTGTCATCAGTGTCACCGCCTGCGGTGCCGTAGTAGTAAAAGCGGTCGTTAAACACAACAACAACAACTTCCAGGTCTTCACTCTGTCTGGTCCATACGTTCCTGTGCTTCCCGACAGGCATCTGACCCTAGGCACTGATTTGTTAGTCCTAGGGGGAGTAAGTCCTACATGAGGGGAGAGTAAACAGGTAAAGAAAAAACTATCTTTGTTTTTGGCCAAGAAACTATTATGCACTAATGTATATGGGAAATAAAGCATCATTTGATTGCTAATATAATTTTATGACTACAGTTAAGCTGAACAATGCTGGATAGAAGGTAAAATTATGTCAGAATTATTCAGGTTATGAAAACTTTGCATCTCCCTCTGTTTCCCCCTTCCCACTTTTTGTCCTGAAATGTCCCTCGTTTTTTGATAACATACATCTCAAACTCATAAGACTGCCAAATACTAATATACTATTAAAAAGTATAACAACTTTATGATTTGCAGGAGCAGTCTGGCAGCTGCATTAGCACGATATAGAGCTCAGCAAGTGAGTCACCTGGTGCTTATTAGTGGAGGAGGTCCTACACCCCTTGCACCTCGTACAGCTGACAGTCGACCTCCATCCATGTCCCCATGTCTCCAGGCATTTTTAAAGCCACTCATATTCTGTGGCTTTAGGAGGTATGTGTAAATGGCTAATGCATGCTACGAGGGGCATCTCAAAAGTAAGTTGCACTATTTTTTTAAATCCGCGCGGTAGGCAGGAAAAGTCTAAAAGTCCCAGGGAATATAGGTATGGGTATAGTAGCATCACTGTAAAATTCCTAGGTACCTAAGTTTATTGCTTGAATACTAAAACGGCAGTAACAATGGAGACTCCACTCGTTCCTACCGCCAATCGCGAAGTTCGCGCTGTAATCCGCTTTTTGACGGGAAAAAATAAATGTGTGACTGAAATTCATCGCGAGTTGTGCAGTGTTTATGGAAAAGACATTGTCAAGACAAATGGTTTCCCTTTGGCGCCAATTGTTCATTGAAGGGAGAACAACATTACACGATGAGCAGCGAAGTGGCCGACCCCCCACTTCCCGCACTCCGGATATTGTTGACGAGGTTCGAGCAGTCGTGAACACTGATCGGCACCTTACACTTGATGCAGTTTTGTTTGAACTTCCTCCCTATATTGAAATAAGCTGTGCATCACTTCACAGGATTATTTCTAAGGATCTGTGTCTATCAAAAGTGTGTGCAAGATGGGTTCCTCGCATGCTTTCAGAACAACACAAGGAACAGAGAGTTGACGCCGCATTGCAATTTTTGCAGTTTTTTGAGGATGAGGGAGATGGCTTATTCGACAGAATAGTGACTAGGGATGAAACATGGATCCATCACTGGACACCCGAATCCAAAAGACAGAGTATGGTGTGGAAATGAAAGGATGAGCCAACACCAAAAAAGGCAAAAGTTGTTGCATCGGCTGGCAAGGTCATGGCGACGATATTCTGGGATTCGAAGGGAGTACTGTTAATCGATTACCTGCCCCGTGGGACCACGATGACAGCTGCTTGCTATTGTGAGGTGCTGAGAAAACTCAGAAGAGCATACAAAACAAAAGGAGGGGAAAGTTGAGCAAAACAGTTTTTCTGTTCCATCACAACGCTCGCCCGTACGCTGCTCGTGAAACTCAAGCCCTGTTTGAGCAGTTTCGATGGGATGTTTTCGATCATCCACCTTATTCACCTGACCTTGCACCGAGTGATTACCATCTTTTTCCGGAGCTGCAACAACATCTTGGGGGAAGGCACTTCGTAAATGACGAGGAACTGAAACAAGAGGTGGAAAGATGGCTATCCAGTTTGGCGGGAGAGTGGTGTGACATTGGGTTAAAAAAACTGTTACCACGGTATCAAAAATGTATTGAGGTTCAAGGAAATTATGTGGAAAAATTGGTACTGAATGTAGCTTTCAAAATATACCCTTTTTAAAATATTTAAACGTTTTGTTATTTTTTAAAAAAATAGTGCAACTTACTTTTGAGATGCGCCTCGTGCTTTCTTTACAAGGATGGCTCAAAAGCCTGACACATAAATGTCACTGTTAGCATCATGTACTAAGAATATTGTTCGATCATGGTGCTTTAGATGGCTATCTGAATTTTAAATACTTTTATTTGTTTGATTGCTGAGGTCGGCCACAATAAACAAGTTGGATAAATGTTATTTATTTATCCCAACTAACTTATTGCTGGTGTTTTTAAACACACAAGCAAGTCATGTGTGGGTAATGGTTCATATCCTGTGACATTGAATTTTTCAGTTCCCATTCTACCTCTCAAAAGTTGGATAAAATTAAATGTTAGCAAGAGATACTCAAAGGTAATGCTGATGCTCACATTCAGGAGGAATTACAGTTATACTTAAATAAGGAATATTACTAAGATAAGTGAAGCTTTTAGTTTCTAATTTGTTTTTACTTTAGATATAGTTATACTTACTGTTCCAATAAACCCAACTGGAGCTTCTTGTGGGGTTCCCTTAACCGTATGGGCAAATACTGGGTCAACATACAATAGTTATATTTACATTATAGTTGATATGACAAAAAGTACTCTGTACTGCCATAAGTTCTGTCAGTGAAATCTAAGCTTGCTCTAGAATGGTAATTGTAAATGAAGAAGTGTGGCAATACTATTTATCATCCACAATTTCACTTTCTCTATGGTGTGAGTAATTGGCTGGCATGTGCCAGTAGCAGGAATGAGAGAAAGATGAATTGGAGAATGTATGAGAACCATATCATTGTTTTGGCATTATTTTGCTGTGGAAAGCGAGCTAAGGAAATTTTTTCAGTGCTGAAACTGCTTGGTATCAATGAGTGATTTGTATTTCAGACAATAGCACGGTTTAAACAAAAGAATGAAACTGTTGATCGCCTCAGATCAGGCTGTCCTAGGTGTTTATGCACAAAAGAGGTTGTGAATGCTGTTTGTGCGAGGATTCGACACAATCCTTCGCCTGAACAAACCATTTTGTCTCATGATATGAATATTTCTCCAAGAACTATGTCACTTATCTTGAAGGATGATTTACATGTTGGTGCATACAGGATGGAAGGGAAATAATCCGTCAGACTTTAACAGCGAATTTCTCTTATCGTGAATAACAAGAAAGTGTAATACCAAAAGTTCAGTTTTCCAGAACAAATATTTTTATCAAAAAAATTTATCATCGCCTGGCTGAATTATTATTGATTACAGGTTCTTGATTTACGGGCATATTCATAGAAAATTGAATAAATGACAACTTTTTCCTTTGGTGTATCAACAGATTCAACGGTTTTTGGGTAAATTAAATTTTAAAACACCACAATTTGTTGTGTTAATTCTTGTAGAGCTGGCAACATTGCATCAGCTGTGTTTACTTTTTTCGTACACCGGTGTAGAGCACATGGAACGTTTGCTTAATCACATGCAATTGATTTTTTTGCCAAAGCCGCAAAAGATTTGTAGCCTGATTACAGGTATTGAATTCTTGCTCTAAACTCATATTTCAAATTAATCTTGGGTTATTGCATACTTATTACTGTGAATGTCAGTTATTAAAAGTATGGGCATTTTTTGTTCCTAAAGCTACCAGGTAAATAATGGTTACTCCATGACTGTGGGCATGAACACCAGTGCCAGATATGTTTACCTACATTACTTGAAGTCTTTTGATATCTTTTGCACATCTTGTTGGGAACTTCGTGTTTCAAATTTCACTAACTATAGTTCTTTTTCACTCATAAGATGCTTATTAAAACTTAGAGAAATTGTTGAAAGCGAAAGTGCTTCCAAAAACTTCTGCGTCATGTTATACAAATTCCTCTTTTTAGGTGTAGGTACGTGCTTGCATAAGCACATTTGTCCATTTTAAGTTGGGTATATTAAAACTTAAAGAGAATTGCACACCTACTGGCACAAATGTGTAAACAATTGCACATACATTTTGTTTAAACATTTTGCAGTGGAGCATAAGTTCATAATATGTTGTTAGCTAATGCTGGATTTCTGACAGTGAAGTCATTAATCCCCTTGCTCTCCAATATTTTTCACTGGTGATATTGAAGAGAGCAATAGCAGTAATAGTAACCGCTTTTTAGAGAGCACCATATTTTTATGTTTTGGCGGTCACATCGCTCTCTCACAACCCCCAGAATGTCTGGAGGACCACACCTGTCGTTGGTTTACAGGTCTCACCGACCTGATCGGGAGAATTATCAAAATAAATTCTCCGACCATATCCTCTGATCACCAATCAGAGGACGTATTACATGCCATGACAGGTCAGCATGTTAGGGATTAAGATTTAATAGAGAAATGGAGAGGTTGGAAAAATAAAGACTCCCTAGCCCTCGGGAACCCTAATAGCATCGGGGTCGGAAGAGAACAAGAGATGACCAAGGTAAGGTCAGATAGAAAAGTTACAGTGAGGAGCAAAACACCAGTAAGTGGAAGTAATGTTCTGCTCAGCTTGGGTACCTTGTGGTCGCTATTCACATATCCCCTAGACGGAGACCCCTGAGTCAAAATTCACAATATAAATTATGCTTTCCTAAAGGTTTAGCAGTTACTAGTATCACATTGTTAAATTCAATATGGAATAATGGTATTAATAACGCAAGAGGTATTTCACACAAGTGACATAACCTTTGGAATTCATAATGGACATTTGCCACATAAACATCCAATGTAGGTATAACCTAACCTCCAGCCATTAGCTGCTAGCTTCTGCACCAATGCTTCGTACATTCGTCTCACAAACGATATGAAAACTGCATGTGTAAGTGTTATAAACAAACTACCTTGCTTAAGGAAATTGAAGCTATTAACAGTGAAGCAAGAAGATTCTAAAGTAAGAACAAATTAGAAACTAAAAACTTCACTTATCTTAGTAATGTTGCAAGTTCTTGGTGTTTAAAGAACACCAAGGAAGGGCACCAAGGAAGGTGCCCCAAGGAAGCAAGAGAGAAAGTTTCATGCGTGCAGCGAGGACATCACCCTGCCTCTGTTATGGTATGGTGGGTGGTTTCTTGGCGGGGACCACAGAGGTGCATTTTTGCGAAGGTGAAGTGAAGACTCTGCAGCTGTCTACCAGGCAGTATTGGAAAAGATGCTACCACACATAAATTCAAAGCTGTTTGAAGGGAAATCATGGATATTTTAGCAGGATAGTGCTCCTGCCTACAAAGCAAAAACCACACCTCACTCTGTTGCATTATTTCTGTGGCAGAAGCTAGAGGTGATAGCTATGTCAAAAATTGCACAAATATGTTAAAAAACCAATCAGGTGAGCTGTCAAGAAAATTCCTCTGAGCACGATTCATGCAGCTATTGATGAAGGCCTGATAGTCTTTCCCACTGTGTTGCTGCACATGGTGATCATTTCAAATAAGGGTTGATTCAAACTGTAGCTTTTTTTTTAAATTTATTTTTCTTTTATTGTTTCAGAATATATGAGGCCTCTTATATCAAAGATGGATATAATGCTATCAGGTCGAAATGGGGACGTGAACATGTTCCTATAAACCTTCTTGAGTTGAATTTAATGGCAAATATAGTTTCATTCAGAAACAAACAAAATTAATATATTTTGACATTTAAAATATGTGGTTACTAAGACTGGTTACCATCAAGAGAAATAAAATGGGATGTCAGGTGTTAGCTTTCCTATTTAGCACAAAAATGAATTATTTCCCATAAGTGCATTCAAAATAATATGTGAAGCTATGAGTAAGAAAGGGAAAGCATTGAATGTTTCCCACTTACAAAATACTGCCTTTAAAAGGATCAAACTACAGCAGATTTCAGGCAGAAACTGCATTCTGCTTTAAAGATTGTGTGCATTTTTCTATGATGAACAGCCTGTGGAACTGAAATTTGGCTGTTCTTCAAATTCTTATGATGTTAAGAATGTCTGATAACTGCAAACATTTACAAAGTGATATTTCTAAAAGGTTGATGAGTGTAGATGTGCTTCATGTTATACAAATATTTGCATATCAGAAAGGTTGTGACAAAATGGCAGTTGCTGTGTAAACAGTCAATCAGAATTATATCATATGCTAGTGTATGAGCTTATTTTGACAGAAACAAGTTGAATTTCTATTGGTAATGAATGTAGATGGGCATATTTGAGATAAAATAGGAGTTGAGACAATAGGTGAAAATACTCTGAAAAGCACAAAAATATTATTCTGGAAGGATGAGATGCTGAGCTTATGTTACTTACAGACTATTTAGAGAAAGGTAAAATCATTAATGAGTATTATGCAGTATTGCTGAAGGATTGTATACATGACTTTTAAAGAAAAATATATTTTTAGCACGACACTGCATCTTCACACAAACTTAAATTGTGATTCAGAATTACATAATTTACACTTTAAACTGCTTGCACATGAAGCCCAATGTGTATGGCCCACAGTGAGTTTTACTTCTTCAAAATTGTAAGAAATGGCTAGCTGGATGTAAAGATCATAAGTCAGACAAATGTTAATTATTATTTACATATTTATGCTAACAAACTTACTGCTGGTGGCTAAAAACACCAGCAGTAAGTTTGTTGGCATAAACAAAAATACTTACCATCTAAAGGTTATTTAATCCTGGGACATAAAGTACTTTCGATTGTAAATTGCCCTTGATGTGAGATTCCCTTTGTGGTCTACCAATTAATTCAATGTCATACTGGAAAGTTGTCACAGTAGCTCAGTGGTTAGAGCAGCCACGCGTGAAGCAGAAGGTCTGTGGTTCATATCCCGGCTGTGGCATTAAATGTTTCAGTTCCAGTTAGAAGGTATGAAGGTATGCAGAAGGTATGAATAAATTAAAATATTATTGGTGCAAGTGTTTAAGGTTACAATGCTGAAAATAAAGTAGATTGGTTAAAATATATTTTCTTTCACAGGTGAAGAGCTTTGTGAACCACCTTTGTACATTGCCTTTTGAAACTTGGTTAGTTTTTTTTTTTTGGAACAACTAAGATCATGGAAACTATAAAAGGTAGAATCAAACTTAAAAATTCAGTGCCATAGTGACAATGTGTACCTAAAATCCTCAGTTTGCGAGCATGCTGCTCTGATGGCTCAATTGATCATAGCAGCTACAGCTAAGCCAAATATCTGTGGTTCAAATCCTCACTATGACACTGAGTTTTCCAGTCTAATTCTAATTCAGTCTAGTTGGCAAGATAGCGGTGGTGGCTAACAGAGCAATATCCAGGAGCAAGAATAAAATGTGTGATAAGCATAGTATTTACACAGAAGTGTTAAAAATATATGATAAAAATTTAGTGAGTGATCAGGGAGTTCGTGGAAATGAAGATAATGTCCAAACCAGTATTGAACTGATAACCATGACGCATTCCAAAATGCACCTCCGCTAGCACAAGGGAAACAGGAAAAAGGGACACAAAACTATAGCATGACTGCAACTTATTATTGATATTCTAAACAGTGACCTGAAAAATACACAAAAGGAAGAGATCTGAGGGTAGAAAACAAAGAGCTAAAAAAGCAACTGGATAGCTGCAACCTTACGGCAAAAAGGATTTGTGCGAAAGAATTAACTGAAGCATGTGCTCCGCATAGTAAACTGACGCTACAGCACTTCAGAATTGTTTCATTGGAAGAAAGAAAAGGAACAACTGGAAAAAGAAGCACCTGATGAGGAATATTTGCTTCGGAATGACTCTTGTAACCTAAATGCAGAAAAGAAGAGTAATGTGTTGATAATAAAATTGTGGATTCATTACTCAAATTCTTTGGTGACATGAGAAGAAGAAAGGGTTATGATGTACAATGTTTTCCCGGAATCCAAGCTATTGAACTACGGCATAAAATAGAAGAAATAAACCTAAAGAAACTGAATCCAAAAATGGTAGTTGTACATGTAGGAACCGACAATATTAACAAAAGTGTACATGCTGAAGAAATAATGGACATAATGCAGTGCATAAAATGGGAATTACCACGCATGCATATCATTATAAGTGGCATTCTGCAGAGATACTAAGTTAGAAACTGACGTATAGCTAGAATGAATGATGAACTCGATTGGCTGTGTAAAATGAGGAACTGTACATTTGTACATTTTTTCCTGTTAGATGTTTTAATAGTGAAATGTGTTAAATTGTCTAACAGGAATGAAGTGGGGATGTTCTACAGCAGTTCTTAACACGATATACAAAGTATACATAAAGCCTTTACTTACTTACCAGCAAAGTTCTTGTAACAGCAGCAAATACAAAAAAAAATTCAAATCTTTCAACACCTAAGTGTGAGACTAATTACAGGTGCTATCAAAACCACACCAATATAAGCTATGGAGATACTAACCAATACCCCATTGAATACAAAATAGAAAAAACAGCTCTTATTCAACACGAAAAATTGATTAGACTCCCATTCAATACATGGAACAAGAGAAATTTTATACATTTACTAAAGACTCAGGAGAACTTCCTATACAAAATTCAAGACATCAAGAAGAATTTAGACGTTCCTAGTTCAAAGGAAAGCTTCAAATATAAAGTCAATCCGACACAAACATTAGACATCACATATTATTTGCACTTCACAGAAGAAGTTAAGAAAAGTGACACTCCAACTAGTGTTCTAAAATTATTGGCATTCAAGACAATCCATACTAGATTTCCAGAACATGAATGGCTCCATATTTATACTGATGGACAACTGATATCAAACTGAGATGGAGCAGGGGCTGGAGTCACATGCCACCTCTTTTCCTATTATAAATCTTTAGGTTATGGAACTACAAACTTTGATGGAGAAATTGAAGCAATTCGAATGGCCCTCCAAAATCTTTTACATAGAATCTCACGTTTTCATCAAGCAGTTATTTTCTCAGATTCCAGAGCAGCAATTATAGCAATTACTTTCAGCTTGTCACCAAAAAACCAAACTATTATAGAATGTGGAAAATCCTTACCCATCTAACAGCACTTCAAAAACACCAGTCTTCCAATGGATACCAGCTCACTGTGGACTGAGTGGTAATGACAAAGCTGATTTTCTTGCAAAAAAGGGTACCAACAGTGTACAGAAATCTATAGTTAATCTACCATTTTATGCAGCTAAAAGATTAGTCAACTCTAAATTAAAAAAAAATCATTGCAAAATATTACTCTGAAAAATCAACAAATAAAAGAACAGAGGTTAGCAATTACAATACAGCATTTAAGTAACATTTCATAGGTTATATCATCGTATGTTTGAGAATAGATTACAATGCTAAATATACTCCAGCATGTGATTCAAACTTCCTACCTGTCCATGGATCCTGCATCTTCAACACCTGTGGCAATTTCTACACAGACAAGTTTTTACTCCTGAGAATATTTTAAAGTACCTGAGAATGCCAAGGCACCCAAATTCTTGAAATCGTGTTATAGTTGTCATCATCAAACTTCAAGAGAGAAGCAGAAGCCAGGAGCCACCATTTTAAGAAAGGATCTCAAAACGGCCAGCAAGTACCACATAGGCTTTGCTAAGTCAAGCTACCAGTCTCATATATCATGAACAAAAGTGAAGTGACAGGGAAATTTAACTGATTCACTTTAATGAACTGACACTTGAGACAGAATATTGTAAGACCCCAAAAGAAAATCATTTATGTAAATATTTATTGATAATGTAATTTATTTTTGGTGTTGATACGAGTTAGTTGAGTAACGAAAACGTGTTGCTATTGTTCATTGTTACAAAAAATTAAGTTTGTTTAAAGACATCATAAATGTTAAGTTCCATATTTAAATTTAATATATATGTATTGGTGCAGTTTTTAGTAATATAATTACGTAGCAGCGGGAATATAGCAGCAGGAATAATGTTTTTACTGAAAGATGGAAAGTTTGATTGATATCTGACGCTACTCTTATCTTCAGGGTCGAGGTAACAGAATGGAATGCACAAATCAACGTTCCTTTATCACAACATATTTATTCGTTGATTTACACTTTTATCACTATGTTAATTAGTTAACAACTTTCAAAATTCGATAGTATCTACACTGGTTAAAAGTTTGGGTGTAATTTACATGTTCACACGCTATCAGCAAATATACATCCTTTCACCTTGAGCATACAGACGCTAATGAATCTAGTTTTTGGCGTCGGTATGACGCAACACCGCCATTCTTTTGTATTCATCCGCGCAACAGTTCTCATTGGTTGAACTCAAAGTGACGAAAAAACATTGGCTATCTCGAATATTATTAAAAAAAATAAGTCCCTGATACACCCAAATTAAAAGAATTAGAAATTTACACACTCTTACAAAAATATTTACATGAACAATTTTCTATTGATCAATATTCTGTCTCATATGCCCCTTGTTTTGTTTTTCAAGTTGTCACCTTATTTACAATCTTGAAACACAATACAATACTTCTCCCTACTCCTATGATTCAATCACTTTGTACAATATTTTTTTTTTTTTTTTTTTTTTTTTTTTTCAGTCTTCTTCACTGTTTGTCTTTTGTCCTTCGTTTTGACATGATACAGCATGTCTTTATAAATTTCACATATTCGATTACCACACAATACATTCAGTTATTATACAATACATATCCAGTTATTGTACAACACATTTAGTTATTACACAACATGTCCAATTATTATACAATATATATTCAGTCATTGTACAATATACCCAGTTATCATATCACATATGTTGTTATTATACAATACACCTTCAGTCATTATACAATACATATTCAGTTATTGTACAACACATTTGATTACTACACAACATGTCCAATTATTACACAATACATATTCAGTTATTGTACAATATATCCTGCTGTCATACCACATATGTTCTGTTATTATGCAATACATATTCAGTTATTACACAATACACATTCAGTTTTTGCATAACGCATTTAGTTATTACACAATATATCCAGTTATCATACAATACATATTCAGTTATTGTACAACACATATTCAGTTCTTATACAACACATACTCAGTTATTGTACATTTCACATTGACACAAATATAATTTAAGTGTTTCATGTGGTTTTTGACTTGTATTCATTGCTATGAGGAGAGAAAAACAGGATACAAATTTTGAGCTAATGATTATGATCATGTTTATGGCAATACTTTATTCAGTTCATTGCCTTCTTTGTCTTATAAGCTTATGTATAGGCAGGTTATTGAGTCGGTTCTTAAACTCTGATGTTACTAATGGTACTAATTTTCTTGATTGGGTTATTATTCATTGTTGTTTGGTTCAACATTTCTTCGAGCTTAGCATTGGCTATATTCATCTTAATTCATGGGCATTGTTTTTCTGGTTATGGTTTTCCTCACTTCACCAATTGTCATTTCTTTATCTCTTATTTCTATAAGAGAAAACTTCTATACTTACAATTATTCTGTAATTGTATTATTTTTCTTCTCAATTTACCCTCGACATCTTTGTGTCGAAACATTATATCTTTTTCATCATAATTGATTCATTTTTATTTTTGTCCCTGACATCCTTATGTCAAAAACATATTATCTTCCGTCGCTATGATTCATTTCTTTAATGACAATCAGTGTCCTCGTCTGTCTTTGTTGACAATGCTCTTTGTGGTCGATATAGCCAATGACTATGTTGATTTTCTTCCTTGTTGTAATTCCTAATCTGAACATAATTTTCTATAACTAACCCATTAAAAATTGTTATCTTCTTTCGTCTCTACTACTCCTGCCTTACACATTTGTTGACAAAGACTATTTGGTCCTTTCTTTGTATGGCTTCAATTTATTTTTATGGTATCTTCCTACCAACTTGCCATTTGTATTCTGTAGCTCATATGTGTGGTCACCCAGCTGTTTTGTTATGACCAGTGGTTCCATCTTTCTCTTCGTGTAGCCATCATGGTGTTGATGTCAATTGTAAGTTGCTGAGATTATGTTGTTTGTCATCCACTCGGTTGGGACGAACTTAGTTGTTGTAATTTCCCTGAGTGTTGGTGGTGGTGGTTGTTTCTGTATTTTGTGCAGCATCTGCCCTATTTGGCACATTTTCATCTACTTCCTGCTGTCTTATGTTGTTAGTGTACCATTGGTCTCTGCCCCTTTGGCGTGAACCTCTGTCATATGACGGTCTGTGGTTGTTCAAGTGTTCCCTACTGAATCGTATGTGATTCATTTGATGGGTATTGTCTCCTGGTCTTCCACGATCATATGTATATGTTCTGTATCTCGATTCACCATTCGGTATCGTGTCGTGGTACCGCTGTCTTGTGTTCTCCATCCTCTCGTCATGATTATGTGGTTGTGGGAAATGGTGTGCCCCTCTCCCCCTTTCATGGGTACTCCTAGTATTTCTATTTTCTCCCTCACTCTGGTTGTTCGTAGTCGTGTTCCGGTTTAGGATGGGTGAGTTTGGGTGACCGTTCCTATGTCTATGCTCATTAGGCCGACCATTTTGTGTTTCGAAGGCTGTTAGCAATTCTATCATATCTGCAAAATCTACTGGCCTCGCAACAATTAACCCTGTTCTCACTGTGTCTGGGAAATGTCTTGTTATGCTGGCAATTAGTTCTGCCTCCGACAAGTTGGGGTCTAATAGCTTTCCTTTGTTGGCTACTTTCATAAAATAATCGACTAACGACAACCCTTTGGTTGGATCGTATCTACCTGTCGCTAGCTCTACCCTAGTTTGGTTTTGTTTAGCTGGGCCCCAATACCTTGATAGGAATAAATTTCTGAATGAGCTATACGACTCATGACCAGCTAGTGTTAACCTGAGCCATTCTAATGCCTTGTTTTTCAAGCTTTTCTTAACTATCATCATTCTAAGCTCGTTTGGTATCCTTTTCACTTTAAAATATTCTTCCATCTCTTTAACAAAGAGTTTTGGATCGTCTCCCTTCTCCTCGTCAAATGTAGGTGGTGTGATTTCATGTAATATGCTGTTGGTGTAACATGTGTTGTGTGTTGTGTCATTGTTTGGTTGTGAACCTCTTTCTCTGTATGGTGAGTCAACATTTTGTACATTATTCAAATAACTCTCATTTTGTACATTACTTACATCTAAATCATCTTGTCTTTGTAATGCCTTCACAACATCATTTACATTAGCCAAATTTTCTTTCCCTTTTTTCATTTCTTCACAAATTGATTTTAAATCATTCTTTATTTCTAAGTGGCTTTGTTTCATATCATTTATAGCATCCTGTTGTGAAAGCATCACATCATTCATTGTCTTAATTTTAGGAATTACAATTTGTTCTACAGTTTCATTAATAATGTCTTTCTTTACTACCTCAATCTCTTTCCTTAATTCCTCAGTTATTTCTGCTTTTACATTTGTTATCTTACAGTCTACACTTGTATTACATTCTGTTATTTCATCCCTACATCTAGCAATTTCTCCTTCTAACACAATCTTATTCTCCCTCATCTCTGATTCTATCTTTCCCATCCTATCTCCTACAATTTCTATCCTAGCTTCTAAGGCTTCCTTTGTTTCATTTAAGTTTTTATGTACTAATTTTAAATTAGTTTCCATTACTTTCATATTTTCTTTACACTCCTGTCTTCCTAATTCTATTTTCTGTTCTAGGTTCTGTCTACCTAATTCCATTTTCTGTTCTAAGTTCTGTCTACCTAATTCCATTTTCTGTTCTAAGTCTTTTCTCACTTCCTCCATTTTCTGACCTATCTCTTCCTTATTCTGTTCCAGTTTCTGACCTATACTCTGACCTAAACTTTGTTCTATGTCATGTTTTAATTCTGCCTTATTCTGTTCCATTTTTTGTTCTAGTCTTTCAAACATCATCATCATTAACCTTTGGTCTTTGCTTATTTCCACCTGTTCCTCACTTTCTAATCCTTCCTGATAACTAGGCCTATCTGCCCCTTCCCCCACTCCTGTTTCTATCTCTTTTCGCGACATTTTATTTTCTTTATCCAATTCACTTAAGGTTGAAAGTCCCGCTACTTTGCCACTTCTCAGTAGCATATGCAATGGAAATAAAATGTATGTAAAAATAAAAAGTTTTGATCCTACTTTCTTTTCTGCTGGTTCTTCGTCCAGTTATTTACGTCTCCTGGGTAGTTGGCTTCGCTAGATGATCTCCGGTGTTTTTCCCACGTTGATTCTCCGTGTATCGATGTTTTGACGGATCGTTGATATCAAACGATGTTTAATGGCATCTTTTTCCTACACGATGAGATTGCGTCCTTTTGATGTTTTTATCGTACTCGTAATTTTGCATTCCATTCTAAATTCGCGCTCCACGTTGGGTAAGCCATTTTGTTACGGGTTTTATTAAATGGGTCTTTACCTAGCAGCGGGAATATGGCAGCAGGAATAATGTTTTTACTGAAAGATGGAAAGTTTGATTGATATCTGACGCTACTCTTATCTTCAGGGTCGAGGTAACAGAATGGAATGCACAAATCAACGTTCCTTTATCACAACATATTTATTCGTTGATTTACACTTTTATCACTATGTTAATTAGTTAACAACTTTCAAAATTCGATAGTATCTACACTGGTTAAAAGTTTGGGTGTAATTTACATGTTCACACGCTATCAGCAAATATACATCCTTTCACCTTGAGCATACAGACGCTAATGAATCTAGTTTTTGGCGTCGGTATGACGCAACACCGCCATTCTTTTGTATTCATCCGCGCAACAGTTCTCATTGGTTGAACTCAAAGTGACGAAAAAACATTGGCTATCTCGAATATTATTAAAAAAAATAAGTCCCTGATACACCCAAATTAAAAGAATTAGAAATTTACACACTCTTACAAAAATATTTACATGAACAATTTTCTATTGATCAATATTCTGTCTCAGTATAAATAAAAGAATTATATGTGTTCAATATTAAAAGCGAAGGGAGAATAGCTAAAGATCGCTTCCCTAACAATATGGGAACTATTTTATGAACGCATACGCGGATGTACACAAAAAGCGGTAGCATCATGTGAAGTGGCGCTGGAGTTGTTAATAGTGTCTGTGTGTTTGAGATGAGAGGACGTGTTTTTGTGGCGCGCGTGGATGTGAGTAGAAGATTGACTAGACTTTCATGAAGCTTTTGTTCTAAAGTTGTTGAAAAACTGGAAAGACTATCAATATAATATAAATTGGTGCAACGAAAGATAATTGTAAAGACGAGAAAAAGTGTTAATAAAATAATATATTATAGTGAAGTAACATCGAGTGTTTATTCATTCCATCTAGTACCATGCCCTGAGAGAAATAATAGTCACATTGCTCAATCCGAAGCATTCCTTTTTATAAAAACAGCACCACACTGAAAACTCAATAAGTTCACTATATTTGCTGGGCTTTATTACTATTAACATTACATCATTTTAAATAAAATAAGGAGATCCAGATTCAGTTGTACTTGCTAAAGACCATACTTTTGACTTCTCTGCTGAATTACTAGTTGTTGGAAGTAACATAATTTTTAGTACTTAGTACTTTCAACTTAAATTGTTGCAGGAACATTATATACGGCCCCTGTGGGAAGCACATAGAAACAAGTTCTGTGATGAGCAGAGGAATACCAAATTACGTGCTACATCATGTTGCACAAGGGCAAGATTGGTCTGAGGGAGATTCAACATTCCATAGGCGTATCCTAGTGCCAACACTTCTAGTGCATGGCATGCAAGATCCATATGTTACACTAGTGCAAGAGTGTGAAATGGAGCGTGTAAGTTCATCTTGATGAAATTTTCTAAATACTATACAAGTAGTCGGATATCCTTGAAGAAACTGATAGCTGATAATATGAATCAACTGTCACATTTTGTCCTAAGATATACACATTTTATATTATATGCACCAGGTTTGTCATGACCTGATTGTTTGTTGTGGTATCTTAAGAAAAAACTATAAAATTGACACCACTATACTTATCATCTGAATGTTATATCATCCAAAAAGAAGTGATGTTTACAAAAACTGATCTATTATCCACTTATTTTAATAAACACTGTGATATAAATACTGTTTTCTCTTTAATTGGCAAGTATAAAATTAAAAGAAAGAAATAGGATGCTAATAAATAACACTGTTCTACCAAAAAAAAGCCTATTTCTGGAGGAAAAATTAGTGATTCTTGTAGACATATTAACATGGAATTCAAATGCATTTTTAGTTTTCATACATCAGGAATAGTTTGAGTAATCTGATTTTTAATTTCTTTTAATATTTTCATGTTATATACGAGGTCTGTTGGAGCAAAATGCAGTGGCACCTGTGTTTAATGTGTACTTGCCAGAAGTTCCATTATTGTATGTCTGTTAGTTATTGTTCTGTGCTGTATTGAATAGAACATTGTGTCACACAGTTTGCAAATTTCAGGATGTCAGAGTTAGAGGAGCAATGCGTCTGCATTAAATTTTGCATGAAACTCAAGAAAACCTTTACAGAGACACAGCAAATGATGCAGGAAGCCTACGGTAATGAGTGCTTAAGTTGTACTCGGTGTTACAAATGGTTCACATGGTTTAAAAATGGCATGTACCGACAATGTTCATGTCGGGAACGTCAACAAAATTGTGTGTGCCAATCAAAGACTGATTGTCCGAGCGAATGCAGAAGAATGTAACATTTCAGCTGGATCACTTCATGAAATCCTGAACACAGCATCTTGGAATGTATCTTGTCGCCACCAAGTTCGTCCCACGACTCATGAGTTAAGACCATCGCCTCACAATCTGTGAAGAACTTTTGGGTCTTGCAAATGAAAACGAGATGTTCCTTAAGAGAATCATAACTGGTGTTGAGATGTGGGTCTACGTTTATGATGTTGAGACCAAGGTTCATTCTTCACAGTGATTTGGGAAAGGTTCTCCAAGATCAGAGAAAAGAAAATTCATGCTATCCAGAAAGAGTGCTTCTGGAAGTGGAAACGTCGTTGGGAGCTGTGTATCAATTGTGGAGGAGAGTATTTCAAAGGATGCACAATAAGTAAAAGTTAAGCATAGATAAAATTTGTGGACAAAGTTCCTGAATTTTTTCAACAGACTTCGTACATATATAGCTTTAATTTAGAGTCATAGACTGATAGAAATTAATTTGAGGGGGCCTATAAACATCAGGACAGTAATAGAATGTGATGGTGGAAGTACTCACATAATGTTCATTCTTTAACATAGGGAATGTTTATAAAAAAAATTGGAAAATATGAACGGAAATTTGCAGCTGCAAAGTATGTTTTATTTCTTCCTTTTGTATTGAGCATCCTTGTTGTGAATTATACTCCAGTAATAATTGGCTAACATTGTGGGTATCCATTTCCCTTCATACTGTTTCTCCATGGTAGCTATGTCTTCATTAAATCTTTCTCCATGCTCAATAGATACATCACTACAACTCTCTGGAAAGAAGTCTAGATGCAAGTTCATAAAAGATACTTTCAAGGACTTATCGCATCCTGCATCTAAGCTTTGATCATTTCTTTCTGAAACTCCTTGTATTTAGAGTCTCTTCTACCTTCTGAGGAAGTTTTAGGAAGTTTTTTGTATTACTTTATTGAAACACACCCGGGCTCACTTTTCTTTGTCATGCATGCTTCAAAATTTTGATCCTGTTGAAGTTGTTGAATCTGAAAACCCACAAATACACCTTTAATTTTGGAGCTGATAGATGAGGGAATTTGTTAGTGAGATATGTAAACCCTCTGGTAGTTGAATCCATGGCCTTTACAAATTTTTAATTAGGCAGAGTTTTATGTGAAGGGATGGAAGAAGCATATCTTCACAAGCAACCAGATTTTCATGCTGCACATTTTTTTAAACCAACTTTTCAATTTTGTTTTGGCAATTTCTTTTTTACATAGTAGGATCTTCTATCTCGACTACCCCACTTGCAAAGGTAACACAAATATTTTGTGTAAGTTTGCTGTATCCCTAATAACAATGCAATTACTTAGAAATCTCCACACATCTTCCATTTATGCTCATTGTACTTAATTACTTTGAGCATAGTTGCTAATATCTCATAACTCTCTCATAGCTCTCTTTATATTATTAATTTATAGTGTCATTTTATTGTTTATAATATATTCATTATAGGCTGAATCTTAATTGTTTCCCTTACATAAATCCTGTGAGGATTTTCACTCTCTGAAGAATCCAAAAAAAGAAAATACATTTTAAATGGCAGAAATCTCATGTAATTTTGAGCTTAACTTGCCACACTATCTGAACAGTCACACCAATGTATGAAAAAGAATCGGAAATACTAAAGTTAATGTTGCCAACTATTTTTGTGAATTTACCATATTGTGCACAAATAATGGTTCCAGGCATGATATATATACCAGGTGGAAGGGAAGTCATTACATTAGTTTAAACCAGTGGCAGATCTCGGTATTTGGAACACATTTTGTATCATATGTTTTTCTCATTGACCATTTCCTACGGAGATGTTTTAGTTTTATTGAAATCAAGTTGGCAACAGTGCAGATTGTGTGGGTGTCACTGTCCCTAGCGCAGTACATAAACAAATAACATAATGGTTTTGAGAACATAAACACATACCCTGCCTTGTCCTTCCATGTTTACTGTGCGAGTATAGGCCAATCAGAAGTGTCATCTCCTAATCCATTATATGAAGGTGAAAGCACCCAACCTTTTTACATCCAGAAACCAGGCCAATCCCCTGACCAACCTCAACACAACATTGTCAAGTTACTTCACGTCTGAAAGCTGCTTGGAGTATTGCTTCATGTTTTTTTAAGTGATTAATTATTTTGAAACCCTGTGTGATGTCCTATAATTACTATTGAAGCTATGTCAGAAATAAGTTACTCTACGCATCTTAAAAGTAACAAACTGCTATCTTAGTTCATTCTTGTGGAATTATGCAGCCAATTTGAATCAAAAACCATTTATTTTTTCGAAATCAACTGATCAAAGAGCAAAATGCCATTCAAATTATTTGTTTGTAGTACTTCTATGAAGCACATATTAGAACGAATGTAATGAATTCCCATCCACCCTGTGTGCGTGTGTGTATATATATATATTGTTCAGATTACATTAAAACTATCTCTGATATCGAAATTCTGTTTTCAGATTTGAATTTAGCAATCCTTTAAAATTACATATTTTCATCCCATAAATAGAACCTTCATAGAGCAGTGTAATGAATAAGAGCCAGTAAATAGTAATAAAATCACTATTGTGTAGAATTATTCCTGTGAGTGTGGTTACTAATTTACTTCAGATAAGGCAGAACACTATTATCCAAGTCAGACCTTAAAATACATGTTAAAAGCTTAAACAAAATTGAAATTTTAGATTCTTGGTTACTTATATTTATTTTAGATAAAGGGTCACCTTTCAGATTAAGCTACAGACTATGAATGGTCTTTGTATTATTCCATAATTTCAAATTACATAAATAATGCTGTCATTAGTGATAAAATATATCTGATTATCTTCTGTTGTTCCTTCACTTTAAAATGTTGGAAATACTGAAATGCTTTCAAGATAATTCAATCTCATTCTCAGCCGTTGGGTGACTGAAATTATTTTCCTCCTGCTCTCTCTCTCTCTCTCTCTCTCTGGTGATACAGTCCTGTTGCCATCTGATCTTACCCCCCCCCCCCCAGGGGGACCTATATACTTTATTTTTTCTCCAATTGTAAAAAATTTTACAAGGATCGTCAAATTCTATGTACATACAATACAAGTATATTTACATAAATATGAGACTAGTTGAGAATATTGGGAAGTGCAATATACCATATTTTATCAATTTTTGTACTCTTCTACAGAGTAAAATGCCTTTTCTAATAGATAAGATTTAATATTCTTTAGTTTGATTTTTTCATTTGTTATCTGTTTAATTCTAGATGGTAGATGATTGTACAGATCTTTGCTACTATTTTCTATGCACTTATTATTTAGACCACCTATAAGTCTATTTCTAAAATAATTTTCTTTTGTTCTAGTGTTATATTTATGGATATTGCTGTTTTTGTTTTGATTATAACATTCATATATATACAAAGAAGGCAACGTTAGAATATTTAGTTTTTTAAACACATTTCTACATGAATCTCTTTTTTCTATTCCTGCAATTAAGCGTACTGCTCTCTTTTGCAGCCTAAACAGCCTTAGAAGTAATGTTTTATGTGTTGTGCCCCATAATACCACTCCATAGTTTAGGTGCGAGTGAATGAAGTCATAGTATACTTGCTTGACACTTCTTTTATCTATTATTTGTGTTATTTGTTTTAGTACATATAAACCTGAATTAATCTTGCTTATGACTTTTTCAGCATGCATATTCCATTTCAAGTTACTGTCTATTATTAATCCTAGGAAATTTGTTTTATTTACTTGTTGAATTTCTCTGTTTTCTATTTTTATCTTAATATTTGTATTTGTTTGTTTTTTGTTACCGAGACTAATTTGCATCCACTCTGTTTTGTTTGTGTTTAATACCATACCTGCTACGGTAGGTCCGGGTTTGGTGCACCCAGGGCCCCGAGCCAACTGACTCCCTTGGTGTGGGCTCCTCTTCGTGGTGAGGAAGTCAGTCAAAACGCCCACCCACGTGTAGGCTGTACGTGGAGACCCATGTCAGTGGAAAGGATTATCCTGGTTGAGGGGTGCGTATCTGAGCCCGGGACAGTTTCTTTTCTGAATCCGGGGAGGGTGCGCATTTCCGATACACTGCTTTGGTTTCTGCTTCATCTAAACGGGAGGCTAGGGAATAACCCACCCCTAGTCAATCGGCCAGGACTAGGTATTGCACTGAACTCCAGGGTGAGTGGGACGGCGAGCCCGCTATATCCCCTGTGTAGCCCTGTCGTCCCAGTGGGATGACCCCTTGATGGGCTCCGTGGTGGGTGGGGAGCACTGGGGGATGAAATTTATAGCCTTTTTCTATAGCACACCAAAGCATGAAAAGAAAACGACAGGTTAACGATGAAAAAGAGGTATACGTAGCGTCCACAGTTCGTTACCTAGTAATCAGTAGGACGGAAGAGGGAGAGTTTTTGTTGAAGGTGAACCCGTTTGTCATCCAATTAGGTCTAGGTAAAATAGCCGATCCAGTCAAGTCATGTACCCACTTTAGATCAGGATCACTACTTGTCGAAACTTATACGTCCACCCAGTTCGACAAGTTGCTGATCCACAGATATCCGATCCGTGTTGAGAAGCACCGGAACCTTAACTCTTCCAAAGGCGTCATTACCACCCACTTGTTGGACGGTATGCCGGAGGAAGAGATTCAGGGTTACCTGGCTGATCAGGGAGTAACTTCTGTTTCTCAAGTCCGAACAAAGCGTGACGGAGCATAGTAGATACCCGTATGCTTTTTCTTACCTTTGACCGACTCGATCTCCCACCGAAGATAAAGGCCAGTTATGAGATCATTAACGTTCGGCCGTATATCCCCCACCCTATGCGGTGTTTCCAATGCCAACGATATGGCCATACTCAGACCTCTTGTAAAACCTCTGTTGCTGTTTGTGTCACCTGTGGCAAAGATGCCCACGAAGGAGCGTGTCCATCTGCTCCTAGCTGTGTTAACTGTAGAGGTGCACATCCGGCGACTTCCCGCGATTGTCCACGTTACCTGGACGAGAAGGCTATTCAAGAGCTGCGGGTCAAAGAGCGCTTATCGTTCTCTGAGGCCTGCAAGCGCCACCTTGCTTGGCAGCCGTCGATACTCAAATTTGGTACTTTTAGTTCAGTAGTGTCAACCCCAGTACCAAAGCGGGATGTAGGTACTCAAACCTCCCCTATAGCCAGTACCATAAACACACCTTCTCGTACACCATCCACGGCTACAGCTTCAACCAGTACCAGCTCCAAGACTATCCCTACTAGCCCTCAAACCTGAAAGTTCTGAATTGAACCTAAACACAGTAACTTTCTCAAAGGCCCAACGACCTCTGCCAGTGGGAAGTGTGCTCTCCCTGCCTCTTCCCCCTCTCCTCCCCGGCGCTCATGCTCTCAGGACGTCAGAGGGCGTAGTCGGGTGCCACGGGTCTCTCCAACTCCCGTTACCTTAGGCAACCGGTACACCTCCTATCTTCTGCTACTGGTGACACAGAGCCTCTTGTGTCTGAAGAGCCCATGGAGCAAGAACCATCTGCTCCAAAGAGCCCTAGCCCCACGCGCTGCCAGAAGGGCAAATTAAAGTGCCAACCGTCGGTCAAGTAACCCTAGACGACAGCTTATCCCATTTGTCCCAGGATGTCCATTATTCAGTGGAATACACGTGGCATACGTGCGCATAGAGCTGACTTAACATTACTTTGTAATTCTCTGTCCCCTACTATTCTGTGCTTGCAGGAGACCAAGCTTCACCAGCAGGACTCTTCCACGTTTTCTGGGTTTATTCCAGTGTGTTATGACCTCCCACCAGAACCCGGTACTCCTGCACATGGAGGTGTCATGCTCCTCGTTTGCAACGACGTTTTTTATCAGCCAGTCATGCTCACCACTCCATTGCAAGCTATTGCTGTTACTCTGAGATTACCAGGCTTTTCTTTTACCCTCTGTTCCCTTTATCTACCGCCTTGTTCCCCCTTCGCTATAGGGGACCTGACCCATCTAGTGTCACAGCTCCCAACACCCTATCTTCTGTTGGGAGACTTTAATGCTCACCTCGGGCGTGCGCAAGGGGGACCGTCCTAGCCGATTTTTTCACACAGAACTCTCTGTCTCTTCTAAACACTGGTGAACCTACTTTCCTTTCTGATTCTACTGGCACTCTCTCCCACCTGGACCTCTCAATTTGCTCAGCTCAGCTTGCACATCGTTTTGAGTGGAACGTCGTCTCTGACACCTTCTCCAGCGACCATTTTCCATGTAGTATCAGATTCCTGTTGCACCACGTACTTTCGCCATATGTACCCCATCTCCTGGCGACTCAACAGAGCGAACTGGCCCCTTTATACTCGCTTCTTCGCAGATGTTGACCAGATGGTGGCCCACCTCACATCCCTCGTTGTTACCGCTGCCGAGCGTGCCATACCTCGGTCGTCTGGCCACCCGAGATGTTTGCCGGTCCCTTGGTGGACCGAGGAGTGCCGAGCGGCCGTCTGTGCGCAACGGGTGGCTTTGCAGGTGTTTCGGCACCACCCTATACTTGAGAATCTGGTCACTTTTAAGCGATCTCGTGCCAGAGCTCGTCACATCATCCAGGCGAGTAAGAGGACATCCTGGCTCCGTTTTGTGGAGTCATTTAATCCATCCACACCTTCGTCTGTCGTTTGGGATAAGCTTCGCCGTGTGACCGTCCCTGGCCTACGGATCCAGAACCACCGTTTGCCCTAGAGCTGTCGCTGACACTCTGGGCAACGCCTTTGCTGATGTGTCAGGCTCTTCGCACTACCACCCGGATTTTCTACCCATCAAAAATAGCGTCGAATCTCGTAACCTTTGCTTTAACTCTATCAACCGGGAGAGTTACAACGCCTTTTTCACCATGCCGGAGTTGGAGCGGGCCTTGGGCTCCTCCAAACCTCCGCTCCTGGGCTGGACGGTGTCCATCTTTTAATGTTGCAGCACCTGTCTTCAGCTGGCAAACTCTTCCTCTTAGATCTGTATAAACGTATCTGGCATACAGCAACATTTCCATGTGCCTGGCGCGAAGCCACCATCGTCCCGATCCCCTCCGAAGGAGTGTCACCTTGACGTGGCAGAGAGGCTCAGTACCCCAACCAGACGGCCTACTAACTGTCATTTTGACTGCTGGTAGGCAAGAGGTGAGCAAAGAACATTCCAAACGGGTAGATGAGGCTCGTTAGTCTTGGTCGACGACTTATCTAGGAGAAGAGGACTCCGAAATCAAACTCCTCCAGGGGCTCCTACTACGGTAGGTATGGGTTTGGCGTACCCAGGGCCCCAAGCCATACTCTCAATTGAGTTCCTCCAAGAGGTGAGAGGGCACCTGCCAAACGCCCAATCAACTTTGGTCCACTTTTGTGTTTGATCTCCCACCTGATACCTCCCTGTACACAGTCTGATGGATAACCTACGCGCGGAGGATGGGGTGACACAAAGGGTGACTGGGTAATCGCGTAAATCCCAGCCCCTGGTTATCACGTAGGATCTGTGTGCGTATCCGCTGATAAAGGTCAGTCCCGGGGAGGGGCCATTGCATGAGCAGATGCACTCCTGAAGGCGATTGGGTGCCTCTGTCTATACATTGGGAAGTGAGACCCTAGGGTGACCAAGGTCCAGGCCAGGACTCTCACCTAAGCCGGAGTGGCACCCAGGAAGTGAGCATGCCATCGGAGACATTTGCAATGTTGGAGGATATCATCGCCATGAGTCCAAAAACTTCAAACAACAAAAACAGCAAAGCAATTGGAAAACAAGTAGTCGAGTGTTGTGGTCCTCGCTACTTAGTTATTACTAGAAAAGAGGAAGGTAAAAAATTTCTATCGGTGAGCCCCTTTACCATTCAAAAGGGCCTGGATAACATTGCTGGTCCAGTAAAGTCATGCACTAGATCTCACAATGGCACGCTGCTGGTTGAAGCACATTCATCCACCCAGGCAGCTAAAATACTGAAAGCGAATATGCTAGCAAGTTATCCTATCAGTGTGGAGATGCACAGAACTTTGAACTCCTCACGCGGCGTGATAAACACCCTTGCATTGGATGATCTAAGTAATGAGGAGGTTCAAGAAAGTCTTATGGAACAAGTTGTTACTAACGTTTACCGGGTTCATAGTAAAGAGAGTGGTGATATGAAGCCAACACATACCCTGTTCCTGGCCCTTGATCGGGTAGATCTCCCTCAAAGGATTAAGGCAGGGTATGAATCCATCGAAGTTAGGCCTTGATATGAAGCTAACACATACCCTGTTCCTGACCTTTGATCGGGTAGATCTCCCTCAAAGGATTAAGGCAGGGTATGAATCCATCGAAGTTAGGCCTTTCATCCCAAACCCGCTGAGATGTTTTAAGTGCCAGCACTTTGGACATACAAGCGAGTTTTGCAAGGGACTACCTACTTGCAATAACTGTGGGGATGCATTACACGACGGTGATTGTAATTCAGCGCCTTCATGCGTGAACTGCAAAGGTGAACATCCTTCTAGTTCCCGAGATTGCCCCTGTTTTGTGGAGGAAAGAGCAATCCAAGAGATACAGGTTAGAGAGAAGGTGCCCTTCTCAGAAGCCCGGAAGCTCTTGCGAATACCCAACCCTCTTTCCCAAGATCCGGTACCTTTAGCTCAGTTGTAGCTAAACCGGCACCGAGATGAAAAATCGCAACACAAACCAGCGATATAAATGGGGCAACAATATCAGAAAAAACACTCACAGCCCATAGCTCAATTCCAAAGCCTTCTACATCGGCACGCATATCTGTGTCAACGTCTACAAAATCCGCAAATGCAAAGAAGATCAGCGTTACATCACCATCAAAAGCATCAAGATCAGGACAAAAAACTAGCAAGCCCTTAAGATATTAAGCCTCACCGATCAAGTTTAAAAAGAGTTACACAAGGACCGACTTCCTCATGGAAAATAGTTTGTCCAATCCCAGTACATCGAAGTGACGTAAGAGTCCACGAAGATCTCAAATATCCTCTTCTGGAGAATCTTCAGGGATGTACTCTGATATACAATCAGTTGCTGTACAGATTAAAGTGACAAACATACATTTCACCATTTGTAATCTATATTTGCCTTCGTCCCATGACTTCTCGCACATTGATTTAGAAGATCTAGTTTCCCAGTTACCAACACCGTTTCTGTTGGTGGGAGACTTCAATGCGCACCACCCACTTTGGGGTTCAAGTCGCGCTTGTGCGAGAGGTACGCTCATTGCTGATTTCTATGATAGTAACAACCTAGCTCTCACCAACACCGGAGAACCTACATTCATTTCGGACTCTTACAATAGTTTCTCTCAGCTTGATCTTGCAGTTTGTTCACCTCAGTTGGCAGTCTCCTTACAATGGAATGTCATCTCTGATTTACACTCTAATGACCTTTTCCCATGTCTCATTAGTCTCTTGACGCAAGATACATGTACCACACGTATGCCCAGATGGCGCTTGGACCATGCCAACTGGAACCTTTACACCCAGTTGGCTGTCTTTACGTACAACGAGTACGACTCAGTGAATGATTTGGTGCAGCATCTCACGGAGACGATTCTCTCTGCTGCTGAACAATCAATTCCGCAATCGACTTCACACCCCCGTCGATTTCCCGTCCCCTGGTGGACGGAAGAATGTCGGAATGCCATATGTGCTCGAAGGCGTGCTCTTAGGGTCTTCCAACATCACCCTACGTTGGATAACCTAATCACGCCAGGTCCAGACAAGTCATTAAGGACAGCAAAAAGTCATCATGGAGCAAATTTGTAGCTTCATTTAACCGACACACACCTTCCTCGGTTGTGTGGGATAGATTAAGGCAGCTAAAACGACCCAACTACCAACAGCGGGACTAAAAACAGCCACAGGAGCTGTTGATTCATTTGAAGTGGACAGTTCGTTTGGCAGTGCTTTCGCTCAAGTGTCTAGCTCAGAAAACTACTCCCCTGAGTTCCTTCCAATTAAAACTCAGGTGGAATCTCAAGGCTTCTCGTTTCGTTCTAGAAACGTAGAAGATTACAATCGCCTTTTCACCATGGCGGAGCTGGACCATTCTCTTCATTCTTCGCGATTATCAGCACCAGGACCGGGCGGTATTCATGTACAAATGTTACAACAGCTCTTTCCTGAAGGTAAGGCAATCCATGCTCGAGGTCTACAATCATGTTTGGGTTGACAATATACTCCCAGAAAATCGGCGGGAGGCCACCGTTATTCCCATCTTGAAGGCTGGAAAGGACCATCATCTTCCCTCCAGCTATCGTCCTATTTCCCTCATCAGTTGCGTTTGCAAGGTGATGGAACGCATGATCAATGGACGATTGGTATGGTGGTTAGAAAGTCGTAACCTACTGACTAACATCCATTGTGGTTTTCGATGACACCGTTCAACTGTTGACCATCTTGTGTCAATATCGACACAGATAATGGACGGCTTTATGAAGAACTGTCAAACCGTTGGCATATTTTTCGATCTTGAAAAGGCTTATGATACGTGCTAGCGAGCAGGGATTCTACGTTCCCTGTATGCCTGGAACATACGTGGACGCCTACCACTGTTCATTCAGGAGTTAATGAAGGACCGCTTTTTCCGAGTAAGGGTCAGCTCGGTTTTTTCTAATTCTTTTGTTCAGGAGGAAGGAGTACCTCAGGGTTCGGTTCTAAGCGTCACGCTCTTTGCTATAGCAATTAACTCCATCTGGAAATGTGTTCCACCTGGAGTTTCGTCATGCCTATTCGTAGACAACTTCGCTGTCTATTGCACTTCTCAGCGCACAGCATTCTTACAACGGCGCCTGCAGCAATGTTTGGACAACCTTGGAGAATGGAGAGTAAAAAACGGCTTCCATTTCTCAACTGAGAAGTCAATCTGTGTTAATTTCTGGCATCGTAGGAGAAGATTACCACCTTCGCTCCGTTTTGGTCCAGATTTACTTCCCTTCGCAGAAGAGACGCGCTTCCTGGGTTTGATCTTGGACAGGAAGCTTAGTTGGTCGTTGCATATTGCACAGGTAAGAGCACGATGTGACCGTTCCCTAAATATCATGCGAGTACTGAATGGCAAATCGTGGGGAGCGGATTGGACAATTTTGTTACAAATCTATCGCGCACTCATCCGATCCAAGCTAGACTATGGGTGTATTGTTTATTCATCAGCACGACCATCTGTGCTGAGAAGATTAGACACGGTCCATAATAGGGGCATCTGCATTGCAACAGGAACTTTTCCAACAAGCCCAGTGGTGAGTCTTTACGCTGAGTCCGCAGAATCTCCTCTGCAATACCGACGTGAGATTCTCTTGGCAAATTATGGTTTTGCGCTTAGATGTATGCCTAAGCACCCAACTTTCGCTTCTTTTTTCACCACCACGCTAAGAGAACGATATAGGAATAGCACCCTTAGTCCTAAGCCTGGGGGTTCCGTTTCCAAGGCCTTCTAGTGAAGCTTGGAGTGGAACTAGGATGTTCACCAAGGGCGAGAGGCTTTACCCCCTTGGCTATCTGGCACGCCCCATGTAGATCTTGGGATGAGCGTACACCAGAAGTCCACGATGCCTATTTCAAGTATCCCCACGCATTTCTTAGAAATTTTGTCAGGCTACACTGACCGTCAATATATTTACACCAATGGGTCAGAGAGCACCAACGGTGTTGGATGTGCTTATGTTTATGGAACCGAAGCATATACATTCGGTTTTCCAAATAGCACCTCCACTTTTACTGCAGAGCTTTATGCAATTTATCGAGCCGTTTTGTATGTTCGCTGTCGTAAATTAGGTGACTGCCTGATCTTGAGCGATTCCCTTAGTGTACTGCAGAGCCTAAGTCAGTTTTACAACCCCCACCCTATTGTACAATGTATCCAGGATGCCCTCCATGTTTTACACGCTTCTGGCGTTGACGTGGTGCGTGCATGGATTCCTGGTCACATAGGTTTGCCGGGTAATGAAATGGCAGATTTAGCAGCAAAGACGGCAACTACAGAACCCAGTATTACCATCTCACGTGTTACTTCGGAAGACTTTAGGCTTGAAGTGCGGAGAGCGGTGCTGTCATCCTGGCACGACGAGTGGTCAGCTCTCCGCGGTAATAAGCTTAGAGAAGTGAAAGAACTTCCGATAAACTGGGTAACTTCCTGTCGCACAGCTCGTCGCGAGGATGTATGTTTGGCTTGATTAAGAATAGGCCACTGCAATTTTTTGCATCATTACCTATTTAAAAGGGACCCTGAACATCTGTGTCCACTGTGTGAGAACCTTTTATCTGTCCGTCACGTGCTGCTAGAGTGTTGCTCTCTAGCGCACCTTCGAGAGTCTCTGCAGCTGCCTGCCAGACTTGCAGAGGTGTTAGCGGACGACAAAACGGCAGTTGATAAAGTTTTTAAGTTTTTAGCCGATTGTAATATCAATTTGAGGATTTGAAATTCTAGATATTTGTTTATATCTTTTGACCTATTATATTGTTTTATATCCAGTTATTGCCGCTGGTTTTACGTTTATGTGTATTTTTTCTTTGATACTAGTAATTTATTTTTGATTCAAGTTTATATCTGGCTATTGCCATGAATTTTAGAAGGGCGCTAATGACCTAGAAGTTGAGCCTTAAACCCATAAATCATCATCGTCCCGAATTTAAAACCTGGGAAGGATCGCCATCTACCTTCCAGCTATCGTCCGATCTCCCTCACTAGTGAGATCTGCAAGGTGATCAATGGACAATTGACATGGTGGCTTGAATCTGAACATTTGCTGTCCAGTGTTCAGGGCGGTTTTCACCGCTTCCGTTCAATGGTCGACCATTTAGTCTCATTATCCACGTACATCGTGGGTGGTTTTCTGAGGAAGAGCCAAACGGTTTCTGTATTTTTCGATCTAGAGAAGGCGTATGACACCTGCTGGAGGTATGGCATTCTTTGCACCCTCCATAGATGGGACATTCGTGGCCGACTGCCCCTTTTTATTTGGAAGTTCATTTAGGATAGAGTCTTCCGCGTACAGGTGGGTTCAGTTTTATCTCGTGTTTTTAGTCAAGAGAACGGAGTACCGCAGGGCTCGGTACTCAGCGTCACACTATTTGCTATTGCCATCAATCCCATTGTGGAGTGTGTTCCTGCTGGTGTGTCATCTTCCTTCTTTGTGGATGACCGCCATTTACTGTAATTCTCGGTGGACTCATCTCCTCGAGTGGCACCTCCAACTCTGTCTTGATCGCCTCTTTATTTGGAGTGTGGAAAACGGCTTTAGGTTCTCCGTCGAGAAGACCGTCTGCGTGAGCTTCTCACGCCGGAAGGTATTTCTCCCGCCCTCTCTTCACCTCGGTCCAGATGTTCTCCCTTTTACAGACGAGGCGATATTTTTGGGATTGGTGTTTGACAGGAAGCTTAGCTGGTCCTCTCATATATCATATCTGAAGGCCAGGTATGACTGTTCTCTTAGTGTTTTACGTGTTTTAAGTGGCACATCATGGGGAGCCGATCAGACAGTTCTTTTAAGGTTATATCGTTCTTTGGTCTGATCTAAACTTGACTATGGTTGTATTGTGTATTCATCAGCTCGGTCGTCGGTTTTAAAAGTCTCGATCCCATTCACCACTGTGGTATACGATTGAGTATTGGCACCTTTCCGACAAGCCCAGTTCTCAGCCTATGTGTGGAAGCTGCTGAACCCCCACTTTCTTATCGGCGGGATGTTCTTCTTTGCAACTATGCTTGCAGACTTTCTAGTCTGCCACAACACCCGTCTTTTAGTTTGTTTTTTAATATTTTGGACCGCCAATACTCGTCAAGCTCCTTGGTTCTGCTCCCTCCTGGCATTCAATTTCGTTCATTGCTTCGGCTATTGGACGTAGAAATACTGGCGACATATCACAAGGGAGAAACCTGATTTCCCCCGTGGCTTCGTTCGGTGATGCACATTGATCTAGGTTTGCTGTCCATGCCGAAGTCGTCGACGTCAGATGTAGTTCTTCGTTCGGCGTTTTTAGATGTGCAGGCACAGTTAGGACCCGGTAGTTTTATTTACACTGATGGTTCCAAGGACGATCGGGGAGTAGGATGTGCTTTTATTCATGGCCGCGAGAGTTTTAGATTTCGTCTTTTACCACAGTGCTCGATTTTTACGGCAGAGCATTTTGGTATTTACCAAGCTCTTTTATATGTTCATCGGCAGGCCCTCTGGCGCTGCATTATCTGTTCCGATTCTTTAAGCGCTATTAAAAGCCTACGGACGCTGTACAGTTTGCATCCCTTGGTGCACCGTGTCCAGGACTACCTTCATGCCCTCGCCAGTGCTGGCACTAGCGTCTCCTTTGTGTGGGTACCTGGACACGTAGGCTTGCAGGGAAATGAGGCTGCCGATTCTGCGGCAAAGGCAGCAGTTTTAGCACCCAGGTTTTTTAGCTCCTCCGTTCCCTCTGACGATTTTGACGCCTTTTTACGTCAGGCCCTCCTCTCACGATGGAGTGGTACCTGGCATGATGTTAAGGGGAATAAACGTCGGGAGGTGAAATCCCTCCCTGTTACCTGGAGGACTTCCTTGCGCACCTCCCACTGCGAGGAAGTGATTTTAGCCAGATTGCGTATCGGGCACTGCCGTTTTAGCCATGGTCACCTTTTATCTTATAACGCTGCACCGCTCTGTGCTCATTATAATGAGCCTCTGACGGTGCGGCACGTTTTAGTTCAGTGTCAGCTTTTTAGTCAGCTCCGTGATTCACTGGGTCTGCCAGCCATCCTAGCTGAGGTGCTGGCAGACACTACAGGTGCTGTAGAGCGTGTGTTACGTTTTAGCGGAATGTGCTCTCGTGTGTGACTCTCATACGGATCCTTTGTGTTTTTATGTTTGGGCATTGATGCAAGTTGTTTTTATCTATTAATGTGATCCTGAGCTTCCATTTTCGCTAAACTGTGCAATTGCTGACACTATATTGGTGACGGTTTTAATGTTTTATTGTTTTTAGTTGTAGACTTGTTGGTCTAGTTTTTACTTTTTCATGCTTTTAGTGTTGCTTGGGTGCTAATGACCATAGCAGTTGAGTGCCCTAAAGTCATCATCATCATCATCATCATCATCATCATCATCATCATCATCTGGTGTTAGGAGCACAAAGTTTGAACACTTCGTTCAATATTAGTATTTCAAAGTTCATTGCTTTATCACTGTTTTTTATGTATATTTTTTCCCAAATGTTCAATTCTATTGATAAAATAGGTGATTTTAACAATTTGATATTATTGCCAATGTTATGGTTTTCTATTTAAAAATGGTGTGACACAGCATTTTAGGGTGACTCAAAAAATCGAACTCAAAAGTTGGGCCATTGCTTGTCTAAAATTCCATCATTTCATTTTTAGCTTGAAGTCTCTTGTAAATTTGGTTTCTTAAATTTTAGAAAGTGACACAAATCCCCTGACAAAATGGACAGATAGCTGAAACATATCTCTAAAGCAGGACATATTAATCATCTGTCAGTGACCTGTGAGGAAATAATTCTAATAATAATAATTCTAATGCTACTGCTATATTCTCCTCAGCATTTTTCTTCAATTTCTGTGACTTAACTGATAATGAAATTTAAGAAGTGGTAACATGCAGTTTTATTTTCAGACTATTCCGAGGTCTTTCTTGGAGCTGATTCCTGATGCAGGACATTTTGCCATGCTGGAAACTCCCGAGGAATTGACTCAAATGATACACTGTTTTATTGAATGGTGGAGACGTTAATACTATTTATTAAGGCTGTTCTCCAAACAAATATTGTTATAAGGTGTTTTATGCATGTAAATAGGGCTCACCATTTCTAACCCTTTTTCTGGAGTTCCCATGATCCTCCAGAAAAAATTAGAAACAAGATTAGTGTTTTTGTGCAGCCTTGGTGTTTCTCTCTGATTCCCAATATGTCGCTGAGATCACTATTTAAATTTACAAAGCCCTTACCAAATAATTGCATGTATTCACATTTGATGTCTTGTCATTCAGTTGGTTAATTTAGTTATTTATTTATATAATTTGTTTGTCTTTTAATTTAATCTGTACACTATTTGTAATCATTATTATTTACTTAATTTCTCTTGTATGCAATGTATAGTTACATCTACCCTTATAATGAATTCAGTAGGGAAGAAGGGAAATTAATTCCATTTCATATTGTCAGTGCATTACAGATAACTAAGGCTCTTAGTATGATCTGCATTTGTGGTGGTTAGTGATGAACATTTAGTGCTCTAATATAAAACTGATGAAAATGAAGTGTTTAAAACAGTGGAGTACATTGATAAATTGAAAAATATATCAATATTTCTGAACACATTCTGTTCCTACTTGTAATTATGTTAATCACAGGACTAGTTTCGGAGAGGGTCCTGTGATTAACATAATTACAAGCAAGTTGGAGCGGAATGTGTTTAGAAACATCAAAATATTTTTCAATTTATTTGGTACTCTTTTTGCATATATTTGAATAAGCTAGTAACAGTGATGTAAACCTAAATTATTGTAAAATTGAGTCAGTGTTGAAACACTTAACATCACTTACACGTATTTGTCTTGATTGGTTTCAAGAGCTACTTGCTCCCATCATCAGAAGTGCCCAATTGACTTTTGTCTATGCTATCTGGTGTGTGGTTGTTTGAGTTGTCATCTGGCAATGAACTGATGAACTTCCTTAATGGGTTTGGTGGCGGCAATTCAAAATTCTTAAGCAGAGATACTTGGGAGAATATTCAAATCATAAAAACAAACTCTGCTTTATGAATTTAATTTAAAAGGTGAGTCAATTAATAACACTGAACAACACTTACAACATAGTTTTCCAGGACGCATTTCGAAGATTAACTCTCCTCCATTATCAACCGGACAATAACTGGGTTTCCATGGTGTTTCATGGTGCGGATGGTGATGCTTCTTCTGATGTTTCTTGTGGTAACGGTTCAATGAACTTACTGAAAATGTCTCTCTGAGGAATGTCGAAATTAAATACTCGGTGTCTATTTTTTTTAAATGAAGATTTGTTCCCATGTGGACAGTTCTTGTTTTCCGGTTATGTGTTTGAGAAGTTTCGGTTCTAGCTTTATGTCATGATTTTTTGTCCAAAAGTGAAATGCAACTGCTGATTTTTCTAATTGTTTACTCTTAATGTTCCTAACGTGTTCCTTGGATCTAATTTCTAAATTTCTTTTGGTTTTTCCTATGTATATTTCATTACAATCACTGCATTCAATTTGGTATATGCCAGGTTTTTTGTTAGGTGGAATAGCATCTTTGATGTTTGAAAGTAGTAGGATTTTATGGAGTAATGGTTTACTGGTGCTAGCTGAATGTTGTATTCCTTGAACACTTTTTTAAATTTATCAAAGGCCCATGGATGATATGTGAATTTTTTAATGTCATTTTTGTTTTTGCTGCTGTGAGAGTTGTAGTTTCTTTTAATAATTTTTTCTTTTCTGCTCGTTTTACCTTTTTATCTACTAATTCTTTGGGGAAGCCGCTTTTTGTGCTATTTCAATTATTTTGTAATATTCTGTTTTATATTCTTCTGCTGAAAGAGAGATCTTCACCAATCTATGTGTTAATGCATGTGTTAATGAATTTTAAATAGCCACCACCAACTCGTTATGGAAGTTCATCACTCCAACGCCAAATGTCACCCCAAACAATCACACACCAGACATCTACAAAAGCCAGTTGGGGGCTTCTGACACTGGAAGCAAGTAGCTTTTGAAACCAGTTAAGACAAATACATATAAGTGATGTTAAGTATATCAACACCAACTTAATTTTACAGTAATTTATTTACAGTTTATTTATCTTACCCAAAGAATCTCTGAACAATACTAAAATATATAAAATAAACCATTACAGTATACAGCTACACTAAGTAAGGTAAATGTCACCAAAGAGAAACAGAAACATATCCCTGTGTGTCTTTTTTTTAAACTGTACCATGTTTTTCTTTGAAGTTTATTACTTTACCAGTGTCTGTGTGTCACCCAAATCATTTCTCTCATTTAAACATATAAAACTGCAGTTATACAACAAATTCAGAAAATTGCTTTGGGTGGAGAAGTTTAGACAGTTGTACTACTTGCTGTTGGGCAACACTATGGCCGAGCGGCTAGACTGCTTGACACCACCAAAACGATCTGGGTTCGATCCCAGGCGTCCACATGTGGGATATGTGGTGGACACACTGGCACAGGGGCAGGTTTTCTCTAGGTTCTCCAGTTTTCCCTGTCATCGTTCCACCAATTGCTCCATCATCACCTTTTCTATCATCTTTTGCCATCATTTCATATCATCCACTTCCTCGCTCTCACACCAGGCTTAGGGCTGATCATCTGTACTGGTTCCTCTGTATGACCAACTCACGTTACAAAGACTGCATATATTAGCCGGAAAGGCTTGGGCTGCTGACCACTTCCCACTTTCCACCACTGGACCACACTCATGACACCTATAATGGGCAGAGGTGGGGCATCCAGCAGGGCAATAGGCCAAGGCTGCACTCAAAGGGCCGTAATGCCACAGGGCAGGACAGGAGATTCTTAGAAACATTGACAATATATTCACTCACAAGTGTTCTTCTGTTTATTAGCAATTATGAGAACTGTCCCAGAAGTACCTGACCTAACTTATAGATAGCAGTTGTTGTTTCATACAAATGATTACGATATAAAGTGTTGTTAGCTAATGCTGGATTTCTGACAATTAAGTCATTAATCCTCTAGCTCCCCAATATTTTTCACTGATGGATGGGGTGCTAGAAGTGGCCAGGCATATTTGAAGGTGGTCTCGATCCATTTCCTCTTGCAGATCACATAGAGGACAGAGTGGTGAAGAACAAATCCCAATTCTTATGATATAAAAAATCAACCTATAAAGCTTAAGTTTGAAATTTGTCGATGCTACATTGTTTAGTATTTGTTTGGCAGGCATCAATAGTGTATGCTCTCAGCAAATTTACATGCATAAAACTTGTCATAGTTATGTAATACAATACTTTCATTTGAAAGGTTGTAGTCCAACTAATACTAAAGCTGAGCTGAGCTGAGGGGAGTCTGCTCCTTTGTTTACAGCAGTAAAATATTGGGTGACAGTTTGAGACCATACGAGCTGCCAAGACAAACATCGCAGTGATCAATCAAATTAGGTGACTATGCCAGAAATTGTAGAGAAAATCTACAAAAAACTATTGGATGATCGTCGACTGAAGGTGTACGAGTTAGCAGACATTGTGGGCATTTCAAGAAGTTCTTTACATTCAGTGGCAGCTCGTGACTTGACGCAGTGGGTGTGCAGTACATTACATCCTCTCCACCTTTACTCCTTTTCTTTCTACAACACACACCACACAATTCTAATTCTAAATTCATATGGGCAATTGAGCTCTTATGATTTATTTATGCCAACAAACTTACTGTTGGTGTTTTTAAACACACAAGCCGTGTGTGGGCAAAGTTTAAGAGGTAGAACTGGAACTTAAAAATTCAATGCCACAACTGGGATTTGAACCACAGACATAGTTATGTAATACAATACTTTCATTTGAAAGGTTGTAGTCCAACTAATACTAAAGCTGAGCTGAGCTGAGGGGAGTCTGCTCCTTTGTTTACAACAGTAAAATATTGGGTGACAGTTTGAGACCATATGAGCTGCCAGGACAAACATCGCAGTGGTCAATCAAATTAGGTGACTATGCCAGAAATTGTAGAGAAAATCTACAAAAAACTATTGGATGATCGTCGACTGAAGCAAGTTGGACTACAACCTTTCAAATGAAAGTATTGTATTACATAACTATGTCTGTGGTTCAAATCCCAGTTGTGGCATTGAATTTTTAAGTTCCAGTTCTACCTCTTAAACTTTGCCCACACACGGCTTGTGTGTTTAAAAACACCAACAGTAAGTTTGTTGGCATAAATAAATAATAATTACCATGTGAAGGTTATTTAATCATGGGATATAAAGTACTTACAATAGTAAGTCACCATTGGGGTAATTGTTTCTGATGTGAGACTGCCTTTGTGGTTTACCAGGAGAAATACGAACTGGCTTGAGAATTTAATGCCATTCTGGCAGTTTGTCACAATAGCTCAGTGGTTAGAGTGTCCGCCCGGCAAGCGGAAGGTCTGTGGTTCAAATCCCAGTTGTGGCATTGAATTTTTAAGTTCCAGTTCTACCTCTTGAGCTCTTATGTTTTACTATTTTTTGTTTTAAATGACCAATATCACAAGAACTATTATTTGTCCAGATGCAATTTCTCTCACTCGCAAACAATAAGAACGGAAAACAGCTTCTCTCATAGAAATAAACCCGAAAGATTTATCTCCTTTAGTTTTGCCATGTTATTCATTTCCACACTTTCATAGATTCAAATTTCCCGCTATGAGCAGACACAACTGCATGCAACTTGCTGCCAGAACACAAACATAACAAACAGAAATAAACACTGTAACAAAATAACTATTCCAAACTGAAGTATTGGCCTTAGTAAATTACGACATGAAGAGTAATTATATGCATTTATAATCGTTTAATAAGACTAGATGTAGGTAATTGTGTTTATAACATTAATATAATATAGAAGATGGCTACATTATATTTAGAACTGTCACGTTGGCTGCCTAGTAGGTTCTGCTAAACGGGAGGAAAATGCTTGTAGCAAGGAAAACGGAGGGACCTGTACGAGAATGTAGTGCACTTGTGCGGTAAGAATCGCACGTGTTGGCCTTGTTGATTATGGTGCCTTAACTCGCCATACTCTTAAATGCAAGCTTTGCACTGCTCCCCACGTACCCCTTGCCTAAAAGCTACCTTTGCAAAATCGGGTTTATCTGTCTCAGCTTGTTGACTGAATTGGAATGAGCTGACATTTGGTAAAGAGGGCTTGGGAAAATTAAACGAGCAAGTTCATATACGTACAAGAAAGTTGGACATTCGACTTTCTCATATGCATGTGTATACACATTCGCATGCGGAAAAAATTAGTGAGTGTGCAGTTGCCAGTATGCAATACCCCAGGAACCGCCACTGTTTACATTGCATACTAACTGAACATTTGGACATGAGAAAGCTGTGTGTAAGATGGGTGTCATGTTTGCTCACCTTGGAACAAAAAACAGAATCGTGAGGATGTTTCATTTGAGTACTTGGTGATGTTTTATGGCAATAAAGTTTAGCTTTTACATCAGTTCATAACCATGGATGAAACATGGTCCATCACTTCACCCTGAGATAAAGGAACAGTCGAAACATTGGATTGAAAGAGGAGAATTGGTTCCAAAGAAAGCAAAGACCGTTTCTTCTGCAGGCAAGGTTGTGTCAGCTTTTTGGGATGTACATGGAGTAATTTTCTTAGATTATCTTCAAAAAGGAAAAGTAATAAATGGCAAGTATTATGCAAACTTGTTGCAGCATTTGAGTGATGAAATCAAGCAAAACCACCTGCATTTAGCAAAAAAAAGTTTGTTTCATCAAGACAATGTACCAGTTTACACATCCATTATCACCATGGCTAAAATCAATGACTTAAAATTTGAATTGCTTCCTCATGCACCCTATTCATCAGATTTAGCCCCCTCTAATTATTTTCTGTTTCCAAACATGAAATGGGTTGGTGATAAAAGATTTGCCAACAATAAAGAGATAGAGTTTGCAGTTGATGACTGTTTTGCAGAGCTCAACAGCTCTCACTAAAAAAAAAATAAAAAAAATAAAATAAAATAATATCTGCCAGCTATGTCCAGATACCTAATTTCTTATATCTGGACGTAGTATGCGGATATTTTCATTTATTTAAACTTATTTATTACAATTTTTTCACAATAGAATGTGCAGAAGTTACTAACCTAAATTAAATAACAATATAAATTAAATATAAATTAAATATTGTAAAGTTGTCCCTAGTCTCTGGTAGGCTGTCCAAGTCTCATCAGGCTGTCGTTTTGGCCTCGTTCTTCTCCTTTCTGCTTACAGTTGGTTTGACAATCTTAACGATCGACGGGATGGTGCTACAACAGTCGCTGGAGGTGTATAAAAATTTCTTAGATTTCTTTCTTGTTCAGTTTGTCTTAAAGATCTTTCTGCTATACTGATTTGAGTCGCTAACTCATTTAAAGTATTTAGATTTTCCTTATTCCTGACCATTTCCGATAAAGTGAGGTACATGAGCTTTTCCCTGTTAGATTGTCCTATTTCACTGTATTTCTGGCAGTTAAACATTACATGCTCAGGAGTATCTTCTGTATTGCATCTGGTGCACATTTCAGAGTTTATGATGCTAAAACGTTTTAAGTAAGTGCCATATGGCCCATGGCCTGTGATATAGTGTAATGCAGCTTGTAAGGGATTTAGGTGCTTTAGTCGTAACCTTTCTCGTATATTAGGGTAAAACATATAGGTGCGTCTCCCAGTTTGCAGGTTATCCCATTCTGACTGCCATAAGGATATTAACTCAGTCCTTATTTGTCTTTCCATATAGCATCGTTTTCCTATAATATCTTCTATCTTTTGTTGATTGCTTTTCTTTAGCCAATAGTAAGCACCATATAGGCGAACCTGTAGATCTATTGGCCAGGTACCAGTGGCCACAAGAAGAGCCATAGTAGAGGTCGTTCTTGCTGCTCCAGTAAAACGGAGAAGAATTTTCCTCTGGCATTTTCTGAGATCTGCGACGAGGTTTAATTTTTGCATACACTGTGCCCACGCTCCTGCACCATATGTAGTGATGGCAGTAAAGATACAATTATGATATGTTCTAATGGTAGTGAGAGGTAGTTTATATTGACGTTGGGCAATACTGTCAATCTTCATCATAATTTTACTGGCTTTGTTGCAGACCTGAGTGACGTGTCTTGAAGTTGCCTTTCTCATCAAGCGTTATTCCAAGGTATTTAATATACTTGTGGCGTTGAATACGTTCTTCATGTATTCGTATAACTGGGTTTCTTAATAATTTACCTTTAAATAGCAAATACGCAGATTTGTTAGCTGCAATTTGTAGTTTAACAGAGTTGCACCATTTATATATCTTCTGGGTCACATCAGAAGATTTTGTTTCCAGTTCCAGGCGGGTGTTTCCTTCTATTAATAAAAACAGATCATCCGCATATGCTATAGTGGTATATATTTGCGTGTCAACTACTAACTCATTAAGCAGAGGCTCCAAACCTATATCCCAGAATATTGGACCCAATATAGAACCTTGCGGGCATCCTTTCGTAATATCACGTGTAACTGTACTATTTGCCCCTGTGATGTTGACTCGGCGGTCTACACAATAGTTCTTCAGAATTCTATAAAGACTTTTTGCATATTCTTGTTGGCGCATGCATTCAAAAAGTGCAGGCCACCAGAGGTTATCGAAAGCTCCAGCTATATCAAAGAAGAGACCCATCACATAGTTCTTTTTAGAGTTCTTAGCTGCAATTATGGCTTTAGTTATTGCATCCGTGGTTGACTTTCCAGATCTAAAACCATATTGAGTAGGATTAAGGCCTTTCAGGATCCTAAACTCTTGTATGCATTTACATAGGAGTTTTTCTTGTACTTTACCCAAAAGGTTAAGTAGAAAAATCGGTCTATAAGATTTTGGCAATGCAGGATCCTTATCGCCACCTTTATGTAAGATCGTGATACTGGCTTCTTTCCAGCAATAGGGAATACGGCCTTGCCATAGACATTCATTAAAGAGATCTGTTAGATATGGAGTTATTTCTGGTGCAATATTTATGAGTATTTCTGCATGTATTTGATCAGGTCCTGGAGCCTTCTTCTTTTTGAGGATTTGTAATGCATGCAGAACTTCAGATCTGTCAAAGGGATAGACGACTCCAGCTGTTGGTTCGTCGGAGGTGAAATCCTTTCTAAGTTGTTTGTGCTGGATAGTATCTGACTCATGGTTATCTGAGGGAAGGACAGTAGTTAGCAGGGTTTGTATAGATTCAATCCATCCTTTAGTTAGTTCACCGTTTGGTTTAAGTAAAGTAGAGAGGACTTCTGGAGACTTTATTTTTTCAGTGGCTATCTTGTATGGGATGCCCCATATATTGGTGGTTAAAGCATTCTCAACAAAATTATCCCATGATTTTTCCCTCAGATCTTTTAAAGAAGTTCTAAATTCCTCTTTCAATAGTTGGTATTTTCTAAGGTGCGTTTGCCTCTCTGTGTTTAAGATAGAAGTCTGATATGCTCGGCGGGCTTTCCTCATTTTAATCTGAAGTTTCTGCAATTTTTCGTTCCAGATATTATTACTAAAAGGATGTGGCTTACTTCTTGGAATTGCCTCAATCATAGCTTTCTGAATGGCCTTAGTAAGCTCAGAAGCTTTGTAGTCAATATCGTCACCCACATTAATTGAGGGTGGCATTAGTAGATTTTCTTTCAGGGCTTCCCAATTTGCCTTTTTGATGTTAAAAGTTCGTCTTTTAGATATAACAGTTGCTATGGAAATGTGAACAAAGATTGCCACATTGGTTACACTGATAAATCATGCCCTTGAGGTTAGTTATAGGTAGTTGTGTGTGGAGAAACCGAGCTTGCTTGGCGCTATTGTGTAGTCCACTGTTAACCCACTTCATTTAAACTTTTATATTAAAAAACGTAGTTAATAGAAGCAAGAGTTGGTGGAGGTGGAGATGGACAGAGAGGTAGACTGAGGATTCCTGGCCCAAGGGAAAGATCAACTTCTAGTGTGTGTGTTACATCGCAGAGCCAAACTAGACAATTTGTCTGTTCTCTTAGGGAATTCTTGAGCAGGAAGAGGAAAATATACTCCTTTACAATGAACCTCTTATTGCTTTCAACCAAGTGAGGAAAAGAGCTGCACATAAGTGAGGTGACAGTTTTGAAAATCTTTAAAGAGAAGCAACTACAGCCAGGTTCATCGTGAATTGTAACTCCTGGAAAAGAGAGACTAAGGGCATCTCTAGTAATGCAACCAGACAGTTTTCACAGATATTTGGGAAAAGCCTTAGCTCTGTGATATGGGATTTGAGTTGAAAAAAGTAACACAAATCTCATATTAGAAAGATAGTACATTGTAACACTAAGGGCTTTGTTTCTTAAGAGAAATGCAAAACTAGAACTTGAAGGAAATAGTGCGATTAGACCTGGCTAAATGCTGGCCATACCATTTCAGAGGGCTAGACTGGCGGCATGCTTGAAAGTACCACAAGAGGCCCTATAAGAAAAGTTGACCACTTTATTATTGGTTATGCTGGTATCTCTCATGGTTTTGTTGAAGACGCCCTGGTGCTCTTCAGAGAGAGAGACAGATTCAATTGTAAAATAGGAACTCAAAATCACAACTGTGAAGATGCAAAGACACAGTGAATTTGTATGCAGGACAAATCACTTTATTCGTATTGAGAACAAATTACATTTGTTCTTATAGTAAGCTTAGGTTACACCTGCATGTTTTCATTGCTGTGAGATAAACCCAAACGTTTGTTTATATGTTCCGGGTATTGAGTGTTAAAGAGGGGTGCTATACATAAACTTGCTATCTGCTTATTGTCAACACTGCAGCTCTCCAAGTGGAGAAGTAACAGCTGCCACGTATCTTTTAAAAACCAGGCTGTAATATTTTAAAACAGCTAAGTTTTACTTCCCTACATTACACTGGCCAGCAGTGTCTGTGATCTCGTCTATTGAAATCCACATGCTTAACAGAGGGTAGCTTTATCAGGCACTCTGTTATAAGTGTGTTTCACTGAGAAAGTACAAAGATAAATATTATTTATTTTCCATGAAGGAATGCTTGCATTTATAAATGTTGAGCACAATTCCTTGGTGAATGAGTCGTGTGAACCTCTAGGGATGCTGACCTGTCCCCTAAGGGCCAGTATTATAAAGGAGGTTTAAACTCCTGGTTAGGTTTGAGCTATAGTTTTAGGTTTTATTTTGTTTTATAAATGCTAATCTTCAGTCGAACTTAAGTTTAACTTGAGTAGAACTCTTCCATCATTTAACTGCAGTTTAATGCTATGCGTAAAATGGCAGTCCTAGATGTACATGCGGATACTGGGGAAGTATTTGAGGAATTGCTATTATGGTAAAGTTCTACGACCTTGGGGACCCAAAATTCCCTTAAATAGACCTAATCACTTTGAGATGTGGTATGACCATTATTTTTTAAACAGATTCAGACCTACAAAACAGACAGTCGCGGCTCCTCAGAGTAGGCAGGGTAGGCATTGCCTGCCCTACCGTAATACATCAACAAATAATGTTTAGCTATGATTATGCATTTTATCATTTGAACCGTTATTTTCCATTAATTGTAGTTCAAGAAAAGTTTTCTCGGTTATAATAACCAGCGTATGGTCAAATCCTAGAATCTCAATTCCGATTCATCAAAACTGTGCTGTGTGTTTGAAACGTGTGGCAGAAATGATACGCATGGAACCTGGGTAGTGGAGAGCCGGCTAGTTTAACCTGTGCCTGCTTGGCCCCCTTTCCTCAGTATGAGACCCTTGAACATGGATAAGGAAATATTCCGTTCATATATGCACTCCAAGCATGCGTAGACTCGTCTGCCAGCACTCAGCCGAATTTCTACAACTTTTTCCAAACCGCCATACTCCACAAACGAAGATCTCAGAGATTCAAATCATTTTGTTGTCACTCTGTGCTAGTATTGTGCATTTGATTTTGTTTTATGTGTTAATGGGAAATAAATACCTTTTACCTGCAAGTACTTACAGATTAGGGGGTTGTGTTTGTATTTTACTGTGTGTTATAATGCCAGTATGACCGACTTAATTAGTGAACTATTACAAAGTCCATTTTCACTGCGCACTGACAGTGAAAAGAGGAGTGTTTTAGCTATTTAACACAATGCTACAGTCAGACAATTTTTCAATTTCTTCATTCATTTTAGTTTTGGCGGTAATTCCTCCATAAGTCGCACTCATTCACTGTACACTTATTAAACAATCAAACAATATATTGTTTGCGTTATCCGGAATGACTTTGCCCCCTTATTTCAGATAAACGGGGTTCTACTGTATTATTATTATTATTATTATTATTATTATTATTATTATTATTATTATTATTATTATTATTATCATCATCATCATCATCATCATCATCATCATCATCATCATTATTATTATCATTATTATTATTATAATTATTTATGTTACTTTTTGCCTATCCTAAAATTTTGATTGCGAACCGCCACTGCAGTCCTAACCTCATTACATTAAATTCAAAATTGGATGCAGAAATCAATGAGAAGATAAACTGTAAAACCATATTCTTTTTTTTAATTTTGGATTTCTGTTAAAATAACAATACATGTTTGAAAATTAAGTGCAAACATAAAAGCAAGGACAATGTAATGCAATTAATCCAAGCATCATGTAAACCTGCAGTACAGTTAGTAATTATTTATGCCAACAAACTGACTGCTGGTGTTTTTAAACACACAAGCTGAGTGTGGGGAATGTTTTAGACGTAGTGGTTAGAGCAGCCACACGTGAAGTGGATTTACTGGTTCAAATCCCACCTGTGGCATTGAATTTTTCAGTTCCTACTCTGTCTCTTATACAGTACAAGCTTCCATGAGCATCAATAAAATTGCCTGTTGCCTAGCTTTCTGTATACTTACGAGAATATGTTCTATTTTGACCATCATTAATCTGAAGTAAATAGAGAAATGTGTTAGGATGAACAGTTTGTAGAATATATATGCAAACAAATCATAAGTAGTGTGAATAAGTACACATGCATCAGACTTTGTTTAGTATGAAAAACTCGCAAGCAAAACACTGAATGTACCTAAATTTCTGCCAGCTTCATTACTACAAAGCTTATTTTTCATCCAATATGCTATTATTTCAGAGTATTAACTTTTTTCTTAGCTAGCAAGTCTATCAGTAGCATTAAGTTGCAGCGCAAGAAGAAGAGTGGTAATCAAACTTGTAATTGTAAATGCCGCTATTTTTCATTCTAAATAATGAGCCTATCATGTTAATTTAATGTTAGGCTTAATTTTCATTGTGAAGGGCCATTATTTCAGAATATTTTAACTTTTTTCTAAACTGGCCAATGTACCGTCAGTTGTGACATAAGAATAATAAGATTAGCGATCGTCTTTTCTCAGCCTTCAGATATACCAATACCATTGCACTGTGGTTTAATTAACCATAAGTTCATAAAACTGCACCTGCAGTTAAACTTTTGATTTGGTTTAATCAAACTATGTTTATAATATGGCTGCATTATGTTTCTGCTTCAAGCGTTCAGATGCTGTACTATTTTGGAACTTTTTGTCTGAAGCAATACTGCGCTCACATGATAAGCAAAATAATACTCTAAATAAAGGTAAGTTTTATTTACACTACACAATATGTCACTTTTGAAAATTAGGACATGTTTCGGGTATCTTTGTTCCCATCTGCAGCTAACAACTGACCGTAATCTTTGCAAAAGTTAAAGGCATATGGAGGCAGGCTGTACTGCAGACTCCAGCGAATCCTAAGCTTGCCCCTCCTACCAGTGCTGGCAAATGAGGTACATGCTCTTATGTACGGAACCTCTGCCGGTACATGCACTGCACTTGGCAACAGCGCTCTGCTTCAGCATTGACCGGCATTCACATGCCTTAACTTTTGCAAGCAGTATTACAGATGTAGATGTCATGTTGTCCATTATACATTTGATGGTGGAGGTTTCTGGTGATGCAAAGCTTACATGTGGTATCTAATTCTGCTTTGATTCATTGCTTCAATTAGAATATTTTGTTCTATTGGTCAAGAGCAGAATTTGTCTTCATTTAAGTTGAAAAAGATTGCTGTCTTTGCTGATTTTAGTTAAAGCATAGAGCTTTGGAATGTGTATAATCTCTTCTGTTATTTCTAGGCACATCCTCTCAAGTGTATAACTCATTGATGGATCATTTGTTTCCCAGAACTGAGGTAAGGGTTCTTTGTGGCTTAGGGGCTGCCCTCCAATTTCCAACTTGCCAGTAAAATTCCATATTCTACTTGTAAAGTCCTTGCTTAACAACTGCTTTTATTCATATTTAATGTCACATCATTCAGTTGGTTAATTGTTTATTTAGGCATATAATTTGTTAATCTACTGACTTAATTGTGCTTTTTTGTAATCATTTTTTTAACAAAATATACTGCTAAAATTCCATCCAACTTCTTACTGTGCATAATTAATGGTTCCTTGTAACCATCACTAAATTCTCTTTCAGAGTTTACCAGTTCTGATTTAATCTAATCTTGTTCAGTTTTTATTTTTATAATTCTGTCCCATAAAGCACTTTTCAGAACAATGCAAATTACACTTTTTTTGTCATCCTCTTTGGAACCTATTTCATGTTTTCTGCTGACCAAGAATCTTTTCTTTTATTTCCATTACAGAGTTTCAGCATATTTTATAGATGTTATGCAATCAGAAACATAAAAACTAAACAATTTTACTGATTTGACAAAGCTAATATGTCTGTGTTGGAAATCATGGTGAATAAAACTGAATTGGTCTTAGTCCTATAGTCTATGCCTTGCCAGACATGCATACTCATTGTGAAACTTCCACCATTACCTATGTGCAATATTTCTGTCTGAAACACTCTGAACAGTTTATCATAACTTGTTATACAGAGAGACACAAACCATCCATATCGCTGCACAGTGTTTTTCCACTGCACAGCTGGAAAGATGATAACACAGCTGCTATACATACACAAGATTATGCAGTTGACTTGTTTTTCTCTGCTCTGAAAGTGCAGCATTGAATTGACGCACTATCATGTGGTTGAATCATTACCAGTGTGCTTTATTATTTTGTCCTGTACTCAGTCACAAAGTGTATTATGGCTGAACATTTGTTTTCTACTGCACAGTGTGTATTTATTTATGATTTGTATGTGTTAACTTGTCAGCTTGCCAAGTGAAAGTACGATTTGTAAGTGATCTTCAATTTCTATTTCTTAACTTAAAGCACAAAGTGTACAAGACAAACCCACACATTCTGGAAGAATTAAAATAAAATATCTGCCAGAAAATTGCCAGCATTTCTCTATGTGAACTACAGCAGGTGATGGATATTAAAATAGGATTTGAGTCAATTAAAACACTCACTTTTTAAAATTTCCCGGTACATGTTTCAGAGGCTAGCTATGAACTGGACCGACTGAACTGTAGAAGCTGGTATCTCCTGTAGAGTGCTCTGGTGGTGGTTTTAAGAACTTTTATCGCTTTGTGGTATATCAAAACTGGAAACTCTGTCTGATTTTCCAGATAAAGATCTGTTCCCACATTGACAATTCTTGGTTTCCTGATATATGTTTTAATAATTTTGGATCCAGATTAATATCATGATTTTCTTTCCAAAAATGGGTGGCAACTGCTGATTTTTCTGTTTGTATTTTATACATCTGAAATGTTCTTTTGTTCTTGTTTCCAAATTTCTCTTAGTTTTTCCTATATAAACCTGGTTCCTGTTATTGCATTCTATTTGGTAGATTCCAGATTTTTTATTTGCTGCAATGCTGTCTTTAGTGTTTGAGCCAAGTAACTTTTTAACGCTATATTTTTTTATTGTTGTATTCTTTAAAAATCTGTTTGAATTTGTCAAATGCCTTTGGGCAGTGTGTGAATTTTTTGGAATGACATTTCTTCTTTCAGCTTGCTTAGAGTGGTTGTTTCTTTTATTAGTTTTTTTTTCTTTTTTGCAATAGTCACTTTTTTATTTATTCAAAACATGGCAATGGTACATAGACGACGTCTTTGCAATAGTACCAAGGAAATACATTGATGATGCACAAAAAACACATATATAAAAATGAATGATGAACAGCTAACAGAAATAAATAGAGGAGTGAGACAAGGAACTTAAGAAAAAACCATAAAATTCACCATGGAAACAGAAGTAGGTGGGCAACTTTCACTTTAGATTTAAAAATCATAAAAACAAAAAACAGAATAACCTTTGGGCTCTACAGAAAACCAGCACATGTTTGCATAGAGCCATAAGAAATGCCTACCTGTTGTAAAGGATGCCTTAGCGATTCTTGGGGGCAATTCTCCAAATGATAGCTGATGTCTAATATTTCTTCAGTAAGAACTTCACACCATCTTTTAGATTTGTTAGCCTGAACACTTCCCATGGCCTGAAATTTATTGTGAAGTTCTTAGATTGTTGTACGGCCTGGAACTTTTATACCTGGAAATCTTTCTGCAAATCATACTTTCACTTGGCTTGCTTACCTGACTTAACATATAAATAAATATATACACGCTGTGCAGTAGAAAACATGCTGAGCCATAATGTACTTTGTGACCAAGCACACAACAAAATAATAAGTCACTTGTAATAACAGAATGACATCACATCACTGTTAACTCAATACTGCAGAGCAAAACCGCGTCAGCAGCATGACTTTGTTCACAGCAGCACAGTTATATGTTCCAACATGCCCAGTGGAAAAACACTGTGCAGCCCATTCAGAGGTTTTTTGCTCTCCCATTAGTAACACAATTCTTACCTAATTCAATACAGTAGACATGCAAATCATGGACTGCTTGCTCTAAGAAATACAAAAGACCACTTAGCATCTGAACTGCTTGAGTTTCACACTCCCGTTTCCTCCCATGATATGCACTTGCAGCAGACTCTCAGAGAGTTGCTACCACCTTGTGAAATTTTTGTAAAGTTATGACTAGTAGTAGAGGATATCTGTCTGAACCTAACAAGAATCTCCCCTGCATGTAACCGATATTATCAGTCTAGCATGTCTTTATTCAGTTAAATTGTTTTTCCTAATCATTCCTACACTTCTGTTAATATCAAGATCAAGTTGGTGACAGTGCATGTTTCATGCTCATATTCACATAGAAAAAATTTGGCTCCTTGCAATGCTAGCTGTGCTGGGAAAGAAAATTTCTTTGTGCTTTACAAGTGTATAAACACTCGTTACCCTGATATATCAGGTCAATCAAGATATATCAAAACTATTGTACAAAAACCTTAAAGCCCGGGACTTAAATACTTGCAATTACAAGTCACCATCAGGCTACATGGTCTCAAATTCAAGATTCCCTCATGGTCTACCGAGAAAACACAAATCAGTTGGGGGATTTAAACCCATTGGCAAGTCGCCATGGTAGCTCAGTTGTTAAGAGCAACCATGTGTATAGTGGAAGATTCATGGTTCAAACCCCAGCTATGGCAGTGAATTTTTTAATTCTAATTCTACCTTTCAAAACTCCTAGTACATAGGTCCTTTTCAGATTGGGTCCTGATCTCACCCTATTTCAATGTATGCCATGAAAAATTAGCTACTTTCTCCACAGGCTTCACAAAATCACGGGGCACAACGCTTTATTGCAACCAGATATGGAAGAAATATATCTAAATACAAACAAGTACACCGTGGCTTACCACAAGGACCAAATTTAAGAAAGATTTGAAACAAGAAAGAGAATGTGATCTTAACACTCAGTGCAATATCTTTTTTCAAAATTTTAATATGCAAGAACTGAACATTGCAATAAATAATCTAAAAAACAAAAGTCTCCTGGACCAGATCACATACATCCAGAGTTCATAAAAAACCTTGGAAAAACAGCAAAACAACAACTACTGAAACTCTACAATCTATCCTGGAAAGCCACTGTACCTGCTGAATGGCGAAAAGAAATAATTGTCCCACTCTTGAAGAAAGACAAAACAGCATCAGAAATAAAAAATTATAGACCAATAGCTCTTACTAGCATAATAGCAAAAGTGATGGAAAGAATGGTGTCAAACAGGTTAAATTGGTTTCTAGAATCACAAAATTTAATATCCCCCATGTCAACCTGGATTCAGAGAGTTCCACTCTACAAATGAACAAGTCTTACTTCTCAGTCAAGAAATCAAAGACTCCTTCAATAGAAAAGAAGATAATTTATCAGTTTTTATTGATTTCCAAAGTGCATATGATTCTATATGCAGAACAAAACTACTAAAGAAAGTAACAAAAATAGGGATACAAGGTCCAATGTTTTCATGGCTATGTCATTTCCTAACACAACGCTTTATTGCAACCAGATATGGAAGAAATATATCTAAATACAAACAAGTACACCGTGGCTTACCACAAGACGCAGTGCTCAGCACAACACTTTTATATATTTATTAATGATCTGCCACAACAAATACAAGAATCAGGCGTGAAGTGTGCACTATTTGCTGATGACCTAGTAATGTGGACTTCAAAACCAAAAAGCAAAAGTACAGAACTAGAAGAAACCATGCATCAATCCTTAACCAACTTACTGAGGTGGACCAAAGAAAATTTAATGACTGTTAATACAACAAAATCAAACCACCAAATCTTTTCACTAAGAAAAAAAACACTAAAAATAAAACTAAATTTTGAGGGTCAACAATTACGAGAAACAAAGGAAGCAAAGTATTTAGGAGTTACATTTGATACCAAACTTACATGGACCAAACAAATAGAAAATGTAATACAAAGAGCAGAGAAGCGCCTTTCACTGTTAAAACGTCTAACAGCAATGAAGTGGGGATGTTCCAGAGCAACTCTTAACACAACATACAATGTATATATAAAGCCATTATTTACTTACTGCAGCAAAGTTCTCATAACAGCAAACACAAAAAAAATTCAAATCTTTCAAAACCAAAGTCTGAGATTAATTACAGGTAGTATCAAAACCACACCAATAGCAGCTATGAAAATACTAACCAACCAATACCCCATTGATAGAATAGAAAAAGCGGCTCTTATTCAACACGAAAAGTTGATCAGACTCCCATTCAATACATGGCACAAGAGAAATTTTACACATACACTAAAGACTCAGGAGAGCTTTCTTTCCAAAATTCAAGACATCAAGAAAAATGTACACCTTCCTAATTCAAAGGAAAACTTCATATCTAAAGTCAATGCAACACATACATTAGACATCACATATTATTTACACCTGACAGAAGAAGTTAAAAAAAGTGATACTCCAACTAGTGTTCTAAAATTATTGGCATTAGAGACAATCCATACTAGATTTCCAGAACATGAATGGCTCCATATTTATACTGATGGATCATTGATATCAAACCAAGATGGAGCAGGTGCTGGAGCCACATGTCACCTCTTTTCTTATTAAAAATCTTTAAGTTATGGAACTACTAACTTTGATGGAGAAATTGAAGCAATTCGAATGGCCCTACAAAATCTTTTGTACAGAATTTCACATTTTCAGCAAGCAGTTATTCTCTCAGATTCCAGGGCAGCAATTATAGCAATTACTTCCAAGTTGTCACCAAAAAACCAAACAATTATAGAATGTTGGAAAATGCTTAGCCATCTAATAGCACTTCAAAAACATCTAGTCTTCTTCTTCTTTTTTTTTTTTTTTTTTTAAATTAACGTCCTCCAACATTGCGTCATATCGGACGGTGAGCGAATGAAACAGGTGAAATGATGCCCAAATGAGCCCGAGGTCCATGGAGCTTGAAGTTACCCAACATTCGTCTTCTCAGGATAAGGGAAAACCTCGGAAAAAACCTTACCCAGATAACTTACCCTAAGCGAGATTCGAACTCGCGACCTCTTGAACGTGAGGCAGACACACTAACCATCACGCTATCGAGGCGGGCACATCTAGTCTTCCAATGGATACCAGCTCACTGTGGACTGAGTGATAATGAGAAACCTGATTTTCTTGCAAAAAAGGGTACCAGCGGTGTACAAAAATCTATGGTTAATCTACCATTTTATGCAGCTAAAAGATTAGTCAACTCTGAATTCAAAAAAATTATTGCAAAATATTACTATGAAAAATCAAAGAATAAAAGATGGGAACTACCAAACATTCAAACAGTAATTCCTGAGTATCCTCAAAAAACAGCAGTTGCAACCTTCAGGTTGATTACAGGACATGATTGTCTGGCAAAACATTTAAACAGAATTGGGATATATTCTTCACCACTCTGTCCTCTATGTGATCTGCAAGAGGAAATGGATCGAGACCACCTTCAAATATGCCTGGCTACTTCTAGTGCCCCATTCATCAGTGAAAAATATTGGAGAGCAAGAGGATTAATGACTTCATTGTCAGAAATCCAGCATTAGCTAACAACAACAACATATCTCATATTCTGTACAAATTTATGCAAGTAAAAAATCTGCAAATAGAATACGTGAACCCATTTCAACACCTCAAAATCAAAAATCACATCAAATTTGTTAAAACAGCAGGTATGGGATATAATATGAAACTTTGAAAAATCTTGTGTAAAATGGATAAAATCACAAAACAAGGGTTCAATAATTATGGAGAATGATTGATACATTTTAGGTTATCCTTAAGTTGCTGGAAATGATGAGCATTACACGTGAATCTCATTGGGCAAATGTATTTTTTTACTCATATGCAATCTCGTGAAAAACTATTGAATCTTCCTCTGAAAAATGAGTAATCTGTTATAAATTACTGATAAATACTCACTGTTTAAAGTTATGTCTTCAAATAAATTTCAAGGGGAATAATATATTTTAGCCTTCCAAGTGTTGTGATTCAATGTGATAGCATACAGGTTCTAATGCATTTATGCCCTAAAATTAGTTTTTGATATTTTAAATTATAATAGCATACTAAAGAAATAAACATTTTTAAATTATTTTTCATACCATTTGCAAGTAATTGTAAAATATATTTTGTAAATACACTTGTGTTTATTTAAATGTTTCTGGAAATAATTACTCTCTACTTTATAGTAATAAAAAATAAATAAGAAGAGATAAATCCTCTTTGTTCATATTATTGGAGAAACAACACTCTGTGTTAGATATTGTAATTGTTCTGTTTTTGTTGCATTGCAAGTTTAGAATTGCTAATCCAATTTACAAGAATGTATGTACCATGTCTAATCTACAGGATTATCAGATAAAATGGTGATGCTCTAATCGACACCTGTCCTCGGTCACACCTGCTAAATTGCAATTCCAACCATTGCATCGAATATGGCATAACCTTCTGACTCATGCCACAAAAGATGGGAGTAGATAATATCCTTTGATGGTATTCAGTTGCATGTTTGTCCAATCATAGTTCAGTTTACTGCAGAAAAAAGAGTTTTTATTTGTTGCAACTGTATAAAACATGAATCTCGATTTCTGTGTCGTAGAACATTTTGGGCACAGTTTCCTGATGTTGATCTGCCTAACAGAAGTACATTCGTAAATTAATCAAGAAATTCAAAAGTGCAAGATAAGTTTTATACCCCCCCCCCCCCCCAAAAAAAAAAAATCTAGAACATCACGTTTTAACAGAGGAAAAGATTTGCAATATCAGTGCTTGGTTAGTACGTTAATTAGTGCCACAAAAGTGAAAGACAAGGTGTTTATATCTAATCCAACCTCTCCATTTCTCTATAAAACCTTAATCCCTAACATGCTGACCTGTCATGGCATGTAATACGTCCTCTGATTGGTAATTAGAGGATATGGTCGGTGAATTTATTTTGATAACTCTCCCGGTCAGGACGGTGAGACCCGTAAACCAACGACAGGTGTGGTCCTCCAGACATTCTGGGGGTTGTGAGAGAGCGATGTGACCGCCAAAACATATGGTGCTCTCTGAAAAGCGGTTACATTTACTGCTAAGTCTCTTCATTATTTATGTTAAAAATATTGGAGAGCAAGAGGATTAATGACTTCATTGTCAGTAATCCAGCATTAGCTAACAACAATATCTAATCCCCGAACATTATAAGAACTACAAAAAATATATGGGAAGAAATAACCAATGTATCCCTAGAAGAATTGAAGCATATTTTTGATAATCTTTTAAGATGCTGCAGTGTCTGCCTTTGAGACAAGAAGAATATTTCCAACAACTTCTTTGAAAAGGTAAGCATTGTAAGGGACATTCAGTATTGTAATTTATGAAAAATAATGATGCTAGTTTATCTTATTCGTTTGTCTCATTTGTTTCAAAATGTAAGACCATCCATGTGGTAGAAAAAGGTGTTATGAGGTAAGAGGCACATGATCTTGACCCAGGTGCCATTAGAAGTGTGGTCAATCAATGATTATTTAGCAAAGTTTAAAGTTGATTTTGCACTTTGGAACAATTGTATTGTAACTGATCAATATTTTTTCACGTGCTTCCAATTTCCAGTTTAGTAAAGGTCTATTGTTCATTTTCTCTGTTAATATCCATTTGTTTCTGCTGTTCTTTGTAGTATTTTGAAACAGTGGCCAGTTTTAAGTTGCACAATAACAAGACTATAAGCAATGCTATTGCTGGAACAACTAACGTTGAATAAAACTGAGGGAATCTGGTTATACATTTTCTGGAATTTTTTCTGATTTCATTTCTCTAGCTTGCAATTAGAGAGACCTTTAGCAGGTGTTTATATCACTGCCACTTTCAATAAGTTCTACAGTGGGGAGTGTAATATACACAAATGCATCTAATATGCTATTCCCCGAAACTAGAATGAAAAAGTGACCAAGTCATCTTTCCTGTTCCCAGGAGCTAGGAAAGTTTCCCATTAATTGTGAATGCTCACATTTTAATAGATACATTTTAACGTTGTTCTTGTTATGGTTTTCATACTTCCATTATTGTGAATCAGCCTTTAAAGCAATACTGTGTAACTCGATTCCTTTTTTACCTGTTAAACTGCAAAGACTAATATGGCATAATAGTCAGTTGTCTCAAATTGTAGTAAAATACCATGATACTTCCTTGTACAATTCACATTTTGTCAGGTGTTTCTTCAATAATATATTGTTGCCAGCTTTTCAGTTATCGGCACAGTTTAACTGGAGTTGAAATTAACTTTAACAGATATAAGAACTATACCAGTACTTTGATATGTAAACACAAGCAGCATTAGAGAGATGTTATATGAAGTGCATACTGCAAGATAATTTTCTCTGATCATCATTAAATGAAATGCATTTAAATAAAACAAAATAACAGATGACATAAAATAATTTGATACCAAAGCAAGTTATATAGCATACTTCATTAAGATAGAACCGGCACAACTAAAGCTTGCCAATCTGCTGGAGGTACTGAGGATTATTTTCGTAAACGTACCATACCATTACACCTGTTGCAGGTCGATAGTATCCCTATTATGGGCTCCAGCACATAACATCTCAAGGAGTACATATCATAGTGAATGAATGGACAGAGTAGATAATGGGACTGGCAAGTATAATGCAGAGGTGGAAATGACTGTGACCTTCAATCAAGTGTGGTAACCTGACTTTATCTGAGTAGTATCAAAGTTTTATGCAGCTCTTGTTGGCAAGCTTTAGTTGTGTCATCTATAATCTTTCATATTGTAGCATTAATTTTTTATTTAAATTATAGTTTTATATATATTTAGAACTGTTCCTAAATTATTATATCATGTATGCATAACAGAATAAATCGCAAACACTGTTAAGAATACAATATTTCTTGTTTGGAAATTGTTTCTTTCTTTCCATCGCAAAGCTGGTTACCACAAATAAGCTTTAGAATGCTGTTTTCAAATTATTTTATCTAAGCAGGGAAAAATATATTGTACATAGAAATGCAGAAAAAGCAGCACCTTTATGTGAATTTTGGCCTTTGATAGTATAAATAGGACATTCTAATAACTGTAGAGTGAATATGGAATACCATCAAAACTTATAAAACTTGTAAGTACGACTTTAGAACACAGTGAAGCAAGAGTAATTGCAGACAACACAATATGTAAAAATATTAATATAACTTCAGGAGTAAGACAGGGAAGTGGGTTATCTGCAGTATTATTTAATCTGGATAAAGTGTTGAAGCAACTCAGTTTAACAGGCAATATATTATATAAATCTAAACAAGCCTGCGCATATGCAGATGATATTGCCTTGATTGCCAGAAACTTGCCTGCTTTACAAAAAATGATGTGGGCAGTTAGCTGGCTTAGAGATAAATGAGGATAAAACTAAGTATATGAAGATGAAAGTAATCAAGCTGGCAATACAATGCAAAAAATTAAAATAGGAAATTATAAATTTGAAAAAGTTAATACTCTTACATATTTAGGAGCAAAAATAAATAACAAAGGTTTACAGAAGAAATAAATCATAGAATATTAACAGGAAATAAAGCATATTTTGCAAATCTTAGATTAATAAAATCTAAACTGTTATAAGAGCAACAAAACTAAAAGTATACAAAACCCTGATTAGACCAGTGGTAACATGCTGCTGAAACTTGGGTATTGAATAAAAAAGATGAAAATGCTCTGTGTATATTTGAGAGAAAGATTATAAGATGAACATACGGGCCAGTATCCAAGAACAACACATGGAGAATCGGATCACATTCGGAAATCAGCCTAATACTCAAAGGGGAGGATTTGGCAAGATCTTATTGCTGAGATTGAGGTGGTTAGGGCACATTGAAAGGATAGAAGATGGAAGAGTTCCTAAATATTTACTGCATAGTGACATAATAGGGTTGAGAAGGAGGGGAAGACCAAGAATGAGGTGGCTACAGGATGTGAAACAGGACATGCAAAAAATGGGAGTAAGAGGCTGGAAGGGGAAAGCACAGGCTTGAGACGAATGGAGGAGAATTGTGAAGGAGGCCAAAACACAATGGGTTGTGGTGCCAACTAGATAGACAGCAGAAATATGTGAAATTTTCATGAAGTAGGAATCAGTATGAATGCATCAAAACACAAGCCATATAATCATGTGATATGAAACAAATCACAAGTTCCTCACGAAACTCCTAGTCAGATTAAATTATTAGTTTTTTAAGTTGTTTCTCAGCAATGACCTTATAACTCCCTCCATAACCAATGTGCTTGAGGGGCCATAATTTGTATGCCTTTGTGCAAATTCAGATTAATGAGTTTGGGTTCTCAAACTGGAACAGTGTCTTTTATTACTGAGCTGATCAAATGGGTACATATTCAAACAGTCAGAACCACTTTTTCCATGGTTCTCTGGACTCCCAAGCACTGAATTTGTCTGCAGAAGGTTCCCATTTCTCCATGTTGTTGATACACCATGGAAATATAGTCAGACAAATGTCTCCTTGGTGAAGCCCAGCATATAAATCTCATGTACTTTGGCATTTCTTCATGCATGACCCTCAGTTCTGTATGTGTAAAATATGAGTACATCTTCCAGTAGCCCAAAAGTTTCAAAAACTGAAAGTCCTTCCTTTAAGTGAAGCATTGTGATAAATCTTTTGTTTTTGTATCTGTGCTTGTAGGATTTACACTGCCACAGTGATGTACAAAGTAAATTCAACTAAACTATACAGTTTTTAAGTTAGTGATATAAAAATGCATAAAAGCCAGTTTACTTTCCAACTTGACTGCAATTGTTTCTTCAGAAATGTATTTATCAACCAAGAATTTGTATTGGAATATTATGTATGGATGTGTTTATACAAAAGGGCATGTGCAACACTTGCAGCATTCATATCTGGGAACAGGAAAACAGAACTACCAGAAAAGATAAGTAATACTTGGGAATAAGTTTGCTTTTAAATGTTGAGCAAGTTGTTACAGTTAAGAAACTTGAATGACTTGAAATATTATCACAGGCAGGGTTCCATCACAGGCATTTGGTTTTCTATGCTAATGATGTAAGTGCAAATAAGAATAGAATCTGCAGTCCTGTATATACTGATAAAGACTTTTTTTCTAAAAATCTGATGTGTTGCACTAATATGACTTTCTACTCTTATACAAACTATCCTTACAAACACTTATTTCCTATCTACTATCTCAATAAACATTTGTTGAAATTATCTTACTGCTAATTGTCTTGTAGGTGCAAGGGGAATGGATATGGGAATGCAGTAAGCTTTAAATGATCAAATCATCTAAGAGCTGGTCACAATGTGTCTTGGAAATTCATTCTTGGCCAAGAGATAAAAAGAATGAGCAGCATATTCCTATTTGAGAAAAGTATGAGTATTAGAAAATTCAAACAAATAAGGAATACCTCAGAAATGATTCACTTCACAAGAAATTGTACTTGACATAAATTTTGTATTTTAACATCTACTTTTTTGTGTAGTAAGATTTTTTTTTTTTTGTAATATATATATATAATAATATATATAATAATATATATATATATAATATATATCTTGAGCATATGGTATTTTAATCAAAATCAACCATTTTTGAGAAACTCAAAATTTTCTAAAAATGTTTCAGGTAAAAGATAAGATAGTCCGGAGTGGGGTAATTTTCTTGCAAATCTTTCTGTCACATCCTTGGAAGATTCTGAATTAAATAATACCAAGTTTTATATTTAAGCAACTTTTCATTTTTGAGAGTTATGCTGTTTACACACACAACCTTTTACTAAAGATTTTTTTGGGGAATCTCAAAACCTGTATTTCCAGCAAAATAAATCTTGGTATCAAATTTTTGGGCAATAGAGAAAGTAATAGAAATATGTGTGGGTGTGGGTGAGTGAGCAGCATAACTCAACAAAATGCCTATTAAATACCAAATTTGCTCTAACATAAGAACAAATTAGAACCTAAAAGCTTCACTTATCTTAGTAATATTGCAAGATTTTTCACAGCTGACATGTATCCAACTTATTTTCAAAGCTATAGCATGGTTTGTATAGGTGTAAATAGGTTGGATACATATTCAAGATTTACTCAGGCTTCGAGCCAGGTGTAGTGATGAAGAGCCATCGACGTTTCGGGAGTGTGCATTTCTTCCATCATCAGTATGATGAATGACTAATAGAAGTGAAAGGAGCAGTATATGTACTATCCACCAGTACATACCGAGTAGAAGACACCCAGTCTAATCTGGAGGTGGTTCTGAGCCGGTCGATCTTCAACTTTAAGGCTGGTTTCCAGGGGGGACTAAACTGCAATCTGGCATCCCCATTCAGTGTGCTCTTCTCGGAAGAAATGGACAGAGACTCCTTAACCCTCCGAGAAGAGCACTCTGAACCAGGACGCTGGATTGCAGTTTAGTCCCTTCTGGAAACCAGCCTTAAAGTTGGAGCTCAGAACACACAGATTCCAACGGAACGGAACATTGAACCACCTCCAGATTAGACTGGGTGTTTTCTACTCAGTACATACTGGCGGACAGTACATATACTGATCCTTTCACTCTTATTAGTCATTCATCATCCTGATGATGGAAGAGATGCACACTCCCGAAACGTCGATGGCTCATCACTACACCTGACTTGAAACCTGAGAACTTCTTGAATATGTTCAGATCATACTGTGATGTTGATAATTTCGGCAAACATTTATTAATGCTAAACTTCTAAAAGTTATACATTTGGAACAAAAAGTTATTAAAGTCCGGACAAGCCATTTACTCTTCGCTCACACAGAAGTATGGTCTAAAAGCATACGTTGCAGAGTAAGGTTACGAACCAGCCATTGCTCTGGTTGTTAACCCATCAGCTGTGCTGACAAATGGTTAGGCAAGCGCTGAGTAATCTGGCTTGAAGTATTTAAACTCCTAATTATGACCACTCGGGGGTCGATTTTGGGCTTGCTACCGGAACCAGCGACACTCTGATTTGCAAAGACGACTTTGGAGAATGGAGCTGCTAATGTCAACAACTTTCCTCCAGGTAACAACTACAGCTGGCTCTCTATAGTCTCTCTCTCTGTAAATTTTATAATTTAAGGCATTTTTGAGTCTAATGTACCTCTTTCTTACATTGGGAAAATATACTTCTTAAAAGATATATTTGTCAAACCCTAGAACTACATGTCAGTAACCTTCACCACTCCAGCCCCTTAACAACCAATGCCTCTGGGCTACTCCCTCCTGAGCATCCCTAACTACCACTATGTATTTGGGGATGACTCGTAACCGTTCCTGGGTCTACGTTACATCTGGCATAGGCGCCTAAGAAAGGCCCACGTTACATTTGGTGGAGGTGCCAGAAAGGTCTACGTTACATCTGGTGTGAGGCGCCTATCTCTCTACTAAAACATTTTTTTTTCTTCTCTCCCCTGTCTTCTCTTTTGTTTCTTGAGAGATGAGGTTTCAGTCCTGGTGCTCTCAGTTTTACCTACTACTACAAACCCGTACATTTTTCACCCTTTCTCCTGCCCACCTCATGTGGTGGAGTGCTGTTACGTTGTTTGTCGTCCCTTATTCGGTTTATGGTGCCTTTCAGGTGTTCTCGGCGCCTCCGTAAAAGTTTATCTGACATGTAAGTCTGGGTGTTATTAGGTGCTAATTGTAGAATTTACATTTTTTTTCTCCCTTCTTTTATAAGTCTAATTAATTTAATCTGGTTGTTTTTAGGTTTTCCTAAATGTTTCTTTCTTTTAGACGTTGTTGCCATTGTTCATTTTATCAGCGCAGTGTTAGGGTATATGGACTTTCTAAAAACTTTGGACCCCGATAGTCCTGTATCGCGGGAAATATTACAATTATACAACGATTTCTGTAATTCTATAGACTCGACTGAGGTCGTTCAAGAGCAAGCAGTAAGGGATATTCAGGTTTTGTCTAAGGATCTTAGTGGTTTATATGAATATATGTCCCACGTTCGCTTACGATCTGGAAAAACCCTCCTTCCCCAAGCTACCCTCTTACAGCCCTGTGACCCTGTTGTAGCAACACCTTCCTCATCTACATTAGTGCAACCCCCTCAAGCTCCTGCGCCGGTTTGTAACCTTACTCTGCAACATATGCTTTTAGACCATATTTCTGCGTGAGCGAAGAGTAAATGGCCTGTCCGAACTTTAATAACTTTTTGTTCCAAATGTATAACTTTTAGAAGTTTAGCTTTAATAAATGTTTGCCGAAATTATCAATGTCACAATACTTAAGTTGGATACAACTTGAAACATGTCAGCTGTGGAAAAGCTTGCAATATTACTAAGATAAGTGAAGCTTTTAATTTCTAATTTGTTTTTATTTTAGATTCTGTTGCTTCACTGTTAATAGCTTTAATTTTTCCTTAGCCAAACGTGCTATTTAGGTTCGTTTTCCAAACCTGTGACACAAAGACTTTCAAGAAATCCCTCCACCCAAATTACCCTTTAAACACATTTTTCATTTCTTTCATTATTTTCTCAAAGATAGCTCTCCAATTTTGATTGAAATACAGTATATTTGAGATATTTGCATGCAAAACACATATTTTGAATTTTCTGGGAATAGCCCTTAAAGTTCTGTGTATAGTGAATGACTTTGGTTAAATTGTAAACCATAACAAATACACAAATTATGCTGCACAAAAAATGCATATGATCTAACTAATGTAAATTTACAAAATTTTCTTTTATGTTGGATTGTATACTTATGGGGTCATGATATGACCAAGTACAAGCTACTTAAAAAATAAGTGCAGATTTTGTTATTAAAGCATCAAGTTTTTAGGATGTCCTATTTCTGCTAAATTCACACACGCACACACCTACTCCCTTACTCATACTTCTAGACTCAAAGGAGTAAAGGGAATAATCATCCTCAAAGAAATATTCTCAACCTCCAACTGGAAATAAAACCCAGAACAACTGGATTTAGATGTTAGCATGCTACCAGACCCCGGTTTGTTCATGCAAAGGAATAGTACTTCAAAGACATCACATAGCAACAGTTTAACACGCCTCTGGCAAAGTTGCTTTCCTCTCCACCACTTCCATCACACCTCATGATAAGCAAATTTTTACTCTGACAATTTCTAATTTTAATTCAGATCTCAAGACAAAACTATTTCCTTGCGAGTATCTTCCCAGTACACACCCATGAACTTTGTTTTTGTACTGTTAAAGCAGTATTCCTTACTTTCCTAACCAGTGCTTTCTCTGTTTCCTCTCAACAAAATTGTGCTATCCCTAACGATGGTTGTGATGGTATCCGAACCTCCTTAGGCATGAGTTAAATGTGCCCAAGCACATAAGAAAGTTGGACATCATATCTCCCCTCTCACATATCTACTCTTAATTGTTTGAAGTTTTCAGTCATTTCACTATTCAGCTGGGTTTTTGTTGTTGTTGGTTTTTTTTTTTTTTTTTTTTTTTTTTTTTTTTTTTTTTTGTGATATGGAAAGAGTATGGACATTCAAGGCCACCATACAGTGTCCTGATTTTAAACATATATTGATTTTGTTTCTTATATTCCTCCTGTACTTATGATGAAATGTGTAATGGCTGTAAAGGCTTATTTTAACATAAAATGGATTTTAAAAAAATAAGCTATCATAAGCATGATATGTAGAAGCTATGTAACAAGCAACAATACTGGGTAGAGAAAATCATGTGAATGCAATGCATCAGATTGGATAAGGGAACAAAAAGTTTCTGGTGAAATCTCAGTATTGAATTTTTGGATGAAATATACCTCCTTTACTTATTGTAGGTAGCCAGTGAAGAAAAAACAGATTTCATGGTGACAAGTCAATGGCAAACTTCCTTTAAATTTAAATGCTTTAGAATGGTTTTCAGTTGTTGTTGTAGTGTTTAACGCCCGCTTTTACTACTACGGCACCGCAGCCGGTGACACTGATGATACATGAAGATGGAGCACCGGTGGAATGAAATGCCGGGGGAAACCGGAGTACCCAGAGAAAACCCGCCCTGACGCCGCTTCGTCCACCACGAATACCACATGCGGGTCCTTGGGATCGAACCCGGGCCGCCTAGGTGGTAGGCGAGCGCACTAACCGCTCGGCCACGGCGCCGCCATGGTTTTCAGTCTGGAAATGGTATCAGTATGTAGATAATGCAAAGAATACAAAGAAGCTAATTTTAACCATAGTATAAACCTAAACTATTGTACCCGTAGCAGCGTAAAATTAAATTTTAAAAATGTTATAATGCATTAATTCCAAGTAATGCATAATGACATTCTCTACTTCAATAGAACAGACTTACTCATTAAATAAATAATTTTCAAAATTAAACTTATGCCTTCAAGAAACCTGCTATTTATAAAAAAGTAAAAAATCTGATGTGTTGCACTCACATGACTTTCTCTACTCTTGTACTAATTATTTTTACAAACTTTTAATCCTTTATCTTCCTCATGCTAATAGAGAGAAACATTTGTAGAAATTATCTTATTGCTCATTTTCTTGAAGGTGCAAGGGGAATGTGGCAATACAGTAGGCTTTGAGCAATAGTCAAATTGTTTAAAGCTTTGAAATTTTGTTCTCTTTGCACAGCTGAGATGTAAAAAATGAATAACAATGTTCCATTTGTGGAAAATGTAAGTTTTGCAAAACACACAAACAATAAGGAATATCTCCAAAATGATTCACTCCACAAAAACATTCATTGGACCTAAATTGTATGTTTTAATGAGGTCTACATTTTCTGTATAGTAAGATTTGATCTATTGCTTACAGTTACCAGCTACGCAAAAGTCATTCTGAGTAAACAGTCATCCAGAGTACATGGGCTGTAGCCAGAAAATTCAAAATGAACATTTCATTTGTCATAAAAATATCTTAAAAATGTAGCATTTTAATCAAAATTATTAGCCATTTTCAAGAAAATCAAAACCCTTTTCCATGTAAAGGATGGTTTAGGGTGGAGGAATTTTCCTCAAAATCTTAATGTTACATCCTTAAAGGATATTAAACTTATATACCAACTTTGGCTTTTAACCGACTTCATTTTTTAATTAAGCTGTTTGCTTTGGAAATGAAGTAATGGGAAAGATCATTAGAAACAGGATGAGAAATACAGTTATAGGAAGAATCTAAATATAAGGCCTTTAGAAGAAGCAATAGAGAAGAAAAACCTAAAATGGTATGGACATATGGTAAGAATGGATAAACAGAGGAAAACAAGACAAATATTTGAAGCAAGAACTATGGGGAAAAGAAGAAGGGGAAGACCAAGTTTGGAATGGTAGAGCCATGTTAGGCATGGGGCAGCAAGAAAAGGAGTGGTTGAATTAAGGAGAATGACACAGGAGTATAAGGAATGGATTGAAAGCCTGATGCTATGAGCCACAAGGGAAAGCTAAAGAAGAAGAAGAAGAATTATGCTGTTCACAGACAACACATGCACATGCATGGAGCTTTTTCTAAAAATTTCTTTTTTAGGATTCAGGGGGCCTAAAAACATTTGTGGCAAAACCTCAGCATCAATTTTTGGGTGGAATATAATACTTCCTCTAGTTGCTACACATAATAAAGTAAAATAAACGTAACAACACATTGCCTGCAGCAAACAGGTACTAAATAATTTAGCTCCATGTTCTACAACTTTGAAATTTGATTTGAAAGTAATTGTATTGGGGTGGAAGCTAAGCGGCCGCTAACCTGGTCGTGAAGTCGCGTGTTCAAACCCCGCGGAATACAATGGATTTTTTCGGGCGTAAAAATCTGTAGTATGGCTTCTTCGGAGGGGAGGTAAAGTCGGTGGTCCCGTGTTGTAGATTTACGGTACATAATAGAACCTCAGGTCTGATAAAAGGACGACTCTGAGCAAAATTAAGCTGTCTTTCACGTCCAATATAGAATAGAATAAAAACTCAACTTCCTGGTCATGAACTGTGGATTATATGTATAACCGCGTGGAAGCTCTACATTGTGTGCAAGGTTCGGACATACTAATAAAAGATGGTCTAAGGTGGCCTGTTGACCACAGTGGCAATAAGGTGTGGTCCCAGAACCATAGCGGAACAAGTACGCCGAAGTGTAGCAATGACCCACACGCATCCGCGAGAACAGTAAGACAGAGTGACGCGGATAGCGTAAAGAAGCAAACCATGGACGATTGAAGGGCTGCAGGGGTGGAAGACAGGGACGAAAAACGTGTTCTGCGTGTGTAAAGGCTTCTCACTCCTGGATCCATTGCAAAAGGAGAGAATGCCTGCCGGATCTAAATAATTCCCGCGGGGGTACTCCGACTGGAAAATGTTCATCGGAAAAGCAAGCAGATTGGCTAAGCTATCGGCGGTCTCGTTACCATAGATACCAGAATGACTAGGTATCCAGGCAAAGAGCGTAAGATTGAGCGATTTTAGTGCCTGTACATACCAACAAGTACGGGGTGATAGCGTAGGACTCTGTAGTTCTGCAACACACTTAAGGAATCGGTATAAATATTCGCTGTTGTGAATTCCATATTCCGAAGAAAGTCTAACACCTTGTAAATGGCGGAAAGCTCTGCGAAATATTTAGAGCAAAAATCCGGTAGCCGAATGGTACGCCGTACCGCCAATTCTAGTGAGAAAAAGGCCGATCCTACCCTGGAGGGATCCCTCTGATGTGAGCCATCGGTAAAAAAAGTTAGGCGGCCATCGCCTGCGACAGGAATAAGGAGTCTGAAATAATAGACGGGCTCGAAAGGTACAGGATGTGGTACAGGATAATCTAAAATACCCACACAGGCCGTGACACACGAAATGGTATGTAAGCCTGTGACATAGTCAAAGGAATAGCACGAGTAAGTTTCAGCACGTACGAAGCCACCCATCTCATCTGGACAGCGTTCCAGTAACAATTGAACTTGGGGAGTAGTGGAAAGGTTGTACTGCCCCAACGGGCGAAAAGATAGCGTTCATATTTTCAACAAATGACAACTGAAGTCATAACTAAACCTGTGCCATTGCTATAGATATCTAACAGATAAGTTGTAAAACAACCAAGTGCAAATTAAGAAGTGATTACGTAGGCCTATTTGCATAAGACCATCACTTATAGTTGTTTTTGTGCCAGTATTTGGAATACCTGCGTTGCTGCTGTGAAAAAATCTCTTTTATGCACACAATTTTGCTGGTGTTCTAAAAGCAGCGTAGGGGGTGAAATTTTCTTCAAATAGCGACTTTGAATTTTAAATCACACGTTAGCCACGATAATTAAAATTGTGGTAATATTATAGATAAATGTGCGGTTGTTGTTGTTTGGGGTTTATGGACGCACTATCACACTCCGGGCAGGAGTAATGATGTCTGCGTCGAATCGAAAATAGTAGGAGCACTGAGAGAAATGATGTAACACTAAAGGAGGATCAGTTCATAGTTTCATTTTGCAGTTAACGAGATGGCGAAGTAGTATCCGTGGCAAATGGGTATCAGCAGTATATACCAGAGATGAGATATTCCATGGGCCATTGCCATAACTTTGGGCTAGTGTGCTGATAAATTGCGTAACAGAAAGTGTATGTAAGGGGCAATTAAAAAGGATGTGGTTGATATCACCATAGGCACCACAATCACAATTTGGGGAGGCTCTTTGGCGGATTTTAAATAAGTAGGCCGGTGTTACGGCAACTCCAAAACGGATTTTTGAGATCAAAGAGATTGCAGCTCTACTGAGAGTGGATTTCTTAAACCATGGAGATCGCTTCGTTAGGGGAGGTATGTTGGAATACTTAGAAAGATGGGAAACCACGTGGTTAGATATAAGCCAAGGGAGACCGGTTCCATCGGTGCGGGGAGATGAGCCGCCCCCCCTAGCCAGGCGGTCAGCTGTTTCGTTGCCCGAAATATTTGAATGTCCCGGGACCCACAAGAATTGAATTGTATTGTTTCGGTTAAGGTGTTTGGAGATTTCTAAACGACACATCAACTCCCACCAATCCGTCCCCGGATGCCTACTGGGTGAGCTGATGCTTCGAAGGGCATTCAAAGAGTCCGAACAAAACAGGATCGTGGAATTGGAAATATAAAGAGTAGATCGCAGAGCTTGATAAATGGCATAAGTCTCAACAAAGTAATTGGAAAACCCCGCAGGGAGAGACACCCGTGCAGACGTTTTTGTTGTCCAGTTTATAAACGCCGCTCCCGTACCTGTTGGGGTAACGGAACCGTCGGTAAATAGGTGGAAAAAAGGTTGAGTCACCAATGCCGAGTGTTGGTACATGAAAAGGTAAAACCGTTGTGGTTTAGACGGGTCCCCGCGATGTAGGTCGGCAGTCTAAAGAGTCGCCAGCGGTTGGTGGACTAAGTAGTCCACTAAGTATAGCGGAAGCCTTGGGAAACTGGGCATGTCCTCTAATTCTTGACACTTCCAAAAAACTAATAGGTAAATCAGTGGATATCGTATAGAAGCAATTACTTGATAAAGTGGCAAGCGTGCACTTAACAAAAGTAGCGCGTACAATGGCGTTTCTCGGTATTGGAATAATTTGACAATAAATCGGACTGCAAGGTCTACCTGCCGCGCAGAAGAGGCTGCATTCCCAGCTACGTAAACACCTTTTTCATAGAAGGTTTGCCCCCTGCCCCAAGTATGGCTTTGCCAATGCGGTAAAGGACAGAGTCTATTTTCCTCTGCCACACCTTAGGAAGGTGAGTAATGACTATCAAACCCTAATCTAATTTAGCCTGACATAAAGATAAGTGTGGTATAAACTCTGGGGGTGTGCCCCCCAGTTACGCCCTTACAAGTAACGGAAGAGGGTACTAGAAGCCAAGAGGGATGCATGCAGGTGCATCGCCTGCGATCTCCAACTCAGATTATGATCCAGGTGTAACCCAAGAAATTTGACGGATCGAGTTAAAGGAAGAGAATTTTCCCCAATAGAGATATTTGCATGTAGCAGTGGTGGGCCGCGTTTAAAGAAAATCGATACGCATTTCTCAGGGTGGACTGTCAGTCCTAGGTAATTGAGCTTCCCAAGTAGGGGGTCTAAATCGGCCTGAAGGGTGGTCGGAGACTGACGCACAGTATACAAAGGGGTTTGGGAGTATAAAACTAAGTCGTCGGCATATAAAAGAAGTTGGCTGTCCTTAAACGGTAATGTACTTAATGTGTGAATGTATAGGATAAAAAGGAGAGGATTAAGGGACGTGCCCTGGGGGAGGCCTTGGAGGATGAAGGTAAATGTGGTGATTTGTCAGAAGGTTGATAAAAAGTGTAAGTAGAGAATGTGGAAAGGTAAAGTGGCGTAATCCTTGTATTAGTGGACCGACAGACACAGAATCATAAGCATGGAAAATATCTAAAAAGTGGGCCAAAACCCCTTGGTTCTGATGCCACGAGACTCGAACGTCGTGGATAAGCTATAAAAGATTGTGTAGTAGAAAAAGACTTGCGAAACCCATACTGTCCCTTTGGCCAGAGGCCAACGCGTTCCAGGTAAAAGGACAGCCGCGAAACCAATATTTGCTCCAACAGTTTGCGAAGTACGGAGGCGAGCACTATCGGTCTATAGTGTGCTGCTTCTTCACCCGACTTGCCCGGTTTGAGGATAGGGAGCACGTAAAAAGTTTTCCAACCTCCGGGAAAAGTTCCTGTGGTCAGGATGTGAGAATAGTGCACAGTAAGTAGGTGGAGAAGATTGTTCGGAAAATTACGAATCATGTCGTAGGTAATACCGTCAGGACCCGGCGTAGAAGAGCGAGTGTGTCGTTGGAGAACCATTTGTAGTTCGTCGATCGTTACCGCGGAAATCAACTCCCGTCTCCCAGGAAGAAACTCCACAAAACTGTCAGGCGGGTCCTCCACCTCCAGGCTCTCGGCTGCATAGTCTGGGGTTACAGAACATAAAAAGTCTAGCTGCAATTCAGGGTTATAATCTATGGGAGACATTGGTTCCCGACCACGCAACGTGAACCATCGCAGTTTACGCCATATCTCGCAGGTATGAGGGATGGGAACAATAATTACTCCACCCAAGGCGCTTCGCCTGTTGTAGAATCCGTCGAGTTTGGGCATATTGTTGTGTGGCTAAGTAGAGGGATCTGGTAGGGGAGGATTTGTACAGTCGCAGGGCCCGTCGACGTTTAGCTACTGCCGCAGAGCACTCCGGGGTCCACCACGGCGGCTTCGCAGTCTGTGTCGATGCGTGCGGACGAGATTTGGGGTAGTACTTAGGGAGCGTAGTGTTTAGCGTGGCATCCAAGAGGGCGAGGGGATTAGAGGCCAGTTGTGTGGAAGTGAGTTGAAGAAAAACACTATCCAGATCCTGCTTGAATTGGGTCCAATCATGTATTTGCGGGCGTATCGGGATATGGCGATGGCGCTGGGAAGGACCAAGTGGAGAAATTTGCAGCAGTATGGGCCTGTGGTCACTGCCGAGGCTATCAAGATCCACCCTCCAGGTAGAGTGTGGTCAGAGTGAGTCAGAGATTAAAGCTAAGATCTGGAGACGTTGGACGTTGGGGAGGTGGTCCATAGCGCGTAGGATCATCGGTATTCAAAAGAAGGAAGTGGGAAGAGGCCAAAGAGTGTAACATCCGGTAGGTATGTGTACTGTCCCGTATCTGCTGTGGTGTGAGTCCTAGGTTAAAGTCGCCACATATGATGGTTGGTAAATGAGACTTAAGCATAACGTGGGAGTTCCAAAAGGTTTGCGAAATATGCTGTGCCGGAGCGTTGTAAACCGTGAGGATCTGCAGTTGAGGAAGTTGTAACAGCACTGCTTGAAATTGTTCATCGAAGCTAGATATTTTATGGACGGAGAGGATGGTAAGGGAAGGGTGAAGTAGGAGGAGTAGACCTCCCCCCTCCCGGTTACGATCGTGCCGAATAATACGGTGAGAAGTCCAGCAAAAGGTGTGGTGTGACGCTAGCCAAGATTCTGAAATAAGCACCAAATCAATATGTTTGTTAGACAGGTAATGTTGGAGCTCCGCCCGTTTAGAGCGGATGCTACGCGTGTTCCACTGGAGTACGGATAGTGGTTTGTCCATGGTGTAAATAGGAGGTATACTAAAGCGTCTGTGCCTGGATCAGGCCCGCGAGTATACGCCCTGCCTGTTCAACCCAATTCGACGCTTCAGTTTCCACCAAGAGACGTAGAACTTCGAGTTGTCGGCGAAATGCGAAACTGTCTACAATTGTGTTACAACGTGTGGTTTGTTGGCGGTAGCATCCACCTGGGATGTGAAAGAGTTTGGAAGAGCACCGGGAATTCGAGAAACATATACAGGCTTAGAGGGGGCTGCTTGAGGTAGGCGGCCAGAAGATATATCTGAGGAGTAGGGGAATGCGCGCTTCGGAGGCAGCCCTTGAGCCAGGCGAACACGTTTGGTGGTGCTGAAATATGGCGAGGTTTGTTCGGCAACAGGAGGCCGGGGGACGCCGGATCCTCCTCCAGCCAGACGTTTATGTTTAGTCTAAGTTAGAGTCTGGGGTGTCGGCGAAGTCTCACCGGGGCGTACTGTATGCGGAGCATTTTCTCGAACTTTATCGGCAAATGAAGAAGCCCCCCTAACAGGCGTGGCTCCTCAAGGTAGGCAGGGTAGGCATTGCCTGCCCTACCATAATACATCAACAAATAATTTCTAGCTATGATTCTGCATTTTATCGTTTGAACCATCATTTTCCCTAAATTGTAGTTCAAGAAACGTTTTCTCGGTTATAATGACCAGCGCATGATCAAATTCTTGAATCTCAATTCCGATGCATCAAAACTGAGCTGCTTGTTGAAACGTGCGGCAAAAATGATAATGCATGGAACCTTGGTAGTGGAGAGCCAGATAGCTTAACCTCTGCCGGCCCGGCCCCCTTTCCTCAGTACGAGGCCCTTGAACATGGATAAGGAAATATTCCGTCTGTGTACACACTCCGAGCATGCGTAGATGCGTCTGCCAGCTCTCAAAACACTTTGCCTGCCCAAATCCAAATTTATGCGACTTTTTCCGAACAGCCATACTCCACGAACGAAGATCTCAGAGACCCGAATCGTGTTATCACTCTGTGCAATACTAGTATTACCGACTTAATTAGTGAACTATTACAAAGTCCGCTTTCGCGGCGCGCTGACAATGAAAAGAGGAGTTTTTTAGCTATTTAACACAATGCTACAGTCAGACAATTTTTAAATTTCTTCATTCATTTTAGTTTTGGCGGTAATTCGTCCGTAAGTCACACTCATTCACTCTGCACTTATTAAACAACCAAACAATATATTGTTTGCGTTATCCGCAATGACTTCGCCCCCTTTATTTCGGATAAACGGGGTTCTACTGTATTCTTATTGTTACTGTTATTATTATTATTATTATTATTATTATTATTATTATTATTATTATTATTATTATTATTATTATTATTATTATTATTATTATTATTATTATTATTATTATTATTATTATTATTATTATTATTATTATTATTATTATTATTATTATTATTATTATTGTTGTTGTTGTTGTTGTTGTTGTTGTTGTTGTTGTTGCTGCTGTTACACTTTGCCTACCCTAAAATTTTGACTGCGAGCCGCCACTGCCCCCTAAGCATCGCCAGAACAAGGCCATCTTTATCTAACAGGCCTGTATACGGAAAGAGATTACGTTAATGACGTCATCACGGGAGGCTTATGTTTATCACCTATTTGTTTATTACGGGAATGCAATACATCAGTACGTGGTTGAAACGCTAAGAAGTTGCTTGTGCCTTACAACGTGTCAGTAAACAATTAAGTGAGCGAAAAATTAAATTACAAAGTGGTGTCGTTTTCAATACAAAATGCCTAGGAAATGTGTGCCGGATTATACCTCAAACTATAAAACAGGTGTAGAAAAGTATGTTACAGTGTTTTCGTTTCCACACAGGAGAGATCAGTGTGTACCTGCTATTCAAGGGATAATTATGAACCAGGTGTGGTATGTATTAAACATTTTTCTGAACAGCACATAGTGAAGGAATTTACTGCTACGCGAAATGATGAAAGCGTTTTGTAGTACCCAGAACAACTCCTAAACTTACTGAAAATCCATAGCATTTCGAAAATGACTCGAAGGTGAAAAAATTGTTGATTCTCAGAGCTTTAAAAATAGAATTAGTGACATAAAATTAGAAGGATTCACCGTCATCATAAAAGAAAACGATGTAATTTTTGTGAAAATTGATACTGAAGAAATTCCTAAAATTGTAGCTGCATTAAAAATTAATTCCAATTTTATTATTTAGGTTCTATAGGGTAAAATTGAAATACCCAATAGTAAGTTTAAATGGATACTCGGTAAACAAATGATATTGGATAAATGGTCTAAATTTGATGCTCTTTTGGTTCACAATAGCAAGTGAACAAACAGAACATAAACTACTTCAGGCCGCCAACATTTTAAAGGAATGTTGGGAGGACATGAATGAGGATTCCACAGAACACCTAAAAACTAAATTCCTAGAAGAGCAGGTAAAATTGGTCAGTCAAAAGTAAATTAAGTATGCACCCGATACCCTGTTATGGTCGTACTCAATTTATTTTTCTTACCCAGCAGTTACGTGATCCCAATGTTCTTTCTTTACCCCATCCTGATAACCTCAGGCAACTTTCTCAACTCCTCAGTCCTGATAGAAAATCTTGCATTTAAAATATTTATTAGAGAGGGTGAAAATGCTTGGTGATCACGAAAACGTAGTAAATTTGTTAAGACATATGAACAAGAATTTCTTAAAGTAGAAAACCAGAGAAACTTAATTCTACATTTAGGTGCTGAGACATGTGACATTAATAATATCGGTGCTGACTGTAATGCTAGTGATTGCGAGTTAACGGTCTGCTATTTTGACAAGGAAAATAATAAAAGTAATAACCAACAGCCTCTTGAAAAACTGCATTATTAAAGAAGACAGTTTGGTATTATCTACAGGAAAAAAAGAAAAGAAAGAAAGAAACTGGAAATATATTCGCATTGCGAACGTAAGAAGCATGCTCTGCCATTAACAACTATGCAAAGCATGTTTTCCACTAACATACTAACACACATTAACTTTTAATACGAAATGTGAAAATATAAATGAATGCACGCTTCTTCCAGCGCAGAAATGCTGTTAAACATGTGTTTGTTCCATATGAATTGCTTGGAACGTCAGCCTCGCGTTGTGACGTCACGAATCTATCCAGGCCTGTTACTTAGAGATGGCCTTGGCCAGAGCATGACCCGAAGCTCGGTGACACGTTTCAGCACTGCTTCCTCCCTAAGGCGGACAAGGTAAGTTTAAGCATTCGCCGGATGTGCAAGCTTGCAGTGTACACAACGTAGGTTGTTTGATGTACAAGATGAGGTGGTATGTGATTCGGCACACTTACAGCAGACTGTATTGCTGCGACAAGCTTTAGCCGAATGCCCATATTTGGCACAGTTGAAACACTCGGCCGATGTGTGGTGTAATTTTAAAAGAGCTGTAGTATAGTCGGAAAGAACGTGGAAGGATTTGACTTCGGAAAGTAATAACACTAGTCTGTATAGGGTGGTATACAGTTTCACCCTGCGGGGTTACTTCTTTAAGCTTGAAGCGGTAAACATGTATGGGGGTATTAGATTCGGTAGTTCCAAAGTCCACAATCTCCTGTTCAGTAATGTCAGTGTCCACATTTCGTATAATGCCCTTCGTCTCAATGCGGTGTTGTGAAGGAACGCATATTAGTCTCCGAGTCGAACCCGGCTAGCAAAAATGCGTTCGGCTCGGAAAACTTTTCAAAATATATTTCAAAACGATTTCTTCCAGATTTTTGTAGTTTAGTGACATGATACTCCGCATATTTCTCAAAGAAAAGTTTCCCAAGTTTCAATGGGTGTAGTGAAGCTACGTCACCCTTACTGCTTGTAAGGACTACTAAATATGGAGCCAAATCATTAAATGAGTATAAGAGTTTTTCCTTAACAGAACTAGGGACGCTAGCAGTAGTTTCCGAAACCGGCAAACTCGAAGCTTCGGCTTCGGCCATTGGCTTCTTTGTCCGAGTCCGGGAACGAAGGCTCGGCCATTGGCCGGCGAGTGGGACAGGATCCCTCCTGTCACCGAGGAACACTTAAATGTCGGCACCTGACCGAATCAATATATTTAAATTATAAATGAAATCAAGATGAAGTAACCAGATCAAAACTACGTGCACAGTAAATAAAATGCACTTTGTATGGCTCCACAATCCTGTAGTCTGAAGCTCAAAGCACACTAGTCACCAGCACTACACTACGTTCTCGTGTACCAAGAGAACCTTCACACGTCACAACCTCTTCTGCTAGCACTAGCTGCAGAAAGTTCACCAAATGTCTTCTCTCACGATGATGTACACTGTATTAATATTTTTAAACTTAAAGACGCAAAGAAAGTTTAGTAACCATGGCGTCACGTGACCTTTTTGTAAATGTGCGGTTCTTCTTCTTCTTCTTTTTATTTTACGACGCTAAATGTGCGGTTAAAATGCAGTGCGCTGCGCTTTCCAGTGCTACCGAAACCTCATTTTCCGCCATTGCAAGGTTGGTGTTCTGTGATTTCTGCACACAGGACCACAGCCACAGATGACCACAGCCAGTTCTCTTGTGGTTCTCTCTTTCTCTAGTTACCTTGACAGCACAGAACATAGCGTAGTCTCTGGATGCGGCGATATCACAGAGCGATATGTATAATAATAGAAAGAAAGTTTTAGTCAGGGAAGTCAGAACACCTAGTAGAGTTTTAGTAATGAAAGAAGTTCTTTAACTGCAAGAGAACACAAAAAGTATAACGAACATTCCCAAGGAATAGGAAACAAACAGTACCGAAGATTTGATTATGTGATATTGTGGAGATCTGAACTGTGGAAGATCATATTTGTAAAGTGAAAACTATTTATTAATCGGTGGTGTTAACAGATTAGCAGTTTGTAAACAGGCACTCACTCCTTTTAACTCCAGAAGTTTAACATACTTTTAGTGTAAAGATGAATATGCCACCGATGCAACAAGCTGGACCTGGGGTAATGCCTCAGGTCCCCCAGCAGCCTGGAACTCCGCAACAAGCCCAGCAAATGCAGCCTCAAATGGCTCAGCCAGCTCAAGAAAAATTAGATAATATTTCGAAGATAAAGTCTTTCACTGCACCCCTTAGGGAGTCTGTGGCTGTAAGTGGACTTGCATTACTAAACTTATTCATTGCTCGCATTTCTGTTCCCTTGGCTATTGAATAATTAACAAGTATTTCATTACTATTCTTCATATATTTGGTCTTCATTGTCAAGTTCTCGCTCTTAATCATAGAATATTTAGCACAAATAATGAAACAAGTGTCCTACAATATAGGGGTGTGGAAATGTCTAGGTTAAGATTTATTTTTTGAACAAGGACGTATAACTGCAGAAAGTATTTTACAGGATATGAAGTTGGTTAACCCTTAAGCACATTTGTGGAGTAAAATATACCCCACCACCCTCTTATAGGTAAATGTTTACAAAATCGGCCGATAATATGTAAGTTGAGCAGTTTCACGCATTATTTTACTCAGTAAATACATGTTTTCTGGTGTCTGGGTAAAAAGTACGCCATGCATGTGCTAATGTAATTGCTTAGATGGTAATATACATTACATATTTGAGCAAGACAAAGGCACATGATCCTATCTAGATGTTAGGGCATCTGAATGCAAGATAAGTAAAGAGTTTGAGGACGAAAATGGCCACATTTCAGAGATACAGAACAAGAGGCAGACAGTGGTGATAATGAAGAAGATGTCATTGTCTCAGGGATATTTCAGAAGAAAGGATGGCATCTGGTGAAAAATGTCTGTACCAAAGTTAGGACAAGATCATGCAATATTATGTCATCTGCAGGGCTGTAAAGTTCCAGTTCATGAAGCAAAATCAGCTTTGGAAATTTGGTTTTGCGTCATAAATCCTGACATTCTCAGAGAAATAGTGAATTGCACTAACATATAAATGGTCGTCCATTCAAGGCAAATTCCATAGAAAACAAGATACAAGTCTGCTAAAATAAAAGCTCAGTTTGGATTCTTTACTTCGGAGTTATGAGATCAGGTCATCTAAATGCTGAGGATTTGTGGATATTGGATGCTACTGGTGTCAACATTATTCCCAGCAATGATGAGCACCAACAGGTTCTCCCATTGTCTTTTGGGAGATGTGAGGTGTGTCCCCGAAAAGAGGACCAGAAAACCAAAACTGTATGTAAGAAGTCTACAAATTGATTTGTAAGAGACTTTTGTATCCTTTTTGTGAATAACTTGTTGGCAGTGATTCTGACAAATAAAATACACCAACTTTCCAGAACAGATACACAGTCTTTGTAAATTTTGATTTTACCGATGAGACAATGAGTACAATTTGCAATATTTTTTTTTATACAAATACATATGTTTAATGTATTAAAATCTCATTTAAAAAGTAGTTAACTGTATAGGACAAAAGGCATATTTGAAAGATATGTATTTATATGCAAGGTTGATTTTTGAAAATGTAACATTGATATTCCTAAATGCATAATTTTCATTGAGTTACTATGTTAGATAAAAACATTAAAAATTGTTCAAAATACACTTATTTTGCGATATATAACCAAATTCAAGTTTCCTAAGTAGTTTATTGGAAAAAAAATATTTTCCAAATTGAGGTAAAAAATAACTCTTGCGTGTAGATACGTTACAAAATTGGGCACGTCTACATAAGGGTTAAGAGAGAGGGGGATGCACACATACACAGACACTACACATACATGCATGCACAGCTAACCTAGGGTTAAACCTAGATACTAAATGAACCATTGGCTACTGGTTTCACGATCGTTGGTTTATTTTGGCCTTGTGCTTTTCACTTGCCATGCTGGTTGTACTAGGGTTAAAATGCACCGAACATAGCATATATTATGAAAATACCAATCATTTGTGAAGTACAGGGAGTGTGTTTATTTTGTCAGCAGTATGTCAGAAATATACAGCATGTATCTAATGGAGATGGTGCCATGGCCAAGCGGTTAGAGCGCTCGCCTACCACCTAGACGGCCCGGGTTCAATCCTGGGACCCACATGTGGTATTCGTGGTGGACAAAGCAGCGTTAAGGCAGGTTTTCTCTGGGTGCTCTGGTTTTCCCCATCACTCATTCCACCAATTGCTCCATTATCACCTTTCCAGTCATCGATTTCGCCTGCATTTCATATCATCTTCTTCCTCACTATCATACCTGGTGCTTGGCTGACCACCTGCTTCCAGGTCTTCACACTGTCCGGTCCAGAGGTTCCTGTGCTCTCCAGAGATTTCTGTACTCCCTGACAGGCATCTGACCCTAGACACTGGGTTGTAAGTCCTAGGGGGTGTAAGTCCTACATAAGGGGAGCATAATCATGAAAAGAAGAAAAAGACTCTAATGGAGAAGTTGACAAATGTTGTCAACTTCAAAATTCTTTCCCATTATAATTGTGCATTAATTTGCTCTGTAATGCTGCCCTTTGTTTTGCAAGGTTTGCATATGTTATAAACATTAAAAGCCCAACAAATCTTTAGCAAGAAAGCCATAATTGTGAAAAAAATTAATACAATGTATTAAGCCTTGGATGGCATTCAGCCTAGGAGAGAGAACTCCAAAATTAAACTCTGGTCCTACAGGTTGGGGGTTATGGCGAAGGGTTGGTACCCTTCCCATGTCAAAAAGTCCTTACTTATAAAGCTCAGAAAAAAGGAATCTCTTGAGCTGAAACAGGCCAGCCTGGCCTATCTTGATGTAAATATTAGTTATTCACTTTATCTTTTTTTTTTCAGCTAACCTTGAAAACTGCAGCTCAAACACTTCAGCAAAATAATTTAGTTGATGTTGGCTCCTTGTAAGTATTTTTTAAAAGATTTAATAAATTTAAAATATTGTAACTGCAACAAAACATAATTTCAACAACTAGCATAGTATAAAACCTAAGAATCTTAAAAAATGTAATTAAATAGTTTGTAAACTATTACCTGAATTTGTTAAAAATAATGAGTTTTGTGCTGCAGTGTATTAAAATGTAATTACTTAAGTTACTATATATCTACATAAGTATTCATTTCTGATGGAGTTTAACTAAATTAATTAATTTACAGAAAAGGTGTCGATGTGCCAGTTCCACGATTTGATAAAAATTTAGAAGAGTTCTATTCTATTTGCGATCAGATTGAGCTACATGTGGTAAGTAGGAGGTTATGACTTGTTCTTTTGGTGTTAGCTCTTGAATGTGAAGCAGATAGATTCCTCTAAACCACATGAGTGGGTACAGGACTTTAGTTGGAAAATTATAACTTCCAGTGTTCGCCTAACCCATCAAAATTTTCCACTCTGACTCGAAAAGACATTGCTCTGCATTCATTTTTACTTTCGCTACTGCATATAGTAAGCAGAGGAAGTATTGTATTCCAGCCAAAATTCATTGTCAAAATTTCACTGGAAATATATGTTTTGAGGGCCCGTGAATAAAAGAAAAAAAATTTTCTTTAGAAAAAGGTCCTTGTGTGTGTGTGTCTTCGAACAGCGTAGCTTAAATACAAAAAGCCTGTTAAAAACCAAAGTTGGTATTTAAGTTCAACATCTTTCAAGATGCGACACAAAGATTTTGAAGAAAATACCTCCCCTTAAACTACCCTTTGCATGGAAAATTTTTATTTTCTTGAAAATGACTCTATTTTTATTAAAATTCTATATGTTAAGATATTTTTATGGCAAATGAAATGTATATTTTGAATTTTCTGGCTATAGCCCATGTAGTCCTGTTTACTCTGGATACTGTTGCAGTTGTGGTAAACCGTAAAAGATAGATAAAATCTTACTGTACAAAAAATGTTGTTGGCTAATGCTGAACTTTTGACAATGAAGTCAGTAGTGTTCTTGCTCTCCAATAATTTTCACTGATGGATGGGATGCTAGAAATGGCTAGGCATATTTGAAGTTAGTTTTGGTCCATCTCCTCTTGCAGATCACATAAAGGACAGTGGTGAAGAATATATCCCAATTTTGTTCAAATGTTTTGCCAGACAATCGTGTCCTATAATCAACCTTAAGGTTGCAACTGCCATTTTTGGGGGATACTCAGGAATTACGGTTTGAATGTTTGGCAGTTCCATCTTTTTTTTTTTTTTTATATATAGTAATATTTTGAAATAATTTTTTTTTAATTCAGAGTTGACTAATCTTTTAGCTGTATAAAATGGTAAAGTGCTGTTAGGTGGGTAAGGATTTTCCAACATTCTATAATAATTTGGTTTTTTGATGACAACTTGGAAGTAATTGCTATAATTGCCGCCCTGGAATCTAAGAGAGTAATTGCTTGATGAAAATGTGAGATTGTATACAAACGATTTTGTAGGGCCATTTGAATTGCTTCAATTTCATCATTGAAGTTTGTAGTTCCCTAACCTAAAGATTTGTAATAGGAAAAGAGGTGGCACGTGACTCCAGCCCCTGCTCCATCTTGGTTTGATATCAGTGATCCATTAGTACAAATATGGAGCCATTCATGTTCCAGAAATCTAGTATGGATTGTCTCTAATGCCAATAATTTTAGAGCACTAGTTGGAGTATCAGTTTTCTTAATTCTTCTGTCATGTATAAATATGTGATGTCTAATGTTTGTGTCGGATTGACTTTATATATGAAGTTTTCCTGTGAATTAGAAAGGTCTACTTTCTTGAATTGTGAAAGAAAGCTCTCCTGAGTCTTTAGTGTATCTGTAAAATTTCTCTTGTTCCATGTATTGAATGGGAGTCTGATCAACTTCTCGTGTTGAATAGGAGCTGTTTTTTCCATTTCATATTCAATGGGGTATTGGTTGGTTAGTATTTCCATAGCTGGTATTGGTGTGGTTTTGGTAGCACTTATTAATGGTTTTGAAAGATTTGAATTTCTTTTTGTATTTGTTGTTATAAGAACTTTGCTGCAGTAAGTAAATAATGGCTTTATATATACAAAAAATGTTGTTGTTAGCTAATGCTGGATTTCTGACAATGAAGTCATTAATCCTCTTGCTCTCCAATATTTAATATATTGATAGAGCAATTGCAGTATAGTAACCGCTTTTTAGAGAGCACCAAAAAATGTAGATCTCTTTCAAACACAATTTGTACAAATGAATTTTTTTGTGGAGTGAACCATTTCGGGGATATTCTTTTTCATTATTGCGAGTTTTATAATACTTATACTTTCCAGAAATGGAAGATTGTCATTCAGTTTTTTACCTTCTCTACTACGTATAGCAAGTGGAGGAAATTTCGTATTCCACCAAAAAATTTGATGTCAAGATTTCACCGGAAATGTTTTGAAGCTCCATGAATAAAAAAATACCATTTTTAGAAAATGGTGTGTGTGTCAGTCTGTGGACAGCATAACTCAAAAACGAAGTCAGTTAAAAACCAAAGTTGGTATTTAAGTTTAATGTCTTTCAAGGATGCGACACGAAGATTTTAAAGAAAATTCCTTCATCCTGAACTACTGTTTATATGGAAAATTTTTTTATAAATTTTGATTTTCTCGAAAATGGCTCTAATGATTTTGATTAAAATGCCATATGCTTAAGATATTTTTGTGACTTTAGCCTATGTAGTACGGTTTACTCTTGATGACTTTTAAATAATTTGTAAACCGTAAGAGACAGACCATGTCTCAGATCTTGTTAAATTACACAATTATGTCCAAATGAAATTTTTTTAGAGTGAAGCATTTTGGAAATATTCCTTTTTATTTGTGTGAGCTTTCCAATACTTATCTCAAATGGAAGGTGTAACTCACTTTTTTATATCTTAGTTGCACAAAGAGAACAGAATTTCAAAGCCTTCACGTAGCGACCAGCTTTAAAAGATTTGACTGTTGCTCTGCTGGCTCTGTAGCGCAGTTGGTAGAGCACCTGCCTGCTGTGCAAGGGGTCCCGGGTTCTATTCCCAGCAGGGGGGGGGGGTAGGAATTTTTCTCCAGCTAGGATTATTCCTCATCCTTCCCTGAGTTCGAAGACCGCTCCAGTGGTCTACCTCCATCCAAGTCTATCCAGCGCTATTCTTTTCCAGTGGCTGCAGAGATGGTTGGACGGGGACAAACTGTTCCATCAACATGTCTCCGAAAAACTACAGCAGCGACCTCAAGCAGGGCACTTGTGACAAGGTAACATGCGAGTGCACCACCAATTTCATAAAATCTGTCCAGTTATTCTTCTGTCAGTTCATTCTCCTTCTAAACTTTTGCACAAAAATACAATTCTTTTCTAATGATGCTAACACATTGTAGTCTTTCATGATCTTATCATAACCTTGACTCACTCCTTTCACTGCCTTTCTTCACTTTCTCTGTCCTCCATACACTGTGATTACACAGATACACAGTTCTCTTTTACTGATGTTAACACAGTCTACAGTCTTTCATGATATCATAATCTTGACTCAGTCCTTTCGCTGTCTTTCTTCACTTTATCTGTCTCTCATCCATTAATTACACAAACACACAGTTGTCTTTTACTGATCATAGTACAGTCTACAGTCTTTCATGACATTACAACTTACACTGAATCGTCTGGAATCAAAACCGGCCAAGTCACAAAATGTTTTTTTTTTTTTTTTTTTTTCAGTATTCATTAAAAATTTCCGCAGACAAACCAATGAAAGTTAGTAATGCTTTTGTTTCAGTTTTATTAGATTCCATATGATGGGTTCATGTTGTGTTAACATGGAAAATCATATTAATGATTAACTATACTTTTTCAAAATTTTAAGTTTCAGTTGGCCAGTTTTGTTGCAGACAGACAGCTTTTAAATTCTAAATCTTTCAAATAAGAAAGACTTTATTTCAATGAGTACCCAACATCAATAAAAAACAATGGCCTCAGGAGTCTCCGTCTAGGGGATATGTGAATAGCGACCACAAGGTACCCAAGCTGAGCAGAACATTACTTCCACTTACTGGTGTTTTGCTCCTCGCTGTAACTTTTCTACCTCACCTTACCTTGGTCATCTCTTGTTCTCTTCCGATCCCGATGCTATTAGGGTTCCCAAGGGCTAGGGAGTCTTTATTTTTCCAACCTCTCCATTTCTCTAATTTCTCTATAAAATCTTAATCCCAACATGCTGACCTGTCATGACATGTAATACGTCCTCTGATTGGTGATCAGAGGATATGGTCAGTGAATTTATTTTGATAACTCTCCTGGTCAGGTCGGTGAGACCCGTAAACCAACAACAGGTGTGGTTCTCCAGACATTCTGGGGGTTGTGAGAATGCGATGTGACTGCCAAAACATAAAAATATGGTGCTCTCTAAAAAACGGTTACTATTATTGCTATTGCTCTCTTCAATATCATTGTAAAAAATATGGAGAGCAAGAAGATTAATGACTTCATTGTCAGAAATCCAGCATTAGCTAACAACATTGATTGCCTTCAGATCTCTTTCCACATCATCGAGCTATCTGATAGGTAGTCTTCCAACTTTTCTCATTGCATATAATGGATTGGTGAGAGTGACCTTTTTACAAGGTTTGTGATCCTTCATCCTGTGCAGATGCCCTAGCTATCTAGCTCAATTGGCCTTAATTACTTTAATTACATTTGGCTGTTTATACAAATTATATAATTCACTATTATATATAATATGCCAAATACCATGTTCATTCACAGGCCCTTATATATTTCTTAATACTTTCCTTTCAAATATCATCAATCTTTCTGTGTTCTGTTTATTTAGAGTCCAACTCTCTCATCCATATAATAGCACTGGTCTAATCAATGTTTTATACAGCATGCATTTTGTTTTTATACCAAGGAGATGGGATTGGAGTTACTTCTTTAACCCATAATAACATCTATTAGCCATTATTAATTTATGCCAACAAACTTACTGTTGGTGTTTTTAAACACACAAGCCGTGTGTGGGCAAAGTTTGAGAGGTAGAACTGGAACTTAAAAACTGAGAAATACGAACTGGTTTGAGAATTTAATGTCATTCTGGCAGTTTGTCACAATAGCTCAATGGTTAGAGCAGCCACCTGGTAAGCGGAAGGTCTGTGGTTCAAATCCCAGTTGTGGCATTGAATTTTTAAGTTCCAGTTCTACCTCTCAAATCTATTAGCCATCTTCAGCCTTGAGTTTATTTCTATAGCAAGTTGTTATTACTTGTTGTAACAGTCCTAAGGTATTTAAATTGTTTAACAATTGCAAAAATATAATTTTCAATTACAATATAATTCCCTTGTATGTCCTTTGTAAATATTTTGTCTAGTTTCATTGATCGTTAATTCCATCTTTTTCACTGCTTTTTCTATTTTATTAAATACTCCTCTCACCTCCCTTTCAGATCACCCGATTATGTCTCGGTCATCGGCATACGCTAGCAGTTGGGTAGATTTAAAGAACATATTTCCTCTTGTGTCTATACCTGATTCTCTAATCACCTTTTCGAGAGCTATATTGAAAAGCAGACACAACAGTGCATCTCTGTGTCGGAGTCCTCTATATATCACAAATTCGTCAGATAAAATAGATTCTGTATCCTTACTTTATATTCCTAAGTGTTGCTTATGTGAGATTTATCAGTTTACCTGGGATTTCAAATTCTTTCATGGCATTATATAGTTATTCTCTATCAATACTATCATACGCTGCTTACCCATCACCACAGATACTATTATTTCCCTATATTTGTAAGAAAGAAAGGGGAAAAAAAATTTATAAGCCACCACCATTGCAAGAGGAAACTTCACAACATGCTTTAAATCACCATCATGTGTAATTTGCCTTATATGTTTAATATATACCTGTTGACGAGATATTAAAGAATTCCTCCACAGTATATGGGGAGTGAGTATATAAGAATGACTTACATTTTTCTTGAAGATTTTATGTTGACTGTGATTGCCTAATAACGTTAGGTAATATGGAAGGTGGTTATATATATATTTTTTTTATTGCAGAGTAATAACATCCTTTTGAGACAGTGAATAACTGGTCTATGCAAATCGCCTGCATGCCTCATAGTGACATGCACATCACGGTTTGTTGTGAAGTTGTTTTCTAGTGCCTTGCATCTGGCAATGAAGCCATTAGCATGTTTGTTGTGAAGTTATCATAGTTATCTGTAAGATAGTTCAACAGAGAATATATGTATTCATCAGCAAGAGTAGGAAATTTTGGATTCTAAATAATGGCCAACAAGAATGATGGAAAGCAGCACCACAAACAATATGAATGGCCCTTTTTCTAATATAAACATTTGCCGGCTGTGTGCTGAATTTCCCCAGAAAATAATTCCATATCTCAACAGTGAGTGAAAGTAGGCAAAATACAATTTGAATATCAAATAATTGTTTTTGAATGCTTATATTATCACTACTTAGTTTGCATTTAGGATATTCACATGATATATAAAATGTATATCTTGAATTTCTTGGGAATTTCCTCTTCGTTTAGAAAGAATTTGTTTTATTTGGTATAACATTTAAACCAGCACTGTCTAACATAATGGCACTCATGATGTATTTTTCTGGCATAAGCAAAATTTTGCTTTGACGATTTTTAATCTTAATTTGAATTTCAAGGCAAAACTATTTCCTTTTGAATATCATCCCAGTACACACCCATGAAGTATGTTTTTGTACAGATAAAACTATGTTCTTCACTATCCTAACCAGTGCTTTCCCTTTTTCCTCTCAAATGAAGGGTACTTGTCCTAACAGTGGATGTGATGGCACCAATGCCTCCTTAGGGATGAGTTAAATGTGTCAGAGCACATAAAATTGGAAAGCACAGATTTAAACCATAAGGTATTGACAAAACCTTAGCAGACAGAAAAATGTAAGTCTCTTTAAAACACCAATTTACTTTAAATAACTCTTTTGTCACACTTACATGGACCAAACAAATAGAAAATGTAATACAAAGAGCAGAGAGGCGCCTTTCACTGTTAAAACGTCTAACAGGAATGAAGTGGGGATGTTCCAGAGCAACTGTTAACACAACATACAATGTATATATAAAGCCATTATTTACTTACTGCAGCAAAGTTCTCATAACAGCAAACACGAAAAAAATTCAAATCTTTCAAAACCAAAGTCTGAGATTAATTACAGGTGCTATCAAAACCACACCAATAGCAGCTATGGAAATACTAACCAACCAATACCCCATTGAATATGAAATAGAAAAAGCGGCTCTTATTCAACATGAAAAGTTGATCAGACTCCCATTCAATACATGGCACAAGAGAAATTTTACACATACACTAAAGGCTCAGGAGAGCTTTCTTTCCAAAATTCAAGACATCAAGAAAAATGTACACCTTCCTAATTCAAAGGAAAACTTCATATCTAAAGTCAATGCAACACATACATTAGACATCACATATTATTTACACCTGACAGAAGAAGTTAAAAAAAGTGATACTCCAACTAATGTTCTAAAATTATTGGCATTAGAGACAATCCATACTAGATTTCCAGAACATGAATGGCTCCATATTTATACTGATGGATCATTGATATCAAACCAAGATGGAGCAGGTGCTGGAGTCACATGTCACCTCTTTTCCTATTACAAATCTTTAAGTTATGGAACTACTAACTTTGATGGAGAAATTGAAGCAATTCGAATGGCCCTACAAAATCTTTTGTACAGAATTTCACATTTTCAGCAAGCAGTTATTCTCTCAGATTCCAGGGCAGCAATTATAGCAATTACTTCCAAGTTGTCACCAAAAAACCAAACAATTATGTTGTTGTTGTTAGCTAATGCTGGATTTCTGACAATGAAGTCATTAATCCTCTTGCTCTACATTTTTCACAATAGCAGTATAGTAACTGCTTTTTAGAGAGCACCATATTTTTATGTTTTGGCGGTCACATCGCTCTCTCACAACCCCCAGAATGTCTGGAGGACCACACCTGTCGTTGGTTTACGGGTCCAGCGACCTGACCGGGAGAATTATCAAAATAAATTCACCGACCATATCCTCTGATTACCAATCAGAGTACGTATTACATGCCATGACAGAACCAAACAATTATAGAATGTTGGAAAATGCTTAGCCATCTAACAGCACTTCAAAAACACCTAGTCTTCCAATGGATACCAGCTCACTGTGGACTGAGTGGTAATGAGAAAGCTGATTTTCTTGCAAAAAAGGGTACCAGCGGTGTACAAAAATCTATAGTTAATCTACCATTTTGTGCAGCTAAAATACGGAACTACCAAACATTCAAACAGTAATTCCTGAGTATCCTCGAAAAACAGCAGTTGCAACCTTCAGGTTGATTACAGGACATGATTGTCTGGCAAAACATTTAAACAGAATTGGGATATATTCTTCACCACTCTGTCCTCTATGTGATCTGCAAGAGGAAATGGATCTAGACCACCTTCAAATATGCCCGGCTACTTCTAGTGCCCCATCCATCAGTGAAAAATATTGGAGAGCAAGAGGATTAATGACTTCATTGTCAGAAATCCAGCATTAGCTAACAACAATAACAACTCTTTTTTCACATCAATCAACTATTTCCAAGATATCTGTTATTATTCATCTGCATTTTTCAATACTTTGTCGCTTTTTTAAACTTGTTTTTCACCTGTTTCTTGCAATGTCATGGAAAATGTTCGCATTTAAATGTCAGTGTATAGCTAGCTGTTTCTAAGCATTTACTACCACTTCCCTCTTTACCTCTAGCAAAATGTGTAATGAAACTATTTGTGCAAATGCTTATCTCAGGTAACTTGAACTAGATAGAAAAGTAAGAATAGTTAATAGTAGACACTGTTATAAAAATAAGCAGAGTAGTCTGAGCAAGTTGTGTAAATTTAATGCATCAGATTTTCATTTTATCTTTCCAACTAAATCTTATTGTAGCTGATTTCATTTATTTTAAGGTATCATATTTTCCTATTTGTGCTAATGTCTGCTGGGTACATTGTATATTCAGGGTGGAAGTGAAATGATGTGCCAGACTTTAACAGCAAATTTCGTATGTTGTGAATAACAAGAAAGTCTAATACCAAAATGTTAAAAAGGTTATAGTTTACTAGAAAAAAATATTTTTATCAAAAAAATGTATCATCACCTGGCTGAATTATTATTGATTGAAGGTTCTTGATTTATGGCTATATTCATAGAAAATTGAATAAATGACAACTTTTTCCTTTGGCATACTTTAATAGATTCAGCTGTTTTTGTGTAAATTAAATTTAAAAGAACTCACAATTAGTTGCCTTTTTGTTGCAATTGTGCGTTTTTTAAATTTAATTTACACAAAAACCGTTGAATCTATTGAAATGCACCAAAGGAAAAAGTTGTCATTTATTCAATTTTCTATGAATATAGCCGTAAATCAAGAACCTTCAATCAATAATAATTCAGTCAGGTGATGATAAATTTTGATAAAAATATTTTTTTCTAGAAAACTGTAAAGTTTTCAACATTTTGGTATTAGACTTTCTTGTAATTCATAACGTGAGAAATTCGCTGTTAAAGTCTGGCGGATCATTTCACTTCCATCCTGTATTTAACAAAATTATGAATCATTCTGATTTTTGGAATAATACGGTTATATGTATTATTGAATTGGATTTCTCAATTAAGAGTCATTCAGAAACTTAAAATGTGTTGCTTTTTTGTGTTAGGGGTAATACATTTGTTCATATATTATTGAATTGAATTTTTAATGCAAAATATGAACATTTCATTTCAGAAAATGTCTATAGAGTGTTTGCAGCAGGGTGCATCAAGTCAGCGATATCTGCCTCTACCAGTTGCATTGACTCGAACAGATCCATTGCCAAATCAAGAAGGTGGAGCTCTATCCTATCCTCAGTATTTGGCTTGTGTACGTTCTCAAGTGGCCTTTGCCAAAGAAGTTCATGATGCTCTTGTGGCAGCTGCACAGAATGTTGCACCGGGTGAATAGCTGGATTTGTGATGAGGCATTGCTCTTTGCGATGTCCAAGAATAAGATTCAGTGTGTGCATTCCCTAACATGCAGTGACAGTTGTATTCAAATAAATACTTTCTCAACATTTGGGCTGTATTGTTAATTACCAGCAAGTGAACAATTAAAAACAAAGTGTATTAACAATTGTACTTTGAAAGAGTGAGAAACTCTTAAACATTGTAATAAATGCTAATGACAGAATATAGTTTTTTTTCAATAGAGGTGATTTCATAGCATCAGTATTAACAAACTTTAGATTTTATTTAAGAACAGATGTTCTTAATATAGCCTAACTAAAAATTTTGGTTTCATTCACATATGCATCAATGTTATAAATGAAAAAACTTGCGTTGACGAGTACAGGGTAGTTGTATAATAATCAGAAGTAATTAAGGAGTGTTTTAAGCACAAGATGTTGCCACAACAATATTTCTGGGCCCACCTGCCTTCCCTTTTAAGCAGCATTACTTGTATAACAAACTAACATCATTTTTAGAGGGAAGGGAATAAATAATTGCCAAAGGAAGTAGCAAAGGGTTGCTAAATGAGTGTTGTCAGTGTTTAAAAACACCTAACTACAGATTGGTAATTAAGTTTACATAAAAGAAACTACACCTATCTAACCTTCTGTAAATTAGAAACTTAGTCAACTGTAGTAGCACTTTTAAGAAATCTTTGTGAGCTAAGCGAGTGTGCTTTGGTGTATTTTCAGATGTTGCACTCCCAGGTGTTGGTTGTTGTGTTGTGTTATTTGCTTCTTTGAAACAACACATTTACATATGTTATCTGGAGTGTTAATTAGTATTCATTATGTGTATTTTTCCAAGTTATACTATAAGGGAATGATGTATATGCATAAGTATTGCAAGTGTGAGTGATTGATTTATCCAGGAGTATAAACAATTTATCTGAAGTCACTTAATGGTTTTTGTATTCATAAACTACAATTTGTGGTAGTTTGAAATTTAAATGCCAAAGTGCAACTTTAAATTTACTACTAGTAGACAGGTTAATCAAGAATTTTTTATTTCTTTATTGAAGACATTAATTAAGACAATAGAAATGTGCATCAATGTACACATGTGTTTGTGAAAGTTCATCAGTCGTTCTCTTTCTCAAAACATAGAGAAATCACATCCATTTTAAGAAGTACCCAACCCAGATTTTTATTTATGATTCTACCTACCACGCATCTCTTTGAAGTCTCAGTGCATTGCTGACCACGCTGTAACTTTACTACTTTCAAAGGTGAGTGTATGCCAGATGTTTTACTATTGTTACATTTTGTTGAAATTTTAAGTTAGTTTCTAGTTTGCAGTTTATGCTCACATTGTAGTGTTAGTGAGAGGTTTGAAGAATATAATTAATTCTGATTCTTTATTAGTGATAGTAATAGCTTCTAAGTTTAGTGGTAAGAAAAAGAAAAGTTTCAGGCAAAGGTAGATCATTTAAAATAAAGTGGATACATCAGTGCTATTTACTGATGTAAGCAAGAAAGCAGTGTGTTTAGTTTGTAGTTAAAATGGTTTCAGTGTTTGAAGTGTATATCATAAAGCAACATTGTGACACCAAAAATGTATTTTCATATGATAAGGGGTAGTGATGTGCAATCTACCTCCTACCCAATTCTCATCCTCTCACCTGCTGGTGGTGCAACCTGCTTTTACCAAAGAGGCTCTGAAGACCGAGTCACAACGGTATAACTGTTACATAATAGTGGAGGAAATGCCAATACAAACGCTGACTTGTCATGGCATTGAGATGTCCCACTGTGGTGAATTTGGGGAAAGGTTGGTGGATAAATTCTATCCTCCCAGCTAAGTTCAACGAACTCGTCAACCAACAAGTGTGGTCCTCCAGACATTCTGGGGGTTGTGTTTGGATGATTTTACAGCCAATACATAAAACCTGGTGTCCATTTAAAAATGGTTATACAAAAGTTCATGGAGATGCATCCCAGAGTTAAATATTCCAGAGTAACAGTCCCTCAATCAGATCTCCGGGTGGGGACAACCTTGGATAAAGAACAAAAAACAAACATTTTGCAATGGAATGCTGGAGGCATGACACAACCAAAGAAGACAAATATCTAAAATATGTGATAAGAAAATAGACATAGCAGCTATTCAAGAAGCAAATATTACAGAAAATACCGTTAAATACTTCCAATTTAATAATTACATAACCAACATATTACCCAAAGGCCTGCAAGTGGCATTCTAACTATAGTCCATAAATCTATCATAGGTACACAGTTTTAAAATAGTGAAAGAAATGTCCGAAGAAGACAAATCAGAAGTAATAAAAATTAATATATGGAAAAATCAGCAACATTTTGTAATATACAGCATATATAATGCACCCAATAACAATCCAGAACTAAACAATACAGAAATTAAAACAGATGATTATTGTTGGAGACTTCAGTGCCCACAGTACCCAATGAGGTTACACAAATACAAGTAAAGCAGGCAAAACATTAGATTTCATACACTCAAATAATTTAGAACTTCTATATAAGAAAAATGACATACCTCTTTCCTTCACTACAACAGATCCACAGCAAACCCAGATCCTACAATAATTTCATCAGACATATTCCCTAACACTTTCAAAACAATAATAGATGATGCAGGATGTGGCCACAGAGATATAATCACTTCACTAAAAATTCAAAATAAACCAAGAAAACCAAAAAACACTGAAAAATCTAAACTTTCCTGGAATTATAAGAAAGCAAACTGAAAAAAATTTACAGATTTACCAATAAATAACGATGAATCAACAAACTACTAGACAAATTTTGCAACTTAATAATAATGTGTGCAAAACAAGATATTCCAACAGGAAAGGTATCCCAATACAAACCCTTCTGGAACAAAAAACTATTCCAATTAAAAAAAGAAAGAGAAAAGACAAGAATTAAAGCTGAAATAAGCAAGAATCCTATAGATGTGCAAGAATGGAGAAAATCAGTAGCAAAAATGAAAAAATAAATTATTCAGTCAAAGAAACAACATACGAGAAATTTTTAAGCACTATAGATTACAGATCTGACAGTAAAAAAGTAATCAACAGTGAAAAAGCATGTAGAAATAGAACCTGTAGAATTCAAAAATAAATTATTAACATATGCTAAAAAAATTGCCAATGCATTCAGACATACATACACAAGAACAGATCCCATGTCAAAGCAAATTAAAAAAGAAAATATCTTACAAAAGCAAATAAAGGATGGAATTAAACAGAATAACACAAAGGACATATTCAAAAATGAATTTAATCTACAAGCACTCAAATCAACAATCTCACAAATAAAACAAAAAAAGTCCAGGAATAGATAATATATCTGGAGAAATGATAAAGGACCAACAACACTGAAGCTATACTTAAAAATATTTGATCTGGGAAACCTCTATACCATCTATCTGGAGAAAAGGAATAATTATTCCATCTTGAAACAACAAAAACCAGCAAACCGGATTGAGAACTATTGACCTATTACATTAACAAATATGCTAGCCAAATTAATGGAAAGAATAGTTGGGAACAGGCTAAATTGGTATCTTGAAACCAATATTTGATAACAGAAGCCCAAGCTGGTTTCAGAAAACATCAATCAACAATTCAACAAATAGTGAAATTAAGCCAACATATTAAAGAAAGGATGGACAAAAATGAAACAGTGGTAGCAGTTTTTATTGAGTTTGAAAAAGCATATGACTCTGTACCAAAATTTAAATTACTGAAGAAAATGTTGCCAATCGGAATAGAAGGAAAAATGCTAAAATGGTACTATAACCTCTTAGTGCAAAGATTCTGCGCAACTAAATACAATGAAATCTTCTCAAAATTCAAACAAATACACAGAGGATTACCCCAAAGAGCAATTTCAAGTACAAAACTCTTCAGTATAATGATAAATGACCTTCCATCCAAATTAAACGAAATACTAAACATACAATGTGCACTATATGCAGACAATCTATAAAAAACAGTAATTTGGACATCAGCACCACACGAGAAACATTCAGATATAAACAAACAAATGAATGTGGCACTCCAAAAATTAGCATTATGGTGCCAAAATAATGAAATGAAAATAAATGAAACTAAATATGAAATGTTTACACTATGCCATTCACCACAACCACTTTCCTTAGTTGTTAATAAAGAAAAAATTAAGCAAACAAAAGACTACAAATACTTAGGAGTCAACTTAGACTCAAAGTTAACTTGGAAAACCCATATAAAAAAATTACAGAAAAAGCACAACGAAGGTTAACCACATTGAAAAGATTGGCAGGCAGTGAATGGGGATGCTCAAAAAGTACCTTAAACACAACATACAAGACGTGTAAAGCCAGTACTGCAATACGGAAGAGAAGCCCTAATAATAACTACCAAATCTAAACTAAATAAAATTGAGAAGATGCAAAATCAAGCTCTGAGAATAATTACAGGAGGAGTTAAAACTATCCCAATCACTGCAATGCAAATAACCACAGAAAATCCATGCATATATAGTGAAAGAGAAAAGCAAGCACTAATTTTACATGAAAAACTACAGAGACTCCCTTTTAACACCTACTGGAATAGACTACAAATAAATACAAAAAACCTCAAAACTCAAGAAAATTACATACAAAAAATAAATAACATACACAAGAAGTATAACATACAAACAAATAATAAAATTGAAAAAATACCACTCCCAAGATGCCCCCTCAATCAAACAGAAATTAATCTTGAAGATCAACTAATTCAAAATATCACAGCTAAGGAAGATTATGATTCAGTACAATTGAAATTATTAGCACTGGAAACATTCATACACAATACCCAAAATAAGAATGGTTACATATTTACACAGATGGTTCTCTCATGGAGGAAAATGGAAATGCTGGAGCTGGTATACATTGTAAACTGTTCAGTCTATATTTATCTACAGGATCAAATACAACAAACTTTGATGAGGAGATAGCAGCTATTAATACCAGCCTGACACAACTTTTTAATTATATTGATAAATTCAACAAAGCAATCATATTCAGTGATTCAAAATCTGCCCTACAAACAATAACAATCAATACTCATATGATAGCGCTATAAATGAAATAACTCATTCAATAAAATTACTACAAAATTTAGGAAAACAAATAGTACTACAGTGGATTCCAACACATGTAGGATTGGCTGGAAATGAACAAGCTGATATACTAGCAAAAAAGGGCATACAAATCAGTCAAAAAACAAGTTATCTTTCTACTCCGCCAAATTACAAACTAGTAATAAAATAACATTATTTCAACAAGATGAGTATAAAATTGCAAGTGTAGATATAGAGCATCATTCTTGAAGATAAGAAATACATACCCACGAAGAAAATTTCGCTTGACTACTGGTCATGACTGTCTAGCTGCACACCTTCATAAGATAAACATATATAATACCCCACAGTAAACATCTAAATTCAATTATGGACAAAGAACACTTACTAATATGCAATTCCAAAAATAGAAGGAGATCTTCAGACGCAATTAACATCTTATTACTGGGATGCCAGGCGGAGAATGAATGGAGTTCAAGATCCAGAGCATTAGCAAACAACAACATGATAAATTTGAGGGTCAGTTTCTTGAAGACCAACTTTTGGGATAGCAGTTAATTTTTAAGAATGTGTTACTTCAAACTGAATCACCAGTAAAAGCAAGTTATGCAGCAGCAGAAATTATTGCAAAAAATCTAGGTCATTTACAGATGGTGAGTTTGTTAAAGAATGCATTGAGAATGTTGCTGATATGAGGTTTATGCTGAAAGTTTTTAGCAAATGCATTGAGAATGTTGCTGATATGAGGTTTATGCTGAAAGTTTTTAGCAGAGATTCAGAAGTACATTTAATTTAAAAACTATTACAACTTTTCAAAATATTCTCCATGAGAACATCACACTTTTCCATCCTTTGAAACCACTTACAAAATGTCTCAGTCCAAGCTTCTTTACTAGTCACTTAGAGCACTGTTGTATGCTGCAATACCCTCTTCATTGGATGAAAAAACTGCCTACGTATTTTTTCCTTTGTCTTTGGGAACAGAAAAAAGTCACATGGGACCAGATCTGGTGAATAGGGTAGGTGAGATAAGACTTACACTTTCTCCTTCTCCAAAAGTCCATTGTTCCGGCAGTTGTGTATGCTGAGGCATTATCATGATGCAGAAGAAGATGCCCACTCTTCATCTTGGGGTGCTTTGACCTCCATGTGGCAATGACTTTCGGCAGACATTCAGTCACATACCACTCTGCAGTGACTGTGCAACGTGTGTCCAAGGTCACAGAGGTGAGATGACCCATCTTGGTAAAGAAAGTGGCCACTATCATCTTTCCAGAGCTCCTAGTTCTCCGTGTTTTCGTGGGTGGTTCCTGACCTAGAAAGCACCACACTGAAAACTGCCTCTTGGTTTCAGGTCATAATGGTACATCCATGTTTCTCACCTGTGACAATATTGTAAGTGTCTTTGGATCGTCCTTTGTCAAATTTTTCAAGCATAAAATGACATCAATCTTGCATTCTTTTGGGCTTCTGTCAGGGAATGTGGCACCCAACACACATATCTTGGTTAGGCCTAAATAATCATGAACAATGGTCTGTATCACAGTCGACCCAATATTTAGGGCCCCTTCAATATCGCAAAATGTGAGATGAGGGTCATCTTCAATCATTTTCCTCACAGCATCAATGTTTTCTTGGGTCATTACCATTGTGGGGCAACCAGGAGAAGGTTCATCTTCAAGAGACTCACGGCCCCTTGAAAATTCACGGAACCAATTTCCAACAGTGGCCCTAGGGGGCCACACTCACCGAAAACACGTACTAGTGAACAGTGACATTCTGCTGCATTTAACTTCTTTTTGTAGTCATAATAAATCATTGCTCAGGAATCACAGCACAATAGATCCATCTTGCACTGTGTCTGACTCACCACTAACTGCGTCTTTACTCACTTTCCATGCATGGCCCTGTGTTGGGGAGACTGCCACACACATGCTCAAGGTCAAAAATCATTGCTCTTTCAAACTACAATAATCTCATGGTTCTCAGATTTTCCATCTTAGCGCTGCTAAAAACTTTTGGCATGGCCCTCGTATTATAGTATGTCCTGACAAAAAAATGCAGTTTGGAAAATTAAGCTTATCATGACGAACTGTAGCTCACCAAATTGATGAATTACCATCCAATATAAAGATACTGAGCCACAAATTTCCAGATCTATTCTCTGGCATTCCATGAGAGTAGTGATGCTGATGATACTGTCCAATTAGCAATTTTCTTAAGGGAGATTGACAAAGATTTCAATATTAAAGTAGAATTAGCTGCTCTTGTCCCTCTTAAAGGCACTACTAAAGCCGATGATGTAACTGCAGGTATCACTGAAACCTTGAACCAGCTTAGTTTGAAATATACAAATTTATCTGGTGTAATAACGGACAGAGCTCTGGAATTTTCAGAAAAATGAGAAGGTTAGTTAAATAACTGCAAGCAGAGGCAGCTAAAGTAGGAAATATGAGGGGGTCTCAAAAATAAGTTACACTATTTTTTTAAATCAGCATTGTTTTATTTTTCGAAAAGACAAATGTGGGGTAAATTTAAGATTTGTGGACCTCAGGTTCAATTTAGCATCATTTCACCTATTTCATTTATTCATCTTCCTGTATGACATTACACTGGAGGACAATATACAAAAAAAAATGCTGTCCATTCATTACATGGAATTTTTGACAGTGTACACCACCTTCAACTCCAGGTGCACAGAAAGCCCTTCAACGTGACTAATCAAGGAGCCTAGAATTTATGTGATATTTTTATAAAGTATATTTCAATGAGGAAACAGGAAACTCAAAACAGTTTTCAACTTAAATTGGAGGAGCAAATGTTTCAGAAATTATAACTAGAAGTGTCATTTCATTGTCATTTTGGTGCATCTTCAAATCCTCAAACACAATTTGGTTAGCTTGTCAATGTGTTCTAATGTTATGGTCCCTACACTTGCGTATGTTGTAGATTTTCCTGTTATCTAATAATTTTCACAATGAATATCTTGGTCTTATAAAATTTGTAATAATAAGTTTGTACTAGTAAACACACGAGGAAGAGCAGAAGGAGCTACATATCTTTAGTTAGGTTTTTATTTATTTTTGCCCATAGACATTATACAGTGTTTCGAGCATGGTCAAAATAGAATTCTAAGAAGTTACATTTGATGCTAGCACTACTGATAATTATAATTCATCTATATCATATAAACATTTCCTTATTAGATATTCCTTTAATTCTTTTTTAAAATTTACTCCTTGCTTGGCTTTTATAATTTGGCAACTGTGGCAACTTGTATAATTTCACTCCACTTATAAATGAGTCACATTCACTTGTCCTTTTATTTACATTAATCCTATGTATATTATTTCTATGTGCATTATAACTATAATATTGATTATTAGAATTGGTAATAAGTACATCTTTATTTACAATATATAATATTACTTTATATGCATATAGAAAAATTATAGTAAACAGGTTTTTCTTTTTAAAACCACTACAAAGTCCTATTACTTGGCTTATAGATATATATAGTTCTCATACAATTCTTTTTCAAGATTAACAACCTATTTAAATTCTGTTTACTCATACTTTCCCAAACCTCAATTCCATATTGAAAATAATTATATGTCACACCAAAATATAAAATTCTTAATGCTGAAGCATCCAGATATTTGGATAGTCTCCTTAAAAGATATAATCCTGAGCTTACCCTACTACAGATGAAGTCAATGTGAAGGTCAAATGACAGATTTCTATCTAACACTAGTCCTAAAAATTTAATCTGTTGCACATGTTCCAGTATTGTATTTTGTACACTTACATTTACAGAATTATTCAAGTTTGAATTATGATATTGAAAATGCATTAATTTTGTCTTGCCTATGTTTATATTTAGGTTGTTATCTTCTAAGTATTGTAGTATAACTTTTAATGAATCCATCAACAAATTTTCCAAGATAATGATTTATTCCAATACAGAAATGTGGTTTCATCAGCACAAGATATATTTTTACAATTTTCAAAGTCAGGTATGTCATTTGTATACAAACTAAATAAGAGAGGACCCAGTACTGATCCCTGTGGCACTCCAAACCTTACAGTATCATATATTACATTTAATTTAAATATATTATTTTTAATTTATGAGTAAAGAGGTTAAGAATAGTATAAATTCATTGTATTGTTTATTCATCCTTTGTATCTTGTACAACATAATGGACACATCAAGCATAATATTTACAGAATAACATTGACATAGTAGATACAAAATGTGCAAAACATAGTCATTGCAGAAAATAATATATAAAAGAGAATACATCTCTATCTCTCTCTCTCTCTCTCTCTCTTAGACAATGGTAATATTGAAAACTGCCTCATGTTCAAGAGGTCGCGAGTTCGAATCTCGCTTAGGGTAAGTTATCCGGGTAAGGTTTTTTTCCAAGGTTTTCCCTACCCTGAGAAGACGAATGTCGGGTAACTTAAAGCTCCATGGACCTCGGGCTCATTTGAGCATCATTTCGCCCATTTCATTTCATTCATTCGTCCGATATGACACAATGTTGGAGGACGTTACTTAAAAAAAAAAAAAAAAAGTAATATTGAAAAGGAGAAAACAAGGTTATAGAACTAACTAGAAACTCTTATTTAGAATAAAAACATTTTTCAACTAAGAATTTCTGCAATTTGGTTTTAAAAGACTATTTTTTTCTACCTGTTTTATGTGAAGTGGCAACTTGTTATATAATTACTAAACATGAAGAGACCAAATGTGCAAGGAAAACATAGAGTAGTTAAAAAAGGCTGGGTTTAGCATGAAACAAAAGAATGTAGGTCAAATGAAAAGAAAGGGATGGTTTGATGAGGAATGTGTCAGGGTCATGAAGAGGGTGGTGCATGAATTAAGGTGCAAGGTACAAGAAGATCAAGAAACAGAAAAAAAAAAAAAACGCTTTGTAACAATGAAATGGAGCTATAGATGTTTAAGTGATATAAAAAGTAAGGAATGGGGAGGGAGAACAAGTAGGAACTTACTTGAAGCAAAGTGTAGTAAAAAGTCAGAGGGGTGTATAAGCTGGTGCAACAGAAAATGTTATAACTCCAGAAATATGTCTAAAATAATAAGGCTGAACAAGAATGGAAACCAAAATAACAAACTTGATTCCCTAGATAATGGTTATATAGATCATCTGGATAAGCAAATAACCCCAATAGAAGTTTACGAAGAAAAGATTGAAGAAATACAAAGCTACAGGCATTGATGGCAGCACAGTAATTTAGGGAGAAATTGGATAGAGAAAGAAATGAGATGTTGGTCAAGTTGATGAATAGTGGTACCACATAGTTGAAAGACAAGTGTAATACTGTCCATCTATGAAGGAAAAGAAAAGGCCAAGGATGCAGACAATTATATTATAATTATAGAACAGATTTATATGGAGATTTTAGCAAGAAGATTACAATGCTGGTGGATAATGAAAATGAACAATCAGTATTTCAAGGAGGATTTAGAAAAGGAAAAAGAACAGTGGACAATATATTTGTAATTAAATCAATTATAGATAAATATCTAACGTTAAAAGAGGCAAAGTATATCCCTTTCATGCCTGAATTATTTTGCTACATATGCCATTCTTCCTCTAATTCGAAACCGGTTTAGATTAGACGGTCTGGGAGACCTTCAGCTTGCTGGCTCGGATAGCCATGATCGTTAAGGCAACACGTAGTGCACTGGCCATGCACTCAAAGCCTGAGGTCGTGAGTTCGAGTCTTGGCAAGCGCAGTCAAATGTGCCTGTGGTAAAGGACAGTGAGGGCCCACGTAAAATAATCGGTGTGATGGCATGCGTGGATGATGACGGGGTATCATTTGACTGCGTTTGCATGGATTTTGCTTCTTTTCTTATATATACAAAAAAAACACTGCAATATAAATTGTAAAAAAAATAATTTTTTACAATCCAAAACGTCTCAAATATGTATTTTTAATTGGTGACAGACAGTATAACAAGAATATAGCAGAAAAAAAAGTTAAAACTAGTACAAATAGGAAAAAAAGCTAATGTATCTTATAAGACACACCAGGCATGAAAGGGATATATGCATATCTTGATTTGGAAAAAACTTATGATACTATAGAGTTGAATTATGGATTAAGTTGAGAAAGAAGACAGTAGGTTCCAAATTTATCATAGCAATGCAGAATATATATTCAAATAAATTTATTATTAGGTTCAATAGGTATGAAATAATTGTAAATATTGAAAATAAAATAGGGTTATGATAATAAGGTTGTAAACTCAGCCTTATATGTCAGTCTGGGTGGCTCAGTTGGTTAGGCACTGACCTACTGATCCCAAGGCTGCTTGGTCAAATCCAACCCAGATCGATGGTTTTTAAGTGTGCTTAAAAACGACAGCTCCATGTTAGTAGATTTACTGGCATGTAAAAGAACTCCTATGGGACGAAATTCCGGCACCCTGGCAACACTGATGTGATTCTCGCAATTGACAGCATCATTAAACAGCAAAATAATTTAATTTCACAGCCTTATATTATTTAACCCCTTTTGTGAGGAGTTGAAGAGAATTTATATTTGCCTACGGCAAACAACAGGGATATACAGGATTACGTTTTGTGGATGAATTAGTGGTAGTTCTGTCTCAATAGGGTGACTATTCAGAAAGAGCACTTCAACTCTTATGGACAGTTTACAAGAAATTGGGTTTGAGAATAAATGTTATAAAGTGAAAATGTTTAAAAGGGGCCATAAATCAAAGGGGGAAAGGTGGTACATGAAAAAGTTACAAATACTAAGGAAATTTTATTACCTAGCAGTGTGGCTGAGAGATGCAATGACCACAAGACCAGAGTATAAAAAAAGCCTGTAAAGTATTGTGTACAGCATTATGGCAAATAAATACAAATATTCAGATGAAAGAATTTGTATTTTTGAGTGCTTGAAAAGATTTCTGCATGTATTTCCACTCTGCTGCCAGAAATAATTAAAAAAAATAACTTCATCTTGGCCAGATTGCCTGGGTAGGCTTAGAGTTAAAATGAAGCGTCCTGATTCTGGATTGAGAATACTAGCTATACCTAAATGTCAATAAGGTATAGCTGAAAGTTATGTATGTATCAAACTTGGCTTTCTTTCTTTCTTTCTCTCTTTCTATTTCGGATTATCCTCCACATCTGTAGGACTCACAAGCCAGTGCCTAGGGTCAGACGCCTGTCGGGGAGCAGAGGAGCCTCTGGACCATACAGAGTGAAGACCTGGAAGCAGGTGGTTAGCCAAGCACCAGGTATGAGAGTGAGGAAGAGGATGATATGCAATGCAGACAAATTTGATGATTGGAAAGGTAATAATGGAGCAATTGGTGGAAACTGGAGAAAACCCGCCCTGACGCCACTTCGTCCACCACAAATACCACATGCAGGTCCCTGGGATCGAACCCGGGCCACCTAGGTGGTAGGCGAGCGTGCTAACCGCTCAGCCATCAAACTTGTGTCTGCATCTAAATTTCACCAATTCTTAATTATTTGATGAGCGGGACTAGTAAAGTAGATAATGAAGCTGTTCAAAACTAACAAGAGTATGAAAAATCAAATTTAGATGTACTGTAACAATGTTAAAAGCTTATAAAGCTATATATAATATATTCTTAATTGCCTAACTTGGTGACAAAAAGTGAGTAGTTACCTAACTTACTTGTGAGTACTCATAAATTATTGAACCCGAGAAAGTGACCCTTTTCATTTCACTTAATCTAAAACTAAACTTCTCAATACCAAGGAGGGAGTATGAAAAATTACTAAACACAGTCTTAACTTCCAAGAAAATTCTGAAAATATTGTGCCAGAATTTTAAATATCTCTGCATATGTTCACGAGGGCCTTGAAGGGGACATGCTTGACAAATCGAAAAAATAAATATGAACTCAATTGAATTGGTTTATTGAATACTATATACATTACAATTTTTGGCCGCCCAAGAACTAGGATCCCAGTCCTTATCATCCTTGGACAGCCTATTACAGCACCTAACATTTATATCACTTTTGTTTACCCCCTTTATTCACTTTTCTCCCTTATTCACTCGTTCCTTTTCTATTTGATTTTAATCTTTTCCCTTTCCTTCTTCTTCATCTCCTTTGATCTTTCTAGCCATTTACTAAGTCTAGTTTCACGTCACAATGTATTTCCTTCATTCCTTTTTACTTTTCTCTTCAGTTTCGTACAGATATAAATTAATCCTATATCTTCTACCTGCACATATAGTATGCCCTGATCCAAGTCTTCAGTTTCACTTGATATTCAGTCACCTGTTATCTTAGGAATCATCCCCTTATCTCTCTCACTGCTCTACATTCACTTTTCTTCTGCCCTTCCTCTCTTAACCTCCCTCTCAGCATTTTGTCTCTCATTTTGGCTGGTCATCTACTTCATCCAGCCCACATACTATAGCCTTTTTCTTTTTTTGTGCTGTTGTATTTGAAAAATAAATATCACTTATAAACCTGTGGAAAAAATAAACAGTACAATATGTAGTTAATATTTATAGTTTTTACAGTACTTCCACAGCAGTAAATTGTAGTATCTTTATATGCTAAAAAATATGCAAGAGCCATGTCTGACCAACTTCTGTGGAAACCATGTCATAATTACACATTACCTGGCAAAGCCATGAAGTGTATTGGAAAGAATGTGAAACTGCGAGTTGTTTATATGAGCTTATCGCATAAACATGACTAGATGGTGTGCGTACCCTCTGTTCAGATGCAATCATATCTCCAGGAGAGCAACGTTTCATATATCGGCAGGCGCGAGAGATCACCTATTTGTTTTATCACTGGCTATACTCCAAGTTACTGATATTTTGCTCTTCTAATAAAGAAGATAAGAAGCAATCGTAGCGCTCGACCACCACGGTCAATATGCCTCAATGCTTTGCTAAGTAATGCAGCACAGTTCTACTTCTAGCACTGGATGAAAAGACAGTTTGTGTTTTACATATAGCAAAAAAAAAAAAAGAAGAGGGGTGAAGATCACTTGACACATGGGCTCAAGAATACACATTCTTGAATTACATTATGGTACATTAATATAGCATTATTATTGCTAAACAATTTACTTCAAACCACTGAAGAACAACCAAAACCGTTACATGTCCATCTCGTGGTTGGAATGGATGTAGTGAGTTCAAATCTTGGTTGCGGTGAATTATCCAGATAAGACTTTTTTCCGGGGGTTTCCCTTATCCTGGAAAGATGAACCCGTTAAGTCTATGTACATCCATAGTCCTATATGTCCTACCGGTTAAAGAATGTTAAGCCAAACACGCTACATGTGCAAGCCCTGGAAATGCTCACTTCGAAATGGTGAACGTAATTTTTTTTAAAAAAAATCTGATATGTTGCACTCACATGACTTTCTCTACTCTTGTACTAATCATTCTTACAAACTCTTATTCCTATATCTTCTTCGTGTTCAGATAAACAGTTGTACAAATTACCTTATTGCATATTTCCTTGTATGTGCAAGGGGAATATTAGAATACAATAGGCTTAGTGCAATTATCAAATCTTTTAAAACTTGAGATTCTGTTCTCTTTGCACACTTAACATACAAAAAAAAATGAACAATTATGTTCCATTTCACGAAAGTTTTAAGTTTTCCAAAACTCACACACATAACAAGGAATATCTCCGAAATGGTTCACTTTACAATAAAATTTATTCAGACATAAATTGTGTATTTTAGCAAGATCTACGTTTTTTGTAAAGTATGATTTGGTCTATCTCTAACAGTTTACCAGTTATGCAAAAGTCGTCCAGAGTAAATACGACTACAAGGGGTATAGCCAGAAAATTCAAGATATACATTTCACTTGTCATAAAAATATCTTAGACATATGGCACTTTAATCAAAATCCATGAGCCATTTTCAAGAAAATAAAAAGTTCAGAAAAATTTTCCATGAAAATGATAGTTTAGCGTGGGGCTATATTCTTCAAAATCTTCGTGTCGCATCCTTGAAAGACATTAAACTTAAATACCAATTTTGGTTTTTAACCTACTTTTAGAAATATGCTATTCACAGACACACACACAAGCACACACATATGCTTTTTTTTTTTTTTTTTTTGGATTCAGGGGGTCTCAAAACATATTTACGGTGAAATCTCGACATCGAATTTTTGGATGGAATTGTAATACTGCCCCTAATTACCAGTGGAGAAAGTAAAAAAGCGCGCCTTAGTTTGCGTTAGCTACCTTTTTTTTTTTTTTTTTTTTTTTATTTTAATGTCTTTCCACGACACGTGCAAGTGACGTCACGTTTTCTGCCAGTGAGTATAAACCACAGGTATAAACCACATAAACTGTGGTGAGAACGAAAATATGCGTGTGCATTACTCCATTTAAATTTCATGTAATAATTTTAGGTTGGTATTCTGTGGTATCCAAATGTTGGTTGAACGGAGTGGTAAACAGAAACGGCGACGAAGTTTATTAATTATTAAAGCGTGCGAGTAAATGGCTAGTACCTGTTGCAGAATTTAGAATTAGCTGTTGTGGCTGACATTTATTAAGGAATTCGTAAAATATGGCAAAGCATCATCCTGATCTGATTTTTTGCAGAAAACAACCGGGAGTTGGTAAGTTGAGGTTAAGGTGATTTCACCATAATAAACATAATGAGCTAATTTGTTCGGCATTTGGAAACGATTGGGTTCTAATGAGAAGATTAAAATAAAGGTGGAAATAAAGTTAAGTGCCTATAGTCTCTCTTTTTAATTTGATATATCCTGCTGTAAATTTCATTGTTAGTATTTTAAAAATTGCCGTATTATATGTTCAGAAATAACATCATAGAACTGTCAGTGAACCACGTGAGGACGTGCTCGTACAGGATTACCGTTCAGAAACTGCTTATAATATTCGTTTGCACTATTCTGTATAATAGCGGCCTAGTTCCTTCTATTATCCTTTATTTCTGTTTCGCGTAGACTGCACGGAGGTTGCTAACCGTGCAACTCTGAAATCGTGCAGAAGAGTGCAAATATTGCCAAACCCAGGAACTAAGAATAATGGAAAAACCTATGTGCTAGTTCTCCGTCATCTCATAATCATTTGAAGTGAAATTTGTTCTTTTGTACGCAGGGCTACATTGTTCAAATTATGGCTGTAAATGAGCTCTACATAACCTTATAAAGACCAGAGAATAGGTAATAAGTGTGTGCATCTTTGTGATTTTCTGAGAAACAAAATGTTCCACATTTTTCATCACATAAAATGTTTCTCATATAAAACGTAGAGAGCTTAAAAAAACTTTATTTGAATACAATTATTTTGCACCAAAAATTCAATTGGTAAGTTACTTTAATAAATGAATATTTGTTGCAGAAAAGTAAACAAAAAGTCTGTGTGAGTACAGAACTTGAAACGAATCGAGAAAAAAATTGCATGGATAAAAACAAAATGTGACCACGTCGAGCTTTGTGTTTAATTGTCTTCAGTTTTTAACTCTATGAAATAAGCAATGTAAACATACTTCATTTCCGTTACAGTGAAAATACGTATTCGATTATCGCTACTTTCTTGACGCAGTTTTGGTATTTTTAGCGCATTCATGTTTCTTGGGTTGGTAACGCTGCAGCCACACAGGCGCCTTCACGTTCTGTAGAAGGAGCTGGCAGGCCTTGGTTAGTGAGCTGGTCAACATGAATGTTAGTTCTGGTTCTGCCACAGGAACACGGGGACCGCTGGTGTACTTGTTTGGGAAAGATTATAAATCTGATTGGCTGATTCAAGTTATGAAAATATATAACGAATTGAAGCGGTAGTAGCCATCTTGGATTTTGCATGTGGTATTCATTCTACAGACAGACAGGACAAACTTTAAGATGGCCGAAGAACGTGTTCTGGCAATTGTGCCTCCAGATAAAATTCTAGATCCGGAGGCAGTGATTGGAGAATTCTGGTCGTTGCCCAACCTGTCGCGCGCAATTGACGGGCCATTGGAAGTAATGGAGTGGTTGGCCCGGCGGCGATTAATTGCTAATAGCAGAATGTGTGACCAGTGCCAGGTACCGTTAGCGCTGCACAATTATATGTTAAGCCACGATGGCAAGCGTTGGGCTTGCGTTAAATGCAACACAAGAAAATCCGTTAGAGAGGGATCATTGTTCTTCAGAAGCAAGTTAATGATGGAGCAGGTGCTTTTTTTCATATATACCTGGGCCTTAGAACATTCCCAGGTTGTGATGAGGCGGGAAGCCTCGGTGGCCAATTGTCACACCTCTGTAGCCTGGTGCACCTTCCTTAGGGAAGAGTGCGAGTGGTGGTTGGAAGAACACCCGGACGTAATTGGTGGCATGAATGAAAACGGCGAGCCTGTTACTGTGGAAATCAATAAGTCCAACTTCTTTCACTATAAGCACCACAGAGGGTTGTGGCATGAGGGTCACTGGGTATTCGTTGGGGTAGAACGGGCCACTGGGAAGTGCTTCCTGGTGGAAGTACCCGACAGGAGGCCAGAAACCCTGGAAGCAGTCATCATGGAGCACATTTTGCCGGGAAGCCGTATCGTCTCGGATGGATGGGCTTCCTATGCAAATATCTCAAGTCTGGGCGATGGAATATATTTGCACGACGTTCACAGGCAGAATGTTGATCCAGGGGACGATTCCATCGATATAGAGAACATGGAAAGCTTGTGGCTGAGGATGAAGAAGAAAATTCGGTACAAGTTTGGTGTCAGCAATGCTCTCTTCACCACTTATGCTCACGAATACCTGTTCCGGAATCGTTTTCGCAATCAAGACATGTTCGGGGTGATATTAGATGTCCTCGCGCAACATTCTCCAGTGTAATGTATTAGGTGAGGTTCATTTTAAAGTGCACACTCTTTTTGTTTTCTTAAGTGGCATAATTGGATTTTTTGTCATGATGTTCGTTGCAGAAAAGTAATGCAACAGTGTGTGTTTTGTGACTCAAGGACTGACAACAATGCAGTCACTGCTTCTTTTGAATAATATGTGCTACTTTTATGTCACTCAATTTGCATGTGTTCATCAGTTTCTGCAATACTAACTTATTGCAGTAAAGTAATACAACACATGTTAGGAGAGTGGCAGAGCGGTCTGTTAAACCAGGTTTAACCTTGAAGTTGCCAATAGACTGGTGGGATATCGTTGCCACGAAATCTTTTGGCTACTTCAAGGATAAACCTGTTTGTCATGACAAGAGACCGCTCTGCCCCTCCTCTACCACGCACATAAGGCATGCCAACATAACAAGTAGTCACTGCTCCTTTGAAATGTATGCTACTTTTATGTTGGTTAATTTGCATATATTCATCAGTTTGTGTAATACCAACTCATTGCAGTGTGGTAATAAAACAATGTGTTTTGTGGCTCAAATACAATACAATCACTGCTTCTGTGCAATAATGTGAGCTAGTTTTTGTCACCTCTTTTAGTAGTGTGTGCTGCAGTAAAAATATATTCCATTTCGTGTACATTAATTGTGCATAATTGTGTTTATACTCGGTGCCAAACAAGAAGGGGATTGATAGTTACTCGCCACATGGTGGAAAGGTCAAAATGAACAGGAGGGGATGGATGCGTCATGGTGATTGTCATAGCAACAGGAAGAACCAATTAGAGCTAAGACGTTTCCATAGCAACGCTAACCAGTGTTGTCGGCAGTTTTCGATATTTAACATATGATTAGCATGTGCCTGACCTGCAACCCAGCAGTAATATAAACTGCATCTTATCTTCTGTTTTCCCTGCAATATATACAATGCCTCCCTCCAGCTGCAGCTTGCATTGGTTACAGATTGCCAGTGTGCTGACAAGTTAGTTTGCATCATTCTATTTATATGGTTATTTGCCTTGTATTTACGTGTGTCGGAATCTGTGCTATGTTGTGAGCATTTACAATTGTCTCTTTTAAGGAATATTTAATTATGTCCAAAAATATTAACAAAGACAGCATAGCCAAACAAAAAACTTTACATACTTGAGAAGTGAATAAAATTGTGTTTGGTACATATTCCAGTTAAAGGATTATGCAGTCGATATTGCTGAAGAACATGGTCGCAAAATTGTTTGGTTTCTCCCTTTCATATTATAATCCAATTTAATTAATTTTAGCATAAGTAAACGGTTATGTTTGGTTGAAAACAAAGATTTCACTGTGTCATCTGTAATAAAACTACATCAATAAAAAGCTGAAAACTGAACAAGTGGTAACTGATACAAAAGGTTAATAGCTGCAACATAGGAAAATGAGTTTTAGAAGAAAGGATAGAGCAGTGTCATTTTAGCGAGTAATTCTAGCAACAACAGCATGATGCAAGCGATTCAAATATCGGCAGCATTTTCCCATTCTATCCTTTGCATGTAGATTCATTATTTTGTTACTCTCTTCAAATACGAATATAAATTATACCTGAGAGGTAGGACTGGAACTTAAAGAATTCAATGCCACAGCTGGGATTTGAACCACAAACCTTCTGTTTACCAGGCGGGTTCTCTAACCATTGAGCTACAGTGACAATCTGCCAGAATGGCATTGAATTCTCAAACCAGTTCGTTGGCATAAATAAATAATAAATTATACCTGCTCTACATTCCAAACGCAATCCAACCGTCTTCTTACGCATAATACTCCATGTGGTTGCGAAGCAGCAATGTTGCCTCTCTTTCACAGAGAACTGTCACCTTTCTTGTTTGGTGCTGATAATAGTCTGAGATTGTTTTATGTAAGTATGCTTTATTCACCGAATAGAAGCTTGTTACAGTTGCATGGCTTTATCAAGTAGAGTACATTAAAATAATCCCTTTAAATATTATCTAATTCTACACGTTATTACAGGTTTTTTAACAGTTAGTAAATTAAATGACATTCTTTTATTACTGTAAAGAAATGCAGGACAGCATGATGGTTCTATTTACATTTGGTTAAACAACTCGGAAAAACTTGCAAACACTAAAAGCATTGATCAATTAAAAGGCTCTTAACTTGCTTTTTGAATCTTTGTGGTTATTTTTGTTAAAATAGGGATGGGTCTATACCGCTTTTTCTCGATACTTGACACTGATACATGATATTTTCCATGATGCTTGACACCATCATTTCTACTTCTAGTATTAATACAAAATAGAATGTTCAGAGAACTGTGTAATGCCAATGAAATTAATTAGGTGCACATATGAGACAAAATTTAAAAGCATCAGTGCACTTATTTTCAAAGGCTACATTAGACATTTAAAAGTAAAATGGATTTTTGAAACAGTTCAATTTTATAAATTTTTGTTGTCTCTCTTTTGGGATCAAGTCTATTTCTTTTTCTGTCATATGAGTCCTGTTTTAAATAGTCTTTCAGAGAAATCTGTTACAGGTGTAATACACAAATATTTAGCAGCTAATTTTTTTTTATTTTTGGAAATTTTGAAAGTGTTTTCCAGTAATGCAGTGCACTAAAAAGTGTACGTGACAAATCGTTGAGATATGCAGTGATTTCTTCTTGGGAACTGTTAACTGGCAGTGAATCATGTGATTATTTTCTTACATAATGTTACTGTACAGGTACTGCATTTCTGGCCATTTCTTGGTCTTTGCAATGTCTCATAGCTAGTTGACAACTAGAGCCGTGAAAGCCTCAGCATGTATATCCCTATATAAGTATCTGAAAAAGAAAAAAAGATAATAATTAAAAGTAAATTGTACCTGGTCATTTTTGGTTGCAGGACATTTCTCTTGGTCTGTAGCACAACTGAAAACACTGGGGCTGCGAAAAACTTGTCCAATGGAACATATTTAATTTTCTTAAACGGCTTTATACCTCACGTTCATTTCATCCAGCAATTACTGTTGAACAGTCACAATTCCTGATCTACTGCCTGGCAGTTTTTCCAATTCAGAAATAACACTTCATAATGGGTATCACTTAGGACACTGAAGATGAATTTATGGCGAGTGTTGCTTGATCGAAAATTATTAATGTGTCAATCAGTATATTAACAAGATCCCACTGCAGTACTGTAATATTCTCTGGCAGAGATCAGAGGATGCAAAAACTATGGCCCTCTTTTGCTGCTGAAGTCTTCTTAGCATATGTAGAGTTGAATTCCATCGCATAGGTTCATTCCGTATCAAGTGCTATTATGGTAAAGAAAGATGCTTCTATGCCACTTTGAGAATCTTAGTGAATTTTGAGGAGCGTTGGAAACTCCCAACTAATTTCCTGCATGACAAAATGAGACTTTCAACATTTTTTGAAGTAGAGGAAATGGATCGAGACCACCTTCAAATATGCCCGGCCACTTCTAGCGCCCCATCCATCAGTGAAAAATATTGGAGAGCAAGAGGATTAATGACTTCATTGTCAGAAATCCAGCATTAGCTAAACAGGGCAGGTGGGTAAAGTTTCCTAACTTCGTAGCATTTTCAACATTGCGACCATTATGAATCACAACTGTTAATTTATCAAGTTAACCCAAATTTCTGAAGTTTTCTTTAAAAAATTGGTTATGTTTTCACCAGTGTGACTCACATCTTCAAATGGTATCACTTCAATGCATATATGTTTACGATTATAATCCAGGTCCACAAAAGGAACGGTGACAATTAATAATCGTCCGAGGCTGCTAATGTCCACATATCCATCGTAACAGCTATGCTGTTTGCATTTTGGACTTTTCTTACTCTTCTTTCCACTTCTTTATGAAGTTCTAGAGTTATTGTATCAGATATTTGCTTACGAGAAGGCATAGCATATAGGTTCAAGATGCTTAATCAACTCCTTAAATCTTTCATCCTCAACAATGCTGAATGGTTGGTTATCTTTACATACCATCATAGCGATTTTTGTGGTAATTGTCTTTGTCCCACTATTGCCTGGTTTAAATGCAGGTTTCTTGTCCTTAAATGATTGAAGTGTAGGTTGAGACCTTTGAGAGAATGATGGATGATGATGCCAATGTCATCGAAAGAACAGTCACAGGCTCATCTTTGAGAAGTTTAAATTTCCACTCCTGAAGAATCTTTTATTAAGATGTTCTGAAAAAGCAATTTTGTGCTCTGATCTGACTGAAGAAAATTCTAGGAAGTACTTCTTGTCTGGGAATAACCAGAAATGTCTGTCAATGCAGGTAAACAGACAACTTCTTCAGGAAAACTTCCTGACCGTGTCTTCATCTCTGCCACTTACGTACTCATTGCGACCACTTTAAAATGTTCTACTTGTGGCAATAACATTTTGTGATGTTAAAATAAAAATTGCAGAATCACCGCCCAAGTATCGAAAAAGTACTGAGCAAATTTTCTAAAGTAATCATTTGATGTCAATACCATGCAAGTATTGTGACTATTGAGGTATTGCAAGTATCAAAGGACCCATCTCTAGTTAAAATTATATGTCTGGGTTCCTGTGTGTAGTATGGCATTGATCTTTGTCATTCTGGCTGCAGATAATGTTTCATATATACCAAAATGCAATTTTCATTTAAAATGCTTATGTTAGGGATAAGTAACATCAGTACATCATTACTGTCTTAAGATCATGATATTGCCTCCTGTAACTCTTAAAAATATGCGAATAGCCTTTTTTCAAACCTCATTAGATAGTCGACACTACTCACAGAAGGCATGTAGAAGTGGCAAAAACAAGGTTAGAGGAAGGAAGGAAAAGTGGTATTGCCAACATGAAAAGCAGGAACTATGTCAGCCACATATGTAAGAAATGATATAAATGGAGGAAATACAATCTATTTGTATGACATGGTGTGCAACAGATGTGAATATAACCTCACGAATTTTCAATAGGCATTTTGGGGGTGAGAAGAGTTGTTGATAGACCTGTTACTTGTAAGTGCAGCAAGGTGTCCTTAGTTAAAAAAACATACAAGGTCATACTTCTGCTACTGCACACGTGGTTACTCTCCATTTATGAAACCTGCTAGAATAAATACCTTCGTTGGGGATAGTAAATGGGGCATTAAAAATGTTCTATTTTTCTGCCATTTCAAATGCTTCTGTACTCGCAACAACACATGTTTGTGTTTCAAATGCCGATGTTGGGAACATCTTGACAGGAGAGGAATGCTCCCATGATGCCTTGGGTGAAGCGCATCACATAATTTCATTCAGTTACTCAACTTTGTGCACCTTGACGCAATCAAGTGCAGTTTGCAGATGTTTACACATACATACACATAATGTAAACTATTGTTCTTAATACTTGCACAATAAAAAAAAGCAGTATAGAGTTACAAGTGTATGAAAATTCATTTTAAGTGTTTTGGTAAACACAAAATATTCCTATATCTAGTGAAATGCTGATGTAAGGTGCTATTACAGTTAGGGTTGCAAGGTTTTCAAGCTAAAAATCAGGGAGATTTAAAAATGTTTCCTTAACACCTGAACATATTGTTGATATGTCAACAGGGTTCTTGATGCACAATGTTGTAAAACCATGCCAGCCTGACGTGAAGAAATACCTATGGAACAGAGAGGTTGACAACTATGAATCAGAGAGGTTGACAACTACAAATCAGAGAGGAGCATGGGTAACGGAATGGAGGGGCCATCTAAGACTGAAACAATGGATTAGAAGTGCAAACTAAATAGCAGAATAGTGTAAATAAAGGAGACATAACTTTAGCAGAAAGTTTTACTAAGTATTCCCCCCCCCCTTCTCATTCCTTTTAGCTGTCAATTTTTAACGGAAATCCGCATTTGAAATAACATCGAAATCACTAGTAATTTGTGACCATTATTTCCAGTAGAATACAATGCTTAAAACATTCCATTTGTTAATCACCTACCACATCTTAAAACTTTGTGTTCGTTTCATGAATGTAAACTATTAAATATATTCATATTTTATGATTATCTACCGTAAGTTATCCACAATTTTATGAGCTTATGATTTCACAGTGGTTTCAGGTTATACTGTTTAAAATGCCACTTTGTATTTCTTTGATATTTATGAATACACAGTGGAACTGGATTTATGCGTATATCAAGGGGAAGAGAAATTACTTGTAACTCAAAATTACTTACAACTGAGATTTTGATAATGCATTACTTTTTTTCCCAAAAAAGCACTACCATGGGCCTACATGTGTAACATTTTAAAAACATACATATGTATGAAGAAAATATTATTTTGAATGAGAGGTATAACTGGAACTTAAAAATTCAATGCCACAGATCTGTGGTTCATATCCCAGCTGTGGCATTGAATTTTTAAGTTCCAGTTCTACCTCTCAAACATTGCCCACACACGGCTTGTATGTTTAAAAACACCAACAGTAAGTTTGTTGGCATAAATAAATAATAATTACATTATTTTGAACTTTATCCTCCTTTAAAGAAATCAGCCACTTGTTTCACTTTTCTTGCATTAAGCTCATATACCTAATTTTGTTACTAATGAGTGTACATAGTGTGGTATAAGCAATTCCTAAGTCTGGAGCAATTTCAGTTTTTGTTTTGTGTGGATTAGGTTCCACTTCTTGTATGAATTTTACTTTCTAATCTAGATTTACTTTTTCTGTTCTCTATGACTGATTAAAAGTTACTGAGAACTGAAAGACAAAACCACTGTTCAAAAAACACCAGATACCGAAAATGTTTGTGTTTTCTTATCGTTTGTTGCTACGATATTGTTGTGCTGAAAGCTGCTCACTCAGGTTGGTTCTTTGTCAACTAAGATAAGGAAAATATGCCTCGAGTTTCTTTTAAGATAACATATACCGTGTGCTCATAATTACGTAAAACTCAGTTGTATTTCACTGAAATGTAATACTTGTGACATGAATTGCATATAAATGCATTGCATATATCACGTTTCTAAACTACATTTTGCCAGGACATACAACAATTTATGTATAAATGTGGATTACGTAGAACTGGTTTTACGTATAAAGAATGTGTATTCACATTTAAGGTTATCTACCTGCTGCACAGCTGCATGAGCTTATGATTTCATAGTTATTTCAAGTTATGTAATTCATAAATTAATTTGTTTCATCGTAATATGAAGGGATCCTCATTTGTTCTGTAATTGTGGTGCTCATGTTACATTTGCAGGATCTTTTGGGTTGAATTGAGGAACGTGTGCATAAGCAAAATAATTTCCCACCTTCTAGTTACCCAAAATTTGTCATTTTGAACGAGAATAGTTTTCCACTTTGAATCTACGTCACATATTCAATTCAATTGTATTCATTCAATTTAACATATACATGTTGTGGATTCATCCAGTATTTTAAAAGTGCTATTATATTTTTATTTATTTATTTATTTATTTACTAAGCTATATACATGTGAATATGACCGGTGTTCAGCCCTGGCTCATTGCCAGTCATATTCTTATTCTACAATAATTCCTTAATTCTAACTTATTCTATCACTTATATCTTATTGTTCAACTCTATTTACTGTCCAGATCCATTTATTTTTCACCTTATGTAAAAATCTTCCTACCCTCTTACTGTCTTTATGAAGCATTTCAACTATAGATCTATTTCTATTCATATTCGACCATTTCTTATTAATATATTCTTTTCTCCAACCTTCAGTCCCAATACATTTAAATATTATATGTTCTATGTCTTCATTTCCACCACATATAGGACATTGGTTTTGAGGAATGCCCTTCCTTAGACCCTTTAATCTCCATACTCCTGCTTTCATCCATGCAATGCCTTCTCGCTCCTCTTTATCTGTCACGTCTATATACTTCTCCCTACCCCAAGAGTTTTTCATTTGTACATAAAAAATTAAGGATCTCTTTTCAGCTATCTCACTAAATATGTTTTGTATTTCTATATCGTCAAATCTTTTTCTTGCCAGTTTCCAAAAATTGTGTATATTATTTTCTCTATTCCTCCATACTTCCCCTAAACCACTACTTTCCAAGTTATTTCTGAGACAGTCTGCCCAACCCTTATTCTTTAGGCTTTTTTCTTGATATAGTAGGCACTGTTTCAACAGGTTCCTTTCTTCCAAATTCAATATTCTAAACCAGTATTTCAGTGCCCTCTCCATAATCTTCCCCTTACTTGTTACCCTTCCCAGTTCTATTTGTGCTACCTGCCTAACAGTTGCATTTGGTAATCCAAGCAATTCTTTGCAGAAAGTTCTATGCACCTCATCTATGACTTCCCAACCTCCTCCTAATCCCCATACTTCTGTCCCATATAACATCTTTGCTTCAACTACCATATTGTATACATTTTCTAACCATTTAACATTTATATTAGGTACTTTGTATTTGCAGTTTCTGGTTGCTGATAAAGCCCCTTTTCCTTTTGCTAATGCAAATTTCTTTTGTTTTTCCCAATTACCACTACTATCTAACTTCACTCCTAGATACATGCATTCTCTCACTACCCTATACTCTTTTTTATTTTCATTCCTCCATTTTTCATATTTGCTCAATTTCCCTCCTTTTTTAAAAACTATGATCTGTGTCTTGTCCTGGTTCACTTTTAGGCTCCATTCTTTACAGTAATTATTTAATACTTGTAAGGACTGATTTAAGCCATTCACTGTGATTGAACCTACAACTAGATCATCTGCAAAAAGTAGTCCTGGAATCTGTATGTTATTAATAACAGGCATAAAGTTATTATTTCTCCCAATATCCATTAATACATCATCAATATAAAGATTAAAAAGAACCGGACTCAACTTACATCCTTGCCTAAGGCCTTTCTCTTGTTGGATTTCTCTTGTTACAACTCCCTCCTCCACTCTTATACAAAAGGTATTGTCTTTATATAATGCTTTTAGAGTTTTCACCATTTGTTCACTCACTCCTTTACTCAACAGTTTGTGCCATAACAAATGAAGCTCAATTCGATCATATGCTTTTTCTAAATCAACAAAAGCCATATACAACTTTCCTCTTTTAACTTTCAAATATTTATCTACCAACGTCTTTATAATAAATAGATTATCAACTGTTCTCCCTCTTCTAAACCCCATCTGAAATTCCGAGAGAATATTAAATTTCTCAACCCACGTTTGTAACCTACTTGCCATAATTCCAGTAAAAATTTTCCCTACATTTGATAATAAAGCAATACCTCTATAGTTGTTTGGTTTGTCGACACTACCCTTACCTTTGTATATTGGATGTATGATTGCTTTCCCCCACTTTTTCGGTATATAACCCTTCTCTTTAATTTGATTGAATAAGTCTACAAGAACCTTGACTCTATTTTTTTCAGTACACCATTCCTTAAGGAACTCTGTTGGGATCCCATCTATCCCAGTTGGCTATTATATTATAAAAGTTAAACAATAATTACTTAAAAATTATACTATGTTGTTGTTAGCTAATGCTGGATTTCTGACAATGAAGTCATTAATCCTCTTGCTCTCCAATATTTTTTACTGATGGATGGGGCACTAGAAGTGGCCGGGCATATTTGAAGGTGGTCTCGATCCATTTCATCTTGCAGATCACACAGAGGACAGAGTGGTGAAGAATATATCCCAATTCTGTTTAAATGTTTTGCCAGACAATCATGTCCTGTAATCAACCTGAAGGTTGCAACTGCTGTTTTTCGAGGATACTCAGGAATTACTGTTTGAATGTTTGGTAGTTCCCATCTTTTATCCTTTGATTTTCCATAGTAATATTTTGCAATAATTTTTTTGAGTTCAGAGTTGACTAATCTTTTAGCTGCATGTAGATTAAACTTATACATTGTTAAATACAAGTGAATACTTTATTAATGCAAATACTCATCAGTTGAGTAATAACATTTTTCAATTAAAAATTGCTTGAGATGTATTTTTAAAGAGTGGTTTGCAGCTGACACTAGCATGTAAAGTGAGAATAATTCTAATGGCCCTTTTTTGTAATTTGAATATTTTAATAGCTTTGCTGCTATTTCCCCACAAGGATATTCCACATGAAATTAAGGAGTGAAATTTGGAGAAATACATGACCCTAAGTGTATTTTTACTCACAGTGTTTCAAAATGTTAATATGGAAGCAGATTTCACCTAGTTTATACATACCTATATACCCAGTATATGTATGCACATTACTGGAGGTTATCTCCATTCCCATATTTATGCATTGACATATACACAATTCTAACGTCATTCAAATGTTTTACTATTGCTCGCTGCTTTCATTTCTCATAAGTTGGCACCCTGCGTTACACGGCTGCTAAGTCCATATTCAGCAACATCACCCAAATTTTCACTATATCAATTTTAGAATATGTATGCTTACTGTTACAGATCTAGGTTTTACATATTTATTAGTAACATTTAAACTAATAAGCATATTTACGAAATAGTAATTTTGTAATGTTACTTATTTCACTGTTTTAAAAAGCTACATCAAACATCTAATCAGTATGTATTGGAATTTGATTTACACTGAATCAGAAGCTTAGCATCAGTACTCGTGGTTAAATAACTTACTAAAAGTAGTTTTAAAATGTATAGCAATTCAGCTTTAATGAGTTCAGGAGACTTCTCATTAAATTCCTTACATCTTGCCACTTCTTGTTCATTAAACTCAAACGGCATGCTACCAACTGCTAATGAAAGCAATACTGCTAGATTGGAAAAAAAGTAATCAGTAGTTTGATATATCGCATAGCAGTGAGTTGTTAGGTAGTCTGCATTCAGTACTGTGCATCACTTTTGCAAATATCCAATTCAAAAGTCATTATTAATGCCAATGAATGAAATACGGGAGAAATAGTCCAGAATGTGTGATGTGGGAGCTTCTGTACAATAAGGCTAAAATACGGGAGATCTGGCAACCCTAATTAGAGTGGAGAAGTTAATGTTGCTATTCATAAAGCTGTTTCTAAAATAAACAGACATGATAGTGCATGTATTTTATTTGGTATAAAATGTGACTTGTGTTTACTTCGCAAATTGAGCATATTTATTTTTGTTTTGTATTATAAATGCTTTGTTTACATCTAGAATTTCTGCATAAGATTATGCCATAAACAAGTACTGACTGCACAAGAGAAGATATACTTACAATTTTTGTTGTTTGAGAGGGTTGCAAGTGTGTTTTAGTACCAAGGTTGTACAGCAAAGCCTGATTAAACCGGAGTCCATATATACCGGAAACCTGCACAGCCGGGAAATAAATCTTGGAATGAAGCTATTTCCTATGATAACTAACACTCTAAACCGGAAAACTGCCTAACGTGGAAATGGAATAGTTTTTCTGAAACCATTTGCATAAATAACCTAAGACAGATTTTCATTATGCTTAATACATAATTATGTGCTTTGATAATGAACTTGTCATGACTGAAGACATTCAAAGTGCAGCAGATATTGTTGCTGGAAACAGCAGTTGTAAAGTCATGGAAGGAATGAACCACGATGACAACAAAGCCAATGAAAGGGAGCCAAAAAATATCCACTTTTAGAAAAGCATTATCTGTTGTGAATGACCTTCAGGAATTTGTAGTTTCCAAGAATGTTCCAGAACTCCTGGAGCTGATGCAGGATGCAAAGGAGAGCATAGTGTTCTCTTGTAAAGTAGTCCCAACTTTGACGGATATGTGGGGGAAATGAAACTAATGGAGAAATTACATTTATGTATGACATGTAAGTTGAAAATAGAGCAAAACATACAATTGAACCTGTTTTATTTACAGAATTTTATTTTAAGTTATTCCTTCAGTTTAATTCTATACAATTAGTTTTTCAACTTTGTTTTGCCAAAATATGTACAACCCTTTGTAACACAGAAACCCGTGAAAACTGAAAAATATTACAAGAACGATCGCATTCTGTTTTAGGCAGGTTTTACTGCATGTGGATTCTGTTAATTTTTTATGTAATGCATTATATGTACTGTTTCCAGTTCAAAAGTTTATCATTAATTATATCTAAGAACTTTGTGTCTGTTACAGGTTCAATTATGCTGTTATAAGCAATTACTGGCTCAGTAGGGATATTCTCTCTTTGGCTATATTAGGTATTTAAAAGCTCATGCATTGGGACTTTATTCAGTTAAGTGTAATTTCTGATCAATTTAGGATGGACATTAGTGCCCTTTGTAGTAATAGTACTCTATCCATAAGTGATTTATCAGTTTGGCGTTTAGTATTGCATATTGAATTATTCTTTGAACAATTACAAATCTGTGTATCAAAGTAATGGTTTTTATTGGGGGGGGGGGGGGTGGCAGCCTTTATTACTTAATATTAAATTTGCTTATATTGTTTAAAGCACCCCTAGATACAATTTTCCCTGCAATATCTATAACAGCACAGTTGAGAGATTAAAGCATCTTTGTTGCGTATGAATTAGTATGCATTTTTATTCACCTTAACAAAAAAAGAATTCCTTTATATCAAACCACCCGTTTTGCCTTGTGTTTCCTTTCCATTCAGATTTTTAAAAATACAATTATCATATTGCGCTCAAAAATTTTATTAGCAAGTTGCATAAACAAATTATTTGTTGTACAAAAGTAATCATAAAAAAAGTCATTGTGTGAGCACAGAACTTGAATATTAAACAAAACATGGGTAAAAATAAAATTGGCCTCATTGAGATTTGTTAGTTTTCAGTTTCTGTGAAATGAGCAAACTAAACATGCTTCACTTTTGTTGAGCAGCTAATTGCTGCAGTGAAAATAGTATCGCTACTTTGTGGCAGTGTTGGTATTTTCAGACATTTGTGTTCCTTTGGTTGGCAACACTCCAGACCCAGGCCACGCCCTCACCCTCTGTGGCAGAAGACAGTATTGAGTAGTAGTTACACTGTTATTCTACAGGATAACCGTTAGTTCGTTTGTAATACATGCCCAGTGGAATTCTGATAACTCAACCTAATGTTTCGTTTCAACTTAAAATGTGTAGTTTTATTGAATAAGGGATCTGTTATTCACAACTCATAACATAATACTGCAAATCACATAAATTAAAGCTACAGATTTCTTTCGGGCTTACAGTATACTAAAATTTCTTCTTCTTCTTCTTCCTCTTTCCCTTCTACCTTTACAGCGTAGGGGTGGCTCCATAAATCCATCTTCTCCAGTCATTCCTATCCCTCATCATTCTCTTCATTTCTTCCATTGTCTTGTTCCTTTTCCTTCCAATCTTTTCCATTCTGTCCTCAAACATTATCCGGGGTCTTCCTACTCCTCTCCTTCCTTGTACCCTTACTTCTAGCATCTGTTTAACTTTACTATCCTCTGCCATTCTAAATGCATGTCCCCACCATTTCAATTGTTTTTGTTCGATTTTCTCCTCCAGTGATCCTTGACCTACTTCTTCTCTGATCCTCTCATTTCTTATCCTATCCCTCCTGGTTTTATTTACAGCTTTTCTTAAGTATTTCATTTCACTGGATTGTATTTTACTTATTTGCTTATCTTGCAGTGGAATGCTTTCTATTCCATATGTAAGCGTAGGGACCAATACCGATTGATATAACTGCATTTTTGTTTTTAGTGCTACTTCTTTCTTTCCAAGGATAGTTTTGTTAAATTGGTAATACATCTTATTTGCCTTCCTTTTCCTATTTAGTATTTCTTCATCCCATCGTCCATCACTCGTAAAGATCGTTCCTAAATACTCGTACATATCCACCTGTTCTATTTTCTCATTCTTATGTTTAATAGATATTTCCTGTCCAAGTTCTTTTGAAATACACATTACTTTACTTTTCTTAGTATTTATTTCCATTCCCTTTCTTCCGAGTTCCTCTCCCCATTCTATCATGCATCTCTGTAATTTTTCCTCATTTTCTGCTATTAATATTATGTCGTCTGCATATATCAGTGACTGTATTTGAATCAGTCTCATATTCCAATATCCTATTTGTGTTCTTGGTGTCCTCCTTTTACATATTTTTATTATTTCATCCATAAAATTAATGAAAAGTAATGGGCTGAGGCTATCTCCCTGCTTGATTCCTTTTTCCATATTAAATTCCTTAGATGTTTCTCCTTCTATTCTAACTATCCCCTTTGATCCATCATATACACTTTGGATTGCTGTAATTAGCTGTTTCGGTACGTTTTTCTTTATCAGAGCTTCCCATAGATGTTTTCTGGGCACCGAATCGAAGGCTGCCTTTAGATCTAAAAATGCTAGACATATTTGTTTGTTTTTATCCATTAATTTCCCAATCATTGTCCTTAGTGTGAAAATATGATCTTGGGTTTGTCTATTAGGTCTAAAACCTGCTTGCTCTTCTTCCAGCTCACCTTCTATAATATTTCTTAATTTCCTTTCTAATATTCTTGTATATAATTTATATACAACAGAGGATAAACATATTGCTCTATAATTATTACAGTCTTTATTATCTCCTTTTTTGTGTATTGGTATTATAATGTTCTTTTTCCATTCTTCAGGGATGTTATTATTTATCCATATTCTCTTAAATATTTTTGTTAATATTTTTATCATGCTTGGTCCTCCATATCTTATAAACTCAGGTGCTATTTCGTCAATTCCAGCCGCTTTCCCCACTCTTATTCTCCTTATTGCCTCTGTTACTTCATCTTCCGTGATTGTATCAGTGCCTTCTTCTTCTTCAATCCTTATCTCATTTTGTTCACTTTGCTCTGTTATTGTATTTCCAAACTTCTTTCCATAGTACTTCCTCCATTCTTCTAATATATTCTTCCTGCCTATAATTAATTCATTTTCTTCGTTTCTTAGGTTTGTTGCTGGTTTTCCGTGTATTCCTTTCAATCCTTTAACTATATTCCAAAATTTTTTCTTGTGTTCTATAAAGTTATGTTCAATTTCATTTCCAAAATTTTCCCATGACGCTTGTTTTGCTTTCCTGACGGCCATTTTACTCTCATTTCGTTTTTGTACATAGTTTGTTCTATCCATTTCCGCTTTAGATATTAAGTATCTTCTCCAGGCTGCTTTTTTCTCTTTCACTTTTGCTTTTACCTCTTCTGTCCACCAGTTTGTACATTTCTTTTTAAAATTCAATGTCGTTTTTCCACATACCTCTGTTGCAGTTTCTATAATTCCAACCTTAAACTTTTGCCACATATCATTTATTTCCATATCGTCTTCTATTTCCCATGTACTCATTTTTCGCTTAATTAGCTCCCTATATTGATTTTTATTTTCTGGATCCGATAGCTTCTTTACTTGTATCTTTTCATATCTTTTGGATTTCTCTTTTCTGAATTTCTGTATCCTTGTTATTGCAACCAGTAATCTATGATCTGTACCAATTTCAGCACCTCGGATAACCTTTACATCCATAAAGGCATATCGGAGTGCACTTGGGTATATGAAGTAATCTATTATGCTTTTACCCTCCCTTCCTTCAGCTTCATATGTAATTTTATGAATAGTTTTATGCTGAAAAAGTGAGTTTCCTATTAGCATTTGGTTCTCTATACAAAATTCAATCAATCTCTTTCCATTTTCATTTGTAACCTTTTCTCCTCCATATAATCCCATACATCCATGTGACTTTACCATATTATCTCCCGTCCGTCCATTGAAATCTCCCATTAATATTACTTGCCTTCCTTCATCATTTTCTTTATCCACGATTCTTTGTAGTTGGACATAAAATGCTTCCTTATCCAAAATATCACAGTCATCCGTGGGTGCATACACTTGTACCATCGTAATATTTTCTTCTTCTAATTTCATTCTGACACTAACTAACCTAGAGTTTACTGCTTCCCAAGATTCCACTCTTTTTTCCATTTCTTCGGACAACACTATTCCCACTCCTTCTTTAGCTCTTCTTCCAATATTCACTCCTACATATCTCAGTACATACCCTTTCTCTAACTGTACCATTCCATTACCTTTCTTTTTAACTTCACTCAACCCCAATATTTCCAAACTATATTTTTCCATCTCCTCTATTATTTCCACTTCTTTTCCATTTATAGTTTTAATGTTCCATGTTCCAATTCGTATATTCCGTGTCCTTGCCAGTCGTCTTCTAAAAAGTCCATTATTTCCGAGGCCACTATTTCTCCTTAGAATCAGTGAGTTAAGCCCAATGTGAGTGATTAGCACAACGATTGGGCTGTTTTTCTTTCGGGGTTTTCTCCCTTAGCCTTTGGAGATCCCTCTCCCCCGCAAGGCAGCGGTTTCCCTCAAAGTATACCCCTTGAGAGGCAGGGTGCCACTTCCGCCATCCCCGTCGTACCGATACACATTATCTCCGCCGGGTCCGCCGTTGTGGTCTTCACCTTTGGTCCGCCCTGGGTATTTTATTTCCCCAGTACCCATCATATCTGATGAGCTTTCCCCTATCCGCCACCTGGGGAGGCGCCCGATGGGAGCATACTAAAATTTATTACATATTAATGTTTCCTTTGTCCAGTCTCTGTAACACATCCAATTTAATTTCCATTGTCATATTAACTTTTTTCTTCTCGTTTGACATTTTCATTGGCACTGACAGCTGAACACTAGCCTAACGTAAGCCTGAAAACTTGGAGGCTGCACCTTAACCAGAAATATTTAAGGGAAAGTTTAGCTAATGTGTGAACATGGGTATTTTTAGATGTGGCAAATGACCTTGCAAGAAACTGCATGTGTGATATCATGCAAATTAATGATAGGGTAACATCCTATTTCCCTCCTTGAAATAAACAAAATACTGCTGGTGCAAGATGGCACTGTTCTTAATCATGCATGATCCGTGATGTTTATGTACTACACAGAAGCCTGAAAGATAACCTGGCACCCTATGGTCTTATAAATACAAAAGTGAACTCGATCATAAACCACTGCAATTCGTCATGACTAAAAATACTTTTGTACTGGGTAAGGCAATAAACCTTCAAACCTTACTAACAAATGCTTGTGCAATGTGTCCACATAATTAGTGGCAAACTTTCGGTGTCTTGACAACGGTCTGCCAGCTGCTTATGTTCTGACTAAATATTGAAGGTGAATGTGCAGTCAGGCCTTTTGTCACTATGAAGGAGAATGTGACAGGTTGTATATATATACTAATTATTCATACCATGTAGTAGATAACAAATTATTAGTCACATTTAACGATAAATAATGAAAGAATTAAACTAAAAAAGGTTATCAGGTTTCATGGAATGTCAAGTTATCAGGATTTTATTGTATTCATTTTCATCTGAATTAGGGGTGAAAAAAACTTGCATTGGTTTTCAATATAATGGCATTCTTCACACACCAATATGTATCTATATTGTACTTTAACTAATCCATATATACCTAAATTTGTTACAGCTATTGGCCGCCTTTGTGAAAAATGTGATGGAAAATGTGTAATCTGTGATTCTTACGTCCGGCCTTGTACATTGGTTCGAATTTGTGATGAGTGTAACTATGGCTCATATCAGGGCCGTTGTGTTATTTGCGGTGGACCTGGGGTGTCAGATGCTTACTACTGTAAGGAGTGCACAATTCAGGAAAAAGATGTAAGTGACCCTTGCTAAGTCATAAGTAATCTGACAAGTTTAGAATACCATAGCATCACCACTTCATATACATGCACACTAACTGAAGTTAACCAAGGATTTAGCCTTGAGTTGACCAGTGGTTTCACTGTGGCTCACTATTACCTGATGGCCTCCTCCTATTCATTTTAAGGCTAAACACTTACTTAAGCCATAGCATGTTGTGCAAAAATACCCTAAGCCACATAAATTAAACTAAACATTTGAGAGGTAGAACTGGAACTTAAAAATTCAATGCCACAACTGGGATTTGAACCACAGACCTTCCGCTTACCAGGCGGCTACTCTAACCATTGAGGTATTGTGACAAACTGCCAGAATGGTGTAAGATTTGAAGCTTTCACGGCGAACGTTAGTGATCAGAGCTTCACGGGTGATCAGCCGTGTTAAATTTAAGAAGGTCGAGCTTTCGGCCATTATACACTTCATGGCCGAAAGCTCGACCTTCTTAAATTTAACACGGCTGATCACCCATGAAGCTCTGATCACTGCCAGAATGGTATTAAATTCTCAAACCAGTTCGTATTTCTCCTGGTAAACCACTGGTTTGAGAATTTAATGCCATTCTGGCAGTTTGTCACAATACTTCAATGGTTAGAGCAGCCGCCTGGTAAGCGGAAGGTCTGTGGTTCAAATCCCAGTTGTGGCATTGAATTTTTTAGTTCCAGTTCTACCTCTCAAACTTTGCCCACACACGGCTTGTGTGTTTAAAAACACCAACAGTAAGTTTGTTGGCATAAATAAATAATAATAAACTAAACATGTTAAGTTGACCTGTTAATTATTCTGGCTTTATACTGTAGATTAGGCATGGGCACGAGAGGAGAGGTAGCAGAACTTGGCTTACCTAACCCCACATTCTCTCACCGAGCAATGGTTTTGATACAAGTGAGTGGTGGTTTTGCTCGACGTGCACAGTAGTAATTTCTATGCATCTATTAACTATTTTGCTTATGTTAAACATATTTTGCATACAATAATTATTATAGCCACCTACTGTGTTTAAGCAAATTGGATAACGTTCAAGTTTATAACCTTCCTTTATTTTTATGCACGTAATATTCTTATACTGCCTTAGGATTAACATACTAAATTGTTTCTCTTTTACAATAAATAAAGTAGTAAAGTTCTGTTGCTATTTAGTCTTAAAATATTTTAAAACTATTTGACCAACATAATAAATTGTTTGATTTGAAACTCAATATTATGTTTGAACAAATACGAGTATTCAGAAAGTACCTTTTGAAATTGAAATGAATGTAAGATCACCAAAGTTTGGCTTATGCTTCTGATTGAAGTGTTCTTTGATAAAATAGTGCTTTATATTTGCAAACTGAAATTCCCATATTAAACAACAAACTTTACTGGTTTTGTAACTTACAACAAATTCACTATCACTTAGACATCCTGACTAAGCCATACTTACCACTGAATGAGGCGTGTCATAAGTTAATAGCAGTGAAGGGAGGGATGGCCAGTGGAGTGATGTAAGGATGTGTTTCAGTAGAGTGGCCCTTTTGTCCATGCCTGTTGTAGATAGAACTGCAAACATTTCAGCTGCTGTTCAAAAACAGAAGTCATGCCACGGTATTCTACCTTTAGTACACATCAAGTGATGTCAGGCTTTGTGTGTATTTTTGTAACATTATTAATTTATAATGCATTTGTATAGTGTTTAAAACAGCATTTTATATCCAGTGTTGACTGCATTGCATTCTGCAGAAAACTTTGAAAATCACTACCACATATAGGTGGTACATGTGAACTATTTGCTATTTTTCAGTGTGTAAGTGCAACAGTTGTGCCACAATAGGTAATATCAGCAATGTTGTGTGTGCCCATACATTGGTGTAAAGCTACGTCACATGCACATGTATACAGTGGAGGGAGTTTAACCAGCATTTAAAAATGGAAATCATAGGGTTGTACACTTCCAGCAGGGGCTGGAGTCATGTGTCACCTCTTTTCCTATTACAAATCTTAGGTCATGAAACTACAAACTTTGATGGAGAAATTGAAGCAATTAGAATGGCCCTACAAAATCTTTTGTACTGAAATCTCACATTTTCATCAAGCAGTTATTCTCTCAATTCCAGGGTGGCAATTATAGCAATTACTTCCAAGTAAACAGTTATAGAATGTTGGAAAATCCTTACCCAACTAACAGCACTTCAAAAAATCCTAGTCTTCCAATGGATACCAGCTCAGTGTGCACTGAGTGGTAATGACAAAGCTGATTTTCTTGCAAAAAAAGGGTACCAGCAGTGTACAGAAGTCTATAGTTATCTACCATTGTATGCAGCTAAAAGATTAGTCTACTCTGAATTCAAATAAAAATATTTGCAAAATATTACTATGAAAAGTCAAAAAAAGTCTAATGTGTTGCACTCACATGACTTTCTCTACTCTTGTACTAAACATTCGTGCAAATTATCTTATTGCTTATTTCCTTGTAGCTGCAAGGGGAATGTTAGAATACAGTAGGCTTTGTGCGATAGTCAAATGGGCTCATGTTTAGAACAGCTCACTTTCCACTTGCCAGCCAGATTATAAGTCCGAACTTACTTACTGCGCATGCGCTGACAGTAGTTTCACAATTGCCCACTAGATTTCACTGCATGACTAGCAGACGATTTTCACATCTGCCAACATTGCTTTTTACACTACACTAGTTTTCGTTGCCAACACATTAAACACAAATGCACTCACTCGCGTCGTTGCCGCCACAGACATACACCGCTATCGCCTAGCGCAACTCCATACTATTGTTGTGGATTCTGTACATTGTTTTTTTGCTCATTGTGTACATTATTTTGCTCTTGCTCACACAGATATATCGCTAGTGCGAATTATTGTGTACATTATCCTTAATGCCTTGTTACTGAGGTCCACGATACGCTGGCTCATTCTTTATTATTATATTATTATTTTTATTATATTATTTTTTTAAATTTATTTATTTATTAGGAGGAAACAAAAAAACAAATCATGAAGTTTACATTGAATTTAAACATTAACTTTGCATGCCTTGATTTTCTTGTGATATTGTTGATCACCCAAAGCTAGTTGAAGGTTCTCAGGAACCTTATGATTATTATTATTACATTTATATTATATATTATTATTTATATATAATACTATATATTATCCTTATGTTTATTATATTTATATTATAATATATTAATATTATATTTTTATTATGTTTATTATTTGTCGTTTTTTTGTTTATTTATTTTATTTTATATTATTATTTAATGCTATTGTATTTATTATATTATATTTTTTTATTATATTTTTATTATGTTTATTATTTATCGTTCTTTTTTATTTTATATTATTATTTTATTATATAATGTTATTATATTTATTATATTGTTATATTTTTATTATGTTTACTATTTATCGTTCTGTTTTGTTTATCTATTTTATTTTATATTATTATTTTTAATGTTATTAGATTTATATTATATATATTATATTTATATTATATTTATATTATTTATCGTTCTTTTTTATTTATTTTATAATATAATAATACTATATATTATACTTATGTTTATTATATTTTATACTATTTTATTTTATTGTATTTTTATTTAATATTATTATATTATATATATATTATATTTAGTAGTATTATATTATTATATTTATATTATTTTTATTAATTGTCGTTCTTTTTTATTTATTTTTATTTATTGATTTTATTTATTTATTTATTTTTTAATTTTCGAGTGGAGAAAAATCCATTTACGGAGCCCCATGCGCTGGGATGTCCTCAACAGGCCCTCCTCATAGAGGAATTGTATGCATGCCTCTTCATTTAAGCACAGAGGTGCCAAATCCAATATACTGATAAACCTAGCCATTGCACTACTTGCTTCTAGGAAGGTCAACAGCATAACGCCGACTCCCGCAAAAACATTCAAACTTACTATTGGCAACAACTCCTAGGGACGTTCTGCTGTTGGCAGCGCTGCATTAACACAGCAACTTCGGCAACTTTCGTGACCATTCGTACACACTGCCGAGTGGGACTTTGCCGAAATTCTGACCAAGTGCTTGTGTAAGCTGTTCTAAACAATAATGTTGTAAAGCTTTGAGATTCTGTTGTCTTTGCACACTTAACATATAAAAAATGAATAACGATGATCCATTTCACGAAAGTTATAAGTTTTCTGAAACTCACACACATAATAAGGAATATCTCCAAAATGGTTCACCTTACAAAAAAAACTTATTTAGACATAAATTGTGTACTTTAAAATGAGTGTTTTGACATTCACAAGTCAGTAGATATATATTCACTTATATGTATGTAACACGGTTAATAACTAATACATCTTTAAATGTAATTCTCTGGTATACTGTCACAATCTAGACACAGAAATGATTTGCATAGACCATGTAACTGTGCATTTATCAAAAAGGTCCCTGCTACTCCGCCTTACAAGTATGTGTCTTCCTTTAGCCTTGAAATTACTGTGTAACCCAAAAGAGAGTTCAAGATTCAAAAAAGAACTGAGACAGTTCTTGCCTGTGCATTTTGTTTACAACATAAAAGAATACTTGGTTGTAGCATTTTATCGCCCTAGTGTTAACCTTCCTCTACACTAATGATTGTGCTTGGGTGTCGGGAGGGGGGGGGGGTGGGAAATCTGAGAAACTACAAATATTACATGGTTGTACCACGTGTTCTATGTCCTTGAGCTTGGCTCATTTTGGGATCAAAAGAGCAAGGTATACCTAAACTACAATACAGAAGCATTGCTTTACTTCTGAAGTTTTGTAGCCCTAAAGAAAATGACAAATTGGCTATCATAAAAAAACTGAAAGCATGAAAATAAGTACAGCCATGGAAAAAATGATTTAGCAGTGTAGTGTTTCAAAGTGCCGCTTTGGTGTCATGGAAGTACACAAAATTAACAGCTTGATTCACATGTGCATGTGCAATATGCACAAATCAAACCTGTGCATGATGAGGTAAGGCAAAGTTTATTCCACCATAATACTCCTATAACAACAACCAGGGAACAATTAAAAGAACTATTTTTCACAAACTTGTACTGTAAATACTTGTAAACTAAATCAAGCCTTGAGAGTTGAACTGTCCATTACAGTTCTGCACAAACCGACTCAACACTTCTCCTTTGTAGACAGTGCCAAAGTAATGCATTTGAATCTCGGTGTGCTACTCAGGAAGTAGGATTATCAATTTTCTGCAGATTTGTAATAACTTTAAATTAAGAATGTGAAGTATATATTGAAAATAGAAGAATGCAAATAATGGGGAACAAAAAGTGTGCACTATAACAGAGATTTGAACTTAATGTTTGCAAGTTTCCAAAGCATGTGCATTACCTCTGAGCTATTGATGCTTGAGCTTCAAGAGGTGTGTTGTCACATCCAGTTGATACAAGGTGCTAGAATGCAGCCTTGGCTTTTGTGGTAACATGATTTATTACCGTATTGAGGGTACTTGATAACTAATGATTCAGGTTATTGGTTGTTTGATTGAATGGCTTTTGGTTACTCCTCCTATTTGTATAACTGTCAATAAGTATAGCATCAGGTGGACATACTTTTCCGTTCTGTTGATGTGCTTTTATATTTTATGGTGTGTAACTACTGGTAGAGTGCCATAACTTGACCTAAAACTTGTCTTTTTAGTATCACTGTTGTACTTTTGAAACATATATTTCTGTTTTTCTTGCTACTTAAGCTCTGTGAGCAAAATGTGACTTCTGATTATCGTAGTACTCAAGTAGGCATATCTGCACCAATAGTCTGTTCTGATGTGTTCGTTGTCGAAGAATGGGGAGAATAGCACTAGTTTGCCATACCACCCCCTTTCTTTATCAGGAACAAATGCAAATGGTGATTCAAGACACAGCCTATTTGTGTGCCCAACAGATGATAACATATGGACCAGACTACAAATGAACTCAAGTCGCATGTTGGAAATATCTACCTGTGTAAACTGCACTGCAACACAATGTGGAACTTGCAAAATATTCTGCTCTCCTAATGCACTCAATCATTTTTTCCATGGCTTTACAAATATAATACAGTAGAGTTTCAATTTTATTTTTTATTTATTTTATTTATTTATTTATTTACTAAGCTATATACATGTGAATATGACCGGTGTTCAGCCCTGGCTCATTGCCAGTCATATTCTTATTCTACAATAATTCCTTAATTCTAACTTATTCTATCACTTATATCTTATTGTTCAACTCTATTTACTGTCCAGATCCATTTATTTTTCACCTTATGTAAAAATCTTCCTACCCTCTTACTGTCTTTATGAAGCATTTCAACTATAGATCTATTTCTATTCATATTCGACCATTTCTTATTAATATATTCTTTTCTCCAACCTTCAGTCCCAATACAATTAAATATTATATGTTCTATGTCTTCATTTCCACCACATATAGGACATTGGTTTTGAGGAATGCCCTTCCTTAGACCCTTTAATCTCCATACTCCTGCTTTCATCCATGCAATGCCTTCTCGCTCCTCTTTGTCTGTCACGTCTATATACTTCTCCCTACCCCAAGAGTTTTTCATTTGTACATAAAAAATTAAGGATCTCTTTTCAGCTATCTCACTAAATATGTTTTGTATTTCTATATCGTCAAATCTTTTTCTTGCCAGTTTCCAAAAATTGTGTATATTATTTTCTCTATTCCTCCATACTTCCCCTAAACCACTACTTTCCAAGTTATTTCTGAGACAGTCTGCCCAACCCTTATTCTTTAGGCTTTTTTCTTGATATAGTAGGCACTGTTTCAACAGGTTCCTTTCTTCCAAATTTAATATTCTAAACCAGTATTTCAGTGCCCTCTCCATAATCTTCCCCTTACTTGTTACCCTTCCCAGTTCTATTTGTGCTACCTGCCTAGCAGTTGCATTTGGTAATCCAAGCAATTCTTTGCAGAAAGTTCTATGCACCTCATCTATGACTTCCCAACCTCCTCCTAATCCCCATACTTCTGTCCCATATAACCTCTTTGCTTCAACTACCATATTGTATACATTTTCTAACCATTTAACATTTATATTAGGTACTTTGTATTTGCAGTTTCTGGTTGCTGATAAAGCCCCTTTTCCTTTTGCTAATGCAAATTTCTTTTGTTTTTCCCAATTACCACTACTATCTAACTTCACTCCTAGATAAATGCATTCTCTCACTACCCTATACTCTTTTTTATTTTCATTCCTCCATTTTTCATATTTGCTCAATTTCCCTCCTTTTTTAAAAACTATGATCTGTGTCTTGTCCTGGTTCACTTTTAGGCTCCATTCTTTACAGTAATTATTTAATACTTGTAAGGACTGATTTAAGCCATTCACTGTGATTGAACCTACAACTAGATCATCTGCAAAAAGTAGTCCTGGAATCTGTATGTTATTAATAACAGGCATAAAGTTATTATTTCTCCCAATATCCATTAATACATCATCAATATAAAGATTAAAAAGAACCGGACTCAACTTACATCCTTGCCTAAGGCCTTTCTCTTGTTGGATTTCTTTTGTTACAACTCCCTCCTCCACTCTTATACAAAAGGTATTGTCTTTATATAATGCTTTGAGAGTTTTCACCATTTGTTCACTCACTCCTTTACTCAACAGTTTGTGCCATAACAAATGAAGCTCAATTCGATCATATGCTTTTTCTAAATCAACAAAAGCCATATACAACTTTCCTCTTTTAGCTTTCAAATATTTATCTACCAAAGTTTTTATAATAAATAGATTATCAACTGTTCTCCTCCCTCTTCTAAACCCCATCTGAAATTCCGAGAGAATATTAAATTTCTCAACCCACGTTTGTAACCTACTTGCCATAATTCCAGTAAAAATTTTCCCTACATTTGATAGTAAAGCAATACCTCTATAGTTGTTTGGTTTGTCGACACTACCCTTACCTTTGTATATTGGATGTATGATTGCTTTCCCCCACTTTTTCGGTATATAACCCTTCTCTTTAATTTGATTGAATAAGTCTACAAGAACCTTGACTCTATTTTTTTCCGTACACCATTCCTTAAGGAACTGTGTTGGGATCCCATCTATCCCAGTTGCTTTATTTCTCTTCATTAATTTAACTTGCTGTATTATTTCTTCCCCTCTTATTTCATCATCCAGCAAATCTACATAATTGTTAACTATTTCCCTTCTTCCTATTTCTATTTTGCTCTTTTCTCCCCCATACAATTCTTTAAAGTAATCCACCCATTCACCTGGATATACATCAGGTTTTATTACATAATTATTATACATTGATTTTATAACTTTCCATACTGCATTTACATTATTTTCGTTTAGAACCCTTATCAGTTTACTTTCTTGTTTTTTCCTCCAGTTTATTTTCTTTTGTTCTAATAATGAATTATATAAATCCCTACCTTGCATATATTCTTCCCTTAATTCTTTACCACCTATTTCCCTCCATTTTATAAGCATCTGTTTAACTTGTCTTTTTATTACTCTGCATTCTTCATCAAACCAACCCTCGTCTCTTTTGTAAACCCTCTTATTTACTATCATTTCGTCCCCAGCTCTTACCATCATATTATTTAGAATATCCATCGCATTTTCAATTTTTTGTTCTTTTATCATACAATTTATTCCACACTGACATATCTGGCCATAGTTAGAGCTTTTCTCCAAAATTTCTTCCATAACATTTTGATTTCCATTTGGCCCCGGGTTAATTTCAACACCACCAATCACCAATAATATACCTAAGGCACATGTAAGAAGGAACATGTTTACCATTTCTTCCAAGTTGCTGCTTGTTTTAAACTCGTTCCATTTTAACTTGTTGAATGTTCCTATTCTTCCCCTGTACACTTGAATACAAACACCCATTGTTTCTTGAGCCCTTTATCCTTTCACTCCAGGAGCTACCTCCACACACGTCTTCTCTCTACCACTGCTAGCTTAGTACTCTCGAGTTTCAATTATCCATCACTCAGTTAAGGTTCAGCACAGCTCCATTGTCTGTGTGTGTGTCCTGGACATGTATAGTTGCAGGTGGTTTGAGCATACATATCAACAAATGACTTCGCTATTCTGTAGCAAAGTGCATTTAAAACATAATTGAACAAAAGTCTATATTATATTGCTTTCTTTGCAAACACGGTAACAATTTTATGAATCTAATACAGAATGAATATGTTGTTAGCTAATGCTGGATTTGTGACAATGAAGTCATTAATCCTCTTGCTCTCCAATATTTTTCACAATGATATTTAAGAGAGCAATAGCAGTAATAGTAACCGTTTTTTTAGAGAGCACCATATTTTTATGTTTAACACACAGAATGAATATATACTCTAGTAAAGAGCTGTCTGCTGTGTATCACTTCCGTTTTAGTTTCATGCAAACAGACAATAATGGTGAACGTAATGTACTATTGTTTATTAATGATGTTCCTACTAATTGACAAAAAACATGTCTTTACATTGGTATTGATTTTATGGAACAAAAGTCTTTAATTTCTTATGTGCAGCTGTGCCATGCAGATAGTTGACACCTTTATTGCCATTTTCTAAATATATAAATGTAACATAGGACTATGTTAAGTAGATTTTCCGGGCTTGTGGGCCGTGGTTGAGTTGGATTACCTTCCTCCGACGTTTGGCTGAAAACTGCGTCCAGCATCTTCAGGGTCAACCTCTGTTATTTTGGTCTAAATTAGCGGCTCCACATAAACTAAAGTTCACTGCAAACTTTCATATTCATCTTTGTTTGTTATTAGTGTCCTTGGTAACATAAATTTTCACCATCGCTCATTCTCATGAATACCAACATGAGATTATCGATCTCAAATTATATTTTTTTATTTTTTCAAATGCCGGCAAATGGGACGTCTCTGATAATGATATAAAAGATAAAGCTTTCCGTGTCTCGGGTTTTCTTCTCCCTCTTATTAGAGCCGGGAGCCAAGTTTAGCTTATCTGGCTCCTAGCTCTAATAAGAGGGAGAAGAAAACCCGAGACACAGAAAGCTTTCTCTTTTATACCATGATCAGAGACGTCCCATTTGCCGGCATATAAAAAAATATAATTTGAGATCGATAATCTCATGTTGGTATTCATGAGAACGAGCGATCGTGAAAATTTATGTTACCAAGGACACTAATAACAAACAAAGATGAATATGAAAGTTTGCAGTGAACTTTAGTTTATGTGGAGCCGCTAATTTAGACCAAAATAACAGAGGTTGACCCTGAAGATGCTGGACGCAGTTTTCAGCCAAACGTCGGAGGAAGGTAATCCAACTCGACCACGGCCCACAAGCCCGGAAAATCTACTTAACATAGTTGATAATGCCGGCCGTGAAAGCCTCAGCACTTATATAACAGGACTCTTTATGTTCAGAAGATTGTTTAGCCATCAATCTCATCCACTACATTATAATGGTTAATTGGGGTCCACTGTACTTGAATATAAACTTAGGAATCTAACAAATAGAAAAATTTGGTTACATATAAAAGTAATAAGAAGTGTGTACACTATGATCACTAGATATACACTGTGTTTAAATTATTCTAGAGTTTGAACATTTATTTGAATGTTGTATTGAAAATGCATATAGTTTAGTAAATGTATTATTTTCTTACAGGTCTGAAATAGGTCTGGAGTGATAGTGGTTATCTCTTGCAAAATTAAATTGTGCAAGTACTTTAACTTGGTTTTGTTTTAAAGATGTGTTCCCAAACATGGCCCCCTAAACTAAACATGAACTACAAATAATAGGGGTCTCTGACAGTATTTTTAAACACCTGGTGCCAGTTTCACCAGCCGATATTAAAAATGTTTGTAACATCTCATTCGCTAAAGTTATGTTAACATTTACTATAGTGATGCATTTCGTAAACCTTTAACAGCAAGTTATAGCTAAGGATGTTCTGAACTTCAATTAATACACAGCTTCTGAATATACTCCAATACACTTTCGTTTCTTCACTACAACCCTCTTATGTTTCAGCAGCAGATAATTATGAGTGTGTGGCAATAAATAACCAAACTAATTTTGTAATTAACACAATGGCTTTATTTCATTCAAATTTATTTACAAACTCATTAAGTATTCTCTCTCTGATGAAATATTCCAATGATTTAACCATTGTTCGAAACACTCACTGAAGGCCTTTTTTGATGGTCTGTTTAGAATACCCATGACAACATTGTTTGACTCCTTGCCACTTAAAAAAATGATAACCATGAATCTAATTTTTTCACTTTAGGGAAGAGGTGAAAATCACAAGGTCCAAGATCCAATAATAAGATGGATGGAACATATCAATGTCCAAGATCCAATAATAAGATGATGGAACATATCAATGTCCAAATCTGTGTTGACATCTTGAGTTGTATGAGCTCGATGAGCAGGTGCTTTTTCTTGGTACTAGATCCATCCTGTTAGGACAAGATCTGGTCCCTTGTCACTTGTGAACCTATGGTTCCATAAGACAAGTTTATTATATGTGCAGCCTTCTCAATTGTTATGGATCTTCCAGGGCACAGAGACTCTTGAAGGTTTTCATAATGCTCTTTAAAACAGTTGTGCCACTGAAAGACTTGTATTTTGCTGCAAGCATGAACTTTGTGTCTGCTGTACCATTTCAAAAGTTTCTGTAGGAGTTTCATCTAAAGCTCGTCTTAAACTTAGAAGACAGTACATGTTAAATGGGGCACAACATTGCAACATGTACTATATGTATGCCTTCTTCCATATTCGAACCCCAAATCATGTAAGAACTGACACAGAGTGGTCCTTGAGAAATTTGGTAGGGTATCATCACCGTGATGATACTTTGACAAGATTATATTCAACGTGGGTGGTGTATTTTCAAACACTAAAGAATGAACAGTTTGGCACACTCCGCTTTGCACTATTCCATCATTTTGTTTTGTCCCACCCTTTTTGCTTTCTTTTTTGTGGCATTCTTAGAGGTCCTTTCATTAGTTCCATTTTAATCCTATACACTACTGCTTCTGAACACCCAATAGCCTTTCCTGTTACTTTTACTGCCTTATTAGTACTCATTTGACTTGAAAAAGTCCCACCCCACCCTCCTTCCCCCTCCATAACTACAAATATTTACGGAAAATGTTAAATAACGTAATAACACTTCACAGGTTCCGTACAGTATAAACACACATGCTTCTTTACAAACTGATAACTTTTACTACTGCCTTGTGTCTAACGCTTGATGCCTTTTATCTGAATAGGTGAATACCTTTTGTTTGCCTTACACGATGAAAGCAAGAGGTTACAGGCTTCTGGTTTATTTTAAAAACTTCTAACTCTCCTGAACATTTGCTCTCGCTTTATCCTCGATATAACTCAATAACAAAAAAGTTTCCCACTTCGTAACTTTTGCATTGCACAGACATAAAATTTTTCGAAAACATTTAATTTAAAAAATTGTAGCACTTAACAGAGTAAATATAGAAAATTCAAAGTAGGCAGGTGGCGGCACTATAGTTTAGCTAAGAAAAAATATAAACTTAGTCTAGCAGTTAGATTATTAGTTAATGTGTGATCAGTATAGGAACAGCAAATATCAGAGTTTCACTGAAAAAGAAAATGTTTTGTCTAGAAATTTGGGTCCATAGAAGTGTATATTGGTCCTAAAAAGGATATAACCTGTTAGAGATTCTGCATAGAATTATGTGTTCAAACTTGCAATTTATAACAACTGAATATTTACACCATGCTATTAGGAACCTGGCAACAGTCCAAGAGTAGAAAAGGACGAAGCTAACAGCAACTCGTATGTGCTAGATAGAGACATATATCCCCATGTAACACCATACCGTCATCTAAGGGTGAGACAACCTATAGAAGAATACATTTTCTCAGTGTTGTTAGCTAATGCTGGATTTCTGACAATGAAGTCATTAATCCTCTTGCTTTCCAATATTTTTCACTGATGGATGGGGCATTAGAAGTGGCCGGGCATATTTGAAGGTGGTCTCGATCCATTTCCTCTTGCAGATCATATAGAGGACAGAGTGGTGAAGAATATATCCCAATTTTGTCAGTGTACATTCCTGCAATTCCAGTTCCATGTTGAGTACACTATACATCACCTCAGTTATCAGTCTAACACCCAACTGAATTTTTGTCCATGGCTGGCATTCACAGCACTGCTGTACGAAGGTTTCACCTTTCTGCCATTTGCAGCCATTGCTCTTCAGGGCAGTTTATTTAAATACAATTAAATTAGTTTGGTTATTTATTGTTACACCCTCTTAAATTGATGGACAGTTGCCATGTAATTTTCCGGATATTTGAGATTAGAATTGCGTTGTCATCTGAATAAAATTGAGGTGTAAGAAAATACTTTTTACCATTCAAAAAAGAAGTTTGTTGTAGAACTGTTTACTAAGTGTAGAAGGATTATTGAATGGAAAGAAATGAACTGACTTAAGGGGAGGCATCTGTGAAAATGACAAAAATCCACAATTTTTGTCACAATGATGTGAAAATTTGTATGTATGTGTGCCAAACCATAACTAGAAGGAAATTTCACTTTCCTATGTAAGATAGTTTTTGCAAAAAAAAAAATTTTATTCGTTTTTTTTTTTTTTTTTTTTTTTTTTTTTTTTTTTTTTTTTTTTTTTTTTTTTGCTGCAATTTTAGTGTAGTATAGCAAACACTTATAAAATATTATTTGTTCTAAGTAAACTAAACTCTGGCCATATGTTTCCCTAGATTATGTCTACAAAACCTGGTATTTTTATTTGGCTATGTCAAACAGTTTTGGAGAAAAAAAATATCGAATACCTCAAGGTCCATTTTTTTTCTTCAAATTATTAATAATTTTCAAAATAAAAATTTGATAACAATTAAACTACTCCATCTAGAGCATTTAAAATACCAAGTTTTATGAAGCAACTATCTAAAAACATTTGTGCAAAATTTAAAAGAAATCTATTAAGAACTGTATGAGAAGATGCATTTTGAAGATTGAAAAATGTGAAAAAATAGAAAGCAGAGAAAAATGAGTTTAAAGTTTTATGACAACATACATACGCAATGGGCATTTAAGTCATGGTGTAACAGCCTTTTAAGTGGTGATGAGGAGTAAACGACGGTAGATTCTGAAAGTACAAGGTACAGACATAATTTCAAGGCAAAAAACGAAAAATCACATTTTTTGTCATTTTTGTCCAAATTTCACCGATGCCTCCCCTTAAAGGAGAAAAATGAAGCCCGAGAAGAAATCCAAGAGAAATTTCACTGTGTTTCTCCCAGGTCCAATAAGGAAATGCAGTGATTTTATGTTAGTATTAAATGTAGTACCAAAAAAGGTCATGTGTGAAGAACATTTAGAACTGCTGGTGCTAAAGTGGACAAAATTGTGTTATGATTTGAGGATCAACCAGACTCCAATAAAACAGTGTTCATTTCTTGAAGCTATGGCTTCATAAACATACTGGATAAACCCACAAATAATAGCTGTGAAAATTCCAACATTATCATGTACCATTAAGTAAAAACTGCCACTAGCATTATATCTCAAGAGCAATAATATATTCTAAAGTAAGAACAAATTAGAAACTAAAAACTTCACTTATCTTATTGTTTTGGTGCTAACCCTGGGGTTTCAAGCTGTGTCCAGCTCATTCTCCCAGGGTTAGCACCAAAACAATAAGATAAGTGAAAGAGGTAGAACCGGAACTTAAAAATTCAATGCCACAACTGGGATTTGAACCACAGACCTTCCGCTTGCCGGGCGGACGCTCTACCACTGAGCTATTGTGACAAACCGCCCGGCAAGCGGAAGGTCTGTGGTTCAAATCCCAGTTGTGGCATTGAATTTTTAAGTTCCGGTTCTACCTCTTAAACTTTGCCCACACACGGCTTGTGTGTTTAAAAACACCAACAGTAAGTTTGTTGGCATAAATAAATAATAAGATAAGTGAAGTTTTTAGTTTCTAATTTGTTCTTACTTTAGAATCTTGTTGCTTCACTGTTAATAGCTTCAATTTTTCCTTATTTAGCAATAATATATGTTTGTAGTATGCTAATCTGTCATATTTCTTTGCAGCCCTGCTTACAACCACTTTGAACAGTTTCATTGTTTCAAAACTTCCTTCTCTTGTACCTTTTCAAAATCATGATGCGCTGCTCTTCATCAGTTAGACAGCTGTACTGCATTAACAGCTTGGTTTGCATTTGCATTTTTCAAATTCTAACGTTTGTTAAATACCTTAACACAGTTTAAACCAAAAAGACGAGTCCATTAATAATGCTACACAACACTTATAAGTGTGTAGTGTTATTAACCGACTCACCGTTTTGGTTTAAATTTATTATAACACTGTTTTCAAACTTCCAAGAAAGAAGATAGCCTTAACACAAGCTTACAGTGATAACTTAAGACAATCATTTGTGCAATGCTACAATTAGCATGTTAAAATTTAACATAAGTTGAAGCATCCGACCGCTAGTTATATTCTGGATAATATTCCTACAGTTTCTTGATGTTCAGTAACATAAAATTGTGCCCATTCTTTGACCTTCATTGCCATTAAATAATGTTTATTTTATTTTGTGTTGCAGAGAGATGGATGTCCAAAGATTGTGAACTTGGGCAGTTCAAAAACTGATCTCTTCTATGAAAGAAAGAAGTATGGCTTTAAGAGAAGATGAAGTGGTTAAGGAAAATACATTTATTTTGGAGTGTCAAATGCCCATAATGAACTTTATATTCTGTAGAACAAAAAACTGAAGCTATTGACATGAAGAAATATAAATTAACAAATTATAATGAATATTAGTGCCTAGAACTTCTTATGTTTTATAAAAAGAAAAGTACATAATTATAAAAGATCAGTGAAGTTTTAGTCACTAATATTCATTATACTTTTTTAATTCTATTATTCTGTGTTTACAGTGATTTTGAATAAAATTGTAATTATAACAAATAATTTGTAGAATATTTATAAAATTCCATATCGTGATTTTGGTTGTTTTTTCCTCTTGAGTGTGAGATTTTTGTTTGAATGTTGGAAGATATTACAGTATGGCCAGTGGATCTCCGATACTGACATTTTTGAGACCTGAAAACAGTATTGCCAGTTCTTTGTGGGAACTTCAGAGTGTTTGAAACGTTTCGTATTTTAACCATTTTACACATTTGCAGACATGATCATAGGGTAATAGAATATGGAGACAATTGTTAATATCGTTTACCTGAAAAAGTCAATAGTGTTGTATTATATTAATTAAAAATGGCTGTTAAAGTTCTTTCAGCACTTTACTTGGGTTGGCTTTTCTGCCATTGAATAAGCCAGCTTCTTTCAGAGATTACAGCAGCTTCTCACGAGTAGGAAATTCTTTCCTCATATAATAAAGATACACATGTTGCCCAATTACATCCTTTTGAAGTGCAAAACGTGAAGTTTTAGGGCTATCTCATGGCCTTTGTTTTCCTGGAGTATGTATAACTGTAGAGGGCGTAGTAAAATCAACTGAGTACTTTTCCTTGATCACACTTTCAAGTGTCACAAACTATACAACACCTTGGTAAAAGCTAGAAGGGGTTTGCCATTGCCTGCACCTTCTCAAAGTATTCATGAAGCCTGAATATAAATGTGCAGCTTTAGCTTTTATAACAGCCAAATTTTTTCGATAATAAGATGAGAAACACTAAAATAAAAATTCATGCATGCACAAAATAGCCGACAAACTTCACCTGCACAAACACCAAGACAAGTGAAACAAAGTGAAACCACGTGGTCCTTATAAAACGGAGTTGACAATACGGTGCTAGATTTGGAAGCCGCACATGGCAGTGAGACTGCTGATTGATGCTAGTTTTAACATCCAGTGCACTAATCACTTCCAGCATTGCCAACAGTAACAGTTACTGCCCATGACAAATGTAAAAGTAATATTTGCACACAATGGTGTTGTAATGAAGTTACTGCATGAAAATAAAATCAGAAACCTGGATTTCATTGTTTTAAACTTCATATACATCATATAGTTTCATCCTTAAGATAATTTTAAGAATCCATTTTCTAAAACTCATTACTATACGTTGGCAACACTAATCTCTCCCTTCCAACTAACAAGTTCCTGCAAAATGTCAGCGCTGGAGATCCACGGGCCGTACTGTGGTAATAACATTTCCATAAATGGTGAACATACCGTTAGGATTTTTCTATAAAATATAATCATCGTATTTTGCTGTTTTGTTGTACATTTTAAACTTTTGTGATGTATCAAGTGGACAGTTATCCTTCCATGCTCTAGCTGTACATTGGATTTACTTGTTTTTGAAAATGATGTTTGCATAATAACTAAAAAAGTAAAATTGAAGTTAGTAACAGTGAAGACACCTCATAAATATATGTTTGATTCCTCAATATGATTTTGTTATTCTATGAAGGTTTGCGTATGAAATAGTGAAAGATATTTTACAGTTAAGTTTAAACCCAGGAGACTTCCTCTCCCATTCCTTTAGAACTTACAATAGCTTCCTGCTGCGTAATTGCAGGTGTTTTGTTTCTCTTCCTTACTTTGATTTTTATTTGAAAATAAAAACGTTTATGGAAAACCTTTATAAAATAAAATATTGTAAGTTAATTTTATTTTTTATGGTCCCAGCCAGTGCCAATTATGTTAACTGTATTTTCATCCAATGTAACTAATTTATCCTTTCAATGTCTTTCATGTTATTTTGCAATGAAACATGCAAATCACAGCTACTATTGCAGCAACTAACTCCATGTCCAGCGTTAGTTGACTATAGACTTCAGCCTTCCTGACATCCATGCTCAGCCATATACCAGGTGGAAGGGAACTTGTTACGTTCCTTCTAATATGTACTGTATAGAGGCGTTCTAAACAAAAAAAGTTTGATGACGTTTGTTCTTTGATCAGCCGATTTTGAAAAAGTAAATGGTTTTTGTACCAAATTGGATGCTTAATTCCACAAGAATGTACAAAGATAAGAGTTTGTTACTTTTAACGCAGAGTAACTTATTTCTGACATGGTTTCAGTAGTAATTACGGGACATCACACAGTTTCGAAATAATCACTAAAAAGAAAGGAATATCCTGAGGAACTTTTTCAGACATGAAGTAACTTGGCAATGTTGCGTTGAGGTTGGCCAATAATCAGAACCAGTTTCTGGATGTAAACAAGTCTGTCATTTGCAGGGTGATGTAATGTTTTGGGAGTTAATGATTCTGGTTGACCTACATTTGCACAATAAAAATGGAAGGACATGTCATGGTCTTTGTTTATGCTCATGAGATGCGTTCTAGCAGTAGTGAAGCATATTTATGTACTGACCTAGTGAAAGTAATACCCACACCCCATATGTTATGTTGCCAGTTTGTTTTCAACAAAACTAAAATATCTCTCTTGGAAATGGTCAGAGACAAAAATGTAAGATACAAAATGTGTTCCAAATACCAAGATCTATCACTGGCATAAATTAATGTAATGACTTCCCTTCCTTCCGGTATACCAGAACAGCATCAGCCTATAGTGCTCTTGACATCTGAAGGCAAGGCTCTTTTTACCCCCCAATTCAGAGAGAGAAACAGAAGTGTACGGAAAGGGGAAAGTTACTGATATGGGAAGGTTAGCAGGGCAAGTTGAATGATTCTAACTTTGAATCTACATTATTTTAAGAAACAAAGCCTGCCCTTCCCAGTACTTCACAGATGTCTGAATCTTGTCATATGTGATTGAGTCAACTAACCACAATGTTCTTCGCCGCATACTATAGCCGGCGATGTTTATCGGCAGTCCCCAGGAGTTCAGAATGGCCAACGTTTCACTAAACAGCTGACAGAAGTATCACAAAAAGCAGTCCTGCCGACATACATAAAGCCACTTGTAACCTCAAATATCACAGTGTTAAAGTAATATGCTTTCAAAGGTTAATAATGCTTGAACATTGTTACCACACAACACATGAACATTCTCACCTTTGGCAAATCTTGCTCTGCAATAACACTTTTGGATAAAATTACTTTCGAGCGCTAAATATTGTAATATATACGAGATGTACTACTGTGTAGCAAATACAAAAATAACAACACTTGTTCTAAAACAATTCAAAACAAAACCACGCAAAAACGAGCATTATGTCCACTGGTTGATTAATTAATACGGCGTCTAAACAGAATCTTGTTTTAAAATCTATTGGTTGGCCTCTCTGCAACATGTTCATAAACTGGCAACATAACAGACGCAATAACACCAACTATGGCCATAGCTTTACCATGGTTATATGTTACAAACAGTTGGCGGCACTAATGCAACCCAACGAATGGGATGTCACCAAGTATAACCAGACTGCACCATAATGGGGGGGAAAATGTCAAGGTTGTTTTTTGGGGTGTCTCATAAGCTGTGCAGACTATAGCAAGGACGGACAACAAAGAACTCCCAATTATTCGCTGATGCACCAGATTGGTTTTGTTGAACCGGACAACACGAGGGCTTTCATACTTAGTGATATTTTTGAAAAAGAAGCATTAATGAACCACTGGACTTAATTTCTACAGTGTTGGACATTATTTGTCATAAATTCACAAGAAGACAAAACACACAATATGCAGGATTAGTTTTAACTAATGACTAAACATTAGTTATGTTTAGTTTTGACAAAGATATAGATTTTTACCCACACTGTAGCACCTTTTATATGGGCTTCCAGACCACTTGCAGATGCATTTTGGGTCCAACTCTTGGAACATCTTAGTTATGTAATGTTATGAATTAAACAACTTCATTTATACAGGGCTGGCTCATTTACAAGGCAGTATTGGTTTTATAATTGAAAAACCCTTCAGCCAGTACAAAGGGCAAACTAGAATTGTTGCTGTAAAATTGTAAATGTAATTTTTATAAGCTCTGTTTACAAAGTTCCACTTTGAACTCTATGTAACAGTACTCTTTCTGAACCATGTAATTGCTATTGAAATTTTAATTCAAGGTTTGTAGAAAATGCTGTAAATTGATGAGGTGAGCAGATGCTTTGTATTGTTTTGAATCAGAATAAGTAAATATCATGCCTTGATTACAGTGTACAATACACCCATCTGTTGGTTGCACTTCTTCAGATCAGAAACTTTTGCATGATCTCATCTTTAAGATGAATTTTGTAAACATTTTTGCAAGAAGATGTAGGTTTGAGGTTATTAATTGAGATATTTAATAAGATTAAAGGGAGATTGCCTGAATTTGAAAAATAAGTATGACTAAACCAATATACAAAGGGAATGGAGGACTAAATAATCCTAATAATAATAGAGAAATTAGCTTTCCTAGATAAAACATAGTCTGGCATTTTAAATGTAGGATTACAAAAGCAAATGGAAGTGGAAGGTAAATGGTCAGAATTTCAGTTTGGTTTTAGAAGTGAAAGGAGAATGATAGTATTATAAGACACGCTACACTATATATGGCTGAGGTTTAAAAATTCGAACATGAACATTTTCTATCGATCATTTATACTTGTATGTTCTAAGATCAACAGCATCTTTGTTAATAACAAAGCGGCGGATCAGCATGACCAGTTTTTGTGCGTTTGCTTTATCTTGACTTAAAGACTATGTTGGAGAGAGGATGAATCCAGATTTAAACAATGGCTTGCCTGAAGTGCTTGTATACGTTGTATCAAAAGAATGCTTGTACTATGCTGTTTTTATTTTGTAATAGAACACTACTTTTTACATATATGTAACATGAATACTACAGTCTGTTCATTGCAGTAAACAATAATGTAAATGAACACTCTCCACTTATCACTTAAACAAAAGCTATATCATGAGAAACTCCTGTCTACATTGCAAGATCTAATAGGTCATGCAAATAATACACTATATCATTGATACATTTCGTACACCTTTTGGTCTGTAGGGCTGTTACTTCTTGCAGTAAGACATCTTGCATAGCTAAACCTAAACCACAGCACAACAGCCCATGAAAGGCCAAGGCTTGGTGCTTGGCCGCTGCATCCCCCACCTCTGCCCACTTCAGGTGTCATGAATGGGGTGCAGTACTGGAGGGCGAGACATGATCAGTGCCCTGAGCCTTTCTGGCCAATCATGCAGCCTTCACGACTTGGGGTTGCTACTTCTTCATCAAGTAGCTTCTCAGTTGGCCTGCCCAGGATTTAATGGGGCTCAGTGCACCCTGTGCCAGACCTCCCAGCAAGGGAGAAATTCCCATGCCAATACCAGGGATTGTACCTGGGTCCTCCACACCAGAGGCTAGTGTGCTAAGCATAGCACACATCGAAAAACCAGTATTTTTTCCAACACCTGGAGTTTATCGTTCTTGTTTTTCCTAACTTCTCTAAGTTTTAAACATACATTCCACTATGCTTATAGCCTTAGGCATGTATAACTCACATAGGTCTAAAGAAGTTCTGGCATTGGATAAGCAACAAGTTATTCTTCATGAAATTTAAACTAGTCAAAAGATCCACTGAAATTAGGAATATTGCAATTTGAGTTGCACATGGCTGTTTGGAATCTAAAGCATTGTTCACTTTCACAGTATATTTCGGTTTGCTTGTGTACCCACAGTCTGTACGTGCCAAGACAGTATGATCCTTGCATCAGTGACTTCAAATGATGGACCAGGCCCTTCTAATTCATCCTGTTAATATTTTTACCAAAATTTAAAAATTACTTTTTTATGATTTATATAAGGTAGAAGCAATAATTGAAGTCTTGATTCCTTTCATTCCTTATTTAGCATGAAGTTAAATGCACCAACTTTCAACAATGCAAAACTTAAACATTGTAAACTATGTAAGGTTTATCTCAAAGTATTAGACATGCTAGTGTTTAATTCTCTTATGTAAAATGCATTTAAATAAATAATACATGTCACCTTCCAGAATCCATTACAATAAATAGTTTCAACCCATTGTCCAAGTTCTCCCACAATTTCTTCACCTTAAACTTACTCCCCCCATTACATCTTTTTGATAATTTACATATTCTCTTTGTACATTATCATCTCATTTCAGAATTCTCTCAGCTACTACACACACCATCTGAACTTCTGGTTCAGCCAAACTTACTCCTGTAGGTTTACTTTTTGGCAAATTCAACAGCTTTCTACACAACATTCTGTGCACTATGTCAATTTTTGCCATCTTTTGCTATCCCCAGCTTCCTATGGTATACATCACCTTTGCTTCCGCTACTGCTTCATATATTCTTGACTCAATGACAACTTGTGGAGGGGGCACATAGGCAGTCTTTTGTGCCTATGTCCTTACTGGGCACCCCTGGTAAAGTGGATGAGGCAAATGGATTCTAAGGGCGGTTGGAACATTGCCACAACACAGCAGATGGCAAGGGTTCCTACATTTTCCCCAGTTAGAAGCACCCCGGCGGGGGCTGGCTTAGTTCCCTCGGGCTTAGACCATCCTATGGGGCTTGCCTTTCAATCCGGGGGACAAAATTTCCAGAGCGCATTTGTTCCCCCTGACGTGCTGCTGCCGCGACGCTCTCCAACGCTTCCAGCCCTGAAAGAAACCTAACGAGATGAAGGGTGAAATGAAATGATCTATGTAACGAAATGGAGGGACAGGAAATTCGGAGGATGTGGAAATTCTTCCCAGCATTCCCTGGCGATCCGGGGAAACCTCCCAAAAAACCCATGGTTCAGGAAGATCGGCCACGGGGATCGAACCCGCGACCTCCCGAACGTGGGAGGCCATCCAGCTCGGTTCATATAATCTTTCTGACCATTTTATTCATGATGTAAGCATTCTGTGTACACATGTTCTGCTTTCATGGCTAATTTTCCTTTAACTAGGGCAGCTTTAGTGTTCCAGCTTCCATTACTTGAAAATCTTACGTCCAAATATTCAGATTCTTTTACTACCTCAACTCGTTCTCCATTTATAACCAGACTTCATTTTTCTTACTTTTACTCTTCTGTCAAAAACCTATTTTTTATTTTTGCAATTTATCTTTAAATCCATTTGTCACTTAATCTTGCTATTTCGTTAACACCATGTTAAAATCTTATGACGGGTATAACTCTTGCAATCAGATCTGCTACAAGAAACCTGGAGTTCTTTTCAATAACTGCACAATAATAGTTACTCTACTTTATCCTGTGTACAATGTCATCTGTAAGTTGAGCAAAATCAGGTTCAGTTTGCAACCTTGCCTCAGAACTAAATTTTGTCTCATGTAAGCTGTTCTATTTCTAACCTGTATTTCACAAAATTTTATACCAACCATCATGGTTTTTTTTCTAGTCCCTAAACACGTTTTTCATTGATCCCTTTACATCTCAATTTATATGCCAATGAATCTACTTATTGTAGAGAGTACCTTTTTTTAAAAAAATCTAATTTAATATTTTTGTCAAGCCATGTTGTATTGGGAGAAGTTCCTGGACTGCACTTTTTGATACCTGTTGGAATAGTGGTAATAAAACATCCTAATAAGTCAAAAACAAAGGAAATATTTGCAGACAACTTGTGTTTTAATTTTCACTTAACGTCATTTTTAGTGACATCTTAGGCACATTACCTATTATAATCATCCATTATCATCACCACTATTACGTTTCATGAAAATTACTCAACTGCATAAGTAACTATATCGCCTAGTTTTTACATGCCCAAGAGTGAACATTTTTACCCCTTTCTTTCTTTGACTCTCGGAACGGAATTTTAGATTTCAAATGAACCGCTTCGTATCTCTAGTGGGCGGGCGCCCGTTAACTTGGGAAGAATCACGGAAGAATTTTGTACCTCTGAGCCATCGTATTAGCCTGGGGCGCCATCTTTTTTAAGGTGCACTCTGGTGGACACTCATATAACTAGTGGCAGTCTTCCGTTGAGTTCTGTTTCATGTGGAAGCGTATTCAAAGTGTGGTGAAGTTTTTATCAAATAAAGTCGAAACTCAAAGCAGAGGAGCTTTAATTTACTTGAAAAATGGTGCAGAAGTACCAGTCGCCGGTGCGGGTATATAAATATCCCTTCGAACTGGTGATGGCCGTAAGTATAGTTATATTTTCATAAACAAACCTACTTGTCATTGTCATTACTTGTACCAGCTGTTGTTTTGGTTACCATTTCAAAACATTTGTTGCTATTGCCATGCACAACATGTGGATAATGTATTACGAAGTGATATGTGGTGATATGGTTGCGAGCCAGTGTCCAAAAGCAAAAAGAAGATAAACCTTTCTATTTCTTTTTGTTAATAAAAATCTTAGTTGTTTTTAAAAGTGTCCTATTCTCCTTTGTCATGTTAGGATGTGATAGAAAATATTCTTATTTAGATCATAAATAAAACTATTATTAGTATCAATGATGTTAAATATTATTTTTCGTAATATGAGGGAAGTTCAGAATAGAATACAGCTGCTGCAAATACCAGCTTTGAAGAACTAAAGCTTGACATTTAGAAAATAACAACAGAATATGAACTTGAAATAGAGAAATGTAGAAAGAAGAGGAAAAATAGAAAGAAGAAGCACAAATTAATAGCGCAATGCTCTGTGTAAACGAAATTACGGAACTGCAAAATTTGTAGGAGAAGAAGATGAGTTGAAAAAGTATTTATGTCAGGGAAACTTTTAGAAAAGTAAGATGTAATCACCCTTTAAGTTCCAGTGAATGCATATGCGACGGTATGTGTATTATTTTGGAATAATCCAGGACCACATTTGTGTTTTGAAGCTTTACGACCAAGGATAAGAACACCATCAGTTCAAACCACAGTCATTTTACCTTCGCCCATCATGGTGTATCTCAGCAAGACAGGAGGGCTCGATAAACTTCTCTGTTTCACGGAGAGAGGATTCTCTTTTATGTTTTAAGCAGTTTTTATTAAAAAATACCACCATCTGAGTAAACACGCACATATAATTTTCAAGTAGTTTTAGATAAAACCTGAAGGATATGTGTATCTATTAAGTATTTTAGATATAAACAATTCTAATTTTTTTTGGAATTCCATAATAACGTAATACATATGCTTTAAAAACAAGGATAGTCCCTTATGTCGCACTATTAAATGTAGCCATCTAAAGGAAAAAAATCGCCTTCCTAGAGCAACTGTTTTAAGTATTTGTAGGTATATTGACAGCTATATTACACTTGTTTGTTACTTTCTCTACTATGTATCATAAAGTAGCGGAAGTATTGTATTCCACCCAAAAATTCGATATCGAGATTTCACCGGAAATATATGTTTTGAGGCCTCCTGAACCCCAAAAATCCTTTTTAGAAAAAGGTCCGTGTGTCAGTCGGTGGACAGCATGACTCAAAAACGAAAAGTCGGTTAAAAATCAAAGTTGATATTTAAAGTTATAGTTAATGTCTTTCAAAGATGCGACACGAAGATTTTGAAGAAAATTCCTCCACCCTAGGCTACCCTTTGCATGGAACATTTTTCGAAAATTTTGATTTTCTTGAAAATGGCTCTTGACAATTTTGATTAAAATGCCATATGTTCGAGATATTTTTATGACAAATTAAACGTATATCTTTAATTTTCTGGCTATAGCCTATGTAGTCGTATTTACTCTGGATGACTGTTTGCTAACTGGTAAACCGTAAGAGATAGACCAATTCTTAGTATACAAAAAATATAGTTCTTGCTAAAATGTACAATTTATGTCTGAATAAATTTTTTGTAGAGTGAACGATTCGGAGATATGCCTTGTTATTTGTGTAAGATTTGGATAACTTACACTTCTGTCAAATGGAACATCGCTTTTCATTTTTGTTTATATTAACCGTGCAAAGAGAACGCAATTTGAACGCTTTAAAAGATTTGACTATTGCTCAAAGCCTACTGTATTCCCATATTCCCCTTGAACCTACAAGGAAATAAGCATTAAGATAATTTCTGCAGATGTTTATCTCAACTAACACGAAGAAAATATAGAAGTAAGAGTCTGTAAGAATGTTTTGTACAAGAGTAGGAAAAGTCATGTAAGTGCAACACATATTTTTTTCTACCATTGTGGCATAACGAGTAAATTAAGTACAATTTTGAACATAATTTATTTTTGAAAACAACAAAAGTGCTTATTTGACGTTATCTAGATAATCAAGATAAAGTTAGTAGAACAAACCACCTTTAAATTTAACGAATGAATCAGAGGTTCAGACGTTCAGAACAGACTGCAAGTTTAATATATTTTGATGACGACGATGACAATTTCATATGAAATGTGTCAGAGGAGCATACATCTCAGATACATTATGTAGTGAGCATTCCTAGAGATTATTTCATTGTCATATCTGCAGAGCTCCGGAAAATAAAAGAAACGTCATAAATACTCGCATAAAGTTAGTCGTAAATGTTTTCTTTAAGTATTTTCATTTATGGCGATAGTGACATAGTAGCATGGGCGTCGCGTAGGGAGGGCAAGGGGGGGGGGGGGGCTTGGAAATTAGTATTTGTAATGTGCAATCAATTACTTTTAGACTATTACTTTATTGTTGATGTAAAGAACTGTTTTTATTTAGCATAAATTAATATGCTTATCCGCAACAAATACTATGACTCATGTTTTACAGCTTTTGACAACAGAATAATGAATTAATATTGTTTAATTGTAAACTTCTAACATGCTGCACCCCCCTGGAAAAACGTCTGCCAACGCTGATGCACAGCAGTATTAGTTCGTTTTTATTTTGATGAACAGTTAAACATTTTAAGGCATTCCATATAAAATTACTCTGTATGTTGTATCAGCTTCAACCAAATTTTAAATATGTTGACAAACTTCCTAACGCTTATATGCATGGAATAATGTTTGAGCGTATTAGAAAAATATTTCTATGTTCCACGTTGTGTTGCAGCGCGGTTTACACAGGTCGATATTTCCAGCATGCAGTCTGATCTTATTGATAGTCTGTGGTATCGTCTATGGACACACAGATAGGCAGTTTGTTACACCGTCCCTTTCTTTATCAGAAGTAAATACAATTATGCGAATGGTGATTCAAGATACAACCTATTTGTATGCCCGACAAACTTTTTACTTTCTCTACTGGTAAGTAGGGGAAGTATTGTATTCCACCCAAAAATTCGATGTCGAGATTTCACCGGAAATATATGTTTTGAGACCCCCTGAATCAAAAAAAAAAAAAAAAAAGGCATTTTTAGAAAAAGGTCCGTGTGTGTATTTGTGCGCGTCTCAGTCTGTGGACAGCATAACTCCAAAACGAAAAGTAGTTTAAAAACCAAAGTTGGTATTTAAGTTTAATGTCTTTCAAGGATGCGACTCCAAGATTTTGAAGAAAATAGCCTCACCCTAAACTACCCTTTACATGGAAAATGTTTCGAAAATTTTGATTTTCTTGAAAATGGCTCTTTAGATTTTGATTAAAATGTCATATGTTTGAGATATTTTAATGCCAAATAAAATGTATATCTTGAATTTTCTGGCTATAGCCCCTGTGGTCGTATTTACTCTGGACGACTTTTGCATAACTGGTAAACCGTTAGAGATAGACCAAATCATACTATATAAAAATGTAGATCTTGCTAAAATACACAATTTATGTCTGAATAAATTTTCTTGTAAGATGAACCATTTCGGAGACATTCCTTGTTATGTGTGTGAGTTTCGGAAAGCTTAAAACTTTCGTGAAATGCAATATCATTGTTCATTTTTTATACCTATGCTAAGTGTGCCAAGAGAACGGAATCTCAAGGCTTTAAAAGATTTGACTATCGCACAAAGCTTATTCTATTCTAATATTCCCCTTGCACCTACAAGGAAATAAACAATAAGATAATTTGTACAAATGTTTATCTCAACTAACACGAAGAAGATAAAGGAATGAGTTTGTAAGAATGGTTAGTACAAGAGCAGAGAAAGTCATGCGAGTGCAACACATCAGATTTTTTGTTAGCGTCTTCCAACGTATAGTGGTAATACTGTCATATAGGACGGTGAATGAATTAATGATGCTCAAATGAGCCCGAGATCCACAGAGTTTTAAGTTACCCGACATTCGTCTTCTCAGGATAAGGGAAAACCTCGGGAAAAAAATTCGGATAGTTATCCTAAGCGAAATTCGAACTCGCGACCTCTCGAACGTGAGGCAGACACGCTAACCATCACGATAACATATGGAACAGACTATTGGAAATATCGACTTGTGTAAATTGTGCTGTAACGCATGGAAATTTATAAATATTCTGCTCTCCTAATGCGCTCAATATTTTTTTTCCGTGACTGTACATATCTACAAAAATGTCAACCCAATATGTACGAAACTCCAATAGTTATTTATACAGGCTGAGATGTACAAAGCAATACCATTGGATTCTCACTATAACGAATACATCATTAATAATATATACATATATTTTGTTTATTTACTTTGATTTACTTAAATAATACTTTGCTTTGAAGCCAAAAATAGCATTTTTAAAGTTTGTATTTTCTGTTACTTGCCCCAAGGGGGTTTCCTAATGGGGCGCAAATTAAAAATCTGATGTGCTGCTCTCACACGACTTCCTCTACTCTTCTACTAACCATTATTACAAACTTTTATTCTTTTATCTTCTTCATATTAGTTGAGATAAACATTTGTTCAAATGATCTTATTGCCTATGTGCAAGGGGAATATGAGAATACAGTATAGGCTTTGAGATCCCGCTCTCTTTGCACGCTTAACGTATGAAAAAATGAACAAAGATGTTGCATTTCACGCAAGTTTTAAGTTTTCCTAAATTGACACAAATAACAAGCAATATCTCCGAAATGCTTCACATATCAGGCATAAATTGTGTATTTTAGCGAGATCTACATTTTTTCTACAGTAAGAGTTTGCCTATCTCTTACGGTTTACGAGTTATTTAAGTCATCCAGAGTAAATACGACTACATAGGCTATAGCCAGAAAATTCAAGATATAAATTTCATTTGTCATCAAAATATCTCAAACATGGGGAATGTTAATCAAAATCGTTAGAGCCATTTTTAAGAAAATCGAAATTTTCGAAAAATTTTCCATGTAAAGGGTAGTTTAGGGTGGAGCAATTTTCTTCAAAATCTTCGTGTCGCATCCTTGAAAGACATTAAGCTTAAGTACCAACTTTGGTTTTTAACCGACTTTTCATTTTTGAGTTATGCTGTCCACAGATTGACAGAGACGCGTGCGCGGATCTTTTTCTAATTTTTTTTTTTTTTTTTTTTTTTTTTTTTTTTTTTTTTTTTTTTTTTATTCAGGGGTCTCAAAACATATTTCCGGCGAAATCTCGACACCCAATTTTTGGGTGGAATACAGTACTTCCTCTACTACTGGTAAAGTAGAGAAAGTAAAAAGGATCTTGTGCGTTACTGCGTGGTCAGTGTTTTGAAAATTTTACATAACGAAAGTTACTTGCATAATGTTTCTGACAAGTCTTTTATGCACCAATTGTCAATAGGGTATGCAGTTAAACCTTTTACTTGCGTTTAATATTTTATTAATAAGAGGCAGCTTTGTTGCCGACTATACAACACTTAATATTACGTTCAGAAATAACGAGTTGACTCTTGGACATTGAAGCGTGGTTCACAGTGTGCGACAGGCAGGAGGACGCCATTGTTGCAAGGTGTATCAATGGATGTTTACATTTATAGGTAGTGTATTCGCTGCAAGTAGGACTCTATGAGGAATGACAGAGTTATATTCCCTTTGTTTTCGGTTGTGCTGGTACTGATTTAGAAACTCCGGATCACACTGTATATATTTCATATTTTTTCTCTTTAAAAGGTTATAATTATGCTAACGATGTTATAAAAATAGAATCGCCCATAACTTCTGGACTATTAAAGATAGCACTAAGCCCTAATAGATACAAATAAACACAAAAGCAAACGTTCTTATCCCTGGAATTATAAAACAATAAAATTCATTCAAAAGATGCTGGTAAGATTGTACTCTTAACGTTCTAAGACTTTATAATACATTTTTGCAAATCATGACACCCTCGAAAGGAGGACCGCTTCTCCTGCCACTGGGTAATAACAATTAGCAAACAAAGACAACCCCCATAAACAGGGCGAGAGGCAACGTAGCCGTCTTGTGGTTCCTTTATATTTTTAAACCACAAACCTTGTAAAACCCATACCTCAAAGTAATGCTCTCTTTGGTAGAGGAGTGGGGCAGAGGTATCATGTTTTGTGCTAATGACGGCCCAAGCCTCTAGAAAATAGTCACAATCAGCCTTCACTGCACCTTTTACTGTGAAATATGAAAATAGAAGTGCAGAGCCTTAGAAGATCCACCAAGTGATCGTCGCGCAACATATTGCGATACAGACTTTAATTTGGTTCAATTTAGAGAAACACTTCGCAATAAAACTCACTCTTATACACGCTATTCTTGCAAATGTTTATTTCTCTATCTTGTAGGTGCAAGGAAATATGGGAATACAGTAGGCATTAAGCGATAATGAAATGCTTTAAGAGCTGGTTGCTATCTATGCCTTTGAAATCCCGTTTCTTTGCAAGGCTAAGAGATAAAAACACGAATAACATATTTCTATTTGAAAAAAAAAGAATATCTCGGGAGTAGTTGACTCAGAAGAAAAACGAAGTGCCTATTTGACATAAATTGTGTGTTTTAACGAGATCCTCATTTTAATGTAGTAAGCATTTCTCTCTCTCTCTCTCTCTCTCTCTCTCTCTCTCTCTCTCTCACTCACTCTCTCTCACTCACTCTCTCTCACTCTCACTGTTTACCATTTATGTAAAAATCATCCAGAATGAAGAAGCCTTCTGAGGATATTCCCAGAAAATTCAAGGTACGAACTAGATACCACGATGGAATGTTTGTGTCCGTCACTGGATACTGACTGTCTGTCCCTCCATCTCAGGGAATGGATTTTGGAAATAGTGGGTCATTACGTAAGGTGCTCCAAAGAGAGAAGGTTGGACATTCCTGCTCTAAATGATTAAAAAACTTAAAGTTCACGATATGAAATATCCTTAATTAACGATGCCCATTTTCACCAAATTTTACTGCAGGTAAATGTACATATTGTACACAGAGCGAAATTGTTCCCTGGTAACGTGTGAGCTCGCGTTCGAGAGGTCGTGGGTTCGATTACCTTGGCCGTCATTTCTGATCCAAGCGTGTTTTTTGGGAGTTTCCCTGGATCGCTATGCGCATACTGGAAAGAATGATTTATTTTCCCTCCATTTCACCTCATTTCATTTCCCCTTTCATCTGCTTGGTTGTTTCAGGGTTATTAGTGTCGGTGGGAATTTCGGCGTACATGGCACGCTTGCTCTGTAAATCCTCGTCCTCCGGATCGGAGGAGGTCTCCGAGTCCCAGCTCTCCCCCCAGGGGAACTGAGCCCGTAGGGGGGAGGGGGCCGGCGCATGGGCCGCCATTGGAGAGTTCAAATATGTAGTCGTTAGGGACCCTGTCCTCTGTTGTCGTTTCTGCTCGTCCCTCCCTCCCGATGGACGCCCTGTCAGGCGCATTAGTACAAACGATTTCATTGGTGGAGATGTTGAACCCTGCCCCCTTCGACGTTTGTCTATCCTATTCTATATATACTGTAGCATTCGATTAAAAAATTAATTTTCAATCCACTTTATGCTAATTGCGATAAACGTTTGCTCAAAAAGAGTTAAGGTAAATTTTTGTTACCAAGCATCCCACGCGGAGGAAGAAATAAAACTGCAGTCTCATTAATAACTCACGTTATCTGCCCAAATGACCTAGCTGTCGACGGACTCTTAAACTCCACTTCGCTTACATTACCTGACTTACCTGCGTTGAGAAATGGTTTCGCTGTAATGTGTGAGGCTCGCATTCGGGAAGTCCGGGGTTCATATCTCACAATGGCCGTCCTCCGGGAGTATAGTCCAAGTTTTCCTTATGCCAGGGGGGTTCCCCCGAAATTAGGCCTAGAACAGCCCTGGGGGAGTGGTATACATTGAGCGGGACTGCGCTCACGACCTTGAGCGTGTGTGTTGGGTGAGGACGATGCAAACACACACCAGTTCAGTGACGTACCTTTCACAATGAGTGCAGGGCGTGTTACGCCAACATTTAATCCCGAATGGGAAGAAAAGTATTTCGCCGTCTTCGAAGGTGGAAAATCACATTGTTTGGTTTGTGGTGCAACAGTGTCATATCCTTCACATTATAACATTAGGAGGCATTTCACAAATGCGTAGGCGCAAGAATATGGTGAAGAGAAGCTGATAGGTGTGGCTCGTGAAAAAATGCTGGATCGTCTTAAAGAACATTTACAAGCCAAAAGTGACAGTACTAGCAAGACGATAGTTGACCGGCAAAACATAGTTTGTGCCAGTTTTAAAATTGCAAACGAAATTGCCAAACCCTCTAAACCCCTCTCTGAAGGAGACTTTATAAAGGAGTGCTTGATAACTGCTGCTGAAGAAATTTGCCCTGATTTAGTGAATTCCTTTAAATCTCTTAGTTTATCTCGTCGAACAGTCACCGAGCGAATAGCAGAAATTGCTTGCAATTTGGAGAAACAGCTGAAAACGAAAATCGGACAGTTGGTGTACTACTCATTAGCACTAGACGAGTGTAGTGACAGGAAAGACACGGCTCAGTTAGCTGTTTTCTTAAGAGGAGTTTATGAAAATTTCAATATCAGTGAAGAATTTCTAGATCTTGCATCGTTAAAGGACCGGACCACAGGTGAGAATGTGCTTAACGCTGTGCTAAAGACAATGGAACACTTTAATCTTCCATTGGAAAAACTAGTTTGTGTTGGAACCGATGGAGCGCCATCCATGATGGGTCATACGTCGGGATTTATAGGAAGACTTCGAGGTGTTCTTGCAGCAAAAGGAATAAACCCAGACGGTGTACTACATGTACATTGCTTTATTCATCGCGCGGCATTGTGTGCGAAATCAGTAACGTTGGATACAGTGATGTCAGTTGTTGTGCGAATTGTGATTACCATCAGGTCGAATTCACTTCGTCATAGACAGTTTCAAGAATTTTTGAAAGATATAAATTCTGAGTTTTTAGATCTGCCGTACCACTCTCAAATTAGATGGCTAAGTAGAGGCAACGTGCTTCAGAGAGTTTTCGCGTTACGAAGCGAAATAGACATTTTTTAAAAAGATCAGAAAATAGACTTTGGAGAACTTAGCACCAAAGACTGGATTTGTGATTTAGCATTTTTGAGTGATCTAACGTTACACTTAAATACATTGAACACCACCCTACAAGGGAAAGACAATTTAATCATTACGATGATTGATGAACTAAAGGCTTTCATGGACAAATTGCGACTCTGGATGTACAGCACACAGATTTGTATCATTTTCCAAATTTGAAATGGGTATTTATTAAAGGATCTTCTGAAGTACTAAACAAATACAAGACAATTCTGGAAGATTTACTGGAAGAATTTAAAATCCGATTTAATGATCTGAAGACCATGGACACAGAATGGAGGTTGTTTATCAACCCATTTGCATTCGATGTTAAAGATGCACCACACTCTTTGCAGATGGAACTAATCGACCTCCAGAACAACACACCTCTGCGGACTTTAGGACTGTTGGGAGTAGAGTTATTTCCTACACTACCCAAAGTGAAGTTTCCAAATTTACGTCTCTTTGGCAGTCGCATTGTAGTTATGTTTGGTACAACATATTGTTCTGAGCAGTTTTTCAGTAAGCTGAACAATGTGAAAACTGCTTCACGCAGTAATTTAAGTGATGAAAATTCAGTGCACATATTGCGATTGCAATGTTCAAATTTGCAGCCAGAATATGACGAAATAATGAAGCACAAAAGATTGTACGTTTCAACAGTGACTCAGTAAGTAGCACTCCAGGTTTACGTGATTTACGAAGTGTTTTAGTTTATTGCATATTAATATACTTCAAAGTCTTGCAAGTCTAAATAGCATTGTAAAATCTGAAAATATAACACTACAACATGTATGTAAATATTGTATAGTGTTTAATTTTGTGTTTGTAATAAATTACAATTAAGCAACACGCGTACGCCACTGACTGGTTCATGTGCCTTTATTGCACGCACGTATGGGACGGTGGAAACCTGTTTTTTCTCACGCGAATACACGATGTCCCCAGGCCTGGCCTAGAACGTTTCCATTCCGAAAATTCCTTTCCCAATTATAATTTCATTGCATATATCATCAGTGACCACCATCTGTGTTGCCGCATATAGTAAAAACAGGCCTTAAACACTACTGAAAAGAAAAGAAGACAATGTAAGATTCAGTTTGGGTAAATGTAAAACCACAATGCATATCTCGGAAACGGCTATGCTACAAAAAGATTGTTCTATACAAATCGTATACTTTACTAAGCTCTGCTTTACTTCTTTCTTTCTTTCTTTCTTTCTTTCTTTCTTTCTTTCTTTCTTTCTTTCTTTCTTTCTTTCTTTCTTTCTTTCTTTCTTTCTTTCTTTCTTTCTTTCTTTCTTTCTTTCTTTCTTTCTTTCTTTCTTTCTTTCTTTCTTTCTTTCTTTCTTTCTTTCTTTCTTTCTTTCTTTCTTTCTTTCTTTCTTTCTTTCTTTCTTTCTTTCTTTCTTTCTTTCTTTCTTTCTTTCTTTCTTTCTTTCTTTCTTTCTTTCTTTCTTTCTTTCTTTCTTTCTTTCTTTCTTTCTTTCTTTCTTTCTTTCTTTCTTTCTTTCTTTCTTTTTCTTTCTTTTTCTTTCTTTTTCTTTCTTTTTCTTTCTTTTTCTTTCTTTCTTTCTTTCTTTCTTTCTTTCTTTCTTTTTCTTTTTTTAGTTTTTGATGCCTTTATGACCTCCAAGGTATGAAATCCAAATAGAAAAGTTTTACAGTCTATTTTCCAAGGGGAAAAAAAAGAAAAATCAAGTAATACAATTTGTCGTGTCAATATCTGACACATGTACAAACTCGTATTTCAATCAAAATCGCTGAAGACATTTTTGCGGAAATAAAAATTATCGAAATGTTTTAACAGGACGCCAGAAGGCGCAGTTATTTGAGATGTCGATATCGAATATTCGAGACAAATACAGTACTTCTGCCTAAGATACCAAAGCGGCTGATGTGTTGCACTCACCTGACTTTCTCTACTCTTTACTAACTATTCTTACAACTCTTATTCCTCTATCCTCTTCATGCTAGTAGAGATAAGCATTTGCAGAACATATCATATTGCTAATTTTCTTGTAAGTGCAAGGGGAATGTGGGAATACAGTAGGTTGTGAGCGATAGTCAATGCTTTGAAGCTGGTCGCTATATGAAGGCTTTAAAATTCCGTTCTCTTTGCGCGACCAAGAGATAAAAAGGTGAATAACGACCTTACATTTGAGAAAAGTTTAAGTATTGCAAACTCACACAAATAACAAGCAATATCTCCGAAATGAACCACTCCACAAAAAATGCATTTGAACATAACTTGTGTATTTTAATGAGATCAACATTTTTGGTGCAGTGAGATTTTGTCTCTCTCTTAGGTATGCAAAATACATCAAGAGTTAACAGGACTACAGGGACTAAAGCCAGAGAATTCAAGATATACATTTCATTTGTCATAAAAATATCTTAAACATATGACATTTTAATACAAATCGTTAGGCAGTTTTGAGAAAATCAAAATTTTTGAAAAAAAAAATGCCATGTAAAGGGTAGTTTAGGGTGGAGGAATTTTTTAAAAAATCTTCGTGTCGCATCCTTGAAAGATATTAAACTTAAATACCTACTTCGGTTTCTAACCGACTTTTCGTTTTTGAGTTATGCTGTTCACGGACTGGACCTTTTTCTAAATATGCTTTTTTTTTTTTGTTTAATTCAGGGTGCCTCAAAACACATATTTTGCGGTGAAATCTCGACATCGAAATTTTGGGTCGAATGGAATACTTTCCCCACTTGTTATACCTAAGAGATTTTTTTTTTAATTGCATAATGTCATGTCGGACATTGATTGAATGAAATGGGTGAAATGATGCTCTAATGAGTCCGAGGCCCTTTAGCTTAAAATTACCCTACATTCATCTTCTCAGGATAAGGGAAAACGGTGAAAAGAAACCTTATCCGGATAACTTACCCTAAGCGTGATTCAAACTCGCGGCTTACTGGACGCGAGGCAGACGCTGCCACCACGCTACGGAGGCGGGCTATGCGTGGTAAACAAAGTAAAAATAGGGTTCGGAATTTCGCTATTACTCGCGTTTACCAGCCTGAAATATTCTTCTTAAACAGTGCGTAAAAGACCAGCAGGGGAAAATATAACGCATGTATGACGTAATGATATAGCAATCTCCCAATAACATCTGCACAGCAGCCGGTCAAAGTTTGGAGAACCATCTTAATCATTGCTCCACTTGACTTCATTTTTGGGTCAGGGAGAATGTTTCTAAGGGGTGTAAACCATGACATAGAAGAATGTGTCCTTAATAAGGAGTGGTCTCCGCAACTCGCTTGCGTCTTCCTTTAAGCGGTGACGCTAATGAGGTGTTTCTTTTCACAATATGGTCTCTTGTATGAAAAACGAGACTTAAGACCTGCCTACATATTCAACACTGACTAAAAGGATTTATATGACAATTTTTAATAAACGTGAAATTAAAATTGGCAAATGATATGAAACTTTCGTAAGCTACAAATACATGCAAATAGGTCAGTAATCACTTTCGTATTGCATCGTAATTATTGTTATTGATCTTCCAGCACGCTGCGTTGCATAATGCCACGTGCTTGGATATGCTCACTCTAATTTGTCTCAAACTAGAACGATTCTGCTGTAAAGATGTGGAAAGGGGAGAAAGAAATAGGCACTGTAATGGAAACAGAAGAATATTTATTTCACTGCCACTCGAAAGGAAGGAGCCAAAAAGCTCCCATTTAATACGTCACTCACCCGATGCGAGGAATTTGCTGGTTGTGGTCACGTTGCAATAAAACTTTCAGACATATCTAGTGTTATCATAGTTGCAAAATCAGCTCATAGAATTCGTAATTTACAGCAAATGTATACTAGCACTATACAGGCGCCTCGCCTTTTGCTATGAGAGAAGGCGTTACAGAAAGAACAAATGAGTTGGCAGACTTCTTGTGGACGTCTGAAGATCGGAGATATCTATGTTAATTGCCTGTCCCACTCGTACACCCGAACGCAAGCTATTAGAATGACATATGTCAGCCATTTCTGGTTACTTATGGTGACATTCTTATTGTTCATTTGCATCAATACCAGTAACTGCTCCGCATGGTAAAAAGGTATGGCCAAGTTGTTAATTGCAGCTGTTACGTTGAAGGTACAGAATATCAACTGTCGTTTAAAGCAATAAATCCTTGGTTTGGTAAGACCGTTGTACTTCTAGGTATGCGTTTCTTTGGGATTGGTCATGGCGCTTAAATAAGAGCACCACCTGCTTGTCTTTACAACACAATTTAAATACAACACGATGCGATATTCAGTGCTGGTAAGTGATTTAAGCAACTTGTGTTGTTTCAAAACAAGGTTTGATTTACTGTGAAACTGCAAATTGCCATTATATGATGGAGCATTTTAATTTAGCGTAAAGTTGGGGATTTTGAATTCTTGGGAACTGCCATTAAATTGTTTCTCCTTGAGAACAGGTGTAGTACGAGCGAAGTCGTTTTAGCACATCCTTTGTTTAGTTGGACATTGTCCCGGGCTAGAGATAAATATTTTCTGTATAGCAGTGTGTGTGAAATTGTATTTTTCGCATTCCACATTTCGGGGCGGAGTCAGACTAATTTCAAGTGCTATGTACTCAATCTCGTGAGTTGTTAATTCTTTATGCGAAAAGGTCGACAGATGTATGTAATATTAAAGCTGATTTTGATGCCTATATAGGCCATCGTCCTTTAGCATGGATTCAGATGCTGATTATGTCTAACTGTCGAAGTTGTCCGTTAGATCTTATAATGAATAGATCCTGGAGATATGTATATACAAATTCACGTATACTTACATCTCCTTATAAGATTTATTGAAAGAAAAGGCGTCAAAATGAAAGAAAAAGGACCATAACCCACAAGGAAGTGTCAAACCATTTTCGTTCGAAAATCTACATAGTTGAAATTCCTTTGAGAAAAGTCACGTGGCTGATGAAAGCAGTTGTTGGAAAATAGCTGCTCCAAGGTCTCTAACTTCAACCTGAAATCCTACAACTGCAGCAGTATGTGGCACGATGAATATACCTGCTTGAAAAGGAGCAGTGCATTTTGTGCACGATTCACTCCCCTTCGTGCTCTGAATAGAATCAGCAAACAGGAAGTTCCATGCCAGTTACTTAGCAAACATGTTAGTTCTCTAAAGATTTATCGGATAACTTCTATTTCTTAACGTCCTTTAACATGGTAAGTCACATCGAAAAATGAATGAATTGAGCTCTGAGTCCATAAGTTACCGAATATTTGTCTTCTCAGGATAAGAGAAAATCCCGAAAAAAACACCTTATCCAGATAGTTCACCCTAATCGAGATTTGAACTCGGGACCTCTTGAATTTGAGATAGACATGCTACCCCCACAGCACAGTGGCGGGCAGGATAGTTTGTTGTTCGATGTCCTTACCTTCTTTTAGTGTCTCAATCAGCATGTCCCATTGCTTGCAATATTGCGATACTGTATGCTATGTTTACATTTCTGAATTCACACTTCTGAATTTGTAGGTAATACAGCGTCCCTATCAATATTGTTAAGTCTCCACAATGAATATTAATTATTACCCTAAAGTGTACTTATTCTATTTGTTATTTACTAGTATTCACGATGCGTTAATGTCTATTGATGCTATGCATTTTTTAACAGTTTTTATTGCTTTGTAATGAGTTGACCTGGAGTCACTGGCCACCTTCCAGGATTCGCCACTATTGTTGTCTTAATGTCCTTACCTTGTTAATAATTATTTTGGATGTGCCCTTCTTGGGAGATCATATTCATTTACGTTGGAAGTTCACAGAAACACGGCTAAAGAAGAACCTATTGTTTTACAAAGGGTGCTCTTTCAACATAAAAATGCGATCAGTTGATACATTTAGAGTGGGGCTGACTGCTCTGTTCACATTTTAGTAGTTAAATGATTAATAATGAGCAATAATCCACTAAATGAAGACCTGATTTTTCACGCTATCCAAACTTGCCTTCGACTGGAAAGCTGAATCACACTGGACTCGGACTGGGACTCGGATCATAAATCTTCATTTTCAATGCAGGTGCTCTTCCCTCTTGAGCTACCGTGGCGAGATATCCGTACGTGCATTTAAATTCGTCTATTTTAAGCAACCCGGGTTAAAGCGATCTCAAATATTAAAAATATCATACATACCTCAATTTATGCCACTTTAGTGTGGCAAGTCATTTTCAATAACCATCTTTAGGCTTAGTTTATGCTTTGGTAATAATTGTTCTTTCACGCTGGACGTGTGTAAGGGCCAGGTTGAAAAGTTGAATTAGAATGAATTTTGCAGGTGCCTACGCACGCTAGTGTGGAGGAAAATTATCAAAGTATAAATTAACTAACAAATTAACTTGCAGGTATGAGTAATTGTTTCTTACAAACTCGCAATTAAATATATATTTTGCAGCTTCATACATTGAATTAGTTACCATAGTTGTGTTTTCAAATAAAACTGATCAGATGCGATACTGATACCAGATGCGATGACTCACATTGGCAAGGGATTACAATTAAGATCCATATTTTGACAACCTGAATAGTTGTCTGAATTTCCTTAGGGGTTGGATATGATTTCCTTGAATATTCAAAGGGTGATGTGGCAGAAAAAAGAACGAAGTGAACGGTACAATAAGGAAAACTCTTAAGGGTGAAAACAAAACAGGTATTTGTGGCAACACTTGGCAGCTCTAAGGCCATGTGTTCATGCATGGACTATTTCTCAGCGTTATTCGAACATTATAAATATATTTTGTATCACTTTAAATTATAATGTTTCATCAAATAAAAGAAGTTAAAAATTAGTCAGTAAAAAGGAAGGAAAAAGCTTATTTTGACTTAGTAAAATGTTGACATAGAAAGTTAGGACATAGAATACTAAAAGCAACCGGTTACCTGTTGCTAGTTTGCTGGGTATCAGTAAAAGTAGTAAATTAGTATTGAAATGTTGTTAGTTTATATTTTGTTAAATTTTTGTGTATTTTCTTTTTTGTACGAGTAGTTTATTGAAATTATCTGAGAAAGTAATGTATTTATAAATGCATGATTTTGTAAAATAAATGAGAAATTTAGATACCTATATGCCCCGGTGTAACCAGATGCCGGGGTACGATATTCAAATTTATTATATTGTATTATATTATTATTGTATCACTTTAGCTGTTTAAGTGACAACTATAAAAGATCGAATTATATGAATTACTGTTTAATGCAGTTGTGTCCATTCATTGTAAAGGCAGCAATAATATTTATATGGAGTTTGTAGCAGCTATCCGAGATGAATTTTAGGGGGGAATCATGTGGTGGATGAAATGCAAGCAGACAACAATCATCCCAGGTGGAATTAACACGGAAAAACTAAAATACTTTCCTTAGGAAGTTAGATGGAAACTACAACAGCAGCATAATGATACCAGCAAGATTGTCCTGCATTTCAGACAGCCACAAACAATAGAAACGCGCGACGAAGAGCAGGTACTGATTTCCTTTGGAAAACAAAGGAATGCAGCCCTTTATTTCCTTAAGCTCTTCTTTTGTTCGACTTTAAGGATGGTAGGTATTTCAAGCTTTTGTTAATAAGAGATATTACACAATGTACCCACTTCCGGAGTAAGTAAAAACATGTGCATATACCATAAGATTTATGCGCATACTCTCTGGCATGCTTCCAAAATTACGCTAAATTACACTACTTTATTTATTATTAATTAATTAATTAATTAATTACAATAAAGCAACAATGTTGCCTCAGAGTTTCTAGTAATGCCTCCCCCATGAGCTTCATTCTTCTTTCTTTTTCCTGTATTTGATAGGCACTTCCTTCAATGTTACCCACTTTAGCGCTCTGCCAGAGGTGCAAGTATTCACTCTTTGGTTAAATTCATCTATGTTTTTCTGTATTCAGCTCAGTAAAATCCATCTTTACCTATTTAAAATATTGCAGGTATATTTAGAATGGTTCATATTCAACAGCACTTGCCGCGCATCCCCAAATGAGCAAGCTACAAGTTTACTGTGAGAAATTGCGGTTTGATTAGAAAAAAAAGTATGCACTCTTTCAAAATGCAACATAAAAATAAAATATTCAGAAACTTAATATTACAAGTGGAATCAACAAGTTTTTACTAATGTCCTCCTGGGTAGTTTAATGGCGCAGCATTATATATTGTTACAAAAGCAACAAAATTACTTTTTTCTCGTTTTATTTTCTTCTAAAAATTTTTTTGCGTAAATACACAGTCCTCTTTTACTGACGTTAACACAGTCCACAGTCTTTCATAATATTGCAACACAAAACTGTTTTCTTCTCGTAACCTTGACTCAGTCCTTTCACTGTCTTTTTTCATTTTTTCTGTCTCTCAAACACTAGCTCTGACTAGTCACCCAACACTCATTAAAACTTCTTCACTTGGGCGCGACGCATCGTTCACGACGACAGTACGATACACAGCTGTCTCGCACTCACTGACACACTGACCGACTCATGTCTGTAACCGTAACTCCAACTCGTTGCCTCGTCTCCTTGTATAGCCAGGATGACGTAACATGGACCTTTCTCGAACTTCTACAAACACGCTGGCCGCCGGACACTTCTCGAATGGTCTGGAAAACCCTTTGTGTTGCCGCTTGATTGTTGTTAGTCACCTGTTTGCTTGCGTGAGTGGTTTGGGAAATATTGATATTGAGCGACTTTGCTACGCGCCGTGCCAGTGGGTTGGGGTAGCCCGGTCCCGAACATCCTTTGTTGTTGCCGCTGTGCTCAGCCAGCGTCACAATATTTTAAAATTTTTGCAATGTTCTGCTTCGTCATCCAATGCACGAGGGATTAATACTTAAAACAGTAATTACTGGTTCCCCATGTCAAATACATTCGTTTGTGTTTTGAGACGTACTTTCCCTATGATTTAACAGAAAAACAGCTACGATTTATTGATAGAGACCCTTCTGAAAATGCTTATAGAAATATATTTCGATCTATTTGGACAGAGTGTATACTGTTTCTCTGGCAATTGGTTTATGTACATGAATAACTTAAACTAAAATTGTATGACTTCTTAATATCAATTCTATTTAAATTTTGTAAATCGCAGCATTTATGATGAATATTAGTTATGCTTATAAAATTCTATTGTGTAATTTTTTTAAAAAATGAATAGCCGAAATACTCGAATATTTTTATTTCACCTGGCATTATAACCGCCCTCCCCCCCAATTAGGGAAGTAATTAAAATGCCATTATACCTGGCCTCGTTCCTGAGTGATACCTGCGGTATGATATGGGTTTTTCATAACAGTATGAATGTTATTACCATTCATGCGAGAAAGGGTCTCTCTCTCTCTCTCTCTCTCTCTCTCTCTCTGTGTGTGTGTGTGTGTGTGTGTGTGTGTGTGTGTGTGTGTGTGTGTGTCAATACGATTTTGGGGTTTACTTCAGTCCATTATGTCACATGCAATTAGCTATTAAATAAAATAAATAAATAAACTCATCAAATCCCTTCAGGGCAAGGGTCTCCTACCATGGTAAGGATTAGCTCAAAGACTCTCAGGATGAGCTAGTCCGTGGGATCTCCACCTCTTCTAACGTCCTCACACCTTATTCTCTGTTGTGAAATAACTAATACCTACTTTGTACATGTGAGTTTTCTTATCTCATTCGCCTAATGTAAAGTCTGTTTAGTTGGCTCACAAAGGAAATGTGCACTACCCACAGCTAATGACTGTCATAAATACATCTCCACGCTTCAGAAAAGGCAAACCTTTGTCTCTGTCCTTGAAGACCAATGGCAACCCTGATTTTAAGAAAGTGACAGTTTCATGGTGCCTCCACGTAGAGTCTCAGTTGCCAAAATTCTGAATTGCAGTTCTTTTCTGTTTCATTACCTACAAAGGTTCTTGTTAAGAAGTTGCAACTCTGTATGAAAGGACTCAAGAAGAGCCCATGTTGTAAAACGATTATGAAGGTTCCTCAAAGGCGGCGGCCGAACTGTACACGAGTTGACTAAACATACTCTAGCTTAAGCTGTTTGTACTATAATTTAATTCACTTCACTCTGTGCGTTTCTTCTTCTGTCCCCTGTAACTACTTCTGAAGACGGAAGTAATTAGCTATTATTCGTCCAAAATGCAAAATTACCAGAAGAAAATGTTGGTTACAGTTTTATCTGTAAAGATGTCCTGTTATCGCAACATTCAACACATCTAGTGATTTCATCCGAGTAGGAACCTTTGTAACAACTTTTTTTTATAAGTTTGCTTGGATGTAACGGTATTAATACGATTTCTAGTAGTGTTACATAAGTATAATAGCTATATCGTCGGTCTGGGTGGCTTAGTTGGTTAGATGCTGGACCACTGATCCTAAGATTGCGGGTTCAAATCCGACCCAGATCGATGGCTTTTGAGTGTGCTTTCTCTTTCTCCATTAAAGGAGAAAATTAGTTATTTATACAGTTAAAGGGTTCGTAACATCAAATAGATTAAAAATGATTGTAACTTCTTTGCAGCAGGAATGTTGCATGTTGTTCCGCAAAATGAAGGTTTTAAAGTAGCAGTTGCCGTAATTGATAAAGATATTACATAACTGTATTAACCTCTGATCATCTGCAACAGTTTCATCTTAGATAACCAGAGATAGTATGTGCTCTGAATGTGTTGGAAGCACCATAATAGGGAAGTGCCTAAAGTGAAGGAAAAACCGTGAAAGAGAAAAGCATCAATCTAGGTTTACATACAGAAAAGTATGTAAAATCAGCAAGAACCATTTGTTTGGAGTTGTTACAGCACAAATAATGAAAAAGATCAGCTGAATTCTTCCAAGATAGGTTCTCAAATCTTGTAAGACAAGTCTGTAGTAAAGAGCCCGTGTGGTTTCGTTTGAAAGGCCCCATTTAAATAAACCCAATAAAACCTATATTTAATTATAAACTTATTTCCGTTTTTATTAATCAACATATATCTTGAAGAGGTAGGTTGTAAAGTTTATTGGTATCAAAATATAAACAGTAGATACGTTGAGGAGCGGGTACATATCATGCTCTCATCCTAAATCATTCCTAAATGCAGAATAAGTTATAGAAACTCTATTGATAACATTGAATGAAATATTTAAACTGTAACCTTTAATTTATATCATAAAGTACAGCGATATGTGGTTAATCTCAGTAAATTATGTAACTGCTTGTATAACTGTCATTGAAAAACAAGATCATAAAAATATTACTCTTGAAATATTTTAAAATGCTATTCCTAGATTATCGAACACTAAATGTTTCTGTAGAGAAAACACTTACAAATGAATCATCTTTGAAAATCCCTTCATTAAACAAACAAATGAATGGTGATTTGTACAGAGAATAAATTCCGCTAAATGTTTTGCGGTGCCTGAGAATTCTTTGTTTAAATTTCACCAAAATATGTTAAGAATTATACTTCCTATATGTGTATAACCGGAATATTTCTTGTAATTTTCTATTTCTTTATTAACAGTTTATTCGCTCATGCAAGAGGTTTTCGCATAGTGCTTCTGTAAACTTTTATTTATAGTGTTTCATATAATGAATATTTAATATTTCGTTTCTGTTATTTTTGTACGTAACTGGAATAGAGCCGACTACATAACATACACAAGGAACTCGCACACTTTGTATCCTATTAGACCTTTTATTTATGTTTTAATTTTGGTTTAATACCCCATAAAAGACGTTCAATTATCGGCTTTCAAAACATCGCATTACATCCAAGTTGCACAAAGAGAGAAATGGGAAATATGATATCGCAATGACGTAGGCAGAGCTGCGGGTTCGGTAGTTTTAAGCACATATAGTGCCCGTTTCCGTGTATTATGTAACTGACAGTTTCTCTTCAGAAAGAGAAAATGTTTTAAGTGCTACATTAACTTAATAGAAAGAAGTATGTGACAAAAAAAAAAACGACGACGAAACACTTTGGAAATGCAGTATAGTGAACCCGTACAACGCTAAGAAAACTGGAAATGAAATTCGCGAAGTGAAACACAACCAACACTTGAACATGAAATAAATAAAGTGAGTATACAAAATAGCTAGCGGCAGTGCAAAGAGGAAAGCGGCTTAGAAAATATCAAAGAACAGATCTTAAAAAATCTGATGTGCTGCACTCACATGACTTTCTCTATTTCTACTAACCATCCTTACATACTCTTATTCCTATATCTTCCTCGTGTTAGTTAAAGCGAAATTATCCTATTGCTTATTTCCTTGTAGGTACAAGGGGAATATGGAATACATTAGGCTTTGAGCGATAGTTAAATGTTTTAAAGCGTTGAGACTCCCTTCTCTTTTCACGGTTAACATACAAAAATGAACGATGTTGCATTTGACGAAATTTTTAAGTTTTCCGAAACTGACACCAATAACAAGGAATATCTCCGAAATGGTTCACTCTAAAAACTATTTATTTGGGCATATATTGTGTGTTTTCGGTTTACGAAATATTGAAGTCATCCAGAGTAAACAGGACTACATAGGATATAGCGAGAAAATCCAAAATATACATTTCATTTGTAATAAAAATATCTTAAACATATGTCATTTTAATCAAAATCGTTAGAGCGATTTTCAAGAAAATTAAAATTTTCGTAGTTTAGAGTGAATCAATTTTCTTCAAAATCTTCGTGTCGCATCCTTGAAAGACAAAACTTATACACCAACTTTGCTTTTTAACCGACTTTTCATTTTTGATTATGCTGTCCACAGATTCACACATAAACACACACGGACCTTTTTCTAAACACATTTATATCCGGTCAAATCCCGAAGTCGAATTTTTGGGTGGAATATATAATACTTCCTCTACTTACTAGTGGAGAAAGTAAAAAGAAAGAAAAAAATAGGGAAGACCTCTTTGGACTCTGTCAATAAGTGATGTTAATTATTCATATGTGTGAGAAGTTTATAAGCAGTAAAGACGTCATCAAGCATCAATACAAGAGAAAACGTACAGTTTCTTGAAGTTCAAGGAGTACTGAATAGTGCATTATGGATTTGTTATACTTGCTGCATACAGATTGCATGTGATAAAACTAGAATCCCATAGATGTTACAGTTATAACACTCGTGCACGGTTTTAATGATTAATTTTCTGATACAACTGTCATAAATCGTGATAGTTGAAAACAAACATGCGTCAATCGCAGCAGATTTACGGAAAGTATGCCAGTCGGAAGTCTGGAGAAAACGGGAAGGAGACTTTTTATAGTTTTTGGACGAAATTTGAATACACTTTTGCGAAATTTACCCCCATCCCTTGCGGACTTAGGGACAAGGTCCACAACTATCCATTATTTATTATAGAGTCAATACATCTATAGAAGAAATGGACTCTAAAATCCTGCAAGGTGTACTTCTTTAACCACTTCCCGCATTTTGGTGGAGTATAATTAAAAAAAGTAAAACTTGAATTGTTTCTCGAATTCATTTGTTAAATATAAAATAATCTGTATTTGTATAATTGACCCTTAACTTCCAGTATAGGTATCTCCTGTATTATTATACACCGATTCAGTTTGTATGTATTGTTTTGACATAAAATATTTCAATTATCAATCACTGGTCCAACCTTTCTTTCAGCATAAGGCTTCATTATTCCATTAATTTGTGTTGAATTTCATTAACATACTTTTTATATTTCTCGTACCTTAGTGGCCGTATTGAGTTACTTAAACGAATCTGCTTTGTAAAAAAATAAAGTAGTAAAAATTAAACAAAGCTGTAATTTACGAAATGGTATTGCCGTAAAATCCACGCTAAATTAAAGCTATGCAGTCTCCGTCTGTGAATGCAATGCTTTCCACCTTTTTTACATAAAATGCAATATAATTAGGCACATATACATTATCTAATTAAAACGTCTGAAGTACAAGCTACCGGAAAATAATATTTGTGTGGTTTATACTACCCAGTGGATCCTATTGCACTTTTCAAAGGGTAGAGATATTTTGATTAGAACAATTTGATCATTTTAAAGGTACGAATAGTTTAAGCACTTCGCAAACATAAATTCTCAAAGCTGTAATGAAGCACCGTTAAACATCCTCCCAGAAAAGCTTTTCCACCCACGTGAGTTTTCTTGTCCTTGCAACTTACGAACATTGGAAATAGATTTGAGAAAATTTATAGAAAATATAGTATCAGTTTACGTTGGCAACACTCAGTTGTTCCCAGCAAACCAGTTTAGTTTTGGAATTTAATTTTGTATTTTATATAATATACGACTCTTTCAGAAGCATTGTGAAGTTGCTTATGTAATTTCGGAAATTAAAAAATAAAGCTACTTCACACTTTGTTTCACATCTCTTTAAAAATCACATCTAAACCTCACAGTGCTATAATTGTACAATGCGATGCGTGGCCTCACCATAAAACGTTATCGCCATTCCGTTATTGTTCGGAAAGAAATATGATTGGCTTAAGAAATGGTGCAAGATAAGCACAATTTTGTTCTTTAATCTGGCTCCAGATTAACGAACATATAATAGGTATTCGTTTCTGCTGTGCTTTGAGGTACCCTGAATAAAAAAAGAAGAAAAGCTATTTAAAAAGTATCTGTGTGTGAGGGAGAAAGAGAAAAGAGACAGAGAGAGAACGCAACTAAAACCCAAAGTCGAATAAATACTGAACTTTCTATTAACATTCAGCATCCTCCAAGGTGCAATACAGGTTTAAAGAACTAGAAACCAACACCTCTATCCTGCGTTGATTTGACTTCTAGGAACATTTTTAAAATGGGGAGGTCTGGAGTCTATATTTTACAACGACTTAGAATCAACACAAGTAGGTATTACTTAAAACATTGAAGCTGATTTTTAAGAGTGATGAGCATCGTATGAAATTTGTGCTGGGAGCATTCTTCTACAGCATCATCACCGGTCTCCACTGGATCTTGGCAGTCGACAACCAAAGAATGAAGGCAATGGGGCCTTCGAAAGTACTTGTAGGATCCAGTGAAGGACAGTGATCATGATGATATGTATGAGAATGCTACCAGCACAAGTAGGTAGGTACATATATTACAGCGTAAAGTTAAAGTTAAAAATATAGCATTACTTGACGCATTTAAAGATAAGCGTTAGTTACGCTGCTTCTGAATGCAAATATATTTCTAAATGGGTGGGAGTTTCCACTGTTCGTTGTTACCCTGCACTCCTGGTGCATAATGGTGACTTTCCACTTCGCTCAGCTGTTTAATGACGGTCATTGCCAACTGCTAATAACATTAACACCTATAGTACGAATGCATTATGGTAAGCGTGTGAACTTGTTAAGTACTACCCCGGCGTCTCTGATGTAATGGAATTTTTGGTACTAAGCAGAAGGTTTTTCCTGCTGAGTGATGTGCAGAACGTTTTCGCATCTGTCATTGTAGTTTTACTTTTTTAGAAAGCCTGTGTCACGACGCTTATCATGCCCATTTACTTATGGGAGGCAAAGAAAATATTGTAAATTCGATATTTGGATTTTATAGGAAAATCTCCGAAAGAAATGTGTGGTTAAACAAGCTCCACTGTGTCTATCAGCAAAAACGAGAAGTTGGTTGTATAACAAACTTCATAAGCACGTCTAGCTTATTTTAAGGATGCAATTTGAAGATTTGCACGAAATTCCTCACATATCAAACTACTCTTGAGTGGAAATGTTTCATTGATTTTTCTTTTTCTTAAACGGAGCACACTTGTCGTGATCTTTCTGCAAATAACCTCTTAAATCTTCTTCATTCCACCGAATTTTGTTAAATTTGTAGGTTCAAGAACACAAAGAGAAATCTAAAAATCTTACAGCTCATAAAACGCACAAGTTTTGTGAACTAACTTTTTCATAGCGTTTTTTAAATATATCTAGCTCTGTTACCTAACATTTTACCCAAGTGGGTATATTCTTAAGCGCATCACCTAGCGAAACATGTTTGAAAATTTGGAATTTTTTTTATTTTATTTTATTCCGTATGAGCTCGTTAGCTCATTTGTAAGCAAACCTTTATCGTGAGCGTAATGTGGGTAATGAACACTGCTGCACGTTGGATCTTTTAAATGTTTTATTTTCAGGACATGCGTACGAAAAGAAAAGAAAGGCTTTCTTACTTTCTTACATGTTTAGTAACATGTTCCTAGAGTTTAAAAATTAAAAATTTAAAAACTTGGAGATGCAGTGCCCAGACATCAGCTGTGTGGTCTTTTGTATCTGTGTTTATAGTGTTACATTGTTGTTTACTCCACTAAAATTGTAATTAATTTTAATACCTGCATATTGTTTGTTACAGTGAACCCAAAAATTACTTTAAAAATCGGACAGAAGAAAAATGGGTATTAATATAATGATTCTGATACAGAACAAAACACAAGAAAATGCGTTACTGCGATTTATTTTATGGAATAAAACTTTAAAATTAATTGTATTCTGTCATTTCTTTCATAGAATAAAATCGTACTATTGTAAACTAACGCATAATTTCACGTTCTTTTCTGGCACAGATTGGTTCTTCGGGTTCTACCTAGAATTTTGACGAGTCTCATCGAAAGCCTGTGACTTAATTTAAAACCCTTTCAGGACAAAGTTATCAAGATTAACATAAAGTGAATAGATGCATTTGCTGTATGGATGTCATGATGTAAATATGAATAGAAAAGTAAATAAAAATAAAAACTCGTTAAATGTAGCATATAGTAAATTGTCTTTGCGGTTGAGTGGTCAGCATTCTGGCTTCTCAGCCCAATATACCGCGTTCGATTCCCGGCTGAGGTTTTTTCTCTTTAACCATAATAATTCCCTATCCCCTACAGAGTTTGGAGGTATGAATGTGCTTAATATTAAACATGATAAAAGCCGACGCTAAGAAACCGTACAGGTCAGCGAGTAATAATACGGTGACAAAAGACAAGTCCTGTTGCTTTTTATGTCACTTAATTCCCCTTAAAACTGAATCACAACTCACAGCTGTTCTGTTCTATGCTAACCTTGACACAAACACTGGTCAACTGTACGCAACTCTCTGACATTCTGCTCACTCAATTCTAAAACTAACTAAAAACCTGACTTCTCCGTCTGTACCTACTCGCTTATGTAGCCAAGAATTAGGTACCAACAATTTTTCTGATAGACGACGTTTCACGAAGCTTCTCATAACCAACCTGCGCATTCGAAGCTTCTCGAACAGTCTGGAAGCATGTTTGTTCTTAGCCCCCATTGTCGTTTGTTGCGTGGCAACATAGTGACATGAGGTAGCTGACCTTGAGCTTCCTTGCAGCCGGCGTCACAATACCATCAGTGGTTTAAGTTAAAGCCCCTGATGTGACCAGAGAAGTTAAAGGGATATACATATAAGAAACTTCGGGCTGATTTGCGGTGGTCTGCTGGGGTAGCTGTGTCCAGACGTTTCGTCCACAACTGCGGTGGACATCATCGGTGGCGCGGGCCAAGTCTTCTCGTTGAATGTACAGTTGCGTCCAGAGGAAACGTCTGGACATAGTTACTGCAGCAGACTACGACAAATCAGCCCGGGAGTTTCTTCTGGTTATCAACTCCGGCCTTGAAACTCTACCTTCTCTATTTTTATTTACTTACTTACTTACTTACTCACTCACTCACTCACTCACTTACTTGTTTATTTGTTTATTTATTTATTTGTTTATTTATTTATTTATTTATTTATTTATTTATTTATTTATTTATTTATTTATTTATTTATTTATTTGTTTGTTTGTTTGTTTGTTTATTTATTTATTTATTTATTTATTTATTTATTTATTTATTTATTTATTTATTTATTTATTTATTTATTTATTTATTTATTTATTTATTTATTTATTTATTTATGCTTTGTTTTGGAATTGACTCCCTAAATAAAGAAGAAATCCATCTAGAAAAAGAACACAGACTCACAGCTTTAGTTGCTATTAGAATAAAACATATGTTATGTTGTATAAATATGCATTTTCAAATGGAAACTCTACATTGTTAAATTGCAAGCAGTATGGAGCGTGTGCTTCTTGCGTGACTATGTTCAACCATTCTGGAATTGCGTGAGAAGTTACATTTAGAATTAGAACAAGGCACGGGACATTTCATTGTTAATACATGTGTGTTAAACTCCCACCTACTACGTTCTTTCTGCGGCCCAGAAATGGAAAGAAGGAAGGGGCATTCAAGCGGAAGTCTGTCGCATGCCCATGGTATGTGACCACAAAGGCTTTTAGAGAACCTGCCGCTGATAACCAGAAAATGCCGCTATTCCGCAAGGTCACTCGATGGCCCCATGTGTAACAAATTACATATCAACTTGATCCAGTTCGGCTGGCTACATGGTTGATTAGTAAATATTCAAGGATTTAGTGGCTTGTTTTTGTCAATGTTACCAATCTTCTTATTCACTCGTTTATTAAATTTTGTGTACTTGTTTTCACATTTCTTGCTGTTCTGTATTTTAATACTGCCTCAAACCACTTTTCTTTCTCCGTCTGATAGAGAAGGCACAGTATTCGATTGTCAAACGTTTGATTCGAGGTTTCACTGCAAATATACCTTTTGTGGGACCCTAAAAGGAAAAAGAAAGTATTTATCAAAAGTAACGCATGTTTGCCATTCGTGTGCGCTAATCACAGCATTACATGATCCCTTATATTCTAGTGTTCCTATGAAAAGGCATTCTTCTATCATTCATTGTACACTTATGATTAGAAATAATCTCAAATTATGCAATATGTACTCGGTAGGATGCACTACACGGAAAACAAAACAGCTGTTCATATATAAATCAGATTTTGCTATCTGCTAATGAATTCATTCGGAGTAAAAAGAAAATGGAATCGCCTAAGTTGTTTCACAGGACGGATTAACATGCGAAAGCTTATAAAAGTATCAAGAATATTTGAGAAGGGCTATTGTTACATTTGTGCTACTGATGAACCCAGGTGGGGTGGGGGTGGCAGAATCGCGTGAAATGCTTTATAGCAGCGATTTTTTGTAGTGTTTAACGTCCGATTTTACTACTACGGCACCGCAGGCGGTGACACTGATGATACATGGAATGAAGATGGAGCACCGGTGGAATGAGATGGCGGGGAGAACCCGGAGGAAACCCGCCGCATTAAAAATCTCACATGCGGTTGCTTGGGATCGAACCCGGGCCGCTTTGGTGAGAAGCGAATGGTCTAACCACTCGGCTATGGTATATAGGTATATATATATATATATATATACGTTGTCTAACGTCTGCGAAAGAGGGGGGGTTGGATTTACCTCCTGCTATACGTGGACTTTGCCACTCAGACATATATTGTGTTGACAATTGTGGTTTGGCGATATGTACGTTGCGTTTGATTTGCGAAATCACTTTCAAATCTTATGCGATAAATGTCTGTTTATTAGTGGCTTCTTTTGTATTGCTTAGTTTAAGAAGGCTATCAATGTTTGGGAACAAAGTCAAAGTGCATAGCCTTAGAAGATACATCAAGTGATCGTCGTGTACAGTTCATTTTGGAAAGACTCTGTTCGTAAATATATTTAGAGCTATACCCTTATGTAAATTATTCTTGCAAATGTTTCTCTGTCTACTTTATTTTAATCGACATGAGCGTTTTCTCAAATTATCCTATTGCTAATTTTCTTGTAGGTGCAAGGGGAATATGGGAATACAGTGGGCTTTAAGCGATAGTGAAATGTTTTAAGAGCTGATTGCTATGTGATGCCTTTGAAATTCTGTTGTCTTTGTAAGGCCAAAAGGAAAAAAACCAAACAAGTTCCTACTTGAGAATAGTATAAAGTATTGGCAAATTCATACAAAATAATAATAAAGAATATCTCAGAAATGCTTTACTCAAACCAAAAAAGCATTTGACATGTATTTTAACGAGATCCATATTTTTTTTATTTATTATAATTTAATATCACTAAACTACTATAGAATTTATGTGAAACAAAAATGTTTACAACTAACAGTTTCTGAAATATTCGCCGTTTGAATTTTTTTCGACTGTTTATTTAAGGGCTAGGTATTCAGTACTGAACAATCAAATTATAGCCCATGACAGTTTGAACCAATGAATGTCGACTTTATGAAATTTTGTCGAAATGGGATATTCGTGCCTGATTTGCAATTGTTTATTTTTTCAAGCTAAAGAAACGAGGAAAACTTTCTTAAAGAGCATAGCAAGTCGTGCCACAGAGTAACATTGGTATGCAATAAATTTAGTTATAGCACAAAAAATACCCATGCTTTTTCATTCTATTAATCATGTTTATTAAACATTTCGATCAGTAAATAGGTAGTCTTAACAAATATTTGTGGTTTGACCTTGTTCGAAAATTTCCCTCACGTTATGTGCTGGTGAAAACGTTTGATACTACAAAACTTATTCAAACAGTACTATTGTAACTGCACTGTTTTTGTGTAATTATCAAGAAAAATAGAGCTACTCTTGTTTGTTGCCAAGAAGAGCAATTAAAATTACCGACCCACGTTTGTTGCAACCTTTCTATTGTCACTTATTACTTTCTCCACTAAGTAGAAGGAAGTATGGTATTCTACCCAAAAATTCAATGTCGAGATTTCACCGGAAATAAATCTTTTGGACCCCCTGAATAAAAAAAAGAATTTTTAGAAAAAGGTCCATGTGTGTGTGTCTGTGTGCCTGTGGACAGCATAACTCAAAAACGAAGTCAGTTAAAAAAAAAGTTGGTTTTTAAGTTTAATGTCTTTCAAGGATGCAACACGAAGATTTTGAAGAAAATAGTCCCACCCTAAACTACCCTTTATATGGAAAATTGTTTGAAAATTTTGATTTTCTTGAAAATGGCTCTCACGATTTTGATTAAAATGCCATATGTTTAAGATATTTGTATGACAAATGAAATGTATATATTGAATTTTCTGGTTATAGCTTATGTAGTCCTATTTACTCTGTATGACTTTTGAATAACTAGTAAATCATAAGAGATAGACAAAATCTTAGTATACAAAAATGTAGATCTCGCTAAAACATACAATTTTTGTCACAATAAAGTCTTTTGTAGAGTGAACCATTTCTGAGATATTCCATATTATTTGTGTGAGTTTCGGAAAACAAAACTTTCGTGAAATGGAACATCGTTGTCCATTTTTTTATAGGTGAAGGTGCAAATACTTTAAAAGATTTGACAATCGCTTAAAGCCTACTGTATTCTAATATTCCCCTTGCACCTAGAAGGAAATAAGAAACAAGATAATTTGTACAAATGTTTATCTCAACTAACACGAAGAAGATATAGGAATAAGAGTTTGTAAGAATGGTTAGTACAAGAGTAGAGAAAGTCATGTGAGTGCAGTATATCAGATTTGTTTTGTATGTCTTGTGCTACATTTCCCGACAAGATTATCGTTTTTGCATACAATACCCATTACAAGGTAAGTGTGTAAACCTCGTGACAGTCCCCCATTCCTGAAGCAAAGATGCGCAAAACACTGACCAGCCCACTTGTATCGTAAGAGAAGTGGGGGTCAGTGTTCCATCTGCTGTATGATAAACACATTTGTCTCCGATTTCTGATAAATCTTCTGATCCTTTGCTAACCCGTATTTCTCCTCTTGCACACAAGAAGTGTCACGACATTTTACACAAGCTGTATACACCCGCATTTCTGTAGAGGATGTTAAGGGTTGGTTGCACATATTATAATAACAGCTTGTTTTAAGTTTAACCTGAAACTCTAGTGGCGTATCCCTTGTTTGATATGTACTTTTCTAAAGGACACTTTTGATTTTGTAACAGTCGCACGACTTTCTCCAAGCAAAAGCTTGGAATGCTTATTGACAGATTGAGAGATTTATCGTACATTCCTTTTCATACACATGTTTACATATTTTACATGTTTATTTTCTGATTATGTCTAGTTAGAAATGAGAACTGTAACTTCTCTTAATCTCGCCCTGGCTTTTCAGTTTTTTGAGAGGAGGAATGCTTATTAATGATTAATAATAAGTATATATAAGTAGTTGCATTGGCCATAGTAGTACAGAGTACTACATATTTTGTAGCGTCCCGAGAATGAGACCACTAAACTTTTCACAAGAAAAATACATAAGGGGAAACAACACAAAGCGTTTAACTCAAGGCGTGTTCGTTCTGTGAAACAAATAATACGTTAGCACTACTTAAATTGAACAGTTCGTGAAATAAGCTTAAATATCACTAATTTTGAGCAAGTCCTCCACATGAAAACTCGTATGTATTGTCATCAAAATTTGAAACGTCGATAAATAGCGTGTAACACTCATGTATAGAATTTCAGTTGCATAAGTACAGCCATTGACGTAAATCCATATTTTTTCTAGAGATTGTTAATACAAATTGACTTTGTACAGGGCTCTCAATCAAATTGGAACGTTGTCAACAAATTCTCCATCTCTCTCGTTTCCTTTTCTCCCTCCCCTCCCTCCCCCCCCCCCCCCCCTCTCTCTCTCTCTCAACATAACTCATATTCCGTACATCTAGACTACATGATTCGCAACGACCTTAAAGTGGCAAATCTTGCAAAGGAAAAGAAAAAAAAAAGAAATAGAAAACGGAGATTATTGGAGCAGTACTTTTTCCAAGTTTTAAAGGAAGGTTGAAAGTGTTGTGGAGTGTTGTAAACACTCATATCACAGCTGACATTTGCATCCGTATAACGTTATCGCTAATACTTTTTAATCTTTACGGCTCATTAAACACCGCGAATAAACAGAACGGCTTATCAGTGGCAGACTACGCAATTCTTTGTTTCACATCCAATGTAACAAGTCTGCCATTTAAAAGAGTAAATATAAGTACAAGCAGCGAAGTTAACCGTAAACCAATAGGTAACTTTGTGTTACACACAAAGTATCTTACCGCGAAAATTTAAAGGTATGGCATAACGCCACTAAAGGGTATCCAGTGTAAAATATAGTAGGTACTGTTTTAAACATAAGGAGTTTTCATCTGTGATTGGACAACACACACACGCACGCACACACGCACGCACACACAGATATATATAGTCTACATAAGTCTACAGAAAGAAAAATAATCCTATGTTGCGCAAGGCGATAAAATTACTCTCGAGTTTGTCGCGAACCGGTTTGAGTCTCGATGTCATTGCTGGTTGGAGCATCTTTTTTGTTGGGTAAACAAATAATGCCCTACATCTTCAGGAGACTGCAACTTGGTGAATGATTCAAAGGTAGAGCAGGCAACAAACTAACAGCAGTTGCCGTTATCTTGATGCTAGAAAGTCGTCAGAAGGTCGCTAAGGAATAATAAACAGTGGGCAAAAAGTCTCAAAAATGGGAGGAAGTTCTAACATTGGATTTACAATGTTGTCTATATCTATCGGAGAGGATAACTTGATACTTGCATCTCGTATCTTTCTGTTCTGTTGCTTTTCCCCTGATATTCCTTTTGCTTTCAGTACTGAAGTCGAGCTTGCTTTTATTATTATTATTATTATTATTATTATTATTATTATTATTATTATTATTATTATTATTATTATTATTATTATTATTATTATTATTATTATTATTATTATTATTATTATTATTATTATTATTATTATTATTATTATACTGAGATTACGTCCCATATCGGGTACCTTTTGGCATCACATCATGGAAAAGTCTAGGGTTTAACCGACATGTATTGTGTAATTTTTATTTACTCCTTACTTAACCCTTTCAGTCCTGGTGTGTATTATAAGATACAAAGGCTTTTTTTTCCTATTTGTACTAGTTTTAACTTTCTTTCTGCTATATTCTTGTTATACTGTCTGTCACCAATTAAAAATACATATTTGAGACGTTTTGAATTGTAAAAAAAGATTTTTTTTTTACAGTTTATATTGTAGTGTTTTATATATATAGGAAAAACAAAATCCATGCAACCGCAGTCAAATGATACTCCGCCATCATCCACGCGTGCCATCACACCGATTATTTTACATGGGCCCTCCCCGTCCTTTACCACAGGCACATTTGGCTGCGGTGAGCTCACGACCTCAGGCTTTGAGTGCATAGCCAGTGCACTACGTGTTGCCTTAACGATCATGGCTATTCAATGCAGCAGGCTGAAGGTGTCCCAGACCGCCTAATCTAAACCGGTTTCGAATTAGAGGAAGAACGGCATAAGTAGCATAATAATTCAGGCATGAAAGGATTAATGGACTGAATTTCTATCAAGTTATTAAGTGACCACGAAAATGCCCTACCAAACCATAAATAAGGTGGGTTGAATTTGAATCCCATTGTAACTTGTGTAGTATGCACGTAGTAAAAGGGCCCATTTGTCAGTTATTATATCCAAACTTTTGAGATTATATATCTAAATATATGGCCCAAACGTATTAGAAAATTTAGCGGTAAAGAATTTGCAATGTTGTCGCGCTAGGCCCAAAATAACGTCATATTTGTCATCAGGCGCTGTGGACACAGTTTATCGGCAGTTTCCAAGAGTTCAACATGGCCGACATTACACTAAACAGCTGATAAAAGTATCCCAAAAAGCAGTCCCGCCAACGTAACATAACAAAGGCATTTCTAACCTCAAATATCACAGGGTTAAAGTAATATGCTTTCAAACGATAACAATGCTTGAACATCGTTATCACACATGATGAACCTACTCATCTTCGGCAAATCTTGTTCTGCAATAACACTTTTAGATAAAATCACTTCCGAACGTTAAACATCGCAATATATACGAGATGTACTACTGTGTAGCGAACACAAAAATAACAACGGTAACTATAACTGCATATACTGCTCTAAAAGAATTCAAGTCAAAGTCACGCAAACTCGAGCAGTACGTCCACTGATTGATTAAGTAATTAATACAGCGTCTACACAGAATCTTGTTTTAAAATCTATCGGTTGGCCTCTCTGCAATGTGTTCATAAACAAGGTATTTTGTGGCAACATAACAGACGTAATAACACCAACTATGGCCATAGCTTTACCATGGTTATATGTCACAAACAGTTAGCGGCACTAATGCAACCCAACGGATGGAATATCACCAAATATAACTGGACTGCACCATAATGGGGGGAAATATCAAGTTTTTTGGGGGGGTATCTCAATAAGCTGTGCCTACTATATTAGTAGTATATATTTGGGGATCGAAGAGTGCTCAGCAGTTCTCGCAGCTGGACCTAAAGATATTTCGTGTTACTCATATCACCAGTGAGCTGCACATGGAAGAATACCCGGTCTATGGATGGACTTGAATCCGGAAGCATACCATGGGCGGGAACCAGAACTGTCACGTTCTGCCACGGCAGGGTCACATGAGCGTCGGCAGACATTTTGCCAGGGGGGGGGGGGGGCACATGTTAGAAATTTGCAATCAGATAAAATTAATTTATTATTTTACTGTCAACATTTATAATATTTGTTGCATATAACCATATTAATTTGTGCTAAGTAAAAATTAATCTTTTAAAATAGTAGTTTAATAGTCAGTAATTGATTACACATTAAGTTGACCAACTTCCAGGGAGGGCCGCGGCCCCCCCTTGCCCCCTCTTCGCGACGCCCATGCAGGGTCATGGTTGTGTATCTTCAGTCAATCTATGCACTATCAAACGTCAGCGACATGGAAATCGCGAGCGAATGGTGTGCATCCGTGATACCTACAGGAAAAACAGTTTTAGAAATGTCGCATAAGTTTAGGATTGTTGTATGACCCACTGTGAGCTACGTTTATACACTTTGGACGAACATGTTATACGTAAGTACAATCAATTGTTTATCAGTACATGTAGTAAACACTTTTTGAGCCTGATTAAATATTTCTAAATTGATTCCTTTTTAATTGAATGTGCATCTACAGTATGTACTACATATGTATGTAGTATGAATATACTATGAATGTATATTATATATATTAAATATATAATATGAATGTACTACAGTGTAGTATTGAAAGAAACAGCCCTCCTGGTAAACAAAAATAGTATAATGATCCCTTCCCAACTGAAGTCCAGTTCAAGAATTTAATATAAACAAATGAGATAAAATAAAATTGGGAATGTTACATGTTAGGTATTTATCCAAGTGGAGCACCCCTACTTTCGTATTTTAAATGAGCACACGAATACGGTTACACGTCACGTAGTGTAAATCACCTATACCACGAGGTATGAAATGGAATTGAGCTTCGATCTTCCCATCAAGCGCTGTCACTTTGCTTATATAAAGGGATTCCCGAATTTAAGAAAACATGCACGCAAATTACATCAAAAAGTGAATACAGTTGAACCTATGCGTCTATCAAGGAGAAGAGAGATTACTTGTAACTCAGAATTACCTACAAATGAGACCCGGTTCTGCATCTATCAGTCATAGAGATTACCAAGAGCAGATAACAGTAATACGCTGGGAAACTAATTGCCCTGTGGCCACCTATTATAGTTTATACAATAACTATAGCAGTTCTTGAAAGATGACGTCGCTGATGCCAATAGACTCCGCAAAGGTCCTCAATACCATGGATCACCTGGTATAGTTATAATGTCCTGCCAGCCAAGCTTCCGAAGACATGTGCTTGGCATGACTTAACCAATGACGTTCCTAGGATGCTTTATGCATGACTGTCAAACTAGTGACGTCGGTTTTGAAGAAATGCGAACCTTTGTCGTACGCAAGGTGTCTTAACCCCAACGCCCTGCACAAGCATGCGACAATGGCACGGTTCTCTCTACATAATTTGAAGAGAACCACTTCTGCTCTAGACTCTGATTTGCATACGCACAATCGGATAGCTACAATTTTGGCAATCAGCCACAGGTGGTTAAGAAGTTAGCGAAAAACAGATGCAACAAGATTATTACCTTGTTTCCTTTCTGAAACGAAATCTTCCAACGGAATTACTTAATTGAATACTACGTACTGAGTGCTTGTGTTGAAATGCAAGCTAAGCTTCGCATGTGTTTATGTCGTGTAGAAATTAACTGCAACCCATTCACCCCTAAACCCAAGAATTCAACAACCGTTAGGATCGCGTGCCAAGCTCCGGAAGGTTTGAAATAGCCTCAACTGTTTGAGATAGAAGATTCCAAAATAGCATTTTGTCATAAATCAATACGTTGTACTACATGATAAGCACTTGCTGTTGCACACGCCACCGTTTTATCAGTCTTTCAACTGCAAATTTTATGTAAATGACCTATGACGTAGGAACGAGGTGGGTTCATTTACCTTGTAACCAGGGTGCATAGGAATGCACTTATCGATTGATTGTTTAGGATTAGCCATACTTTCATTATTGATTTTTGCTTAGGTGTAGGTAAGTAAATCAAAGTAAAACACGTATAAAAATGTTTCTCATCTCCTTCACAAAAACTCAACTGTGGATCATTATTGCAGGAATTTATCTCGTACGGTACAAAAGGTAGTGTAAATAAACGTGTTCATGCGAGATGGTACAAAGAGTTACACTAAACTCATTGTTGAATATCATTCTAAAATATGGTACTGCAGGCTGAATAAGTGGCCAGATAGATCTTACCTTTACTGTACAGAATATTTGGGCAGGACTATGACGCAAACGCTCCTCTCCGTCGAAGACGTCGCCTTTAAGACCTATAAGATCTCGTGTTTGGTGTCCGGACTAGCTCTAGCAAGAGGTCCTAATCTACAGGGTGTGCGTGAGTTATGGTAGGAATGGAACCACACGAAGAATTAACCAACATATCACTTTATTTGTAAATTTCCAGATTTGTAGAGAACTGCCGACGATATTTAAATAGAATGTAACTTTGTAACTTCTACTACAACGTTATAACACTTTAACTTTGTCACCCTTTAGCAACCGCCGAATTATGTATACGTGCTAGCTTACGTACAACTCCCAAGTTGCACGTGCGTTATCTCGACTCGATTCAAGACGAGTGTGTCTTGCGTTGCATTTGTTTTTGCGCGAGCAAAACGAAGGAAGCGATTTCCATTGGCTAACTTTAGAACACGTCATGGTAAGATAGGAATCAGCCCGCTGAATCACTAAGGCTGAGTACAAACAACAATTGTAACCTTATCACTCATTTAAATCTGCCTAGGCTTCCATTCTTGAGACTTTAACATATTCAGCTTTATTACGTTTTCCCCTTAACTATTGACTAGAATCTCCTTTTGTTTCTTTCCATTATCAAATATATATTGGCATTACAATTTCGGTTTCAACTACAATTGAACTGCGATTAGCAACAGTGATCCAAGCTTAAAAGCCACAAACTGAGACATTGATATTTTTTTAAACTTCCCTATAAAATATTTAAAACTGTTGTTAGATGTTTATATTAGGGCTATTGCTTCGATATTTTTTTGCTAAACTAGATTTGCTGGGTACCGTGAAGTGACAATCTCACTATTTGCATCCTGGAGCTTGGATCACTGTTGTTATTCACAGTCCAATTTGTATACTCAAATTCGGCAGATAAAACATTAATCTGCTTTGCAGCAAAGAAGGATATTTTTCTGTAAAAAATTTAATTTCAGCACTACTTGAGAAATAGGATGAAAATATATGTTTTTGATTAAAATATGTGCCATTAGTACTAAGATATGTTAAAGCAACATCTTTTAAGAACATTTTATTTAAAATAAAATCTTAGGGATCAAACATTCTACACTGTAGTGTTAATGTCTATGTAAAGCTTGTGATGCAGGCATTAATAAATATTGTCAAGCAAGGAAGAAAATACCGTATCTGGCTGTAGAGTTTGTCTTTCCTTTTCTTCCGTAAATGGGCAAGGCTTATTAGCTACTAAGTAGAATAATTATGTATCTCTCTGAAGCCTGAACTCTCCTTGCGTTCTCTTCATAGTTACTATCCCTCACACTTTCTTTCTTTCTTTCTTTCTTTCTTTCTTTCTTTCTTTCTTTCTTTCTTTCTTTCTTTCTTTCTTTCTTTCTTTGTGTCTTTCTTTCTCTTTCTTTCTTTCTTTCTTTCTTTCTTTTTCTTTCTTTCTTTCTTTTTCTTTCTTTCTTTCTTTCTTTCTCTCTTTCTTTCTTTCTTTCTTTCTTTCTTTCTTTCTTTCTTTCTTTCTCTCTTTCTCTTTCTTTCTTTCTTTCTCTCTTTCTCTTTCTTTCTCTCTTTCTTTCTTTCTTTCTTTCTCTCTTTCTTTCTTTCTTTCTTTCTTTCTTTCTTTCTTTCTTTCTCTCTTTCTTTCTCTCTCTCTTTCTTTCTTTCTCTCTCTTTCTTTCTTTCTTTCTTTCTTTCTTTCTCTCTCTTTCTTTCTCTCTTTCTTTCTTTCTTTCTTTCTTTCTTTCTTTCTTTCTTTCTTTCTTTCTCTCTTTCTCTTTCTTTCTCTCTTTCTCTTTCTTTCTTTCTCTTTCTTTCTTTCTTTCTTTCTTTCTCTCTTTCTCTTTCTTTCTCTCTTTCTCTTTCTTTCTCTCTTTCTCTTTCTTTCTTTCTTTCTCTCTTTCTCTTTCTTTCTCTCTTTCTTTCTTTCTTTCTTTCTTTCTTTCTTTCTTTCTTTCTTTCTTTCTTTCTTTCTCTCTTTCTTTCTCTCTTTCTTTCTTTCTTTCTTTCTTTCTTTCTTTCTCTCTCTCTCTTTCTTTCTCTCTTTCTTTCTTTCTTTCTCTCTTTCTCTTTCTTTCTCTCTTTCTCTTTCTTTCTCTCTTTCTTTCTCTCTTTCTTTCTTTCTTTCTTTCTCTCTTTCTCTTTCTTTCTCTCTTTCTCTTTCTTTCTCTCTTTCTCTTTCTTTCCCTCTTTCTTTCCCTCTTTCTTTCTTTCTCTCTTTCTTTCTTTCTTTCTTTCTTTCTCTGTTTCTTTCTTTCTTTTTTCTTCTTTGTCCCTTTTCAATCGCCTCTTCCTCTACTCACTTTTCTCTCTGCTTCTTGAACATGCCTAGAAAATAAACTGTTGTATAGAGACAACTGAGTGCTTTGTGTTAGAGATCATGATCATCTACAATAATAGATGAGGACGGACAGAGGGAAGGCTGTACTCGCAAGGATCACTCCACTCGAAACTCGGATTTCTTTTGGAATTGCAAGTTTAACTTGCTGAGGCGGTATGTCACGAATATGCCTTGTGTGACGGGTTTTCAAACGTTTAGATGATTTGGAGGTCGTCTATGTTCAGTGCGTTGTCCCTCACTGGAGCGCAAGCATTTCGGTGTCCCTGATGTCGCCGGCTTCTCGTATTAAGTTCGTTCCACGGTCAAATACCAAATACTCGACTGTGCTCAAACTTTATCCTAGGAAGATGGATGGCGGATAATTATAATTGTGTAGCACCCAGACTCATTTGAGCCTGCACTACTGCTTCATTAACAAGCGGTCAAAGAACGATAAAATTTAATGGCATTAATAAAAAGGATGAAGGCAAACAAAAGTCTATTTAAAAAGCAAGATTTTTAATTGTTTCATTTGTATAGCTCCCTTTAACTTCTTGATCATATCAGGAGAAACAATTCTGGTATTATTGCCAGCAGTAAACGTAGGTTTCTTAACGTTAGTTTTTACCGTTTTGAACATTAAACACAATCACTCATGCTTCCAGACTCTGTAGAAGATAGGGAATTATTCTGGTTAGAATAAAGATCCCCAACCCCAGCCGGGAATCGAACCTGGACGGGTCCGTTGACCTAGCTGTCGACGTGCCCTTAGGCTCCACTCCAGCCCGGAACTTCTGGGTTGAGAAGCCAGAACGCTAACCTCTCGACAGCAGGGCAGTTTAAAAAGTAATTTATTTACAAATTTTAGCCAGTTTAGCTGAGCAGTACATTTTCAGCAAATACGGGTATCATCACCATCTTCGCATCTGTCAGCACAACGTAAGAAAGTTATTATACTGTTGCCCGCAGTAATCTAAAAGATCGTAATTATATGTTTGTTACATTTATTGTAAGCATAGCGTTGTAAGTGAGATTAAGAAATCAAAAATCTTAATTTACCGAAGTCCAGGATTGATATCAGCACTTCTAATCTCAAAAGGTTCAATTAGCAACCATATAAATACCACACGCGTTTATCAAATTCGTGATAGATGTGAAAATGGAAGTATTATTGGAATTGCATTTTCGTAAAATCTGCTGTCTCTATGACTAGCGCCATTCTCGGCGTTGCACCGTGTAAGTAAAGGCTTGAAAACAACGGTAGGGTTAGTTTTTGAAGGCGAGAGTAGCGTATTGTTTTTCCCTTATATGCCTGTGTTCCACGTTTTGATCGATTGGTGCAAATTTATAGAGGTTGAAAATATTCGTAGGATAGAATATTAAGGTGGCTTATAATTTTTTCCAAGTGGTGTAGTGCAATCGCACAAATTTGTTTCCCGCAGTTTTATATATAACGGGATGAAAATAAGAATTGGAGTAGGTTTTGGAAGTTGTAAACTAAGCTTCCATTTTTGCCACGTCCCATAATACAGATGTGCAATACTTTGAATAATATGATTTGAAGCTTCCTGGCGACGAACATATTCAAGATGTTCTCGGGCTTCTAGCCAGGTGTAGTGATGCAGAGCGATCGACGTTTTTACTCGGTACGTACTAGCGGACAGGACATTAAAAAAAAAAAAAAAAAAAAAAAAAAAACTTGCTAGTCATTCATCATCCTGATGATGGGAGAGATGTACACTCCCGAAACGTCGATCGCTCTGCATCACTACACTTGGCTAGAAGCCCGAGAACATCTTGAACACTTTGAATGTTTTGGACAAAAATTATAGAAATAGGTTTCGATAGTTTTAAGGAAACATATTTTCGTTGGGTCAAATGATATAAGTATGCATAGTTTAATACCGGTCAGAGTACTGATTTATACATAAGGAGTTGAAAATAAGAGTGGTAGTTTGTGAAAAGTTAGCTTATTTTTGCGAGATTCTAAAACTCAAGCATACCAGTTGTCAGAATCAAATCAAACATATTTGTTAATAACATTGTTCAGAGGGAATTTGTGAACAGACATGACATACCTTGCAATGCCGTCCACTACCCTTCCCCTCTTACAATCCAAACTTTAAACATATTAATCCTACCCTTTTATTTCTTTGGGTTGGGAGTTCTCAAATATCTGCCATACTCGCAATAAAGCGCCAACAGTATCCTCTGATATTAATATTTAACGAAAGGGCTGAAATTGTGACATAAATGTAAACATGCCCCTAAAATGTTGGAATATACCGGGCGGAAGGCACTGCTTCGGATATATGTTAACCAGGGTTTCTCTATAATGACTGTAACAAATATGTGTAATACAATTACTGTCAATAAAGAACTGATTTGTAAAATATTTGGAGCCATCTAGCTTCTTGACGAATGGATATAAATGATTTATTATTTCGCTGTCGCGCAAACATTGTACGACCAGTGCTATAATGCATTTCTACCTTAATTAGAATGAACTTAGGTACAAATTAATGTTTAAATGTAATGAAAAGTTTAGTTTCTAAGAGAGATTTGGCAACGCCATGTTAACATTAAATTGTGACTGAATTCATTCGAATTGAAATAAAAAGACGTTATAAACCATTTATATCCATTCATCAAGAAGCTAGATGGCCCCAAATATTCCAAATATTTGACACAAGTTTTTTTTTTATTTTTTATTTTTTTTTTTTTATTTTTTTTTTCTTCTTCTTCTTCTTCGGCGGAACGGTTCTTTATTGACAATAATTGTATTGGACATATTTGTTACACTCATCATGTAGAATCCCTGGTTAACATTATGTATGGTCGAAGCAGTACCTTCCACCCGGTATAATATAGGGTATGTCCATATGCAAGAAAGAGGCAGATCAAATTTTCAGTATCCATAAATGTTGTTATTAGTAACAACTGTATATGTATTCTGTAAATTTAATTTGATGTGTGCAGAAATTAGTGAATAAGTTCCCTCATACTTAGGTTTGCCAGCATTTATAGCACGTATTGGTGTCCGAAAGCAGTGAAATTAGAAGTCAAATCACTGTTAAAATGTATCAAGTGTCATTTTGAAACTGCATGCAGAATTTGCATACCAGCTACTCATTTACAAAGTATCACTCTTTAACTTATCTAAGAGAAGGTATCACACGTTTTCAAGTCAGAAGGAATATTTCCTACAAAACTAGTGCACGCTTTAAAAAATTGCTTCTTCTAACTGAATTGGAGTATTCGTTAGTGGAATATGATTTTCTGTGCTGTCTACAGAACAACCTCGCTAGGTTCTTTTAAACCAAAGAAAATAAAAGCGGCTACGGCCTCCGCAATACAATGCACGCTCTGCTTGATGTGCTCACCGAGGTCAGTAACTTTTTTTCAATCAAAATCCGGTTTCAGCTAGCACATTGCCTCTATGCACTGTTAGCGTCTCCTGCAGTAGTCTTCCGGACTCTGAAGTATACAAAATATCTTGCAGTTGGAACTTGGAAGCAATTGTATTCAGGTTTAAAATGTTACAAACTTCACGTATAGGTCTGTGTCTGAAGCTGCAGTGAGGCTAAAGTTATCTACCTACATTGTTTTGACCATGTTTTATCAATTTTGGATTATTCAGAGCAAACGTTGGCTCCATAGATGCGTTTACATTCACACGCGAAGGTGTATAATTTACTAAACTGACGCTTTTTTGTTTTTTAGTGCAATAAGTACCACACATTTATTACTGGAAATTCATTTTGTACTAATATATTAGTTCCTAATGTAATGTTTTCCAAACTGAAAATGGTACGGAAAATGAAACTTCTCGTACCATCCAGTATTTCAGATAACAGGCTGATATTTCTCGATAATATAAAACTAGGAATTTCAGAACAGTATTTTTTCCATGCTACGTCGCACAACGTAATTCATGCGCTATAAATTATTAAAATAAAAGTATCTACAATAAAAAATTTCGTTTGTGTAATTCACAAAGGCTCCCACATCCAGTTTTCATATATATATTGTCGCTTTTACTGAAACAGAAATCTGAATATCTTACTAATAAGGAAGTTGCATCATTTTCATTATATTTGGGTAAAATGATCGAAAATACGCTATTATACGTATACTAAACCAGTAATAGCTAATTTTCTCAAAACAGATTATGATTTTGCAGCACTTATTAGCAGAAATGTGGTCTGTAGTTTCATCACTCTGAGTTTCCACAATGTACGGCACTTTTGATGTACGTTTGTATCATCTCCATTCGTTGATCAATCTGCTGCTGGCTACGGCAGTGGTGAGCTATGGGATCCTTTTCAGAGGATATATGTGGATGGGTGTGAGAATTGACACACTTAAAAACCACAGTCTGGGCCGGATTTCAATCCGCGACCTTGGGGTCAGTAGGCCAGCGTTTAACCAACTAAGCCACCCAGACGAATTGACGACAACGCCTCCCTTCATTCGAGCACCGTATTTCCAGAGCTCAAGTAGTATCGTAGGGCAGCACGCCGGTGAACCCGCTGACTCTTACAACCTGGAAAGACCGGATAGAGAGAATGAAATGAAAGAAAGTGAAACGGGGAGGTAAAGTAAATATCCTTCCTGGCATTCACCTTAGTGACCCGGGGGGAAAAAACCGAAAAAACCCATGTCAGGAATCGAACTGCGACCTCCCAATGCGGGCCACAGACGTTACCGCCTGAGGCATACCGCTTGGTATGGAAGACCTGTAGTGGCTCTTGGAAGTTTGCTCTCTTGTGTAGTTGGTCGCATTAGTAGTTTTTTCCCCTATATTTTTCCTTTTTCTTTTCCATTTGTTGTGTGCTTTGTAAGTTCCTTAACCTATGTCAAGATATAAATCTCCCTAGATTTTTTCTTAGTGCTTTGGGCTAGATTATCACTAAAATGTTTGTACCTTAAGACTTGTATGCATACAAGTTTTTTCTCATAACAAAGTTGAATAAAGGCTATTGGATCGTAAAGCCTTTGAGCAAAGGCGCTTTTCAATAAATCCTTTGTATGTAGCTTTCATTACAGTTCAGGCAAAAAGTTGCTTGTAAGCGAGCTAGATGCGTAGCATGTTACGGAATGAGTTTTAGAGTGCCTTAATTACACCGTTTTATTTTTGTTTTGTTTTACAAACACGTTCATTGACTTGCAAATCCTGTAAAACAAGAATAACGGATGTGAACCCGCGCAATGCATAAAACATGACTTAAATTAAGCGCAGTCAGGCAGTGTCTAGGTAGCGTATTTTGGTGTTTGGTAGTGCAGTAAATAGGACATGTCTCATAATTTATTTTAGAATCAGGTCAGATTTGTTATAGTTCAGATCTGCTCAGTTGGCCAGATAAGGGAACTTACTGTTAGTGTATTAATTCTCTTTGGAGGTAGTTTGACCTATGTAAGGTGAATCAGACTGCAAAAGCTGAACAAGTCTATAGTTCAATCGATAGCAGTGTAATGAATTCTAGCATTTTATGCTTAAAAGTGCCTAGAGATGAATTTGCACTTGTTAACTATTTGATTTCCGTATCGTTTACATTTTAATATTAACATCAGTGAAGTAAAATTATAATAAATACATTCTTCCATTATGTTTTAAATATAGACCCTAGACAACAAGAATTTACATTCTTACTTGCACAAAAAATGATTGTGAAGCCAACTTACTCAGCAGTTTTATTATACTTCTTGACACAGTATGATAATAAAACCACTTTACAAAATAATTGCTAAACGCAATAACACAAAGCGTTTTGAGATTATTGTTTAATGAAGTTTCCAATCTCGAGTGATACTTATGACTATTCGACTTTTTAGTATAAAATGAATATAAAATTTGGCCAACTATTTATATTATAAATAGTTGGCCAAATGTGCTAACGCCAGCTACCATGAAAAACAACTAGTTCCGAACTTGTGTTTTAATGTTCATTAAAATCCTAAAATTAAAATAATACAGAAGGGGAGAGGGAGAAAATGAGTTGAAAAATAGCAGAGAGTGAGAGCGATAGGAAATGAGAAAGAATATAGGGAGAGCAGGAAGACTCGAAGCGCAGTTAATACTCTTAACATGAAAACATGGGGACGGCGCCGTGGTCGAGCGGTTAGACCGTTCACCTACTAACTAGGCGGCCCGGGTTTGATCCCAGGGACCCGCATGTAGTATTGTGGTGGACGAAGCGGCGTATAGGCGGATTTTCTTCGGGTTCTCCGGTTTCGCCCGCTATTCATTCCACCAATTGCTCCATCATCATCATCTTTCCATTCATCGATTTCGCTAGCATTTCATATCATCCTCTTCCTCACTATCATACCTGGTGCTTGGCTGACTACCCGCTTCCAGGTGTTCACTCTGTACGGTTCATAGGTTCCTGTGCTCCCCGACAGGCGTCTGACTTGTCAATTGCCAGGATCGCATCAGCGTCGGCGGTGTGCCGGAATTTCGTCCCGCAGTTCTTTTACATGCCACTAAATCTATTGATACTGAGCTGTCGTTCTTAAGCACACTTATTGGTACATGATGGTGGCCCTGAAAGGACCCTTTTGTAACATAGTTCTACTTGTTTGAAATCAATGGTAATTACCAATTCTCGAAAACGACTCTTTAAGGAAGTAAGTGCCCGAACCGATGTCCTTGTTGGAATAGTGTGAACATGCTGTTGCATGGAAATTCTGGTCTGTTTAACATGATGGCTCTCCAAGTCTTCAAGCATCGTAATACATTGGGGAAGGCTCTCTGAATCTTCTGGCACCTCTGCATGAACTTGTTTTAAATATCCCCAGAGAAGGAAATCCAGAGGCGTTGGGTCAGGTGATCTGGCTGGCCAGTAGACTGTTCTTTGTCTTCGTATCCAATGACCAGAATGTGACGCATTTAGATGATTGCAGACGATCACATTGTGTTGAAACCACATAGTTAATCTCTGTAGCAGTGGTGCATTTTTTGAGCTCATTACAGAAAAGTTCCATGCTCCTGTTAGTGTGCTCCTTTTAGTTTCCTCGAAGAAAATCGCTACAAAAATGCCCGCCTAAGATTCCGCAGCAGACATTCGCTCCCTACTACTCTTGGAAGGCTATCTCTTTCCCATTAAGAATTACAACACTCAAATCGCTGTGGCGATTTATGGTCCCGTTGTTTGCAATCTTGATTCATCCGAAAACAGGATTCTGGAGACGAACTCGATACCGTTTTTCGCTCGGCCCACCATCCATTTACACAACTTCGTACAGCTTCAAAATCTCTCACGTGGTTTGCTTGGTGTAGGTGCAATTTTGTTTACTTATTATTTATTCAGTGGCCAAGACACTTGGTATAGAGCCATTCGTCTTCTTGCTTCCCAGTACATATCTGCAGGGGTGTTCATATGAATCAAACTTATTGACTCGTAGTACTCGCACCACGGAAGATTGGCTGTTGTACAATTGCCCATGTATTACGGGGTATTTGGTTTATCTTGTCTCATGCCTAAAGAAAGACAAAGAAATATGTTGAAAAGAAAGGCAGACACTCGCCTCCTGTCTGTTGTTATCAGATAAGGTGGGAAACGGTTCGGCTCCTCCTATCCAATCAGCGCTGTGCAGAAGAGGTAAGTAAAAATGGACTTCCGACGTTTCTGCCCACGAAACATATTTTCTACGACCTGTCCCTAACTTGCCCCTAACTTGTGGTGGGAGTGACCTTCCACTTTTATGATCCTAAGACAAACTACACTTCCGCAACTATATGGCGGACAAAATTTAATGGCGGATAGCCCAATACAACATCCGATCAGAGTCTTGCAACACTTTGTGGTGTCGTATAGTTAAACACGCTGTGAAACCACGTTGTAAATATAAATATAATTTGCGCCTACAAAATGCATTTGCACAACAGGAAAGAGAATAGTAATGGTCAGGTATCTGCCGCCATTAAATTTTGTGTGTGCCATAATATACGGATTATATCGTACGTCATTTAAAGCAGCTTGCACATTAACACCGGATGTCACTGTTGCATCTCTCGTAGAAGGTATCCTTGCAAGTGACAATATTATATGCATACCTACATCTTTCAGGTTGTGGAAAGTTTGTAGTGTTGATTGCTGTCTATTTAGATTTCTATAGTAGGAATATATTTATTAAACTGTTGTATGAATTTAATGGAAACTTCATATTTTAGATATAAATACTTAGCTTGTTGCGCATTTGTTCTCGTCTTTCCGTAGATAAGAAGCACGACAACGCATTAAAACCAATTAGTTGCATTACGTTTCACCATATCTTAAAGGTATGCCTTTTTTTAATCCCCTCCAACTACCAGAATTGGAAACAAATTATGGAGGAAGCATGATAATTATCACTTAATAATAAGTCGGGAGTTTGATAACCAAGACGTTCATAAACACTTCGGCTTTATCATGCCATATCACATGCGTTAAATACTTAATTTAAATAATAAAAATCTGATGCGTTACACTCACACGACTTTCTCTACTCTTGTCCAAATTATTCTTACACACACTTATTTCTCTATAGTATATCTACTTCGTGTTCATAGAGATAAACATTTGCAGAAATTGCCTTATTGCTAATTTTCTTGTCGGTGCAAGAGGAATATGGAAATGCAGTAGTTTTTGAGCGACAGTCAAATCTTTTAAAGCTGGTCACTGTACGAAGGCTTAGAAATTCCATTTGCTTTGCACGGCCAAGAGATAAAGATGTGAATACGACCTTCCATTTGAGAAAAGTTTGTCTTGGAAAACTCTCGCAAATAACAAGGAATACCTCGAAATGGTTCAATCCACGAAAAATGCATTGGGACATAAATTATGTGTGTTAACGAGGTCTAAATGTTTATATAGTAAGATCTGGTCTATTTTTTACGGTTTACCAGTTATGCAAAAGTCATCCAGAGTTAACAAGACTACAGGGCTATAGTCAGTTAAAAATATAAATTGCATTTGTCATAAAAATATCTTAAACATACGGTAGTTTAGTCAAAATCTTTAGAGCCATTTTTGAGAAATAAAAATTTCCGAAAAATTTTCCATGTAAAGGGTAGTTTAGGGAGAGGAATTTTCTTCAGAATCTTCGTGTCGCATTCTTAAAAGCTATTAAAATTAAATACCAACTTGGGTTTGTAACCCACTTTTCGTTTTTGAGATATACTGTTCAGACATCCGCACGCACACACACACACACATACAGACTTTTTTTTTATTCAGTGCGCCTCAAAACATATATTTCAGGTGAAATCTTGACATCGAATTTTTGGGTGGAATTCAACACTTCCCCTACTTATTATAAGTAGTAGAGAATAAAATGTTATCGTTTGAAACGGAGACTGCAGCTTTGGAATTGAACTTGGAAACAAAAGCCCCACTTTTAACGGTCGGCTCAGTTTTAGCTCCCTTACTTTGAATACAGGTGACAGGAATTGCATGCTCTTGACCTGCAGTTCACAAACTATGAGTAGGTTCCCATTAAGTGTGGCATTTACAGAAATAGATGTAGGTTTCGGTTGAAGGTTATTAGACTTATTAATGCTGAAATGAGCACTTACGTTTAGTTTGACAATTAAACGCGGTCGTTGCTGGCCTTGACATAAAGAGATAATAATGCGATAACAATTTTAAGGTGAGTTTTTGAATGGTTCGATACATTGTAGCATACTTGTAAGCAAAATAATTCGTATGTGTGCAGCTCTTTAGTGTGGGGTTAGACCACAAATGTTCAACGTTTGCGAAAGCGGGGAGGTTGGATTTTCCTCCTTCCACTTTATGCTGAGTGCGCCACTCTCTTAACACTCAATTGTGTTGCAGTGGCATTTGGTTACGTGTACGTTGCGTTTGATTTTGGAAAGCACTTTAAGATCTTATGCGATAAACATCTGTTGATTAGTGACTTCTTTGGTACAGCTTACGTTTAAGAAGTCTATCAACATTGGGCTACAAAGTCGAAGTGCATAGCCTTAGAAGATACACTAAGTGATCGTCGCGTAACTTATTGCGATAAAGACTTCCAATATAGTTCAATTTAGAGAAACTCTGCAAATATATGTAGAGCTATACTCACTCATATACAAACTATTCTTGCAAATGCTTATTTCTCTGTATACTGCATTTTAATCGACATAAGCATTTTCAGAAATTGTCTTATTGCTAATTTTCTTGTAGGTGCAAGGGGAATACAGTAGTCTTTAAGCGATAGTGAATGTTTTAAGAACTGGTTGCTCTGCGATGCCTTTGAAATTCCGTTCTCTTTGTAAGGCAGGAGATAAAAAACTACTAACATATTCAGTATTGGCAAATTCAAACAAATAAGAAAGAATATCTTGGAAATGGTTTACTGAAAAGAAAAATTAAGTATCTGTTTGACCTAAACGGTGTGTTTTAACCAGATCCACATTTTTGGTTTCATATTTCTCTTACTATTTACCATTTATGCAAAAATAGTCCACAATGAAGAACTCTTAAGGACATTCCCAGAAAATTCAAGGTATGATTTAGGAACTGCCAAGTATTTGCTTGTTTGTGTCCATCACTGGATACTGACTGTCCCTCCGACTGAAGGAGCTGGCTCATTACGAAAGCGTCTCCAAAGAGACACGGTTGTTCATCGATGGGCTGCATCCACGCCTTCTTTTGTACTATTTCCGCATTTGACTGTCTCACTTGTCTCTCTTGGATTTGGAAATAATAATGTTAACTGTGCTGAAAGCTGGCAAGACTCCTAACGACTTTCTTCTAATGCAAGGCAGAATAAGCAGACTAGATGGCCACGTGAGGTATATTGCAGCGAAAGAGCAAACTTTGTTTCCTTCTTCGTTTTGACGTCATATCATACATATCACCACTCGCCACTGCAACACAATGTACTGCTGGGGGTTAAATAGGGGCAAAGTCCGCGTATAACGGAAGGGGGTAAACCCAACCTCCCCTCTTTCGCAAACGTTGGACATCGCTGATGTATCCTATGAGGAATCTAAAGAGGGCCTAGAAGGTACCAATGTTGTTGCAGAAATACCCACTCTTCCTTTTTATTTAAAACTAATTTTGAAGACAGGCGATGCAAATTGTGTAATTAAACACAAAATGAAAGTATAATCTTGTCATTAAAGATGGCACACCGTCATCATGCCAATACCTTGCTTTAATTATGCTGGACCATTTACATTTTTCGCAAACGAAGCCAAATGTGTTCTGGATCGTTTAATGGGAGGTGGTGTCCTTTATATAACGTCGAATATCATCAGAGGGAATTAAACACATAAAAAACAAATAAATAAATGAACTAAAAATAAAGTTCGTGTATAAAAGCATCTATATTCGGCATTATATGTAGACGACCTTCAGCTAATATGTTGAAAACTCTGCTGTGACATCCGTAGCACTCCTAAGGTTTCTTTAAGCGGATTCGCATCACAAATCAAGCTTCTCAACCAAATATGGTATTTCGTAGAATTGGTCACTCTCGTACAGGTAACACAAAACGTAGTGCAAAAAAATCGAGTGTGTTACGCTCTCATAACTGTCTCTACCTTGTACAAACCATTCTTACAGACGTAGCCCTCTATCTGATCCATGTTAATCCAGATAAACATTTGCAGAAATTCCCTTACTCCATATGTATTTCCTTTTAGGTATAACAGGATTAGGGAATAGAGTAGGCTTTAAGCGATAGTCAGATATTTTAAGAGCACATCGCAATGTAATTGCTTTGAAATTTCATTCTCTTTGCATGTCTAAGAGGGGAAGAACTAATAAATTCCCGTTTGAGAAAAGCATAACTACTTTAAAATGCAAACCAGTAACATCTGATACCTGTAAATGTCAACTAAAAAAACAAAGACATTTGTGTGCTTTATGGAAATTTACATATTTTGTGTAATAAGATTTTGCGTATACCTTACGCTTTACCAGATGTTTCAAACGTCATCTAGAATGAAGAGGACTTCATACACCATTCTTATAACATTCAAGTTATACATTTTATTTTTCGTGAAAATATCTTAAGAGGTATTTTAATCAATATCGTTAGATCCATTTTGGGAAAAATAAACATTTTAATATAAGTGCTGAGGCTTTCACGGTCGGCATAAACATTTTAGAAACATTTTTCATGTAAAAGATAGTTGGGGTGAGGAATTTTCTTGAAAATCTTCGTCTCGAATCCTTGGGAGATGCTGGGTTTAAATAACCAAGTATTTAACTTCTTTCGTTTTTGGACTAATCTGTTCACAGACACGCGCGCGCTATGTTCTTATTTTCTAAAAATACTCTTTCGGGTTCAGGGGAACTCAAAACATATATTTTCAGTGAAATTTCGGTATGGATTTTTGGGTTACGTACTAAGTTACCATTTTAAGATAACTTAAAACGAAGAATAATTTAAACGCAAATTTTATGCTTAAGTCAGGTACCGTTTAAAGACGTAAGTCGAAGCTTTTCAACGATTTCCTCTCTCTAAAGAATCATTTACAGGAAACTGACCATTTTAATTCAAGTATGTGTTTGAGACAAATACGAGATACAAATCTAATTTTCTATAAATAACCTCATTAGTTCAGTCTTAACGAAAAGTAAATAACCTGGCCTGGGAAATAACCAATTTTAGCCGTTTTTAATCATGAACGTTACTTTTTTCAAGACCTAAGTTTTCTCATTTTTTTCATAAAATTATGTTTCAATAACCCACAAAAGGGGATCTTTATATTTCAGAAATATACATAATTAAAACATACAAAAATTGTATGCTGAAATTATTAATATTAATCAAATGCGTATACATATTATTGAAGCAATTCTTTGTTATTCTCACTTTTTATTAGAATCTTTGACTCGTAACAGCGGCACTATGAAAACGATCGATAAACTGCGCGCTTTTCTTTAAGTAGGTATCTACGGTCAAGGACCAATTAAGCGTCCGATACAACAGGGACAGTGAACAGAGGGATCCAGAGGAAGAGTGGAAATACAACAGAGGGATTGTAGGGTTGTCTTAGAGAAATCCAATGAAAGCGTGATAAACTGGTTTCCGAACAGTACTAATAAAGAGCTCATGGAGCTGATGTAATAAAGACCAGCTTGTTAGAGGGTCATAGAGACAGACTGTAGACCGGAGAATACGGTGAAGCTGTTGAGGTTAACAGCCATGGCCAAGCCACATTCTGCTGATGGTGCTGAGATGTGAACTCGAAAAACATGAGTTGCCTTTTGAGGTTTTCGTGAGTCTCTCCATCGCTGAAAGACGCCATCGGCCTAGCATTTGTTCACTGGCAATTATATTCACTCATTTACTACTACGTATTATTTTCTCTACCACATATAGTAAGTAGAGGAAGTATAGTAATCCACCCAAAAATTCGATATTGAGATTTCACCAGAAATATGTTTTGAGGCCTCCTGAATAAAAATAGGTATTTTTAGAAAAAGGTCTGTGTGTGTGTGTGTGTGTGTGTGTGTGTGTGTGTGTGTGAGAGAGAGAGAGAGAGAGAGAGAGAGAGAGAGCAGCATAACTCAAAAACGAAAAGTTGGTATTTGAGTTTAATATCTTTCAAGGACGCTACACAAAAATTTTGAGGAAAATTCCTCCACCCTAACTACCTTTTACATGGAAAAGTGTCGGTCTGGGCAGCTCAGTTGGTTAGACACTGGCCTACTGATCCAAAGGTCGCGGGCTCAAATCCGGCCCAGACCGATGGTTTTTAAGTGTGTCTAAAAACATCTCCATGTCAGTAGATTTACTGGCACGTAAAAAAACTCCTACGGGACGAAATTCCGGCCAACCGGCGACGCTGACATGATCCTGGCAATTGACAGCGTCGTTAAATAACAAAATAATTTTAATTTTCATGGAAAAGTTTACGAAAAGTTTTATTTTCTGAAAAATGGGTCTAACGATTTTGATTAAAATGCCACATGTTTAAGATATTTTTATGACAAATGAAATGTATATTTTGAATTTTCTGACTATTGCATAACTCGTAAACTGTAAGAGATAGACCAAATCTTACTAAACAAAAAATGTAGATCTCGTTAAAACACACAAGTTATGTCCAAATGCATTTTTTTATGGAGTGAACCATTTCGGAGATATTCCTTGTTGTTTTTGTAAGTTTTGCAGTACTTAAAACTTTTCTCAAATGTATGGTCGTTATTTACTTTTTTATATCTTAGCCGCGCTAAGAGAATGGAATTTTAAAACCTTCATATAGCAACCAGGTTTAAAAGATGTGACTAACGCTCAGTCTATTGTATTCCCTTTGTACCTACAAGAAAATTAACAATAACATAATTTGTACAAATGTTTATCTCTCTCTCTGTCTTTCTCTCTCTCTCTCTCTCTCTCTCTCTCTCTCTCTCTCTCTCACACACACACACACACACACACACACACACACACACACATACATATATTCATGTTCATCTCACACATTCAACTTATGCTTCCAGATTCCAAAGAGGATGGGGAATAATCCTAGCTAAATGGGAAAATTCCTATCCCAGCCGGGAATCGACCCAGGGATCTTTGAGTACTGAAAGTTAGGATTAGTTGGTGCAGGTAAAAAGAATTACAACAAAACCGTAGCCTTGGAATTCTTTCCGTAGACCTTCATTTTGTAGTATCAAAATGAAACTACTGACACGAACTTTAAAACCACCTATGTTTTTCCGTTAAAACCACTTACAGTGGAAAAAACGGACACAATAACATTAGTCAATCTACAGGTATAATTGTCTGCTTAAGAAAACCATGTAAGCGAGTTGAAATGATCTTAGGAATGTAAGACCAAAATTAAACGCTGCGGTCATCAGGTAAACAAGTAATACTGTTACTACTTTCTAAAGCTGTCCTATTATACCTTTCTGTTTCTTTGTAGTGCGTTTCAGCGCTAATGGGCTAGTTCTGTAATAACAGTGCTTTTAAATACTAAATCATTGAATAATGCCATTTTATTTTCTTAACTTTCACTTTCTCTGTTGCTTATCTATGACAGATAGAGGAGCTACTTTATTTCATCAAAAACTTCTGTAGCTTCGTCCAGTTTTTAAACTGTCACTTCACTAATTTTCACTGTCATTTAATCACGTAGTTCAACTTTCGCTGAAACTTCACTTAACTCGTACTGTCCTTTCAGAAGTGAACTGGTTCAATTTCCTCTATCACTTCATTTTCTTCGCGTCGTAATTAAATGCGTACGACGCAGCCTCTTCTTCCGGATGATTCACTCGCTGGGAAGTTGAACACAAGACGTTTCGAACCCTTTACAGTAACAGCAATCATTGCAAGTCACCACAGTGGTCAAAACTCTCTCGAGAACGGTGCTTTTAATTGCAACAGAAAGGTGTTCGCTGACTTGCTCAATCATTAACTCACTCACGTACTCACCCCGCAAGGCTGACTTGTGAGAGCGCTTGCTTATATAGACGTTGGAAATTCCACACAGTTCCAGAACGTTCGAGATGACCAAGCTTCTAGAAGATAAGACCAAATCTTCGCCTAAACTCCTCTGAATTTTCAGCCCTGAATTGTGTTTCCCAAAATACCACTCACCAAAAAAAAAAAAAAAAAAAAAAAAAGTTTTGCACGCGAGTTGCAATGTTTTATTTCGTTACCATGGTTATAAGGGAGAACAAATTCTGTGAGTGTACAATTTATACGTTTGTAACCCTTATAATAATTTGTTTATACTCTTGCATTTATCATGATTAAAAGAAAGCAGATTGGAAAATAAGTTGTTTTACGAATAGTTTTCAGAGTACTACATATGAATATAAACTGGATTGACTAAAGAAAGTCGTGTGAACGTAACACATCCTATGTTTTTTCTTTTTTTCCCTCTATTTTGTAGTCTAAAGTCTAACTGGGTAGTTTAAACTAAACTGGGTAGTTTAAGCTTCAATGCTTTTTTTTGGGGGGGGGGGGGGGCAGAAAATGTAACATCACGATTTTAAAAGCGATTATAAATCGATTCAGTAACAATATAAAATATTTAAGAAAAGCTTTTCTCGTGCAATGCTCTTTGTTAGCTCAGTTGGTAATGCGCTGGTCTCCGATCCCGTGGTTGTGGTTACAAACCCGATCCAGATCGATGGCTTTTAAATTGCTAAAAGCGACAGTCTCATGTCAGTAGATTTACTGATATGTAAAAGAATGGAAATAGATATAAATAGTACACTAAATAAGTTAAATTATATAACAGGAACACTAAACATAAAGCCAGAAAAGACTGTAATGAAATTATACAGACATCTTACAATAACTTATGTATCCGAAACATGGACTGTGATGGCACAGCTCTCATCTAGAATACAAATTGCCGAAATGAGATTCCTCAGATTAATAGCAGGACATCAAAGAACAGATAAAAAGCATACTACAGAATTAAGGCAACAATTAAATGCAGATGAACTAAATACAACAATAGTAAAATATAGGACAAACTGGATACAACACTTAATAGCGATGATGAAAACAGAATACCAAAGCAAAATACAAGTATTCACCACGAGGAAGAAGAAACTGGGGAAGACCTAGGAAGGGGTGGAAGCAGTAGCAGTTTGGAGCTGGAACAGACCAATAAAAGGTCTAAACTGTGAAGAAGAAGAAGAAGAAGAAGAAGAAGAAGAAGAAGAAGAAGAAGAAGAAGGAGGAGGAGGAGGAGGAGGAAAAGGAGAAGGAGAAGAAGAACTGCTGGGACGAAATTCCAGCACACCGGCAGGGTTGATTAATCCTGTTGACAGCGTCTTTAATTAACAAAATATTAAATATTTTAATGCTGGTTTGTAATTATGATTGATACCTTTGCTGCTTGGCTTCCAGACTTTACCGGTTTGCTATCTAAAACATTGGTAAATGTACAAGTACGGTTCCGTATGTAAGAGATATGTATATTGTGACACCAGTATAATAAAACCTAATTATTCCGGCATTCCATCTCAGCTCCGAATCTAGATGTTCTCTTTTGTTGTGGTTTTAAAGGTTGCAGACTCAGGCTCTTGATATAATCTTTTAAAGTGCATAGTTCTCATTAAACGAAGTATTCGAGATTGCGCGGTGAGATTCTGAAAAGAACGAAGAGTCTGTCTCATCTGCTTTCTTCCCTCAGGTGTCAAACGGAGGCAGGGTCGGGAAAACAATAGCGTCATTGTTATCACATCTTGAGACTGCAGTAAGAACTCTATTTAGGTTTCTACAAGAGCCCTTCCCCCTGTCTGTCTCTAAAGTCGACGGCATTAAAGATTTGACTTTTGGAGGAATCAGTATTCACCTCTGTAGAGAAGCTTACACGATGGTTCAGTAACCGTGGCTAATAGTCTAATGTAAAGCATGATTCAACAGAAAATGGTAGAATGCTTTCACACGCTCATACCCCTTAGCGAGCAGGAGATTTCACACGCTTTTCCTTTTGATAGATTTCGGAAAGGTGCTCCTGAAACTCCGGGTTTCCCTAGCATCTCATAGAACTGTATTTGCCTGTTTCAGCTTTGTAATGCAAAGGAAACTGTCATCTGTTATCACCTCCCCCACCCCCAAAAATATACAGTGAAACTTGTGTAATTCGAATATGAAGAAATATGAAAATCAAATTATTCAAGAATTCGAATTTAAAAAATCTGATGTGTGCCCTCAAACGATTTTCGTAACCCACTCTTGTACAAGCTACTCTTGGAAAGAGTTATTCTTTTATCTACTTCATGTTGAGATAAACGTTTTTAGAAATGGCTTAAGTGACTGTCGGATATTTTAAGAACGACTCACTGTGTGATGGCTTTGGTATTACATTCTCCTTGTATGACCAGGGCATAAAAATGAATGCCCTCCTGTGTAAGAAAAGATGTACTTCAGAATTCAAACCAATAATAACAAGTATATAAAATGGTTAGCTCACAAAAATTGAAACATTGTGTACTTTAAAGATATCTACGGATTTTTGTGCAATAGGTCATTTTTGAGAAAATCAAACTTTTTTGAAAATATTTCATATTAAGTTTAGTTTGGAGTGGAGGGATTTTCTTGAAGATCTTCGTATCCAATCCTTAGAAAATGACAATCTTAAATACCAAATTTGGTATTTAACCGGCTTTTCGTTTTTGAGCTACACAATCACCCCCCCCCCCCCCCCACACACACACACACACGTGCACACACAACCGTGAAAGACAGACTTTTTTCTAAAAAGGCTCTTTTCTGTTTACTTGTAGGGACCTTAAAATGTGCATTTCCAGTGAAATTTTTGGGCGGAATGCAATACTTTCTCTACCTATTATGTACACGATAGAGTTAAAATGGTAGAGCCAATCTATATGATACGTATTCTGAAGTCAACAGTGCGCATTCATTATACAACAATAAAAATAAAAACAGTGCAGCAGCAACATGACCTTGATGTCATGAATCATTCTAACATAGGTTCACTACACATTTTGTATGGGTGTTGCAGGCACAAGAGCGTATGCTTTGTAAGAAATGAGTAAGCTTTATATTAAAACTTTTTTGAAGCTGTAAGTAAGAATGACCATCATCGTTGATAACGTTTCACTGGCAGCATTTTTAGACTTCATGATATTCACTGGTAGACTGGGCGACCGCTTTCGAAGTCTCCGTTCGTTGCCTTCATCTTCTAATGGGCAATCTTTCTGGAGTCCGGAATAATGCCACTCCTCCTCCCCCCACAACTAAATGTCTGCGAACTTTGAAAGTTTGTTTGTTTGTTTGTTTGTTGGTGATAATCGCTGTTTCTACATATGTAATCGTAACCACTGCATATCTTCTTTTAGACGTTCGGCTAACATTTGCTGGCATTTGAAACACTATGACTATCCCGACAATTAAAGTTTCGTTACTGTTTTCAATAACTGCATTTGTACGTTTTCATTCAGCAGTGTTGCGCAAAATTTAAATAACACAAGTGTAGTCAATAGTAAGATAATGCGATTTTGGTGAATATTCTCCGGCTTCTTTTCCCCTTTTGTGTTAGAAAACATGCCACAAATGAATCATGCTATAAAACTGCTAATAGCTGGCGTGAGCTGGAGTCCTTTTTTCAAATTAAAATAATTTGTTCGTGTATTGGGAATCATGAAGTGATCTTTTGGGCATAACTTGTTCCAAAATTAAGCCCTCTTTGTGGATAACAACTAAAGAAAATAACGTATTCGCCATCTTGTTATTTTTCATTACTCTGGAGATTGTCATTTTATCTGTAGTGTGAAAGTTGAATAAAATGGTTTGCAATCTAAAGGAAATTGTCAAGATTATTTAGGAAAAAATTTGATAAATTACACTCACATGACTACTCTTATACGAAGTCTTATTACAAACGCATATTCTTTTATTCAGTTGCCAATCGAGATAAACGTTTGTAGAAATTTTCTTGTAGGAAATAAGGGGTTGTAGTAGACAAGCGATTGTCAAATCTTTTAAGAGCCGGTCGCTATGTGATGGCTTTGAAATTCCGTTCTCTTTACATTGCCAGGTCATAAAAAGCGAATAACGAATTCCTATTTTAAAAAGTGTGTTTGAAAATTCAAATCAGTGACAAGGAATACCTTGGAAATGGTCAACTTAACAAACAAAACAAAAACAAAAAAATAAATAAATAAATTTGACAAATTTTATTCGTTAATGAGGTCTAAATGTTTTTTGTTTTTTGTAGTAAAATTTTATTAATTTCTTACGTTTACCAGTGAAAGAGGACTTCAGAGGCTATTCTCATAAAATTCAAGATATGCATTTTCGAAAATGTTTCTGGTAAAGGATAGTTTGGAATGGGAAATTTGCTTGCAAATCTTCGTGTATCATCCGTGGAAGATGCTGAGCTAAAACACCAAGTTTGGCATTCAACCGACTTTTCGTTTTTGAGTTAAGCTGTTCACATGCAGACGCAAAGATGCACGCACAGGCGCACACATACGTTTATCTAAAAAAATGCCTTTTTTTTTTTTTTAATAGGAGTTCTCAAAACATATGTTAAGTGAAACCTCTACATCGTATTTTTCGGTGGAGTATAATACTTCCCCTATTTACTACACTAAGAAAGAAAAAAGAAAGTGTTCTTTTCCTCTGATTAAGAATTTGGAAGTACAAAATTAATAGCCCTTAACCCTAAATTTAAGTAGTTTAAGATATTTTTAATGTTTGTACCTTATCCATACTCATTTAATACTTTCACTAGTTGGTGTATAATTGAGGAAGTGTTGAGGAACCATTTAGGAATGCTTTCACCTTGACTAAGTATGGGAGTGGATGTACAATGCTACACCCAGTGCGCGACCAGCATGCGTTAGCGTAGATTTCTCACCGCCTCCCATCCATCCATCACGGAAGAGGGCAAGTGTGCTGCTGAAAGGCAGGATGTGAGTGAATTAAATGGAACAACGGCAGGCAGCAACGCCGAGCTTGTTGGGTGCGGTCATGCCAAGTTTGACATTGACACAAACAGCTGGCTGGCTAAGTAAACTTCATCTTCATTCTGCATGCAACAAAACACCCGCACGGCTTTTAAGGCACTTCCGCTCCATATATTTAGTTAGGTTTATCTTTCGTAATTGAGACGAACATTGCTTACAACTTTCATGCAGTGGCGTATATATAGAAAGGCAACGCGCACAACTAAATTCAACGGTGAATTGTGAGGGGAAAAAATCCCTCGTGTGTAACAATCTCATGACTTTATCAATTATCATTTATTTTTACAGTTATTTTAAACATTGTTCATGGGTAAGTCGCATGTTATATTCCCAGTTAATCTTGACGAATATTCGCCAGAAATTGATTAGATAGAAGACTCCTTACTTCATCAAAATAAAGAAAGCGGACACGTTAAGAATAAGAAACACAGAGATCCGAAGGAAAATGAACAAGAGAAAAACAGTTTTGGATGACATAGAATGCAAACAACTAACATGGCATGGACACGTCAGAAGGTTGGAAGGTGGAAATACTAGAATGGGTTCCACAGGGTGGAAGGAATAGAACAAGACCGAAGCACACATGGATGTAGCAAATACAACTGGTGAGTCGGAAAGGACTAGAACCAGAGGATTATGAAGACCGAGAAAATTGGACTGTGAAATTTTGGGCACAGGAAAATGTATCAAAAATTAAAAACCCGTATAAATAAAATAAATCAAAATTGTTAGATAAATTTTCCATTGTAAAAAAATATATGGGATAGAATGCTTTTCCTGAATCTTTTCATCATGTAATCCTAGAAGATGCCTGTGTGAGGACTGAAATCTTGTATTTATCTTAAATTCCTGTTGTTGTTGTTCTCATCATAATCTTTCTCACACATACACAATCTTCTCTCTGTCTCTCTCTCTCTCTCTCTCTCTGTCTCTCTCTCTCTTCATACACATTCGGATCTTACATAGGAAATATCAAAATGGGTATTTCGCTAAACTTTCCATATCGAATTTTTAAATCGATTGCAGTACTTTATTCACGTTTTACCGTCTCTACTACTTAACGTACAATAAACAGAGGTAGTATTGCATTCCACCCCAAAATTCGATACCGATATTTTAACGGAAATGCGCAGTCTGGATTAAAGAAGGGGGGAAAAGAAAGAAAAGAAGTCAGTGTGTGCGTGTGCGGTGGGCGTGGGCAAGCGTGGGCAAGCGTGGGCAAGCGTGGGCGTGCGCGTGTGTGTGCGTATCGAGTGATTCAGAATGGTCAGGTCTAGTAAACTGCAAGACAAATGCTTACAACACAAGAAAGCGTGGATATTTTCAAAACCAGAGGTTCCGGGCTCGGTTCCCTGTTGGAGGTTGTTTTTGGTTTGTTTTTATGTTTTGTTTTCCTTTTTATGTTTATTTATTTATTTATTTATTTATTTATTTATTTATTTATTTATTTATTTATTTATTTATTTATTTATTTATTTATTTATTTATTTATTTATTTATTTATTTATTTATTTATTTATTTATTTATTTATTTATTTATTTATTTATTTATTTATTTATTTATTTATTTATTTATTTATTTATTTATTTATTTATTTATTTTTGTTTTGCCCGGATTATTCCCTCTCCTCCCTAGAGTCCAAAAGTGTACCACAGTCTGAATTTAAACAAAAACCAAGTTTAGTAAAAATCAGTGAACGGGTGAACTCCATTGCCATTGCTGAGTTCTAAAGACTGATATGACCTATGATATTAAAGACGTATAACTAGAAGAAAAAATTAGATCTCGTTGAACCACATAATTTGTGTCAAGTAAACTTTATTGTGACGTTAAAGATGTCCTAGACATCCTTGTTATTCTGTTTGAACTTTCGAATTCTTGTATAACATTTTTAAGTGGCAAGCCGCTAGCCCTCCTTCTCTCTCTCTCTCTCTCTCTCTCTCTCTCTCTCTCTCTCTCTCTCTCTCTCTCTCTCTCTCTCGTAGGCATGCAAAGAGGATAGCTTTACAAAATACTTGTGATATCGAAAGATCCTTTATAGCATCCATTAGTGAATTACAGAAGAAACGATGGTTTCTGAAAAAGGTCAATTTTTCTTATATGATTTTGTTCTCTACTTATTTAATACATAGATCTTTTTTAGAACCAGTTATGTGTTGTTAATTCGTGAAATCTTGTATTGACAAGTTTAACAACTAGAAACTCTTTAATACGAATTTAAAAGCGCAGTTCAATAAATAATTGTACATTTAAGTACATATTTTTGTAATTTTAATGCATAAATGCATCCAAATTTTCAGGCTTTTGATGCATATACTTCTCAGCATTACTTAGAATATTAACAAAATTAATAACTACAACAGCGGAATGTTTCTAAAAACACGGTTTAAATGCGTGTTACTGAGAACTTTTAAGACACTTTGGAAAGCCTTTTAACCAGTATATATCAAACCAAGGTCAATTAGAAACCGCAAGTTACTAAAACTGTAGAATTCTAGATCCGGCGGTCGCGCCGAACCACTATCTCAAATATCACTCATTGTCTTTTTCTTATTTCGAGTATAATTTCATATACATACAAAAGTCAGAAAGAAGCCATAGACATTACCTCTTGCTTATGCACTTTTTATTTGCTCGTGCTTTCGTTATCCTAATCTAAAGTAAAATAACTATGTGGAGCACTAGATAAGTACTGACACCACAAATAATAAATGTGCATAGAAACATTTGTTTATCCCGTCTTCTTGAAGTATTCCCCATGACATTGTACACAGCTTTCTATTCTTTGGCATTACAGATAATAATTCCTCGTATGCTGCACCTGCTTCTGTGGGACTAGAAAATCGGTGACCTGGAAGTAGGGAACATGAAGAAATCGTAAGGTGGCAGATCGGAACTATAGAGTGATGCCGAATTCCTAGAAGAGTTTCCGCACCATTGTCATTAATGGCGTCAGCTGTTGCAGTGTTATGGTACAACAAAATATCCTTAATACCGTCTTTGGACACCATTTTTGGGTTTTCTAAAACACTTTCGGAAGGTAAAGTTCTATGTGCATTTTGCTGCAACAGTTCTGATTTTCGAGCACAATTTTGTTATTGCTATGTATTACCGCGTCGCATGACCTTTTAACTGGGACGGGTCATCAGGGAAAACCCAAACAGAACACTGACGTTTTGTTTCTGGATGATAATATCCACGTTTCGTCACTCGTAACAATTTATCAAACACGGCGGGCGAGATTTTCCACTGTTAAATCTTTGCAGCATTTCTTGGCATCATTCCCCTCTCTGGAACTCTTGTGCTTGAGACAAATTACGTGGCCCATCTTTTACACGGTGCTCATGTAGGATGTTTAAAACATTGGGCGAACTAATCGCTACTGCCATCTAAGTCCTTAGGTTAGTTTTTGCTCTTACCTGTGCAACGGAAAAAAAAAGTCATGCAAAGTTCAATTTGTAAGAGAGATTTGGAAACGTCACTTTAACATTAAATTGTGACTAAATTCATTCGAATTGAAATAAAAATACATTACAACATTGCTCGTACACAGTGTTCGCACGACAGTTAGTGAAATAATAAATCAGTACTGGGCGACCGAAGTTCGCTCGGCTTTTCTTTTCCCTTTTTTTAACCGTTTTTTTTTTTTTTGGGTGGGGGGGGGGAGGAGAAGATACTTATTTAGATGAACTTGAAAAGCAAAATATTAACTAAATATAAATTTTCATCCTAATTGTTGGAGCCGTTTCCGTGACGCTTGTTTGTTGAAATTGGTCCATTAACAAAGAAGTTATGGGCAAAATAAGGTTTCGACTAACTGTGACTGTTACGCGTAGACTAAGATAGCTAAGTGCACTTTCTCATTGTATTCTGATAGCCCTGGAAGTGGACTTTAAAAGCTACTTCGTTTGTTGAAATCGGTCCATTAGAAGAGAAGAAAAACCCAAAATAAGTTTCAATTGCTCTGTAGAAGCGGAAATAAAAATGTTATTTTTTATGTAAAATCGCGTTTTTTCAGGAATGACGCCTATATAGATAAACTTAAAAAGCAAAACCTTATCTGAATACAAAATTGGTCAAAATCGTTAGAGCCGTTTCCAAGTTGCGCAAGAATTGCTCCATTCGTCAAGAAGCTAGATGGCTTCAAATATTTGACACAAATTATTTTTTTTCCGGCGAAGCGGTTCTTTATTGACAATAATTGCATTGGACATATTTGTCACGTTGATCATGTAAAATCCGTGGCTAACGCATGGCCGAAGCAGCACCTTCCACCCTGTATATCGCTTGTTCAAATTATATACTAACTTGCTTCGGTTTGATAATGTTAGTTTTGGAACGGGAAATAAAACACAACACAGACTTAAGTCTAAATATGTGCTAAAGTACGCACTATAAAGCGTAAAAAAATAAAACAATAAATTCTGTAATCTGCTTCCCTATTTTTATGTTGATTAAACCAATTTTTCTTAGGAAATAATGAAGTCAAGCCAAACACTGAAAAAGAACAAAATAAATAACAAGAAAGCACAGCTATGTGCTACTACATTAATCACGCTTTGCCTATAATTTAGGTCTATCGTGATTAATTTCGGTTTCATATAATGCTATAAAATTAATAAAAACAAGTGTTAATAGCTTTTTTCCTTATGTGCCTCAAAGATATATAATTCTGGGACTGATTTAAGTTACGAAAGTTTTTCACTTTATATGCTGCACAAAAATGATTTTTGCCAGCTATTTACGAAACAAAATGAACCTACAAAATCATATTCGTTTTCGTATTGCATTCTGGACTTTTTAGGCAGAAGCTCCAACATAAGATTACCTGCTGCTATCATGTGGGATAACATTCGTCGCTTTCCGAGCTCATGTTACTTAGATTTCAGTTTAAAAAACTAGTAGTACTTTATACTGCTTGTAAAATGGCTACCACACGAACTTTTGTTGCTGTAGAATTATTTACAACGGGCTCTAGCTACGCAGGTTCCTCTAAATCGATTGTTACTAAATCCACGGCTAATTATCACAAGCCCTTGATGATTAATTCATATAGCAACTCAAACTACGGACACAATGATAGTTTGAGATATAGTATAGTGGAAATACGACTTTTATATTATAAAGCTTCGTTTGTGCTCTTGTGAATTTTCAGAATGAGCCACCCGGTGAGTTCTTAAAATTTTTCGCGCGTTCAAAAATGTGTTGCTTTCTATACTTGTTGCATAAATAAGCGTTATTAATAGTGTCTTAATTACCAAATATTAATGAAAATAACTGGTAGATACATAAAGTATCTGTATACTTTCATACAGTTTCAAGACATCTTGGTTAGTTCCAGACAAATTCGTTTAAACTGGTAGGTCATATTGGATGACAAATGAATGGGCGAAATGATGTTCAAATGAGCCCGGGTTTCATAGAACCTAAAGTTACCCGACATTTGCCTTCTCAGGATAAGGGAAAATCCTCGTATAGAACCTTATCCGGATATCTCACCCTAACCGAGATTTGAACTGGGGATCTCTTTAATGTAAGGCAGACACGCTACCCCCACATCACAGAGGTGGGCTGTGTGTAATTTCATGCACACTTAACACAAAAAGAAATCAGCTTTAGAGGAGGTGAATAACTTTTCTAATCTGTAGCTTTATAAATTGATTTTATTGGTATTAATAATCATAAGCTTCATTAATATTATTGTTTCTTTGTTTCTGAAGTACTGTTTAAAAGGTTTACTTTTCTAATTTTTTTTTTTTTTTTTTTTTTTTTTCCATTATATGAACTAGCCATTTTCTAAACATGCGAAAGTTTCAGGTTCTCAGCCTTTAAACTGTAGCTTTATCATTGAATGTGAGCAAACGTGATTAAAAAGTGCAGTAATATGACGGTCAACATGCGTAGGCATTTGAATACGGTGTAATTAAGGAAACATTAGCCATTATATAAATCTAGGGTTGCTAATGATAATCCCATTAAAACAAACGAAAGTAGTAGCTTTTCTTTTTCCATAAAAATTGGCCAACCTTTCACCTGTGACCTTCTTAAAAAGTACACTTTTTCTGAGTCGTTTGCTAATGGTTTCATTCGCGTAGTAGAGCGACATACCGGCGTTAATAGGCGTTCCGCAATTGGCCTGATTACAAGTGACGTTCAGTTGTTTCAGCATGAATAACACGAATGATACTTGAGACAGGATTCTGTCTGATCCAAATCAGCGAAGCATCCAGATAGTTATTCTGCACACGTTGGTCGTCGTCCTTGTTACCGAATTCCCCACAAGGAGACCCTGCCGTATATGTATCTTGTATAATGTGAATCATGTTATTGCTATACCTAGTCGGTGACAACACAAGGGCACTTCTGGGATTATTGATACGTGCTCAAGGGTACCTTCATGGAGGATCTGCTAACAATAGAAGAACAAATAAACAGCGACGCCTCATTTCGTCATCCGCTGTCATCTGTTCGTTTGTTCTTGAATAAAAATAGAGCGAATATCCAATGCAGATAAGCAAAATCCCCCTTGGAAAAGTGCCTATTAGATGAATAGAAGATTGCTTATAAATCTTTTTGATTATTATCTTTTTAAATAATATTTATTAAATGTACAAAAACTTCGAGAAGTATTCTTTTTCATTTTAAATGAAGTTAGTTCGGAACGGGACAGCAACAACCCATCCTTGAAAGGAAGAAGAAAAAGAAATTAGAGTAGCAACTGGAACACACACAGGATATCAAAACTCGGATGGGATTTTACTATTGGACGATGTTACATATAAATACATACAATTACATATAAATTAACTAGTAGTAAAAGTCTTGAACATTTAATGTGTTGCACTCGCATGACTTTCTGTACTCTTATACTAACCATTCTTAAAACTCATCCCTCTGTCTTCTTCGTGTTAGTTGAGATAAACATGTGCAGAAATTATCTTATTGCTGATTTTCTTGTAGGGGAACATGGCAATACAGTAGGTTTTGAGCGAGAGTAAAATCTTTCAAAGCTTTGAAATTCCGTTCTCTTTGCTCGGCCATTTAAGAAAAATTTTAAGTATTGCGAAACTTACACAAATAACAAGGAATAGCTCCGAAATGTTTCACTCCACAAAAATGCATTTGGACATAAATTGTTTTAAGGAGATCTACATGTTTGTATAGTAAGATTTCGTCTATCACGTCTCACTCTCCACCACTGAACCCCTATCATGAAGCCTGTAGTGGGTAGAGATCCAGCGGCCGTGTGGTAGAGCAAGGCTACACTCAAAGGGCCGCAATGCCACAGTACAGGACAATATTTCATCTATCTCCTACGCTTTACCAGTTACACAAAATTCATCAAGAGTAAACAGGACTATTATACATAGGCTATAGCCAGAACGTTCAAAATATACATTTCATTTGTCATAAACATATTTTACACATATGGCACTTTAATCAAAATCGTTAGTCATGTTAGAGAAAAGCAGAATTTTCGAAAAATGTCCCATGTAAAGGTTAGTTTAGAGTGGAGAAGTTTTCTTCAAAATCTTCGTCTCGCATCCTTGAAAGGTATTAAACTTAAATACCAACTTTGGTTTTTAACCGACTTTTCGTTTTTGAGTTACGCTGTTCACACACGCAGGTACGACTGCTCTTTTTTTTAAATTCAGGGAGCCTCAAAACATTTCCGGTGAAATTTCGACATCGAAATTGTGGGTCGAATGCAGTATTTCCCGTGTTACACGTAGTAAAAAAAAGTAAAAATGGGGTTCTGAAACTTAGAATGTAAGTTCCTGTTAAGCCGTGAACTTTTTAAACGAACCAGAATGTTTAAAAACAGACAAAATATAGAACTTGTGTTGCGCTTATGACGAGAAGTGAATGCCATGGTCACGGGTAGTGTCTTCCTTAATAACCACTTGTCTCCTTTTATGGAGGTTCAGGCCGAATAATTGTCGTTCTTGTTTGAAATCAATAAACCGTGACGTTTCTCATACCTTTCTCCCTCAAAGCTTCCACTTTGGTAGAAACCGCAGCGCTTCCGTTTGCACAGCATTAGGGTGTGTGCGATCATCACCGTGGACAAAATGTGTCAATAAATTTCAGTGTAGGTATAACGCACAGAGCAAAGGCTACAGACTTTTAAGGCTAAAACAGTTTTACAATATTACTCTGGAATCAAGAAAAGTTCACAAAATAAAATTATTAAATGTTTCGTGTCAGTATCAATTGTCACTAATGTCGAATCCTAGAACTCAATTTCGATTCTTATCTGAACATGGAAATTTTCTTTAAATGTAGTCGACATAGACTCATTGTATTGCTCATTTGTTAATGTTTAATGTTTGTACATTAAGGTTCGATGCATCTCCACAAAGCGGTGATGGACTGTTGCGGAAAACGAATGCCAGCTAATATTGAATCTTTGAGCACACAAAAGGAAAAACAAATCAAAACCAGTAAACAACAATAATTCGTTTTCCATAACAATGAAAAAGTTAATATTTAATTTCTTCAAACCGTTAATATTTTTACTTCCTCCACTAGATAATTACGCTAAGCTGACTACTGTGTTTCATCCAAAAATTCGATATCGAGATTTCACCGGAAATACAAAGACATTCTTTGAATAAAAAAAAAACTTTTTTTGGGAAAAGGTCTTGTGAATCTGTGTCTGTATATGCGCGTGTGAGCAGCATAACTCAAAAATGAAAACTCGGTTATATATCAAATTTGACGTTTAAGCCCAGCATTTCCCAAGGATGCTAGACGATTTTCAAGAAAATGCCCCCCCCCCCCCTCAAAACTACCCTTTTATTTTCTTAAAATGACTAAAGGTTTTGATTAAATTGCCATATTTTAAGATATTTTGATGACAAAAAAATGAAGTCTGCCTGTATCTTCAATTTTCTGGGAATGTCAGAAATAATCTTCATTCTGGCTGACTTTTGCATAACCGGTAAACCGTAAGAGATAGACAGAATGTAGGTCTCGTTAAAACACATATCTTATGTTACATACATTTTTAGAGTAAATCATTTCGAGATATTGCTTGTTATTTGAATTTTCTGTTAATTACACTTTTCTCAAATAAGGGATACGATATATTTTTTTAATCACTTGCCAATTTGAAGAGAAGGGTATTTCAAATACATTAGATAGTGACCAGCTCTTCAAAGATTTTACTATAGCTAAAGGCTACTGTATTATCATATTGCCCTTTGCACCTACAAGAAAATTAGCAATAAGGGAATGTTTGTAAATGCTTATCCTGTTTGACATGAGTAGATAGAGGAATAAGCGTGTGTAAGAATAGTTTGTACAAGAGTAGAGAAATTCATGTGAATGCAACACATCAGATTATTGTGCTAGAATTATATATATGACGATTACATTAAATCGTATACAATATTGTTGTTCGTCGGTCTGGGTGGCTAGTTGGTGAGACGCTGGCCTACTGATCTCAAGGTCGCGGGTTCAAATCCGGCCCAGACCAATGGTTTTAAGTGTGCTTAAAAAGGACTATTCCATGTAAGTAGATTTACTGCCATGTAAAAGAACTCCTGCGGGACGAAATTACGGCACACCGATGACGCTGATACGATCCTGGCAATTGATAGCGTCGTTAAACAACAAAATAATTATTTTTCCAAAATGGTGGATGCAGTCTGCGGAGTTTTTCTTGGTCTTCTTCCTTTCTGAAGATCGTCATCCTACAGTTTTAATCACAAGTCGTGTAATATTCAATGTTGTAATTTTTTTGCTTTATTTTACCCATAGGCTCATGTAAAAGCAATTAAGCATTATAATTTCAATACATTCATAAGAAATAGTTTTTAAATGTTTGATTGTAAGGAGCGTTTTACTTTTAAGTGGTATTAACTGAAATGTAAGTTAATTTACCCCAAAAACTGATGAAGTTACGTAAAAGAAAGTGCAGATTGTACCAGTCATTTTAAGATTACACGTATTATTAGGTAGATTATCATTGTATGAGTACTGCACAAACATTCAACATTTTACTACAAAAGTATTACCTAAAGATTTAAAGAAATTAAAATTTTAATTTTCCAGTATTTATGCGAGTCAATGCTTATGGCTTAGTCTAAGATAATAGAACTTAAAAATTACTGCTAACAATACTGAAAAGTATTGTAACATGCGCATTTACCACAAACAGGCAGTGGTGCATGCAGGGCGTTCTTCAGATATTAGTTATGCATATCATTTACATCCCTAATTATGAAATTATGCAAAGGATCTGCTTCGAACCGGATGCTTCTGCTCTGAATTTATGCAGCTGGCAAAGACTACAGTGTTATTAGATTATACAAGGAATCGTTTAGCGGATTAAGGCCGTCTTCTGTTTCCACAGGTGAAAATTAAGATATTTTCAGAACAAAAACTAGAATGAACTCCAGAAATTACATTCAGTAAGACAGAAACGGATTGCCAATTGAATTCCTGTGTGGGAAGTACACACTCTTTTGCCTCTCAGACTACTCTATATGCAAACATGATGGATTAACTAGACTGGTTCATAATCCTAAATGTAAGCCGAGAAACCTCACTCGGAAAAATTTATATGCAGAAAGTCATAACTGTTAAAAAAATTAGATTGTTTTGTAATCGAAAAGAAAAGCTATATAAATATTAAAACAAATAAATATTCCAATAGTACCTACTATAAATATTGATTGAAAGCTAATCGCTAACTAACCAGATCACATACCACAGTTCGATCGCGTCTTCTGCAAATATTTATTAACAGAGGAGTCAGTAGTTGTATGAGGTATGAGGAATTGTAGCGGAAGGGTACACCTCACCTACTTGCAGATTACCAACCTCCCTAGGAGGGAAGGGAAGTTACAAGCCCATCACAGGACAGCGAAGACAGCGCCACATAGACGTGTGGAAGTCCCTTAAGTTGACAGAGAGCCACCGGGCACTCCACCGGAGGAAATTGAAATTTGCCTCCGCGAAAAGAATACGTGGTTTCAGTCCATTTTCACGCGTAGATTCTGAAAATAATGCTTAACACGACACATCACGTCACAATTTTTAGATATTTTAGATAAATACAGCATCGAAAATGAGTTTGCGTACCAGCCGATAACACGCATGTCATAGGTTGCCACCCTTGTCCTACATGATTACTTGCGCAGGCACTTACAACATGCAAAGATGCAAACATGCTGTACAATTTAACGAAGCCTTTGTCAGTTACACCACTTTTACATTTGTCTTTTCTCCTATAGAAGCTGACACCGCAAAGAGCGAAATCCAGGTGGATACCTTTAGCCGGATATTGAAAGTTATACCTTTACATTACACTTAGTGTAATTGGTTTTAGTGGTCCAATGCTGAAGAGCGTCGAAGTTTGAGAACGAACGGTTGTGAAAAATCGTTAACATTGGTTTTGGTATCTTAATACGGAAGGTATGCAGTCCTTTAGCCACCTGTGTACTGGGATGAACGACCTGGCCATAATAAGTTAATAACATTCCTGCGCATGCGCTAAAATTCTCCATAGAGTCCTTGGTGCGCATCCTACTGCTTCACTTGTGTAGTTTCCAGTACAGTAACGTTCTTGACCTCAGTGCAATACGCACCAGTACACAGCTGCTGAAATGGCCAACTTGAGCTCATTTTGATGTAAATCTGATGTAAATCTGCGGAATCACCACAGCTGCTGAAATGGCCAACTTGAGCACATTTTGATGTAAATCTGCGGAATCACCTCAACATCGCATATGCAGATGGACGGACTGGTAGAGGTGGACCAGTTCTATGGCCAGCGCGGTCGCCAGATCTGACACCTCTCCATTATTTTTTGTGGAGTTGTATGAAGAGTATGGTGTATGGAACTCCTGTAACGTCAGCGGAGGACCTTATGGCTCGAGTCCACGGAGCGATTCAAAATCTTCAAAGACAAACGCACGTATTGAGTAGTGTTCATGACGCTCACCGCCACCAATGTAGACTCTGCAATGATATAGCTCAATATTGGGTTTATTGACGAAATGTGAACCTACGCCCATCTCATACTTCGATGCGCTACAGCGCCCAAACCGTGCATTTCCGGACTGGAGTTCCTATTTGAAAATCGATCAGTTTGCCGTCCCGTACAACATACTAAGCGATGTCGGTGTTTTGGTACACCTGTGTGTGTGTGTTTGTGAGTGTGCGTGAGTGTGCGTGCGTGCGTGCGTGCGTGGGTGCGTGCGTAGATTAGAGCAATTTAAGGCCGAGTGGTATTATGTGTGATTATTTGTTCTTTTAGACTTACCCCATTTAGATTAAGTTTGGAAAGTGGAATAAAATTTGTAAAATGGTCGGGTCTAATTATATTTAGATCTTCGGTATTCATATTACTGAATTACTGTGACTAGATACTCTAACTGGCCGCGCCTTGGCCGAGTAGTTACACCATTCGTCTCTTACCAAAGCGGCACGGGTTCGATTCCAAGCGACCGCATGTGGGATTCGCGGTGGACAAGGGCCCGCAGGGGCGGGTTTCTTCCGAGTTCTTCGGCTTTCCCCTCCATCTCATTGCACCCGTGCTCTATCTTCATTCCATGTATCATCGGTGTCACCACTACCAAAAAGGGAAAAAAAGACTCGGCGACCAAGAGCTATTTTGAACATAGGTTAGTGCCCATACAACCGAAAGGAGTTCAAATTTTAGCTTTTGCAAATTGTAAATTAATTTAACAACCTAATTTATTGCTAATCACTGTAGAGCAGTGGGGACGGAGTGTCTGTAACCTTGATACGTGAGAACTTAGAATCCACCGCTGAAATATAGGTAGTAAACGTAAGGGAAATAAAGAACTGCATTTAAGCTTGTATATACTGCGTAAATTTCCTCTAACATTCGCCATAGCTAAATATAGAACTGATGAACTACTAATTAAATCATAATGTAATAATTCAACTTGATTTATATATGTATGATTGTTTTTATTAAAGTAGCGGTTTTCATCGATGTTCACTAATTTCGCTAATGTTATGGTAATCTTTAACATGTGGAGCAAACACGTACATTATTGATAATGGTGTAGCATTTTGTCATAAAGCTAACGTAGAGGACGGGCTTCCTATTGGTCGGCACATGAAGATAATAAATCTCTTCTTCATGTGCTACCTTATTTCTGTGCTGCTGTGTAAACCCTAGGGACATTTTCTGCACGCAAGCAAAACCCCTTCGGACATGGCTAGTAATTATATTGATGTCACAGCGTGTAATTGGATTGAATTTAATTGCCCATTCACAGTCTGTTTACAAGAGGCAGTGACGTCAATTGAAGTCGCTGCAGAGTTTGTCAACAACCTTATTGAGAGTGTACACATTAATTTTACTTCCAAAGCCTAGCTAAGGCCAGCGTACTAAGTTTGTAGCAAGAGTATTCCCTAAGTGCAGTCCGTTTACAACAAAAAGAACAATTTGTGCTTCGGATAAGTTATTTTTATACGATTTTGCTTAGTGTAGCTTAAGGGGATACTATGTAAACATTTTACATTTGCTGTTTTTTAATGGGAAATAACAAACTGAGATTCGAAATTTAGATTTCGCAATGGAAACGTTGACCATTGACGCTTTGTGAACATTTGTTTAAAATTATAAGCGTTACGATGTAAATAGCTTGAACAATTCGTTTCAAGAAAAGGAGATTCAAAGGATTGATGTCTTTTGATTTCATTTTAAACATTTCTAATGTATAGCTTGACCAGTTTTTATGCATAACCAGGAGCGGGCAAAATAAGTATCTGCTCCGAATCCACTGTGCACTCAACCCGCGTAACATTCTTGCTGGTTGGAGGAATGCAGTTCTTCGCGGATTAAGCTCTTGATACAGTTAACGATCCGCACGTTTGTTTCAGGCAGGAAATAGGTGGTTTTACACACATTGTCATACTCTTACGTAATATCACACGCAGTTGCGACAAGTGACCATCTGAAACGCAAGATCTGTTTTGATTTTTCAAGTTTATCAGAGAAAAAACTCTTCACAGTCACATGAGGAGCAAAATATGCTGTAACAGTGTACCAGAAGCTGCAAGTTCTCTCAAACCAACATATATTATCTCACACAGTTCTTTGATCACGACTGTGCCAATTAAATTTCTGCACTTGTTTTTTTGTCACTAGATCTGTAGATCTACGAGCTCACATTGCTAATTAACGCTTACTTTGATTACATCTACAGTAAAAGGCTTAACAAACATTGAAATGTTATTCTCAAAATTTGTGAAATCGTGGAATCTATGTGAAGTAAACTCAGTTTTTAACCCCTCAAGAATGGGAATATAACTAGCTAGTTTATCCTCTGGCTCAGTACCAAGTGATTTTATCTTTTGAAATAAGTATTTCATAATTTTATTTGTTAGTTAAGAGAGTTGTCACTTGGCACGGTATGTTATGTTTAGGTTGTAAACCTTCTAGAACTTTGGTGCGCTCTAAATCTGTAATCGTAACAAATAAATAATAATTAATTAAACAACAATAATCATGATGGTGATGATAATAATAATAATAATAATAATAATAATAATAATAATAATAATAATAATAATAATAATAATAATAATAATAATAATAATAATAATAATAATAATAATAATAATAATAATAATAATAATAACAATAATAATAACAATAATAATAATAATAATAATAATAATAATAATAGTAATAGTAATAGTAGTAATAATAATAACAATAATAATAATAGTAATAGTAGTAATAATAACAATAATAATAATAATAATAATAATAATAATAATAATAATAATAATAATAATAATAATAATAATAATAATAATAATAAAGTCAATAACTGCAAAATTATTTTGTTAAAAACAAAATTACACAATCGGGCCAGTATCATTGGTGCACTATAACCTCTTCTGGGGCTCGGGCTTGGCGGAGGCCTGGTCGGGTCGGCCCGTGCAGACTCTACCTTGTGGGGAGGGAAGATTTCCGGTTTCCGCCGATGTCAGGATGTCATACATTAAAGATCGTCCTTCCCCCTCTGCAGCCCGGATCTGGTCGCCCCTGTCCGCGTCACCACTCCATCCTGGAGGTTTCCAGAAGAAGGCGACTGTGCGCGTAAATGCGGAAATCCTCCGACGGAATGCAAATCAGCTTATATTTTATGATCAGGGCACGAACAAGAGAGAGCTTTATAAGACGAATAAAGTTGTTTGAAAGGAATACGAAAGCTGTGGTCCTCAGTTTGCCATCCAATTCTATACGAAGTTCACTTTGTAAAATTACTTTTGAGTCTTCGGGCTATATATGCGAAAGACGAACTTTTGCTGCGGTGAATGTAGAGAAAGATTAGCAATTTAATAACGCTGTACCTCCTACAAGCACTAGTGCTGTGAAATTATTCCATTATCGCATAGCTCCGTCCTTTCTAAGCGGTGAAGGAGGGGGGTGCACGTGAAGGAAAATTAATATTCCATTTCTGCTTGCTGAGCTCTTTTCTTGCTTCGTGGGAAGCATAAAAATCCTATCTTGGCAGGGTAGTGCAGCTATGCGCAATATTATATTTCCACATGAAATCTGCATAAATTAATTTTGGGTATATTATGTTTCATATCCTACGGTTGCTGGATAGCAAAGCTTTCACTTCATGTCAGTGTCTGCTATTTGTTTAAAATGCTGCTTTATAGATTGGAAAGATAAAATTGAATTTCAAAAAGAAACACAGCGAAAGAAAATAACTGGCTATTTTACTTTTCGCAAATGATACAACAATTACTTTTAAAGAAAATTACTTATACATAGCGGCACTTTTCCAAAACATTGAGAATTACGTTTCCGAACTTCACCTAAAAATACATTCGCTCAAAGTAGAAAATAGACCAGAACTTAAATGAAAAAAAGAAATCTTATACTTTTATTACACATTGATACACATCTTGTTGTAGGTATAAGAAGGCTCTTGGCATCGCCATGAAAAAAGAAAAATAGCGACTTGCCACTTGAGAAAAAGTGAAGAAAAGTATAAGTATTTCCCAGTAATTCTTAACGGCACAGACAATGTTATTTAACATAAACTGCGTGCTTTAACGAGCTGAACAGTTTTTATGCAGTAAGATTTTGTCTATCTCTTACGGTTTACCAATTATACAAAAGTCATTTAGAATGGAGAAACTTAACTATTCCAGAAAACTCAACATAAAAATTTGTCATGCATATATCTTAAACATGTGGCATTTTATTCCAAATCGTTATAGCCTTCTTTAAAAGTAATTTAAGAATTAAGAATAAATAAATTAAAATTGCAGAATTGGCAGGGGGATTTTCTTAAAAATCTTCGTATTGGATCTTTGGAGGATGCTGAACTTAATTGCTAAGTATGGTATTTAACCGGCTTTTCGCTTTAGAGTGCTGTTCACTGACACATACACACAAACACTCTCTCTCTCTCTCTCTCTCTCTCTCTCTCTCTCTCTCTCTCTCTCTCTCTCTCTCTCTCTAACACTGCGCGCGAAGTGACCTTTCTCTAAAATGCTTTTTTAAATACAAAGAGCCTCAAAACGTGTATTTTCGTTGAAATCTCGATAACGAATTTTTGGGTGAAAAGCAATGCCTTCTCTCCTGTTGGTACATGGTAGACACATTCAGACTACTCGAGCATGTGTGTTCCTCAAGCATGGAAAGAGAAGCCAAGGATGCCCTGAAACTTTGGTTTGTTGCAATATTTGGAATCTTCAGTGGGCTGCATTTTCCCAGCTCTGATGGTAGTGGTGGTGACGGTGACGACATCGGCGGCATCACAAGTTGTTTAACACCCGAAAAAAAATAATGATTCCAATAAGCAAAACTCAGGAGATCCTTGACGTCATTTTAGGGCAAGAAAACAGACTCTTAAAATATTACGTCATCCTGCTTGCTACTTGTTTTTTGAAAGCAGTGCTAATTCACTAAGTTTACAACATAATGCCGTTATTTATTACCGAGTTGTGGGAAGAGTACAATGACAGTACAATTTATCGCTAAGCAGTGTAGTTCCAAGTTTGAGCACTGATGCTAATGAAAACTTACCTCACACCGTGTTAATGATGGAAGAATGTTTCTCTCCTTAAGACCGCAGATTCAACGTCTTAAGGACCTGAAGAGCCTCGTTTCCCTTCTACGTTGGGTCTGGTTTGTTCAGTGCTCTGCAACAACATTGCTTTAGATTATTTTAACCGCACTAAACCACAGCACCCAGGTTTCTACACATTTGATATCTGTTTTATCCCATTGGTGATGTTTTAGTTTTTAAAATATAGTTTCACCATTAGAGAGAGCAATTATTTGTGTATGTGAGGGAGAAAGACTCCTAACCGGCTTTGATAATTCTTTCACTTCCAAAAACTATCGTACCAGTTAGGTGCACTTTGAACTCGAGAGAACTTACGACCAGTCATTTTGATTTGCCTAACGTCGCTTTAATTTAGGAGGTTTATTACAATATTGGTTTAAGCTCTTTTGAATACAGGAGTCTGCGAGTGCCAGACTGATTACATTAGTTGCGTAGTCGCCTTCCTGTAACACCTGTTTGAGATGGGCACTGGGGATCATGGCGTTTTGATACTGGATGGATGGCTTCAGTTAAATAGGCACCTGCCTTTATCATGCGTGGAACCTTGATGGTGGCATTAAATTGTCCAGTTCGGAATTGAAATTGTGACTGAGGAAAACCAAGAAAAACGAATGACTGGCCGACTCAACGATTTGAACTCGGGACCCGCCGAATGTGAGCAATCTCCCTCGACGTAATTTTATGTTATGGCGAATACACGAGAGCAATGTAAATAAAAGTACTTACTTTAACTGGTACCGTTAACATTACGTGATGCGTATACTCCTAAGAAGTTCTAATATGAATGTGAGGATAAAAAATTTAAAAAGAATGGTGTGAGACGTGTTAAAAGGCTCTAGGTTAATTACTGGTTAATGTATTCATTACACATTGTTCATAACTCAACAGAGCCGTCGAATTGCAATGATTAATAGCACAATCACGCCTTTCGGTACAGATGCAGCATATTGTATGAAGAGGCTGTTTTGGTTAGTAGCAGATACCTCTTCGATTTTAGCCATTGTCTTTTGTGCCACCTTGTTTGAAGGCATTAGGAATATATGCAGCCAGATTTCTGAAAAGCTTCACGTTGTGATCTTTAGTTAGTCGAATTAGAGAAAAATTTGAAAGAGGTTATTCAAGAGAATACGCAGGGAACGGGAAACAACATTAAGGAAGAAACTTTAAGTAAAACCTGATATTGCTTGGAGAAACGAGAACAAAGCTTGTTTGTGTCTTTGTATGGACTAAATTAGAAAGGAAAATTTCTCTCCTTTTCTTGCCTGCAACTCGGAATTACTGGCAAATAAACGAATTGAGGTCATTCTAACACTTCCAGAAAGTATTTAGACCAGTGATGTCCAACGTTTGCGAAAGAGGGGAGGTTGGATTTACCTCCTTCCACTATATGCTGACTTTGCCATTCTTTAACACTCGGACGTGCATTGGTTGCAGTGGCAGCTTGGTTACTTGTACGTTGCGTTTGATTTACAAAAGCACTTTCAAATCTTATTCGATCAAGATCTGGTCATTAGTGATTTCTTTGGTACTGCTTACGTTTAAGAAGTCTATCAATATTTGACGACAAAATCGAAGTGCATAGCCTTAGAAGATACACCAAGCAACCGTCGCGTAACTTATTGCGATAGAGACTTTTAATATACTTAAATTTGGAGAAACTTTGTTCGCAAATATATGTAGAGCTATACTCACTCTTATACTCACTATTCTTTCAAATGCTCATTTCTCTATTTACTACATTTTAATCGACATAAGCACTTTCAGAAATTATCTTATTGCTAATTTTCTTATAGGCGCAAGGGTCATATCGGGCTTTAAGTGATAGTGAAATGGTTTAAGAGCTGGCTGCTATGCGATTCCTTTGAAATTCCATTCTCTTTGCAAGGCCAAGAGATAAAAAACGAATAATATATTCCTGTTTGAGGGGCTCTAATGACCTAGCTGTCGACGGGCCTTTAAACCCTACTTACTCACTCACTCACTCATTCACTCACTCACTCACTCACTCACTCACTCACTCACTCACTATTCCAGTTTGAGAAAAGTATAAGCATTGACAAATTCAAACAAACAATAAAGAATATCTCGGAAACGGTTCACTCAAAAGAAAAAAACGTATTTGACATAAATTGTGTGTTTCATTAGTTCCATATTTTTTATTTAGTAACATTTTGTGTGTCTCTTACTGTTTGCCATTTATGCAAGAATCAGTCAGAATGCAGAGGTCTTCTGAGGATGTTTCCAGAGAATTCAAGGTATGACTTAGAAATTGCTATGGAATCGCCCGTTTGTGTCCGTCGCTGGATACTGACTGCTTGTGAGTCTAAACGCCACGGGCGTGATTCACTCTCCGATTGAAGGAGCAGGTGGGGTATAACAGCTAATTACGTAAGCGTCTCCAAAGAGAGAAGGTTGGACATCAATGGACTAGATATTTATCCCTGGTTTAGCTAGGTTTAGGCTTAGCTAGTTATTAAATGACAATTTTAAATGTTTACACTACGTTCGACTGACGCTATTCTTTCGAAGTTTGGGGTTAACTTACCCACTAATCCGACAGTCCGAAGTTCGAATCTCTGTTAGGATTGTATGAATAAGACTCTTTTCTGGTTTTCCTTCATCCCAAAGCCTTTTGGGCCCTGGTCCTTTGAGCATTTATTTACTTCATTCGTCTCTGTAAACTGCACTCACAAAAAGAGGGGAGAGGCCAATGTGGCATGTGAGTTTATGTATCGTAGGTTGTCATTTTTTCCCATGAACATGTACTGACAGTTATAGGCTGTAGTGTATTTTAAAAGATGTCAAAGTAAATCCGTGTGTACAACGTTCATGTAAAAATTGTAACCTCATTTTTTCTTTGTTTTAATTGTTTGTACATTTTGATTCATGAAAACTCCTAAACATTCCACAAACTTCACGCAAGAAACCTGAAATGTTGCATATTTACTCATTATACATGTACTTGGTCTGTTTAATTTTTCAATACGTTCTATCTTCAAAAACTCATATGCATATAGCCGTTTAAAAACTTCGCATTTCCTGAGTTAAAGATCTCATAGTTCTTCACTGGAGCAGCTATCAGCAGATACACTGGAGAACAAGAAACGGACTTCAGTCACATCGATATGGGCATGAAGAAACTGTAACATAAAAGTGAATCATATGTGTATAAAGTTAAGAGAGCTGAAATATCAGAAATTAATGTAAAGAGTAATGATAAGAGGATATGACTGATTAACCCTAATAGATACAGATATAAACGTTGAATTGGGTATTTCAAAATGCTCTCAAATACTAGGTTTGGTGGGCTTAAGACGTGCACATTATAAGCGTATTCCAATCTGGCTGCAAGATAGCCACACAGATCCGATTTCTGATAGACTGTCAAGGTTTTACTAGAATTTACCAAGTCCTCATTAGTAGTAGTTTCCGGAGTAATGAGCAATTGGACGTGGGCAGCTTCCTTTCCTTTCCTCCAATGTCAAATTAATTTCATCTCGGGCTTCATAAGGTTTCACCGCCTACGGGGCATCTTCTAAAATGCTACTCTCCTACTCGCGAGTGTTTGACCATGGAAGGGGAAGAAGAGGTAAAGTAAACAGAAAGGAAAAGTAAATAGGAAACATCGTTATAATGTTTGCGTAGCATTAAATTTCGGATGTTACCCATTTGTTTTCGTAAGATGTAGCAAAGGGGAAGCAGTATATGGTATTAGGAGGAATAAAACTATCCGCTTTCACAACCAAGCGGAATTACTCACAAGTTAGTGTTTGAGCTCTTGGTGTTCAATTCGCGTTGGGCCACCCTGACCTGGTTCTTGTTTTGTTTGTTCTCCGGTTTTCTCAGGTTGGTGGGCAAAACCTGGGGTGGAATGTAATCTACTGCGAATTTTCCTTCCCACATTTACTCTCATTTTATTTCTTTTTATCTTAAGTACAGTGGACGGAGTGTGCAGTGTCTGCGTTGGGTATTCTTTGAAGAGTGAAACTTGTAACTTGTGCCTGAATCTGTGTATGAGAAGGGGTTCCCGGAAACGTTAGGGACCAGGCTGCGCAATGCAAGCCGCCATCAGTTGTGGTTGTCCTTATCTCGCCTTCTGTTCCTCCCGAATAGGCCTAACCTCGGCCACAGTGCTGAAATCCCTCTTCCTTCTAATCCATCCTGTCTTAGAACCACTTAGGGTTTAAGCTACAATCGCCTTTTACTACTCGAGGTCGAAGAATGCGACAAACTTTAAAACAGAATTCGCAAAAATGCTACAACAACCTGTCACAGAAAAAAAAAAAAAAAAAAAAAAAAGAACGATAGGGACTACAAACACAACCTTTCAACAAGCCATAATAATCTGTCACAAAAACAAGATATGCCGCTTTCCTCCCAGCTAGTGGAGTCCATTTCTGACCTGGTCTGCGTGGTTCACTAATTCTTGTCAAATCTACATTGTGTATGTGTGTGCTTCTTAAGAAGTTGTGATTAAATTTGTTTTAAGGAAGTAGTGCATTTCAGTGATATTAGAATTTAAGATATTCAGTCATTTCTGAAATACTTTAAATTTCGTTATTGCATAGTGGTACACCTAAATGCATAGCTTAAATGTCAACGAAAGCTTATGCGGTTTCTAATGAGAAATGGCTTGGAATGGAGCGGAAGTGCTTCCGCCATCATTGATAAGTCGCGGTGTAAACAACCTTGTGGAGGAGGGGAGAACTAAGCATTTGCGACGGAGCTGAAAACTTGCTTAAATGCAATAGATTTCAGCTGGAAATATTACTTTCTTCACACGATATGCTTCAGGTGGGGCAAAAATCTAAGGAAACAAATCTGTGAAAATCCGAACATCGCACACAAAAATGTAACGCGCTGTGTTAAGTCATTTTTAAGATATTAATTTGTTATTCAGAATACATAATCACTTTTTGATATAGTAGTAAGAAATATCCTTGTATCCTTCAGGTTGTCGTGTCGCTCCCAAATTTTTAATTTGAGCTTAATATACAAATACAAAGGCACTATTGTCCTTTAGTTAGTTTAAGAGAATATAGTTATATATTGCTGAATTTTTCAACATTTTTTTTTTTCGATTTAATTTATTGAACATAAATAATTTTAAGAGGTTGAATCAGAAACTGAAAAATTCAATGCCATTCAGTTTCTGATTCAACCTCTTAAACATTGCCCACACACGGCTTGTGTGTTTAAAAACACCAGCAGTAGGTAAGCTTGTTGGCATAAATAAATAATAAATAATTTTAATTTAACTATTTCATGTTTTAAGCAGTGCACATCAACTTGCAAATACGTAACTTCTGAAGTTCTCCTGAATTTTTCGAAGCAAATTATAAACTGTGGACCAAGAAACATTTTGAAAAGCGAAAAATGGTGAAAAAAATTAATTGAGAGAAATGGAATTTAAATTTCAACGCCGTACTTTGTCTTAATGGTACAGAAAACACATTTAGTAAACTACAAGGGTATCACGATTTTTTGACGAGGCCTTCGTAACTTCCGCTTCTTTGCTTCTCTTTACCCCTCTCCAGTGACAGCGATATTCATGCTTCTGGCAGTACATAGTTATAATCAATGATACGCCGGCCTGGAAGGAAAGTATTAATTTTTTTCTGGTCGCTCAGTAAATATAAGTAGTTACCCCTCTCTTTACCCCTTTCCAATGACAGCTCTATCCATGTTACATGCTAGTTATAAGCAATGACACATGGGCTTGAAAACCAAGTTATGAATTTTTCTGGTCGCTCAGTAAATCGTTGTCCCTCTGTTTACCCCTCTCCAATGACAGCACTTTTCATGCTACATGCACACGTTGGCTTGAAAAGAAGGTATTATTTTTTCTGGTCGCTCAGTAAATTCTTACTCACTGAGCTCAACTGTTGACTCACAGCATGCCACATGCACCAGAAGCTATGCGTGGGCAGATTATTGCTCTGTGGCAAGCTAGTAACAAGTTTCGACAAATTTCAGAAACTATGCAAATTCACAGAAATGTAATTAAATGTTAATGTCACCCAAGAAAGGTGGTTTGTTGCACAGGTATTAGAAGAAAACCTTTCATTCGAAAGCAAAAACTGTCTTGTGATATAACGTAATAGACAAACATGTTAAAGCTCCAGTATAAATATAGGGATCTTTTGTAGAAGGAATAAACGTTTTACCCATTGCTTTTCAATGTGATATTGTATTATGCTTACTGTAAAGCTTTACACATTTTTGTGATTCTAAGGACAGAGTTTTTCTTATAACACAGAATCGTTTATCCCAATAAATGCTGCTTATTTCAACAATATCTGCAACTTTTTCATAACAGGCATTAAGAATTTGGAGATAAATCTAAAGAAAATTAAAACGTAGTTTTTCTAGGACGTCAGGTGTATCCACCCTTCCCCCACCCTCACCTATCCACGCCTCTAGCCCCGTATTGCAACTGTCACTGGTCACTAGTTGTGCCTCGTCTCTTGCGAGACCCCGTAAAATATAAGAAACCGAGAGGTGATCCCAAATCGTGCATATTACTAAATTTGTTTTATGTACACGATCAGTTTAGTAGCTTTTTGTGGCTTTAAAATGTGTGATATTAAAAGCCCAATTCTGTAGCTTTTTAACAGTACATGTTATAAGTTTAATAAAAATTCAAAAAAGAAAAGAAAAAGAAACGAAGAAGAAAGGAAAGAAAGGAAATGACAAATCGAGCATGTTCACTTTTTTATAACAAATTTCACTGCATTGCCGTAATACATGGGCGTGCTTCAGATTAACTTAGATTACAGATTAGAAAGAAATTGTAACAGTCCGCCGCATTATATGGTCCTCCGAGGCCTTAGCTCACAGAAGATCGTCTACTATTACTTTTTGGAAAAACTTCATAGGACCAGAAGATTTTGAATCAATATATGTCGTGAGACTATTTCTAGCTAAAGGATACAGGCGTAATGAACTGCTAAAACGGTACAGGTAACTGAAGTAGTGAAAGGGTTACAAGACAAGGCAAACCAAGATAGTTTGGTGAGGTAATTAGCATGCTAGTCTTTAAATTTAGGCATTTCGGCTTCTATTCCCGACTGGAGGATGGGAATTTTTCTTTTGCCAGGAATATTCTATATTTTCCCTAAAATCTGGAAGTATGAAAGAGTGTGAATGTGTGTGTGTGTGTGTGTGTGTGTGTGTGTGTGTGTGTGTGAATATAAGAAAATCCAAAGTTTAACATAAAAGTAAACGATTGAACACCATTGCTATGAGCCAGGCATGTCAAACATCGCTCCGAGGGTGTGAAGAGAGTGGTCTACCCCTGCAGTAGCACGCGTTAGCAGAACCGGTTTTCGCTTTGTTTTTCCCGTTTTCCGATTTGATCATCACGGAGGGAGGGAAAATAGGGGAAAATTTTTCACGCCTGGTGAGTGCTGTTTGACACCCCTGCTATGAGCGATTGTTCCAAACGCAAAAGGGTTATGACCTGGATGTTAAAAGCAGCATATAAATGGAACAAAAAGGAGCTGTTTTGTTTTTATTACTATCAATTGCTCAGCACGGCTAAGTGCTATACAAATTACAGATATGTATACTGAAAAATAAACTACAAATTAAAAGGGATGCTCAGGCAAGTTCCCAAATCGAACACTAAGTGAAAATATGTGCGGCAAGCGCGGCTTCCTTCTAGGGCCCTAGGCTCAACACCTGTACGACATTCCAAGTATGCAGAACGAGATACTCAAAGAAAGTGAGTAAAAACTAGCGAGTCATAGTAGATGTAGAGATTTGCTCTCGGATGTAGGAGTTGTGAATTCCAGATGTATCATGGGGCGTTTACTGATATGCACAATACTTGTTCCGGAGCACTTGAAGCTGTTGAATCTAAGTAGGAAGACTATGTAATAATGTTATTGTTTTTGGTATTTGCACAGATAAAAATGCGCTCATTATGAAGTGATTTGCATTGTACATTAAACATATAATATTACAATGCTGTGCGTCTGTCACATTAAATAACGGAGTATTTAATATAGATGACTAGTGGAAGTTTGTAGAAGTAAATATTCATCTCATGAACTTGGATGGATTTCAACAGGCATGTGAGTGCATAAATTAAAATGAAGCTGTACATGAAAAATGGAATTCTAATAAACCTAAAAGGCTAACAAAGGTCATCATGGAAAATAAACATTACATGTTAAATTCAGAGAAATATAATGGAAAATGTTGCGGTTAAAGAAGGCTTAAAACAAAGCGACGAGCTGGCACCATTCCTGTTTAATGTTATATATATATATATATATATATATATATATATATATATATATATATATATATATATATATATAAGTTTGAGGACAATTTGTCTAACCAACTTGATTGAAATTTGGACATAACTTTCACATTTTACGCCACCAAATGAAATGCAATAACATCAGCAATATTAATTAGAATATCTTAGGAATTGCGTAGGGAGTTGATGTTAACACTTCTAAAACCTGTAACCCATTTTAGGACGTAAGAGAATCGTAGCATGGAGATACAAACCATGCCATGTTGACTCTATTGCGCATGCTCCGATGAGAGTGCCGACCTAAGGGAGGAAGGGAAATCCGCTAGTTTGGCGAGGTTTGCGTCATTGGGGTTTAGTCACAGACCCTATAGCTACGTTCTATTATCGTTGTGCAGGCTGCAACGGCTTTACACCTCTACTTATAAAGCTCATCCGTCGGTTACATTTTGCAGCTTAGGGCCCTCAGTTCCTATGCTACTCTTTGCGGCTTAGAGCCCTAAATTGCTGTGTTTGTTAGTCATATGTTGACAGCTTTAAACAGTAAGAGTGGGAGTATATTTTAGTCATAAGCGGTTGGGAGGGTCAAGCATGAAAGATTGTCTCAAATCCGCAGAAAGTTTAGCTGACTTAGGGCACTGGGAGGTTATTTTTAGCACCACGAGCTTAACTCACACCAATATTTAAAATTTAAATATAGCAGCTACTAATGATTAAAATAAATAGAAATTTGGTGTGATTATAGTTCAAGCACTTGTACATTTAACTACTACATAATAATTAAATTACATTCACAGAATTCACTGTAAAAGGGACATAAAGCACACTATGTATCCTGAAAAAAAAAATGTTACACCTCATACTTCAGGTACACTTTTCTTGTAAGATTTTGAAGCTACAGGCACCAAATTTTTACCTGAACAACATAAAGCATAGCTTGACATCGCCGGTTAAACATAAATCCTATGTAGTTTGTATTTTGCACATAAAAAATTATTTAATTCTATATAGGAAAAAATATGGTAATAGTTTTAAGCATTAAAATTGTTTTCCTCTACATTATAGCTCTAATTCAAGCTTTAACCGGCTGTACTCAAAAAACATGGATAAATAAGCACTAAAAATTTGATATCAATATCTCTTATAGTTTTTGAGAAATGTGTACCTGAAGTGTGAAAAATCAAGGTTTCGGTAAATGGCGATCAAAGCTGAAGTAACCATTCTTTTCAAATTACACATACTTTCAGAACATGTCTGCTCCATATTCCTGCTCACTTAAGTTTTCCTCATCTTTTGTTTTCCTTTTCTTGGTTCTAGCTTTATTTTCAAGCAACTAACTGCCCTTTTTGCCTCTGAGAGTCGACGTATATCCTTTTTTATTCAGGCTTCCTTCATATTCTTTTATACCCATTTTTTTCCATCACTGTAAGTCTACCACTGCAACTATCATTATAACAAATAACACTAAACCTATGTTATATATGTCATTTTAAAGCTGAAGAATTATATATTTTTTTTAACATTAAAACAAAAAATCGATTTTTTGAAGTTAATCGACCTCCAAAAGCTTTTGAATCGAAATATTGAAAACTTCCAGTAATGCTTTAATGATAGTACTCTTTCACAATTGTTGTATGGAGGTCAAGATGGAAATAAATATAAGTTTTGAGGCTCCCTTATTTTTGCTAAAAGAAAAACATTTTTAAAAATGCTCCGTTGTGTTGGGATATGGGTGAACAGCATAACTCAAAAACGAAGATGCTACATGAAGATTTTCAAGAAAGTCTCCCCACCCCAAACTGTTCTTTACATATAAAATGTTTGGAAATGTCTCTAACGGTTTTAATTAAAACACTAGATGGGAGATATCGTTTTGTATAACTGGCAAACCAAAAGTGATTGACGAAAGCTTTCTAAACAAAAAATATCACCTTTAAAATACAAAGTTTAATTCACATGTTTTTTGTGGTGTAGGGGATTTCAGAAGTATCCGTTATCATTGGCTGAAGTTGCTTAATACTTCGTCAGTTTTAAACATTCAGCTGTCTCTGGTGATGTCATGGAAAGAGTATGGATTTTCAAGGGCAGCAACGCTTTTAAACCTCTGACTATTGATTCTGCTTCCTCTATCCCATTTGTACACACAATGAAATATGTAATTAAACTATTTCTTCTAAGGATTAATTCGATTGAGGTGAAGTACATAGAAAAATAGCTATCTTAAGCATAGTTTATAGAAGCTACACAAAAATTAACTAAAAGGAAGGTATGTGAATGTAACGCATTCTATTTCCTTCAAGTGGTAAATCCATTTTCGTATTTTTGTTTTATTTTTTCGTGGTTATGCAAAGAGTATGGAGGTTGAAAGCAATCGCATAGCGACCCGCTTTTACTTTCTCTACTACGTATAGTAAAGTAGAGGAAGTATTGTGTTCCACCCAAAAATTCGATGTCGAGATTTCATATGTTTTGAGGCTCCCTGAATAAAAAACAAAGTTTTTAGAAAAAGGTCCGCGTGTGTGCGCGCGCGCGCGCGCGTGTGTGTGTGTGTGTGTGTCAGTCTGTGGACAGCATAACTCAAAAACAAAAAGTTGGTTGAAAACCAAAGTTGATATTTAAGTTTAATGTCTTTCAAGGACGCGACACGAAGATTTTGAAGAAAATGTATCCACCCTAAACTAGCCTTTGCATGGAAACTTTTTCGAAAATTTTTATTTTCTTCAAATGGGTCTAACGATTTTGATTAAAATGCCATATGTTTGAGATATTTTTATGGCAAATGAAATGTATATCTTGAATTTTCTGGCTATTGCCCATGTAGTCCTATTTACTGTGGATGACTTTTGTATAACAGGTGAACAGTAAGAGGTAGACCAAATCTTACTATACAAAAAATGTAGAACTTACTAAAACACACAATTTATGTCCAAATACATTTTTTGTAGAGTAAACCATTTCGGAGATATTCCACGTTATTTGTGTGAGTTTTGGAGAACACTCACTTCTGTCAAATGAAACATCGTTATTCATTTTTTGTATGTTAACCGTGCAAAGAAAACGGTATTTGAAAGCTTTAAAAGATTTGACTATCACTCAAAGTCTACTGTATTCCCATACTCTCCTTTTACCTACAAGAAGATAAAGAATAAGATAATTTCTGAAAATTTCATCTCAACTAACCTGAAGCAGATATAGGAATAAGATTTGTAAGAATGGTTAGTACATGAGTAGAGAAAGTCAAGTGAGTGCAACACGTCAGATTTTTTAAAAATCTGTCTCGCTTTAGTTTTTAGTCATACTGTTTAGCCTTACTGGTTCTTATGCCTGCAACGAAATATGTAAATGTGTGACGAAAGTGTATCTTGATTAACAAGAAGCAGTTGGAGAATTAACGTTTGTGAGAATGGTAGGTATGTAGAACAGTGAGTAGAGTTAGTCATGATGTAACATGTGACACATATCTGGATATAACACATCAGATTTTTAATAGATTTTTTGTTACCGCTAAACACGGAATACAGTAATAACGGAAGCGCTTTTAATGTGTTTATAAACTTTCACGCAGTTATTGTGTGATGTAATGTTTTATGCTGTTGCTTGTCACTTAACTTGTTTTGAAATTATCATTAGTATAAGCGTAATAGTATAACTTGTACTATTTACTGAATAGTATACAAATCTGAAGTAACCCAACAAGCGGCGTTCATTGGCTTATTGCGACTCTACCTCTCAACTGCTGTATATTACGTAAGGATGTGTATATTTCGATGTTATTTTTAGACTGGTGGTTTATTGCTCACAGAGAGCAATGAAGTGTTCAATATACTCTGCATTCAGTTGTGTATTTCATCAACAGATCCGGAGGCAGATCCAGGATTCGTTTACAGGGGGGCTAGCATGTTTTGAAAGATGCCTTACCAATGAGCAAACTGCCATCAGGAATAAAATTGAGGCATTTTCATTCCTACATTTTCGAACATCATATGTGATTATCCATTAGATGGAAAGATGAATTTAAATCTTTAGATAACGTGTACAAAGTGATTTATGAAATAAAGATGGATTTTAAATATATTTAACTATAGATATACAAAAGGGCGACACATCTCTCACTGCAACCCATCTCTCTAAGAGAGATCTATTGCTGTTACTGCCTCCCCTCTCCATCACCAGGAGGAAGGGATGAACTCAAAGATCCACTGGAGGCTACAGGTCGCATCCAAATGGGCTGCAGAAACGCGCGGAAGTACCTACGTTTCCAAGGTCGAAGATCGGACCCACTAATGGAGTTGTCCTAGAGTAATGAATGGTCCGTCAACCAAGCAGCCCTCCAGTGCTCCAAAGGGAATAATACTCTTTTCTTTGAATAAGTATCCACTGCATCGGTCTGGTATCGCCATAATCACAAAATCTAGAATAACACCTGAACATAAATGAAAGAGAATGGTGAAAATTAAATCGTGGAGGTTGAGAAACCACTCCAGTATTCGCCTACCAACCAGGAAAACCACGAAAAACCAAGGTCAAAGTGGGAGGTCAACATTGACACGCGGAGCCATCTCGCTCTGTAAATATTGAAATAGTTTGATTACTCAGTTCTAGTGCAAGTTATAGATCCTCATTTTTAACAGTTTAATTCTTATTCTTATTTAGGAGTTATTTAATAATGAATGTAAGGCATACGTGATTTGACTGTTTCTATTCGAGTTAGTGGAACATGTTCTGCAAATTCACTCATTGACTGTGAACGAATATATATGATCTGATTTATGTAAATAAAATAGAATTAAGTGTGTTGATTTTAACTTCATCAAAGCAACACCATATATAGATTTATCATAAGTAAGGCCACGAGTGAGTGTCAATTTATCTAGAGAATTTGACTATCGTGAGCTGCATTTTACATATGTAAAAATATGTAAAATTAAATCCAACTATATTAATCCTAACAATGCTTTGTAAATATATCACTTTTCCCAGCATCTAAATCAGGGTGGGGGGATCCTATCCATCCCCCCGGGATTACGCTCACTGATCTAACTGGTGGAAAAAAATATATGTAATTACTAAGAAATCCCAGCTCTATCCATAACCCTTCTTAGCCCCTCGCTTGATTCGCCTATGAAGAGAGCTCTGTATTTACTGAGTAAGCGAAGGAAGTCTGTGCCTAGCGTAAGCACTTTTATAGCAGCAAGGTTTATTTTGAACATTGGCAATTAAAGAAACCCGCTTTAAGGTATGTGAAATACAAGAAAGGTATGTCATGCCGTCTGGCTGCCCGCTTCAAAAGCAAGACGTTTGTTTCGTAACAAGGTGTTATGTAACCGCACGCGATTGTCGCTGGAAGTTGACCTCTAAAAGTTCGTCTAACTGACTTTATCCGCTCTTTTTCATTAATATAAAATAACACCTTAGTTCGTTGCCTAGCTGTACATAGTACTACAATCATTCTGTAAAATTTGACACTTCAAAGGTCGTTAAACAGGCCTCATAATAAATTTACCCTTCACCTTAGTGTTAACACTCTCTTTTTCTCCAAAACACCAAAGTTCAATATGATCCCTGGACGCTGGCCTACTGATCCCAAGGTCGCGGGTTCAAATCGGGCTCAGACCGATGGTTTTTAAGTGTGCTTAAAAACGACAGTTCCATGTCAGTAGATTTACTGGCATGTAAAAGAACTCCTGCGGGACAAAATTCCGGCACACTGGCGACGCTGATGTGATCCTGGCAATTGACAGCGTCGTTAAACAACAAAATAATTTAATTTCCTGTCTTCTTCAGGGCTGGCGTGGATAAGGGAAAGGTGATGTGAGTGAAGTTTTGAGCGCGCACGCGCACGCGCACACGCACATCCACTTATAGGATGTAACAAGCAATGATTAGAAGCGTAGATATATGTGCAACTGTTATTCATATTGGAGAGTGTATTCCAAATAAAAAGGAATATCTCCAAAATCGTTCACTCTACAAAAACATAATTGGACATAAATTGTTGTTTTAGCAAGATCTGCATTTTTTGTAGAGTAAGACTTGATCTATCCCTAACTGTTTACCAGTTATGCTAAAGTCATCCAGAGTAAACAACAGGACTACATGGGCTATGGACAGAAAATTCAAAATATACGTTTCAGTTGTCATAAAAAAGTCTTAAACGTGTGGCACTTTAATCAAAATCGTTAGCGCCATTTTCAAGAAAATAAAAATTTTCGAAAATTTTCCATGCAAAGGGTAGTTTAGGGTGGAGCAATTTTCTTCAAAATCTTCGTGTCGCATCCTTAAAACATATTAAACTTAAATACCATATGTGGTTTTACACCGACTTTTCGTTTTTGAGTTATGCTGTCCGCAGACATCTACACGCACGCACGCACACACACGCGCACACACACACACACACACACACACACACACACACAAGCGCGCGCTCGAGGATTTTCAAACTCCCTACTTCTATCTTTTGCGAGGATAAATTTCGGTTTTCTCAAAAATGGTTATAACAATTTTGATTAAAATACCATGTTTAAGAGCTGAAAAGCATATTTTCCAATTTTCTGCGATTATCCGTGAGGTCATCTTCATTCTGGACGTCCTTTTTTTTTTCTTTTTTGTAATTCATAAACTATAGATAAACAAAACCAAGTGCACTGAAAACATAGATATTGTTAAAAGCATATGGTTGATGTCATTTTATTATTTATTTATTTATTTATTTATTTATTTATTTATTTATTTATTTATTTATTTTTGCGGCGTTTAGAATTTTCATGGTATTCTTTGATAACCTTGAATTGTCACAGCTTTTACTTTTACCTTTTTTCCGTAATCATGCAAAGAGAACGGTGAACGGAATCCTAAAGGCATTACATAGAGACCCGTTTTTAAAAGATTTGGCTCTCACTCTCAGTTCCCTTGTACCTACAATGAATGTTGTGATAGAACTATTTCTGCAAATGTTAATCATGCGCAGATGAAAGAATGAGTTTTTGTGAGAATATTTTGGAGAAGAGTGGATAGAGAAAGTCATATGGATATCACAAGATTGTTTTATATTATACATTCTGATGTTTTCTGTTTCTTTTTCTTTTAAGAACACCAAAGACATTTTAGAAAATAATCGCAGATTGGGGTTTTAATATATTGAATGAAAATGTATGTAGAATACGTTGACCTTCAATTGGTTCGCCAGCACTGGGTGTAAACATCAGCAAAAGGCTGGCTACAGCTTCGGCGTTTTATAACTGCTCAAATTCTCACGGCTATAAAATTATAACTTTTACTCTTAGAAGATAACACATTAATTGACCATGTGCCAGTGCACGAATTTGTGGACACATTTTAAGTTTTATAGGTAATTATTGTATTATGTAATGTGAAGAAAAATTCGTGAATTGTATACTTGAATTAAAACGTATTGGTAAATGTAAATATTACATTTATGTATATTTTCATCGACTTAACTCTATTCCCTCAACTCGGAAATCCTTCTGTAATTTTATATAATTGTTATTTCGCAGTTATTGAAAAAATTATTGAATTATTAATTATTGAAAAATCGCTTTTTGTCATTTTCATAAGCTGCGTTTAAGCTTTGCAGTACAGTTGTCAAATGGCGTATCTAAACAGTTTAATATTCCACAATTTTCCTGTGGTGTGACTATTTTCATGGTGCGTATTACGACCACTTATGATTACCATAGAGCAGATAAGAATATGGATGATAAGATCCTGAAAAAACTGCGATGTATTTTTAAATACACATATTAGTATATATTATCAGAATGCTCGAGGGTTGAAAACTAAAACCAATATAACCAATACTGTGATAGTATTTTCTTTGAAGGAAACCTGGTTTAAATGATGAAGTTTTCAGCTCTGTTTGTTTTAACAAATCAGAAATTGGGTATCAAAATGATAAGAGTTTATAAAAGAGGGAGGGATGTTTTAACTGCTGTAAAATCTATACCGAATGTGGTTGAAGTTAGTCTTTACTATACGAAGTTGGAAAGACTCAGGTTAACTTTGTCATATACTAGTTATTAATTTATTTCATAGCTACTGTACACTTTCATCCTAATTTACCATTCAACTTTTTTTTAAAAATTAATACATTTGAGATGCTCAATTGTAACTTCGATAACATCGTTTTAAATAGTGATTTCAATTTACCGCTTATGATGGGCACCGATCTTTCCTTTAACAATTCAGGTACTTGGTTAGAAAAATTTATGACTCTTAATAATTTAATATTATTTAATAGATAATACTTTGAAGTCATGGAAAATCCCTTGATTTGCTGCTTGTCAAATCTGTTGGATTTAACTGCAGACAGGAAATTGTTATCCTTGAAGAAGACAATCAATCCCTTCCCTAATAATTGATTTTAATTGAAAATACGTCAAAAGCATCAGTGAAAACTCGAATAATTATGTGTCGTAAATAATATACCACTAATGAGTTTGATATTAGCTCTTGGGTCTGACCATCAAACTCACGTGTCGTATTCGCCGAGACTAATTAAGGAAACACTTAATAAACAACATTAATAAAATGAAAATAACGTACATATTTTTATAATATTACTAAGTTTATTCAATAACAGCTCATAATTCGTTGCTTTAGGTTACAAATTAGGATCAATAATGAATCAGACGCGAGTCTCTTTCTTTACCTAATTACCCTCCCCTTATGTAGGACGTACACCTCCTAGGACGTACAAGTCAGTGCCTAGGGTCAGATGTCTGTCGGGGAGCAGACGAACCTGTGGACTGGACAGAGTGAAGACCCGGAAGCGGGTGGTCAGCCAAGCAACAGGTATGATAGGAGGAAGCGGATATTATGAATTGCAGGCGAAACGATAATGGAAAGGTGATAATGGAGCAATTTGTGGAATGAGTGGTGGGGGAATCCGGATAAAGCCCGCTCTGAAGCCGTTTCGTCCACCGCGAATACCACATGCGGGTCCCTGGGATCGAACACGGGCCGCCTATCTGGTAGGCGAACGCTCTAACGCTCGGCCACGGCGCCGCCGCGACCATTTCAATTGGACTTAATTTCAGTGATAGTCTACCCGTCCTGATTGGTTCAAACTGACTCGGACTGTGAACTGGATGATCAATATTGTTTGACCCTTGAAGTAAAGAGTAGGCATGTATAAAAATTCAGCATGCAACGTCAAACGTGACCTAATCACGAGAGGGCATATTCCACTACACAATGCACATTTCCGCCAACGTGCCAACCGTAGATCTGGATATAAAATACGATTATTTCGAAACGTGTTAGATCTACTATCCCAATCTTTGATCGTACTCAAATTTACGATCACTATGCCAATTCATATATTATGGTACATTCCCCCCATTTTAAGAAAGATTCAGCATTTCATATAAATATTTTTTTTTATTTTATTCTGTAGTACAAGATCCAGAGGGAAATACAGGTGTAGGCGTTTCGAAATATTGTCATACTATAGATATATATGTGGTTATGTTTCTCATTACAAAAAAAAAAAAAAACTTAATGTTTCCAGTTCTCTCGAGATTCCAGAGTATCTGCCAAACCCAGTATTTACTTTCATTAAGAATGTTATGAACAAACAGTGAAGTAATAAAGGGCCACAATTCGAATAAAATGAGTCAACTCCGGTTTTCCCCTTAAGATTATCACTGGATTTATTTACCATTTGTGTCTTAATGGAAACCAGAGTAGCTTAAGTTGGAAAACACTTCACAAATAATATGTGACCTACTTCAAAAATTTCCAACCAGCCATTAATTTTATTATTACTAATTAATACAATGCACCAACTTACCCTGAGCAAAGTAAGTTTCAGGAATCTTTGAGCTGGAAGAAAAATCAAATGTAGACTGCTTTATCACCAGCCATAGTGAATGGAATATCTTATGTTGCCTATATTTTCAGTTTTCCATTCCACAAAGGCGGAACAGTAGAGTTAGAATCATTTACTGCTGAAATTACAGTGTGTTTCATACTCTTGTGTTTTGAAAAGTGAATTTTGATTTCAAAGCACTATGTATGTAAGTAAAAGCACACATTAACCGGGAGTAATACTAATTTTGGTATTGTGACAGAAACAACAAAATCCAGCCCAGTTACTTTTCTATCACTTTGTCTTCTAAAATGTTATCACAGATAGTTTTCTTCTGCAGTCTTTCGTGCTATCACAACTCACAACTTTTATTTCTTGTAACCTTGATCAGTCCTTTCAGTGTCGGTCTTCACTTCCTCTGTCTCTCATACACTGGCTACGACGTTACAATCACTCTTCGCTCCTTAAATCTTCTTACGATGCACTGACACACTCACCGACTCTTGTCCATAACTCTAACTTACTGTTGGTTCCTGGCCTCCTTATATAGTAGGGATGACGTCACATGGACCTTTGGCGAACTGCTTCAAACATGCCGGCGGTGACGCAGTTTGATTTCTCTCGAAGGCTCCGAAAAAAAAAAAACCCCTTTTGTATAGCCGCTTCGATTTTTGTTAGTCACGTACACACAGACACGCAACGTAGCCTGACCTTGAACGCCTTTGTCCGCTTACCGGCCCGGCATGTGGTGTGAAGTAGTTTGGCCCCGCCCGTCCTTTGTTGTGCGCCGAGCCCGGCGTGGCAGTATATTGTCTTCAATTGCCAGAATGGAATCAGAGGATAGTGACGGCGCATCGACACGCTTAAAAAACGAGACTAAATAGTAAACATAAAACGCGATAACAGAAATATAGCAAGAAATGGGAAACAATTGCTCAGTACAAGGGATAATTGTGTAGAGATGGTTCAAATACACAGAGGGCAAAATGCTGGATTTGCAACATAATATGTAGTTTCTGATCTTGGTTGCTTAAAGAAACATTCAAAAAGCGACAGTCGCTTGCTAAAATGAAGGGCGTTTCGTAAGAAGCACTTCAATAATCAGACTAACTCGTACAGCAGAAACCAAACTATCAGAGTTTATGGGAGAGCATAAAGCTTCCGTAACTTGTGATGGGTCATTTAGAGCGTATGGTTAAAAGCTACTCTCCTGATTCAAACATTGCACTCCATTCGTTCAATTACACTGTACGAAGTGCACGAAAATAGTAATTAATGTCTTTGGAGAAAGTCACAAAATCAAACTGAAAGACGGCTGAAGTATAGGGATACGCAATTTGGGTTAACACCAAAGGAGTCGCCAATCGAAGGATGTAGAGTCGGTTAAAACACCATACGTTGGTGAAATTTTCGACCAATTTATAAATAAAATGAAAATAAAATTTGGAGCCTTTATAACTTTTTGAGGAACGTGACTGTGAAGTAACAAATGAAGGCACAATCCTGAAGACCTACTTTCTAGTCGTATGAAGTCATTTTCTGAATATAACAATTTGAAGAAAGGGGGTGGGGAACACATAATAGGTTGGGATCGTTTGAGTATAATTTAGTGATGAACTCTAGAAACTCCGTTGATACACTAATACTTAAACGTCCTGGGTAGTAATTCTAAAATATGCGCGTGTTATTTTCCGTTCATTATGCGCAAGTGAGGCATGCAAATGTCTTGCTCGATATTTCACCGATGTTCATGGTAGACTACGGCGTCACTACGCTTTGGAGAAGTCAACTCGTTTGTGGTGACGGTCCTCGGGCGCCCAGTTCCTTCCCATTGACACAAAACTGATCCGTACGGAGGAACTTCTCGACGTTAACTGGCATTGTTTTGTCACTTGGTGCCGTCTTGTTAAACTGTTCGTGGTAATGTTCTCTAGGCTCGGTCTATTCTGACGCCCAACTCCGTATGACCGGAAATAATACTCGACAACGAAAACCTTCTCCTCTGTTGTTAGAACCACAATTTTAACACAAACTCCAACATTGAATACACAGGGTGTCAAACTATTACGTAAAATAAACACTTGGTTGCTACTGAAACCTAGACCGCAAACGAGCGCTAATTTCATTGCCTTTGTTTTGCCGCATACCGTAATTTGTAACCATCGAGAATAATGCCTTCTTAATGTCTAATTGTAAATGACTTAGTGACTCAATGACAACTTGCGGAGGGGTACCTCTACCGAATAGCAATCTTTTTTGCCTATGCCCCTGATGGGGCAGTCCCGTGGAAAATGGATCCGAAGGGCAGACGAAACGTTGCCACGACGGAGCAGAGGTAAGGTCCCTACATTTTCCTAGTTATAAGCACCCCGCCGCAGACTGGCTCAGCCCCACCCCTTCGAGTTCGTACTCCCAAGTGGGGCGTGTGAATCGGAAACCGGCTCCCTCCACTCCTCGGGCTTGTTCCATTCCATGGGGGCCGCGGAAGCCAGTAGCTCACCTTCCAATCATGGGGACGAGATTTCCAGAGCCCGTTTGTTGCCCCCGTGGTGCTGCTGCCGCGACGCTTGCCGACACTTCCAGCCCTGAAAGAAACCTGGCGGGTGAAGGGAGAAATGGCGTGATTAATGTAACAAATTGAGGGATAGGAAATTTGGAGGGTATGGAAATCCTTCCCAGCATTCGCCTGACCATTCAGGAAAACCTATGTAAAAACCCATGGAATAGGAAGGTCGGCCACAGGAATCGAACTCGCGACCCCTCGAACGCGGGCCACAAACGTTACCGTCTGAGCCATTCCGCTCGGTGAATTACAAATAGTTTCAAGTTTTCTTTTTCCTTTCTTTCTACGCCAATCTAATGCAGTTTTGTCCTATTCAGTAGGCATACATTGCTAATCAACTTGGTTACGACATCCTGATTATATAGTTATGTATTTACGTAAGCGTTATTGTATGCCTTTGGCATTCCAAAAAGTTCACTGCGTACATTTGTAGAGACAGAAATTGCTCATGGGTTTTGATGCCCAGTTTACTGCACACGTCAGCTTTGAATTAAATGTCAATTAAAATGCCCTTATGGTGGGCAAAAGTGCTACTTTTAACTGTTTCGCTCAATTGTTCTGCTGAATTTTTGCATCCTGGGTATTTATGAATGTTATTTGGAATAAAATAATATTCCAGGCTTTTGTTTTAAATTGCAACATATTCCCTGTGAAAAAATATAATATTCTGTCTTCTTATTAATATGTTCTGATCTGTTCTAGTCATATTTTAATATCCAGTCATTTAAATTGGTGCTGAAATTAGAAACTGGGTAATAGATTTTATTCGTTTGGAAAACATTACTTTTTGGTGGTGAAATAATCAACCAAATCGGTTGTGTTACAGTAATAATTTATTATAATAATAATTAATAATAATAATAATAATAATAATAATAATAATAATAATAATAATAATAATAATAATAATAATAATAATAATAATAATAATAATAATAATAATAATAATAATAATAATAATAATAATAATAATAATAATAATAATAATAATAATAATAATAATAATAATAATATAATCCTGAAGTTAAACGAACAACAATTCCAACAAACTATAAGGCAATGGCATCAATGTGACTAAAAAGTAAATGCGACATAATTTAATTAATTATGATGAGTTAAAATAATTTAATTTTCCCTCCATCCAAACAAATTGTACGATTTTAAAGCAAATTATACGATTTTTCTGACATGGCTATATGATTCAGCTCTTTTACGAGGTTGGCAATGGTGATTTACGAGGTTGGCAATGGTGATTTCCGAAAGCATAGGTATTATTTGTTTTTGGGGCTTATTTGATATTCGTTATCACTTCTCCCTATTCTTGATAATTTTCTGTACTTCTTATTACTTACACTCCTCGTTTGTTCGTCGAGTTGCATGTTTGCACACTACGCAGAAAAGGGTCCACAAAAGCAAACAGAGTAGGAATATTTTGAAAATAAAGTTCTGTTGAAGAAAGTGTGACTTTCATGTTATTTTTCCTGTTTATATTCCCTTTATGACGACAAGAGATTATTTAAAAGTTTCTATACCTTCTCATTTAAATTGTTTTAGAAAGTTAGTAGTGTGGATAAAATGTTTCAAGGTTTCCTGAATTATTAACTTGTACATGTACGTGATTCGGTTTAAAAGTTAAGAACCTGAGATAATATGCTTGCTAATAACTTGCAGGTAGTTTTTATATATTTTCTTCTGTATGTAATATAAAAAGAAATGCCCGTCCGTTTTCCGCTCCTGTCTATGTCTCTGAGGACTGCTAATTAACCGGAGTGCGTTTTCCAGAGCTGTAAAGAGCGTTTCCGCAGGAATTTCTGACCACAGGAAGTCAGGAAACTGTGAAACGTTTACCTACATACGCAAACACTGGTTATCTTAGGATAAATGAGAAACAAAGGAAACTGTCTTACACATGAAATAAGGAAAGAGCTTAATGTACCGGATATTTCATAAGTAACTTGACAGTCGAAAAATTAACCCATTTTAATTATTTTGGGACATGTTGTAGTTATTAATAAAAACATTTCCCGGTGCCATACAGAGTGCGTTTGCAAAAATGGGAGGTCGCCTTGTCAGACCAGAAAAATTTGCTTCATAGTTCTGAATCCATTATCACTATTTCTCCTAGAACGTCACAAAACATTTGCCGTTTCCCATATTCATCTGCATGAAGAGCCTGAAGAAGTTGCATTTGATATTCCCGAAAATTTAGCGTTTTCCGTAAGATAAGCCATAGAGAAATGGGAGAAATGCGAGAAATGCTCAATTCCTGCGCAGCTCTGGAGATAGATTTTTTTTTTTGGCTGTTAATGAAAACACCGTGGATGTTCGCTACGTTTTCTTCACATGTTGCCGAGTTTAAGGTAAATACATGTTTTATTTCCGTGCTAATACAAACTAAAAACTGCATTTAATGTTCTGGTTATTCACACCGGAGCAAATGTTTTAAGTTTTATTGCACATAAAAACGCATGTTTTTTTTTTTTTTTTTTTTTTTTTTTTTTTTTTTTTTATATAAATAAATATTTTTGAATATTCACAATTTACACAAAAATCGCATAAAGGAAACCATTTAAAAATAATGTTCACATATTTTCTCTAAAGTTAGAGAACAGCAGTATTAACAAGTCTCCATCCAATTTTAATTATCAATTACATAGGTTCTCATTACCCATTATTGGGATAACTGATGTCAGCTTTACTATCGCGTAAGAAAATATAAACATCCTGCTTTCTCAAACTACATGAGCCCGCTAGGTAAGAACGGGACATTCCTCCACTACCATGCACTTGATTAAGCGTCTATTACCGCCTCAAAGCCCGCTAGTCTACACACCAATACTTGTAGGTGGCCTGGTATATGGCTTAGTCATTTGTGAATCTGCAAAGTTTATACAAGCTTCTAGTTGTGTTCTGTTGTCAGGAAGTAATGCATCGATAGTTTTGAGTTCACAGTGCGTTAAATATGTCTTTGAGAGAAGCAGTTCAAGTAATTCTTCCTGACAATCGTCAATCCTTCAGGATGGAAAATTTAGGGAAGCATGTGGTCTTACACTGTAACTCTAAGGTACTTGATGATTCCTCCAGGAATAATGTCTAATGAGCACCACGTACATTTATATTAGTTCGACTATTCAGATCTTAAAAAGAATATTATATTTGTTTTGGCACATAATTTTTACATTTTCGGCACATAAAAAATAAATATTTCCCAAGCTTTTAGCACTTAAAAATCGGAGCGCTAGTAATGACTTTTGTGTCTTGTGTCTTTTAGGTATTAACTGCTGAAATGTCAACATTTTCAAAAGATTCAAAAGTTAATGCCAATATACCTTGAACCTTAGCGTAGTCTAGGGGTTACATGTTAGCCTCTGGTTCCCAAAGTCACGGGTTCAAAGCCGGCGGAGGGCATTGGATTTTTTCAGGCGTAAGAATCCTTAGAATTACCTCCTTCGGAAAGGAAGTAAAACCAGTGATCCCATGTGGTAGATTTGCCACGTTGAAGAATCTCAAGCCTGGTAAAGAGGCCTATGAGTAAAAGCTCAATCTAGAATGAGACGGTGAAAACTATTGCTGTTGAAGACTGTCCATAAATAAAGACTTCAATTTACTTGAACCTTAACTTCAACGACATATGCCGTTTGTCCTCGAAGTCTTTTAAAACGTTACGTTACACTAAAATACGTTGTAATTATTTCAGTTTTTTTCACGATTTTTTTCCTTACAGTTTTACATATTAAAATGTTCCTCACGGTGCAGTTCGCAACTAATGTTCAAATTTGCAACATAAATCCAAAATTAATTTTAAAAGCTAGAATATACTTTTTATTACACTTTTAAATTGCTCAATATATGACAATTAGTTTGACCACCGGTTACTAAGCTAAAAAGACTTAGAAGTTTAATTTTTTTCCGGGACAGCCAGGAGACTGGTTTACCACAGAATCAATGCCCGATGGAAGACATGGAGATTAAAAGGAATAGATAAAGAGTTTTCCAAAGAACCAGTGCCCAATATGTCCTGGAAAAGAATACATGAGACTAAGAGGAGTAAGTGAAGGTTTTCCAAAGAGCCAGTGCCCAATGTCAAAGAAAAAAATATATGGAGATTAAAAGGAATAAATGAAGGTCTTCCAAAGAACCAGTGCCCAATATGTCAAGGAGAAGAATATATAGAGATTAAAAGTAAAGGTTTTCCAAAGAACCAATGCCCAATATGTGAGGGAAAGGAAGACGTGGAGCATATAGTATTTGAGTGCAAAGGGACACAACTCTGGAGAAAAAAGTGTATAAATTAGGTAGAATCTTAACTGGAATTAAGTAAATATAACGATAATATACACCTATTATATATTTTTTTTCCTTCAAGAAATCTTCCCACCACAAATCACTCTTTACATTGAAGAATTTCGAAATGTTCAACTTTCTCAAAGTTGTTCTAACGATTTTGTTCCAATTACCGTATGCTCAAGATATTTACTGAATAAACAAAATGTATCTATACCATGCATTTTCAGGAATAGCCTGTGAAGCCCTTTTCATAAGGAAGGAATTCTGTACAGGTTGATGAACTGAAACGTACAAAAACTAATTCATTAAAGCATCGCATTTATTTCAAATAACCTTTCGTGGCATTCGCCATTTCGGAGATATCCGTTGTTATTGGTTTTAATTTTGAATACTTTGTCATTTAAGTTTTGTAGCTGTTCAGTTATTTCTCGCGATACCATGGAAGGCGTATGGAATTTCAAGGCTAGCATAGTGAGTTTGTATTTGAACACTTCACTTTCGATGCTATTTTCTCAATCTCCTTGTACCTTGTAAGGATGGTTAATGAAACGATTTTTGCAAAAGTTAATTTCGATTAACACGATACAGAGATAAATCTATGCTTTCGTAAAAATAGTTCGAAGAAGCTATACAAAAATAAACGTATAAATAGAGAACTTTGCATGAATGTAGTACATCTTTCTTTTTTTAATCACAGAAGGTGTTTATAGACGCTTTCTTTTCATCCCCTCAGTCAATGAAGTTTTGGCGTGAATGGAAGGGGATTTGCTCTCTGTAAATCTTTGTCCTGCGGATCGGAGGTCTCCGAGTCCCCTCTCACCTCACTTTACCTCTTCCACCCGTGGGGCGCCCCGTCAGGGGCATAGACATAAAAGATCTATAGATCGAGGTGCTCAGTCCCCCCTCAAACCTTGCCTTGGTCACATTTAAATCTTTGCAATGAGAAGGGAGAAAAGAAGTAAGACAGGCGTAGAACTTGTACGATGTAGAAATATGTAGTTATATTTTAAATAATAATAATAATAATAATAATAATAATAATAATAATAATAATAATAATAATAATAATAATAATAATAATAATAATAATAGCATTAATAATAATAATAATAATAATAATAATAATAATAATAATAATAATAATAATAATAATAATAATAATAGCATTAATAATAATAATAACAACAATAATAATAATAATAATAATAATAATAATAATAATAATAATAATAATAATAATAATAATAATAATAATAATAAAACATTGCAAAAATGGTTGCCTAATACCACAAAAATTAACTGTAAACTATAGTTAGACTACTATTTTAATAAGATCTGCATTTTTTCAGCTGTAGTGTTTACTCTTATGGTTCCCAATGCTGTTACAGTGTGATGTATTGTCGACGGGCTGTTACACCTTACTCACTCACCCACTCCTCACTCACTCACTGTATTATCGAAACAACCTCCTATGAATCCAGGTTATCATTTTAGGCGAAGTAAAACATAGTTTTATTTATAATGCGTGTATGGTTAATATAAATCAAGAAGGCAGTACTCGAGTCCCTTCAACAGGCTTGATTTTGATGCATGTTGCTTTTCGAGGGTGAAATTGTTTTACAGCAGAAAATGTTTTCACAAGCATGCATGTGCATTCACTGAGCACGCTATTATTGAATCAACAAGAAGTAGCATTATTTTGTAGAAGGCATGCTTCCATTTATTCATTTCGCTTTCTCCTACTGCGCATTTCTTTCCTTATCAACCATAGCCTGAGTTGTGCTCATAAGTCAACGAATTTTAAGAACTTTACCATTTTTACAGTTTTAATAATCACGCAACATTATGAAGCTTATCATGAGGCGCACTCTTCTTATTTATGTAGTAGAATGCTCTTTAACCAATTCCAGTGATACGTAGTGGAATACTAGAAGTAGGTATTCTATTTATTTTTCATGCGCTTATGTTGCAAATGTTAGAATGAGTACACAATTTCACACAAGAGAAGTATGTTATAAGTACGCAGACCCATGATTTTTCAGAAAATTGCCCCCGTCCCAATGAAATAAAATACGACAAATTAACTTGAAATAAATTATCACGTTTTTTTAAGTCCTCTCCGTTCTGAACGACTTTTGCATAACTCATAAACCTCAAAAGATAGAGATATAATATATCTTTGAAGTGCAGCTTATATCAAATGCCCTTTTTCTTTCTTTCCTTTTTTTCCCTTTCTTTTTTTAAGCTAACAATTTCCGAGGTAAACTTTGTTATTCATTTGAATTGTCAAATGCTTACACTTTTCTCAAATAGGAAGTCATTCACCTTTTTTTTTATCTCTTGACCATGCAAAGAGGACGGAATTTCAAAGCCCTCACTATACTACCAGCTCTGAATAAAGTTGACTATCTTTAAGTCTAGTTTATTCCCCTATCCCCACTGTACCTACAATAAAATATGTAAGAACATCATTTCTACAGGCCCAAATGACCTTGTTGTCGATGGGTCCTTGAATCCCACCCACCCACTCACTGACTCACTCACTTCTGTAACGTCTTGTCTCGTTTAAAATGAAGTAGACAGAAGAATAGAAATAGACAAGGAGCATTTGTAAGAATAGTTTGTACAAGAGTGTGCAGAGAAAGTTATATGAGTGCTGCACATATGATTTGTTCATAGTGTTTTTTGCCTACCTCAAGCAGTGGCACTGGTAACACATGAAACGAAATTATAAATGGGGAAGGAAATTTAGAAGGAAACGTTCTAGCCTAACCTTAAACTCCTTGGCTTTTGCCCCGTTGTAAGGACTAAAAATAATCTGTAAATAACCAGTCAGGAAGGCCGGTCCTGGCGGGATTTGAAGCACAAGACCCTGTCTTAATGCTCTCGGCTACCAATCCATTACTTCTAGTCTGAGACAATTCTTCATCGAACCGTCTCTTCAAGAAATAAATCCGATCTTGTATAGAAGGATTGGGCAACTGGTGCTCACTGAGCAGCCTGCTCACGGCCTTGCACTGATAGCTGTACGTTTAGCAGGTAAAAAAATTAAGGTCGCTCAAGGTATCCCGCGAGTTGCCCAGGCCTGATGTAGAGATTTGGCTCGTCTGTGACATCTGTTGGTTAGGAAAATGCTGATCCACTCCGTACGCAAGACTTCTGCTATGCACCAAATTCGAATTTAAATACTACATATGATAAAATAATACTTTGCTTGTGTTTTGGCATTCTATAAAATGCTTCTGAAATGTGTGAAATAATTTTATTGCACACTTTAACTACTCGTTTTTAATTTATTTTGCTAGGTACTAGCAGTAAGTAGAGAAGTATTGTATTCCACCGAAAAGTTGAATACATGTTTTAAATCTCCTTGAATTCAAAAGAAGCATTTTTTAGAAAAAGCCTATCTGTGCGTGTATCTCTGTCTGGCTGTGTGTCTGTCTGTGAACATAACTCGAAAACGAAAACTCAGCTAAATACCAAACTTGTTAGGCATTTAAGTACAACGTTTTCCAAGGATGCGACACGAAGTTTTTTTTTTTTTTTTTTTGTTAAAAAAGTCTCTTCCATCCCAAACTATCCTTTACAAGGACTTTTTTTTTCGAAATGTTTTATTTTCTTAAAAAAGCGCTAACAATTGTGATTAAATGGCCATATGTTTAAGACATTTTCAACACCAATGAAATGTTTATCCTGAATTTATCTGGAAATAGCTTCTGTAGTCCTCTTCGCTCCGAGGACTAGTAAACCATAAGAGATAAACGAAATCTTACCACATAAAAAATCTAGAACTCGTTAAAGCACACAGCTTGTATCGAGTACATTTTTTGTGGAGTTAACTGTTTCCGAACTATTCTTGTTATCGGTTTGAATCTTCCACTACTTATACTTCTATCCAATATGTGTGTATGTGTGTGTGTCTGTGTCTGTGCAAAGAGAATGTAATTTCAAAGCCAATACCTAGCGACCAGGTCTTATAGAATTTGAGTATCGCTTAAGCCTACTGCGTTCATTTTTCCTATTGTACCTATAAGTAAATATGTAAAAAACAATTTCTGCAAATTTTTATCTCGATTATCAGGGATTAGATAGATTAGATTAGATTTGGTTTAAGGGCGCTCAACTTCTAGGTCATCAGCGCCCTTAACAGATTCATGGCAATAGCCAGATATAAATTTCACTCAAAAAATAAAAATACTAGCAACAAGAAAAATATACAAAGGTAAAAAGCAGTGGCAATAGCCAGATATGAAACAAGGTGATAAATATGTCCAAAATCAGAAACAGATAATTAAAAATTTTAAATCCCCAAATTGATATTGCACTCCGCTAAAAAATTAAAAACTCTATCAACCGCTGTTTTGTCGTCCGCTAGGACCTCTGCAAGTCTGGCAGGCAGCTGCAGAGAATCCCGAAGGTGCGCTAGAGAACAACACTCTAGCAGCACGTGGCGAACCGACAAAAGGTTGTCACACAGCGGACAGATTAGATAGAAGAATAAGCTTCTTTAAAGAATAATTTTTTTAATAATGGGCAGAGAAACACATGTGAATATACAGCTCTTTTGTCATTATACACAATGCCTAGGTATTCTATAGATTGCCGTTGACATATGCACGAGATAGCGTGACGGTAAAATTGAGTGTTTTCGTAGCGTTTGCATTTATTTTCATTTCTGTTAGGTATGGCGCTGCTGCTTGGAGATCGGAAGTTTCGTAGAGCCTAGAAACCAAGCACCCATTGTTTCCAAATGCCAGATGTAGTCTATCGGAAAATTGAGCTGCTTTAGCGTGAACGTTAACAGGTGTAACTGAAAGTCAGAATGTTGCAAAGCGATGCAAACAGTGCAATGATCCAGTGAGCGATGATGCTGGCCAGTCAAGCGTGAGAGCATTTGTAATGCGGCGTGACTATGAGCATTTTCCAGCCACTGTGATCGTGTCGCATGGCATTACACGATAAATCTCGCCAGAGTAAATGGCATTTGCTGGTTTCTGCTCTTTACTCTGTTCTAAGGCAGAGAAGTTTATTGTTTTGACCCATAATACGATGCCAAATTTCTGTTTGCGTTTTAAGCCAGAACCTAAATGAAAAGGACAGTTCATTACTTTGGTTCCAGAATTTGTGCCACAATTCTCACTTACTCATAAATAAGCACTAGACAAAAGCGATTGTACTTGACTCATTCCATATGAGTATGGCAGATATAGTGCAGAAAGAATAAAGTTACCTATAATGTTTATTTTTATTTATTATTTAAATGTATATTTGATTGATTAACTTCGAATCCTATAGATGTTCATTTAAACACATAGTTTCCTTCAGAAAGGAGCCGAATTTGCCGATATTCTATCTTTTTGTTTCACGGTTTTCTCTTAGCTGAAATAAAGATTAGTGTCTGATTTCTTTATACTGTAACAAAGACGACAACTGTATTATCTTCTAAAATTTTACCACAAATGCAGTTTTCTTCTCGTCATTAACACAGTCTACAGTCTTTCGGGCAATCACAACGCATAATTTTTACTTCTCATAATCTTGCTCAGTCCTTTTAGTGTCTTTCTTCACTTCTTCTGTCTCTCATACCCTAATTACAACATTAAAATTACTCACGATGCTCGTTGAATCTTTTTACGACGACACACACATGCACAGCTGTCTTACACTCATTGGCACACTGACCGACTCATGTCCGTAACTCAACTCTAAAACTCTCTCTCTCTCTCTCTCTGTTCTCAGGCCTCCTTATTTATTAGGGATGACGTTACATGGACCTTTCTCAACTTTACACACACGCACCAGAAATTACACAGCTAGAAGTCTCTAGAACGTCCTCGACACCCCTTTTGTTTCTGCCACCTCGATTGTTAACAGGCATGTACACACAGCAGACCCGGAGGCAGCCCGGCCTTGAACGTCTTTTGTTTCTGTCACCTCGATTGTTAACAGGCATGTACACACAGCAGCCCGGCCTTGAACGTCTTTGCCCGCTCGCCGGCGCGGAACGTGACGTCAAATAGCTTGGCCCCGTCCGTCCTTTGTTGAGCGCCGAGCCCGATGTCACTATGCTAACTGCTACAGAGCTTTGAGGATTCCGTTCGCCTGTCTTACGTTGTCGAAACTGGCATTTAAATGTGTACTTTTTCTTAATGAAAACTCTTAAGAAAGTCAAGTTTGTCATCAATTTCAATGATACTAACTAGTAATATTTAAAAGATCATTTATTCCACGTTGCCATCATGCCCATTAACCGCCGTTGTCAAGGAGCGGATGTTACCGGAGATTGCATATGTATACCAGTTAGGGCATTCATCGCCTTTCCAGTTTCACATAAAGGGGGTAATTCTGCCCCTCTGTAGTGAATTTGGAAAGTCCGTTTACTGAACGCGAATGTATTTGCTTCACAAAGAAGGTATACTCTAACCACAGGTACAGACTGTCATAAAGCTATCTCCATGCTTCAGAGAAGTGAAACGTCCATCCCAGTCCTCAAAGACCAATGGCGACCCTGATTTTAAGGAAGTGAGAGTTACGTGCTGATTTCACGTGGGGTCTCAGTTGCCAAAATTCTGAATTCCCGTTTATTCTATTTCATTAGGTGCAAAATGGACTGAAGAGGAAGGGCCTGTGGTGTAAAACAATTATAAGCATTCCTCAAAGGAACCAGCCGAACTGCGCATATGTTGACTAGTCAGACTGTACTACATATTTTAAGAAGCATGTGAACAATCCTGTTTAAGTTCGGCAGAGTGCCATACATTTGTCAAGCTACACCAAGACCAAAATCAAAGAGGTCGAAGTGGAAACTTAAACAGCGAGCCTACTAGACATTATGGTGGTTGTATCGATGATTGTGGGGGGGGGGGGGGGGGGGCTTTGTCCTAAGCGATGGTTTACACCATTTTAAGCAGCAGGCACAGAGCTTGTGAAACACAATGACGGTGGAAAGAGGGCCCGCAGGTTTTACAGTAGACTCCGAATCACTTTCGGCCTTGGGGTTATTGCACATGAACTGGTCAGAGATTATGTCCTGAATCGAACCACGGACACTTGGTACGAACGCGGCGAATGAAACTACTGGTAATTACTATAAATTGACATAACTAGGACACGATGTAAGTCCCAAGTAACTTCTGACGTTGCATTCATATGACTTTTTGTACTCGCTCTTCTCCAAACTACTCATACAAAAGCTTATTCTTCTAATAAATTGTTAATAAAGCTAAGCCTGCGTTACACATTTCCACATTTCACTGTAAATATCAGAAGAATAGATACTGAATCGTTGTGTTATGGTTTGACACCCCGTTCTTTCTAAGGTCACGAAAAATAAATACAAGAAAACGAATGCGATTTGCAGTTGAGAAAAACATGAAGTATTTGTAAAGTCAAATCAATAATAAGGAATACTTCGGAAATGGTTAACGCCACAAACGAGTTATGCAACGAATGTGTATGTCTTAAGGAAATCTATTTGTTTTGTATAATAAAATGTATTTCTCATACAGTTTGCCAGTTATACAAAAGTCATTCAGAAGGAACAGGACTTAAGAGGCTATTCCAAGAAAATTCAAGAATTATAATTTGTCATGGACATATCTTTAACACGCGGTGTTTTAATTACTAAAGCTATTTATGAGAAAATAAAAAATAACTAATCGTTCTATTAAAGAGCCGTTTGGGGTGGGAGGTTTTCTTGGAAATTTTCGTGTTATAAGACCAGTTGGAAGACACTGAACTTAAATGCCAAATGTGTTTATTCGACTTCTACTTTCTGGATTATGCTGTCTACAAACATACACACTGATACACACACAAACACAAATTAGACTTCTTTCTAAAAATGTTTTTCTTTCGTATTCAGAGAGTCTCAGAACATGTATTTCTGGTGAAATCTCGGTATTGAATTTTTCTGTGGAACGTGATAATACTTCCTCTACCTACTATACGTGACAGAAGATATTTCCAAAATAAGGTAACTGTTACGATTTTATAACACGTAGTATGCATTTTCATTTCCTGAAAATAATGTCTGTGCTCCACACAAACAATTGTACTGTAATTCTAGGACAAGGATGCCAATTTGTGACCCTTGTGGTATCAATCTCTTGCTAAGAGAATAGAAGTTCCTCGGACGTTAGGCAAACCGCAAAACAAAACAGGGGTATGGGTTTACCTCGTGTACCCTCCATTAGCACCACTGTTCTAGGATAATGAGACATCTAAATCCATTTGGTAAATATTGTTTGTCTAAACGTAAAGTTGAGAGTTATCCAAAAAAGAGAAATTTAAAAAATGTTACGGACACGCCTGCATTTAATCTGTTTTCCGCACTGTGAGTATGTGAGTGCGAGTGAGACTATTCCCTATTTTGTAGAGATTCCGGCCTATTAACAACAACGGTTTAATGCACTTTAATCTGGTAGATTATATTTCTGGATTAATAAAATGGGTGAAATGATTGCCCAACTGAGCCCGGTATCCACTTACCTGACATTTGTCATCTCAGAATAAGGAAAAACCGGGTAACTCACCCTAAGCGAGATTCGAATTTATGTGTGGAATACATTACTTTACTTACTGCAAGCACGCATTAAAGTAATAAAACTAAGGGATTTGTTAAATGCCCTGTCTACAAATTCCTTTAAAAGTAATCACACCGTGCTTTCTAATCTTGGCCATTGGCTCTAATCTGAACGAACCAAGTTAACGTTGATCTTCGGATTTAACAATGTGAGCATCCAATAGTAAGAATGTGCTGCATATGGGGCTTCGAAATACGATTGTAGGTTCTGAGTTTTTGCTATGTTGAATTTGGACTTTTCTTTTTTCAATTTCTTTCTTTTTCTTTCACGCAAAGGAAGATGTCCCCCTATAGAGTTTCGTACACCACATCTTAACAAATACAGTGCAATGACCTCCTGAACTCGTCAGCTATGAATGATTCAAAGAGGTCACAGGCCAAACACCAAGTCATTGTGTTTGTTGGGCGATTCTTTTACCGCAGAAGACATGTTCTTTTCTTTCATTCGTTTTATATTTGTCCTGTTTCAAGATTTGTTTCCTAACTTCTTCAGATTACAGTACTTATTAACCAAAAATAAGAATATATATTACGTTAAAATCATTCCAATATTTTATTTATTCCTCGTTGAATTAACGTTAATTTCATTAATTGCTGTACTTTTACACACGCTTGTTCTTCTATCTACTTCATGCTAATCGAGAGAAACATTTGCAGAAATTATGTTATTGCTAATTTTCTTGTAGGTGCAAGGGGAATGTGGGAGTTGACTTTAAGCGATAGTCAAATCTTTAAAGAATTGGTTGCTATGTAGTGTATTTGAAATTTCGCTCTTTTCATGGCCAAGAAATATATTTGAAAACCGAATAACGTATTCCATTTGATAAAATTATCTACGTATATCTAAGTATATTGGAAAATCCAAACAGATAACAAGGATTATTTCGGAAATGGTTCTCACACTCACAAATGTATTTTATATAAATTGTGTTTTAACGACATTAACTTTTTTTTGTATAAGATGTCTATTTCTTATAGTTTGGCATTTATGCAAAAGCCACCCAAAACAAACAGGGCTTCTGACAATGAGAACATTTCGAGAAAATTCACGATATACATACATTTCATTTGTGATGAAAATACCTTAAACATATGGTAGGTGTTTTAATCAAAATCGTTACAGCTATTTTGGGAAAATCAAAATTTTCGAAAAATATTTCTTCTAAGCGATAATTTGGGATGGGGAATTTTCTTGAAAATCTTCGTGTTGCATCCCTGGAAGATGCTTTTCGTTTTTGAGTTATGCTGTTCACAGATTCACACACACACACACACACACACACACACACACACACACACACACACACACACACACACACACACACACACACACACAGACACAGACACAGACACATCTTATTCTAAAATTGCCTTTTCTGGATTTAGGGGGTCTCAAAACGTGTACTTCCAGTGAAATGTTGATATAGAATTTTTCAGTGGAATACAATGCCTCCCCTTGTTCCTATACGTAGCAGAGAAAATAAAAAAGCGTACATTGGAGTCTCTGCGTAATTACCTTCATAAACTATTTGCCTAAGGTCATTATGTTGCCATTATCGCTTTAAATTGACTGTTAAGGGGAATAATTCATCTCGCTTTAATGGCCGTGTTGTTAAATGGTGTCGAAAGCCTCTATCGTGTAAAGTATTTTAAAGATGCAAAAGTGAGTTACGTAACATGTTTTCGGAAGTGGCAACCATTTTTCTCGACAGTTTTAACACACCTCTTTGAGTATAGGTGTCGAGTTACCAAGGTTGTGAGAGAAGTGTGCACCATAACTATTATTAAGGTTTGACAACCGTTATGTAACTATCCCCAATGTTTGAGTATCTACTAATTGCTGTCATCAATGCAACAGCTGTTCGTAACATCGTGTTATCGGTTTACAAGTTATACTTCCATACGTCGAAAGTTAATTTTTCATGTTATTTTCCTTCAAAACCTTGAACTTAAGGGATCCTGGTTTTTATAGGTATGAAATCAATACTTTGCGCACTTAAGGGTGCTTATCTTATAAACTACCACACAAAGTTCCAGAACAATCTGTTTTATAAGTTTGAGGAAATTAATTATTCAATTTATTCACAGTACGAAAATGCCTTAATATTCAATATACTCCATGCGCATCAAAAACTAAAACACTACGACAGTTTTACTATTTTATAAACTAATTGTCCAACAAACACCATCGATCTCTGGCACGAAGAAGAAATAATTACTTCTAAGTAATTAATCTCTTTGCTTTGATGTACATTAAAAGTATCTTTTAAACTTTTTTGTGTGTTTAATTGTTTAAAACTAAACAAATTTTCAGATTTTGAAACCAATACCGAAGTTGAAATCACATAAATGAAGCGCATGCTGGGAAAATCTAGGAGCATAGCACAAAATATAATACGCATGGGGTAGATAGTGTATTAAAAATGTGAAGTCCAGAAAAAGCAATTTTTCTACTCACATGCATCATGATCATGAGTCAGGTTATCTGTTTGTCACATCTTCCCTCTCTTCATAGCTTTCCCCTTGCGGCGAGATGCCAATTAATCACTCCTTTCCACTGAATTTAGTTGTTTTTGAGCCCCTTTGACCCATATTTGGTTCAAATATTGCTGGAAACTTTAGCAGAAAAGGACCGTTTAAATGTAGCGCAAACGGCAGTTAAAGCGTGCGCTAGACCATTAAAAATGGCGGAATCTAATACATTTCAATGTCAACTGATGACTGAAGATTCGGGGAACATTTATAAGCATAAACCTAAAAATCGTCAATTTTTCGGTCATTTTCCCAGGATCCCTTAATAGCATCCCAGAACTAAAAAGGGCAGTAACAGAAAAGTGAAGGCGATAAACCAGCATCAAGGTTTGACCAGACATCGTTTCATTTATTTAAGGTATCATATATCCAATGAAATAAATGCAGATATGGAGGGATACATCTCAGTATATAAAAAGTTAAATTGCAGAATTAAAAATCTTATATGTAAGTAGTTAGGTTAAGGGAAGGCTGGAACAGACCCAAATGCGCAAGATGGCCGCCACGCGTAATCTAAGGATTACTAGGTAAGGTGGTAGGGGAAGCAGGACGTTGTAGGTGTTTGAAGGAATCTCTAGGGATGACTTAAGGCCCATAGCAGTGTATGTATGCTTATGAGCGTTCATGGTGTCTGAGTATGTCCTTAACTATATTGATGTACGCCACCTAACACAGGAGCATTCTGATTTGATTGAATATATTACCCCAACATAATGTTACCTCACCCCACATTGCCTCACTAACCTAACCTAACCTATCCTAATCTAACCTAACCTAAGCCTCATACTTCTACTCTTCTAACCTATCTTAACCTAACCTAAGCTCCATACTTCTACATGGCTAACCTAACCTAACCCAGCTCCCACTATTTACTCCCGTCTTTGATAATTTAACCTAAGCCCCATACTTCTACTCGTCTAACCTATCCTAACCTAACCTAACCTAACCTAACCTAACCTAACCTATCCTAATCTAACATGGCCTAGCCTAACCTAAGATAGATCCTCTTATTATTATTTATTCTATTCTACTAACATGATACGTTTCTAGACATTCATTCTATCCTCTTATCATCTATCCTATTCCCTCCCCTGCTTATCTATTCTATCCTATCATACGCTACCCTGATCTCCCTCTAGGAATTTCATAAACATTTTGATACTATTTTGAGTCCTCTGATAGATCTTTTTTAAGCACTTTTAGCATATTCTTGATGCTTTTACAACATATTTAAGAATTTTTCAGACAATTTTCAGAATTATTCAGTCATTTTCATACATTTTTAAGACGTTTCGCCCCATTTTGCTACAATTTTGCACCCTCTGTTAGATCTTTTAGACGCTTTTAGTATATTCAGAACGCTTTTACAACATATTTAACAACTTTTCAGACAATTTTCAGAGTTATTCAGTAATTTTCATACATTTTTAAGACGTTTCACCCCATTTTGCTACAATTTTTGCATCCTCTGTTAGATCTTTTAGACGCTTTTAGTATATTCAGGGCGCTTTTACAACATATTTAACAACTTTTCAGATAATTTTCAGAGTTATTCAGTCATTTTCATACATTTTTAAGACGTTTCGCTCCATTTTCCTGCAATTTTGCACCCTCTGTTATATCTTTTACACGCTTTTAGTATATTCAGGGCGCTTTTACAACATATTTAACAACTTTTCAGACAATTTTCAGAGTTATTCAGTCATTTTCATACATTTTTAAGACGTTTCGCTCCATTTTACTGCAATTTTGCACCCTCTGTTATATCTTTTAGACGCTTTTAGTATATTCAGGGCGCTTTTACAACATATTTAACAACTTTTCAGATAATTTTCAGAGTTATTCAGTCATTTTCATACATTTTTAAGACGTTTCACCCCATTTTGCTGCAATTTTGCACCCTCTGTTAGATCTTTTAGACGCTTTTAGTATATTCAGGGCGCTTTTACAACATATTTAACATCTTTTCAGACAATTTTCAGAGTTATTCAGTCATTTTCATACATTTTTAAGACGTTTCACCCCATTTTGTTGCAATTTTTCACCCTCTGCTAGATCTTTTAGACGCTTTTGGTATATTCAGGACGCTTTTACAACATATTTAACAACTTTTCAAGCAATTTCGAGGATTATTTAGAAGTCATATTATATATTTTCAGCGTGTATTGAGACCCGTTTAGACTCGTTGATAGATATTTCAGCCTGTTTCCAGATATTCTGAAGACTTTTATGTCCAGTTTAAACATTTTTCAGAGTATTTTAGACGAATTTGACATTATTTAAGGCAATCCGAGAGTTATTCTGGACGCCCCTGTCCATTATTGTTTGCTTTAAGCACTTTGAAGGGTAATGGAAGATAATTTTCACGATATTAGGAATACTGAACCGTCTATTTCAAGGCTGTTAGACGTATCTCTACCAGTTAAATATCGTTTCAGCCATTTTAGAGACATTTTAAGCACTATAGGGATATTTTAGACTTTGTCACCAACATTTTGATTGGTTTTCAGAATCCTTTGAAACACTTTTATAGGCGTTAGACGCTTTTAATGGTTTTTTTCGAGCGCTAATTAAGACATTTCAGCTCCTTCACAGATATTTTGAGGATTTTCAGGGCATCTTAAACTCGTGAGAAGCATTTTTTTCGCCAGTTTGAAGATGTTTTAAGGCACTGAAGCAGGTATTTTTGAAGTTGCTAGGGGTATTTTACTAAGCTTTCTTCAGTAATCGCTTTGTTTTATAGTAGTTGAAGAGCAGTCTAACCTATTCAGTCATTTATTGCATTTCATCATCATTATCAATTACTCTATCTTATAGTCCATCTAACCTATCCTAACCTAACCTGACCTAATGAGGAAATAGGGATGTTAAGGCAAACAATGAAATAAAAAAAAAGAATAATAGCAATGAGATAATTTTTTATTCAACTTATAGAGATACATACACTAGCATTAACATTTAGAAAACAAGTATACACTGCTGAAAGACGATAGCGCCCTCCTCAGTTCTTCTTCTTATTATTCGCATTATCATTCTTCTCTCTTGGTTAGATGTGCCATCGGCGCACGAAGTTCATAGTTCAACAATCTTCAATTTTTTCTACAGACAAGCTTTAAGTATCCATGTCTAGGCACTATTCTCGACACTGTAATGTCCATACGCATACGTCGATATTCCATCCTCTTCAATCACTCTCTTGTCATCGTGAGGTGATAAGGCTATTTTATTAGCTTCAACCGTAGAAATATTATGATGTCGGGATAGGATTAAATTCATCGGAGTTCTAACAATTTTCAAAGTTTTAAGGCACTCTACATAGCTATTGAAGTTGATGTATTGCTTAATGGCGCTACGTTTTATACCTTTAACTTTTTTTATCACAGAACCATCAATATCGATAGCATACATTTTGGGCCTAAGACCAACGAACCGATGAATGATTTTTCCACAGGCTTCATCTTTAAACTTTCCCAACACTTTTTTGTTGTGTGTAGAATGACATACATGGTTAGCAGGGTAATCAGATGTATCCAGATGTTCAAGCATGTGTAATTTATCCTGGTATATATCAGCTGTAGTCACTCGATGGACGAAAGAATCCGTATCCATATACAAGAGTTTAAGATTTTCAGCTCCATAATATGGAAGTAACACGTCATATTGATAGGAATACATTAGAGTCTTGGAGATGTCTAGTACACTCATACCAATGTATATGGGCTTGTTGAACACTATTTTACGAGAAGCCATATGTACAGCCGCAAGATTAGGTCCATATATGGTTCGATCAATGAATATAGGTTTAGCTATGAGTTTTTCTAACGTTTTGCTGTTTGTCACAAGCCGTATATCCATGCGATTACGAATATTTTCCATAGTTTTTCCAAACATAGCATTATTGAATAGTTTATAAAGGTCCTTCTCAAAATCATTTCTAGCTTGTTGTCGCAGTCGGTTATTAAACTCGACGTAAGGTTTTAGCCAACACGATTGATGAAACTGAAGTGCTCGATGAATCTTTGTTAATAGTAGACCGTGACTAAGAGCTTGTTTCAAGGCCATGTAGTGTACCACATACTTCTTTCGGGATCCAAGATGAGCAATTAACTTCTCTGAAGACGATTCCCCCGGTTTCAGACTCTCAGGCAGGAAGGGCAAATCATTATGAAGATCGTGGAGCTCGACAGGATATTCGACATCGACTTCTAAGATGTATCCAAGGGGGTCATCTTCCTTCAATAAATCCAGGTCTAGATGATCAGGAGAAACCCATTTAAACCCTCCATAAGGAAGGGCCTTACACATTCCCCAACCGTATTGGTTATTGGCGTCTTCGTATGTAATAAACTGAGAGGGTTTCCGAGAGTCATACTGTGACATATATATATTATTAGCTTCAGCATACCGATGAGAAACCTGGCATAACCCTCCTCTTATACCAGATTCAACCATGAGCAGCTGATCGTAGTCCAGCAGCAATTGCAGCTCAGTTCCTGTGTACAGTAGCATAGCATCCCACGTAAGTCCTGGAGAAGTGAAATAATGCGCAGGATCCACTTTGTGTGTTTTCAGAGTCTGGTCCCTGAATGTTTCAAAGACATCTGCGAGGAGAAGAACATCAGAAGTTAAGTAAATATCACTGTATTCACCTAAGTTTCTCACATTAAACTGGTTCCATACATTTCTAGCATGCTCATAGTCATCGCCGGTAATTTCTTCTTCATTTAATTTATTGTAGAATGCTTCCCTTGGAGGTAGCTGAGTGTCGTTCAAAACGTCCCATGATGTGAGGTAATCGTAGGGGAACACTCCCTTACGAGTCATCAAGCCAATCTTCTCTTCTCCAAAGTACTTCTCTGTTTCGGGATACGTAGTGAGGTTTTTCACTAACTTATCCAAGCTTGTGCTCAGGAAACGGAAGGTATCCACAAACCTGAGTTTAATATCTCCAACATACTTTGAGAATGAGATGTAGCTTTCTTCAGAGCTTGGTATTACCTCCACTCTTTCGCTTGTGCATCCTAACTCCTTAACAATGAAATGAGAGTCATACCCACTCAGATTATGCATGAAGACAGGTATATAATTAGGTGTTTTACAAGCTAGGTTACATTTATTATGTAAAGATCCTCTATACATCCCGGAAACATGATCGTGATCGCGAACCTTCCAATTATCTTCTGTAAATTCATACCCACACAGGTAGCATATTGTAGAAGCATCAAATGATTCTTGTTCTTCAGCTGTAAGATTAAGAGGTTTAGCAGATTTGTATAAGTCACTAATTTTATTTGCCAGATCCATCAGGCATTCCATAAACTTCTGTGCGGCGTCAGACCCTCGGTAAACATACGGATCAGCAGGAAGAGTTGTTTCTACTTGTTCAACACTAGACGACGGTTTCACATAAACACAAAAGCTCATGAGAGAATGACTTTGATAGGGTGTTGTATAGGAGGTTTCAGGATTAGAGGCGCAGGTATGGTAAGGTGTGAGAATGCTCTCAAAATCAGCATAGATGACATATGGCAGTTTCAGCATTCTTTCCACGTTCTTGAATCTGACGATAGAGTTTTCCTTTGTAGGCATAACGCATCTAGCAATAGCATGTTGCATGCACATTTCTCTATGCTCCTCCAATTTTTTCATTCCACTTGGTCCATGTTGATCATCAAAATGACTGAAACATCTTTTACATACATATATTTGCCCATGATGTTTAGTTTTCTGCCCGCGAATAAGCTTCTCAAAATCCTTTATGTATACATAGTGATGCTTGCCAGCTGAATCACTCAACAGAAGAAGATCGCGATGATCAGATAATTCATCATTGACTACCTTTACAGGAAACACTTCATGTTTTTCATCCAGTCCAAACACATTTATGGACATATTGTTGAGCTTTTCAAATTTAGAGATTTCACCCAAGCTCGTAGGAAATGAGACGCATGAGAAATCGTATTTTTCTTGGTGATCCTGATACTTGCTAACACGATGAGCATTCTTTTGAATGAATTTTGCAAGAACCGCATATATAAAGCATTTCTCGTCACTATAATTTTGAGGGTTTATACAGGCTTTTCTCGCTTCCACAGATGCAGGTAGAGGAATATAGCTGCTCCCTCGAAGGGCATTGTACTTGTTAATACGTAGTCGAACGCCATCAACACTCAGAAGAGCCCAATTACTGCCTTTCAACTTACTTTCCTCCATTTCAACACGAAGTTTCTCGAATTTTTTTTCCAAGATGACGTTCATATCAGCTTCTAAAAACACAGGTTGGTTACGTGTTTTAAATGTTCTGTCACATGTCTCTCCATGAACATTCACAAATTGACAGTCGACCATGATGTTAATTTTCACACTTTTATGTATCGACAGTTCTTTCTTTATAGCTTGAATTATACGATGTTTTGACTCCTGTAGGTAAGTTTTCATATCCTTGAAGGTGTCACAACGTATATAATATGATTTGAGTCGTCCTTCAAATGATGTTTCATACTCGATCATATCACACTCATCAGTCATTGTCAATAGATGATGCTTGCTAGGTTCAAACTTGATTTTCTTGCGAGATACAGTTTTTTCACATCTTTCTTCATGTACGTCTCTTCTATGCTCAGTATTGCAAACATCACCACAATGTTTACACCTGTAGACTCGACCGCATACCAACTCATGTCTCTTCTTATCATAGTTGCGTAGAAAACGCTTATCACATTTGCTACAGCTATAGTCTGGCATAGCATTCAGAACCGATTCCATCACTCCACCATTCCACATCTTTATAATATGTAGTGCAACACTTGTAAATTATATAAGTCAATAAATGCTTATAGCACTTTCCACTAACTCGCCTTGATAACTTGTCAAAGCTATTGAACGGCAATCTCGCTAAGAGAAGCTGATGTGCTCGACTCGAAGGATAATTACTGAATAACTATCTAAGCTCAAGCAAACCCTACTTATTCTGAAAACATGCATTTCTCAGGGAACTACATAATTCAAGATCACGCTTGCAGCGCCTTATAGCGGCTTCAATCAGTACTAAAACACACATTATACAGATGTTATACCTTTATGACGATACATTATATATTAGTCATCAACTATCCCTATTTTTACTATTTTTCTACGTTTTTACGTACTTTAAAACAAATTCAGCATCGAATTAAGACGCGAAACGGAGGTTATGTATCTTTACATAACATTACTTTTATCAATATCAGATGACTCACGATAATTCAAGATCACGATTGCAGCGACTCATAGCGGCTTCAATCAGTACTAAAACGCACATTCGACAGATTTTATACTCTTTATGACGGTAAATTATATATTAGCCCTCAAATTATCATTGTTTTTATGGTTTTCCACCGTTTTTACGTACTTTGCAACGAATCCGACAGAAGCATTAAGACGCGAAACGGCGGTTATGTATCTTTAAGTAACATTTCTTTTATCGATATCGAATGACAGCGATAGAAGCACTTGAACATTATTTAAACGCTTAAAACCCAATTTTTTCGCTATATTTAATCAATTTCAGCATTAGAGTCCTATGACGTCACACTCAAGCATTGACGGAATGTCTACTAGCTCCAAACATGTTCATACAAGTCTAATGACGTCACGCAAGCACCATACAGAAGGCATAATTCAACGACAAAGACAAACTCTATATTCCTGCAACGAAATAAACGTATTTGAAAGCGTCTTAACACGTTAACTTCAATGCATGTATATAAACCTCTTATATAACAATAAAAAGAAAGAAAAAGGAATAAATAAGAAATAAAATAAAGGGGAAATAAAGTATTAGCACAATAGACCCTTAGAAACGAGGTTATTCCATATCTTTCATCATTCAGCCAACTAACAGCTAAATGATGTCACACAGTAGCGGCGACACGGTCTACACTACTTGAAAACAAGTTTAGACAGGAAAGTCTCCCCACCCTCAGATCCACGTAGCAACATTATGAGAAGGCCAACAGTAACGTCCAAGCCATCAGAGCGAGTATATGGGGCGTGAGCACTCGACAACGCTTTTCACCGTTTAAAGCTTATTTGCATCATTTCTTTCCAGGTACTCATCAATCATTGTACTACACACATCATTTAGATCACAATACTTAGCGTTATATGCTATAATTTTGTAATTTTCACGATTATATACTCATTTAATGATTTAAATTCAACATTTCTAGCGTTCACCCTCTTTTTCTTCTTCTTCTTCTTCTTTTTATTCTTCTTTTTCTTCGTCCATATTTTCACCTTAGTTCTTCTATTCTCGTTCTCCCTCGTAATAGCAGAGAATATGTACGTAAATGATCGTTATTACCTTAAATATTAAATAAAATAACAGCATTCTCCGTCAATTATATCTAAACCGACTTTTTCCGTGTTATGCAACATTTAAGCTTCTAGAATCAACACAAGCAATGTTTCTCTCAATAACAGCATTTTATAATTGATTTTGTAAGTAATAACACCAATTTAAACTTTATTACAGATCTCTAAGACCCTAGTTTGCAAAGTATTTAAATGGACCCTTAGAGATTCGAACTAGACCCCACAGTACAAAAGCTACCATTTTTATCAATAATTCAAGAGCAGATATTTAGCTGAAGTGTTTAACTTTTTATTTCATCACGCTAACTTTATTGATTCGCGAATAAATCGACTTTGAAGTAATTGCCCCGTCCCGGTAATCGAACTATGAGTCGTAGGGATAAAATTGTCTAGTATATCATTTTATATGCCAAGTCACCCTAATTTGTCTTTGCATTACTATTCCAAGTGTAAAAATAGCGATATAGAGCAAATTTCAATAATTCTCCACAAGATAGGGATCGAACCTACGATACGTTAACTCTAGCATGTTATAAAATAATCGTCCTTAACAAGTATTATCATATAAAGTTTATTTCAGTCTTCCAACACAAGCGGTTCTCGAAATAATTAAATTTACCAAATCAGGATTGGAACCCAAGACTCCAGGATACCAAGCATACCACAGAGGAAAGCCCATAACAATACCGATTTAATAAAATTTATTCGAAGATTTTATCACTAATAGTTTAGGAGTTATTCCAATAATAATTAATAATTTGCACGGGGATCGAACGCTAGACCACCGACAAACTCCAAAATTATACCAAAGACGCGTCGTTTTATTACAAGATAATTACCGTTTACCCCATATCGATATCTCATTTAGTTTAGGAGAAATCAAGCATAATACAGTAGGGTAATAGAGGTGTGAAAACACGTGTAATCCAATTAGTGGCGGCATCCCTTTGAGTGGTTTTAAAATCTTGTCCTGGGTGTGACGTCACAGCAACACAACATTTTAAAACCACTCAAAGGAGCCGCCACTAATTGGATGACAATGACGGTAATTGGATAACAATGACGCTAATTATAATCTAATTAGCGCCTTTGTTATCTAATTAGCGGCATCCCTTTGAGTGGTTTTAAAACGCCATTATTAGACTACTGTATTATGCTTGATTTCTCCTAAACTAAATGAGATATCGATATGGGGTAAACGGTAATTATGTTGTAATAAAACGACGCGTCTTTGGTATAATTTTGGAGTTTGTCGGTGGTCTAGCGTTCGATCCCCGTGCAAATTATTAATTATTATTGGAATAACTCCTAAACTATTAGTGATAAAATCTTCGAATAAATTTTATTAAATCGGTATTGTTATGGGCTTTCCTCTGTGGTATGCTTGGTATCCTGGAGTCTTGGGTTCCAATCCTGATTTGGTAAATTTAATTATTTCGAGAACCGCTTGTGTTGGAAGACTGAAATAAACTTTATATGATAATACTTGTTAAGGACGATTATTTTATAACATGCTAGAGTTAACGTATCGTAGGTTCGATCCCTATCTTGTGGAGAATTATTGAAATTTGCTCTATATCGCTATTTTTACACTTGGAATAGTAATGCAAAGACAAATTAGGGTGACTTGGCATATAAAATGATATACTAGACAATTTTATCCCTACGACTCATAGTTCGATTACCGGGACGGGGCAATTACTTCAAAGTCGATTTATTCGCGAATCAATAAAGTTAGCGTGATGAAATAAAAAGTTAAACACTTCAGCTAAATATCTGCTCTTGAATTATTGATAAAAATGGTAGCTTTTGTACTGTGGGGTCTAGTTCGAATCTCTAAGGGTCCATTTAAATACTTTGCAAACTAGGGTCTTAGAGATCTGTAATAAAGTTTAAATTGGTGTTATTACTTACAAAATCAATTATAAAATGCTGTTATTGAGAGAAACATTGCTTGTGTTGATTCTAGAAGCTTAAATGTTGCATAACACGGAAAAAGTCGGTTTAGATATAATTGACGGAGAATGCTGTTATTTTATTTAATATTTAAGGTAATAACGATCATTTACGTACATATTCTCTGCTATTACGAGGGAGAACGAGAATAGAAGAACTAAGGTGAAAATATGGACGAAGAAAAAGAAGAATAAAAAGAAGAAGAAGAAGAAGAAGAAAAAGAGGGTGAACGCTAGAAATGTTGAATTTAAATCATTAAATGAGTATATAATCGTGAAAATTACAAAATTATAGCATATAACGCTAAGTATTGTGATCTAAATGATGTGTGTAGTACAATGATTGATGAGTACCTGGAAAGAAATGATGCAAATAAGCTTTAAACGGTGAAAAGCGTTGTCGAGTGCTCACGCCCCATATACTCGCTCTGATGGCTTGGACGTTACTGTTGGCCTTCTCATAATGTTGCTACGTGGATCTGAGGGTGGGGAGACTTTCCTGTCTAAACTTGTTTTCAAGTAGTGTAGACCGTGTCGCCGCTACTGTGTGACATCATTTAGCTGTTAGTTGGCTGAATGATGAAAGATATGGAATAACCTCGTTTCTAAGGGTCTATTGTGCTAATACTTTATTTCCCCTTTATTTTATTTCTTATTTATTCCTTTTTCTTTCTTTTTATTGTTATATAAGAGGTTTATATACATGCATTGAAGTTAACGTGTTAAGACGCTTTCAAATACGTTTATTTCGTTGCAGGAATATAGAGTTTGTCTTTGTCGTTGAATTATGCCTTCTGTATGGTGCTTGCGTGACGTCATTAGACTTGTATGAACATGTTTGGAGCTAGTAGACATTCCGTCAATGCTTGAGTGTGACGTCATAGGACTCTAATGCTGAAATTGATTAAATATAGCGAAAAAATTGGGTTTTAAGCGTTTAAATAATGTTCAAGTGCTTCTATCGCTGTCATTCAATATCGATAAAAGAAATGTTACTTAAAGATACATAACCGCCGTTTCGCGTCTTAATGTTTCTGTCGGATTCGTTGCAAAGTACGTAAAAACGGTGGAAAACCATAAAAACAATGATAATTTGAGGGCTAATATATAATTTACCGTCATAAAGAGTATAAAATCTGTCGAATGTGCGTTTTAGTACTGATTGAAGCCGCTATGAGTCGCTGCAATCGTGATCTTGAATTATCGTGAGTCATCTGATATTGATAAAAGTAATGTTATGTAAAGATACATAACCTCCGTTTCGCGTCTTAATTCGATGCTGAATTTGTTTTAAAGTACGTAAAAACGTAGAAAAATAGTAAAAATAGGGATAGTTGATGACTAATATATAATGTATCGTCATAAAAGTATAACATCTGTATAATGTGTGTTTTAGTACTGATTGAAGCCGCTATAAGGCGCTGCAAGCGTGATCTTGAATTATGTAGTTCCCTGAGAAATGCATGTTTTCAGAATAAGTAGGGTTTGCTTGAGCTTAGATAGTTATTCAGTAATTATCCTTCGAGTCGAGCACATCAGCTTCTCTTAGCGAGATTGCCGTTCAATAGCTTTGACAAGTTATCAAGGCGAGTTAGTGGAAAGTGCTATAAGCATTTATTGACTTATATAATTTACAAGTGTTGCACTACATATTATAAAGATGTGGAATGGTGGAGTGATGGAATCGGTTCTGAATGCTATGCCAGACTATAGCTGTAGCAAATGTGATAAGCGTTTTCTACGCAACTATGATAAGAAGAGACATGAGTTGGTATGCGGTCGAGTCTACAGGTGTAAACATTGTGGTGATGTTTGCAATACTGAGCATAGAAGAGACGTACATGAAGAAAGATGTGAAAAAACTGTATCTCGCAAGAAAATCAAGTTTGAACCTAGCAAGCATCATCTATTGACAATGACTGATGAGTGTGATATGATCGAGTATGAAACATCATTTGAAGGACGACTCAAATCATATTATATACGTTGTGACACCTTCAAGGATATGAAAACTTACCTACAGGAGTCAAAACATGGTATAATTCAAGCTATAAAGAAAGAACTGTCGATACATAAAAGTGTGAAAATTAACATCATGGTCGACTGTCAATTTGTGAATGTTCATGGAGAGACATGTGACAGAACATTTAAAACACGTAACCAACCTGTGTTTTTAGAAGCTGATATGAACGTCATCTTGGAAAAAAAATTCGAGAAACTTCGTGTTGAAATGGAGGAAAGTAAGTTGAAAGGCAGTAATTGGGCTCTTCTGAGTGTTGATGGCGTTCGACTACGTATTAACAAGTACAATGCCCTTCGAGGGAGCAGCTATATTCCTCTACCTGCATCTGTGGAAGCGAGAAAAGCCTGTATAAACCCTCAAAATTATAGTGACGAGAAATGCTTTATATATGCGGTTCTTGCAAAATTCATTCAAAAGAATGCTCATCGTGTTAGCAAGTATCAGGATCACCAAGAAAAATACGATTTCTCATGCGTCTCATTTCCTACGAGCTTGGGTGAAATCTCTAAATTTGAAAAGCTCAACAATATGTCCATAAATGTGTTTGGACTGGATGAAAAACATGAAGTGTTTCCTGTAAAGGTAGTCAATGATGAATTATCTGATCATCGCGATCTTCTTCTGTTGAGTGATTCAGCTGGCAAGCATCACTATGTATACATAAAGGATTTTGAGAAGCTTATTCGCGGGCAGAAAACTAAACATCATGGGCAAATATATGTATGTAAAAGATGTTTCAGTCATTTTGATGATCAACATGGACCAAGTGGAATGAAAAAATTGGAGGAGCATAGAGAAATGTGCATGCAACATGCTATTGCTAGATGCGTTATGCCTACAAAGGAAAACTCTATCGTCAGATTCAAGAACGTGGAAAGAATGCTGAAACTGCCATATGTCATCTATGCTGATTTTGAGAGCATTCTCACACCTTACCATACCTGCGCCTCTAATCCTGAAACCTCCTATACAACACCCTATCAAAGTCATTCTCTCATGAGCTTTTGTGTTTATGTGAAACCGTCGTCTAGTGTTGAACAAGTAGAAACAACTCTTCCTGCTGATCCGTATGTTTACCGAGGGTCTGACGCCGCACAGAAGTTTATGGAATGCCTGATGGATCTGGCAAATAAAATTAGTGACTTATGCAAATCTGCTAAACCTCTTAATCTTACAGCTGAAGAACAAGAATCATTTGATGCTTCTACAATATGCTACCTGTGTGGGTATGAATTTACAGAAGATAATTGGAAGGTTCGCGATCACGATCATGTTTCCGGGATGTATAGAGGATCTTTACATAATAAATGTAACCTAGCTTGTAAAACACCTAATTATATACCTGTCTTCATGCATAATCTGAGTGGGTATGACTCTCATTTCATTGTTAAGGAGTTAGGATGCACAAGCGAAAGAGTGGAGGTAATACCAAGCTCTGAAGAAAGCTACATCTCATTCTCAAAGTATGTTGGAGATATTAAACTCAGGTTTGTGGATACCTTCCGTTTCCTGAGCACAAGCTTGGATAAGTTAGTGAAAAACCTCACTACGTATCCCGAAACAGAGAAGTACTTTGGAGAAGAGAAGATTGGCTTGATGACTCGTAAGGGAGTGTTCCCCTACGATTACCTCACATCATGGGACGTTTTGAACGACACTCAGCTACCTCCAAGGGAAGCATTCTACAATAAATTAAATGAAGAAGAAATTACCGGCGATGACTATGAGCATGCTAGAAATGTATGGAACCAGTTTAATGTGAGAAACTTAGGTGAATACAGTGATATTTACTTAACTTCTGATGTTCTTCTCCTCGCAGATGTCTTTGAAACATTCAGGGACCAGACTCTGAAAACACACAAAGTGGATCCTGCGCATTATTTCACTTCTCCAGGACTTACGTGGGATGCTATGCTACTGTACACAGGAATTGAGCTGCAATTGCTGCTGGACTACGATCAGCTGCTCATGGTTGAATCTGGTATAAGAGGAGGGTTATGCCAGGTTTCTCATCGGTATGCTGAAGCTAATAATATATATATGTCACAGTATGACTCTCGGAAACCCTCTCAGTTTATTACATACGAAGACGCCAATAACCAATACGGTTGGGGAATGTGTAAGGCCCTTCCTTATGGAGGGTTTAAATGGGTTTCTCCTGATCATCTAGACCTGGATTTATTGAAGGAAGATGACCCCCTTGGATACATCTTAGAAGTCGATGTCGAATATCCTGTCGAGCTCCACGATCTTCATAATGATTTGCCCTTCCTGCCTGAGAGTCTGAAACCGGGGGAATCGTCTTCAGAGAAGTTAATTGCTCATCTTGGATCCCGAAAGAAGTATGTGGTACACTACATGGCCTTGAAACAAGCTCTTAGTCACGGTCTACTATTAACAAAGATTCATCGAGCACTTCAGTTTCATCAATCGTGTTGGCTAAAACCTTACGTCGAGTTTAATAACCGACTGCGACAACAAGCTAGAAATGATTTTGAGAAGGACCTTTATAAACTATTCAATAATGCTATGTTTGGAAAAACTATGGAAAATATTCGTAATCGCATGGATATACGGCTTGTGACAAACAGCAAAACGTTAGAAAAACTCATAGCTAAACCTATATTCATTGATCGAACCATATATGGACCTAATCTTGCGGCTGTACATATGGCTTCTCGTAAAATAGTGTTCAACAAGCCCATATACATTGGTATGAGTGTACTAGACATCTCCAAGACTCTAATGTATTCCTATCAATATGACGTGTTACTTCCATATTATGGAGCTGAAAATCTTAAACTCTTGTATATGGATACGGATTCTTTCGTCCATCGAGTGACTACAGCTGATATATACCAGGATAAATTACACATGCTTGAACATCTGGATACATCTGATTACCCTGCTAACCATGTATGTCATTCTACACACAACAAAAAAGTGTTGGGAAAGTTTAAAGATGAAGCCTGTGGAAAAATCATTCATCGGTTCGTTGGTCTTAGGCCCAAAATGTATGCTATCGATATTGATGGTTCTGTGATAAAAAAAGTTAAAGGTATAAAACGTAGCGCCATTAAGCAATACATCAACTTCAATAGCTATGTAGAGTGCCTTAAAACTTTGAAAATTGTTAGAACTCCGATGAATTTAATCCTATCCCGACATCATAATATTTCTACGGTTGAAGCTAATAAAATAGCCTTATCACCTCACGATGACAAGAGAGTGATTGAAGAGGATGGAATATCGACGTATGCGTATGGACATTACAGTGTCGAGAATAGTGCCTAGACATGGATACTTAAAGCTTGTCTGTAGAAAAAATTGAAGATTGTTGAACTATGAACTTCGTGCGCCGATGGCACATCTAACCAAGAGAGAAGAATGATAATGCGAATAATAAGAAGAAGAACTGAGGAGGGCGCTATCGTCTTTCAGCAGTGTATACTTGTTTTCTAAATGTTAATGCTAGTGTATGTATCTCTATAAGTTGAATAAAAAATTATCTCATTGCTATTATTCTTTTTTTTTATTTCATTGCTTGCCTTAACATCCCTATTTCCTCATTAGGTCAGGTTAGGTTAGGATAGGTTAGATGGACTATAAGATAGAGTAATTGATAATGATGATGAAATGCAATAAATGACTGAATAGGTTAGACTGCTCTTCAACTACTATAAAACAAAGCGATTACTGAAGAAAGCTTAGTAAAATACCCCTAGCAACTTCAAAAATACCTGCTTCAGTGCCTTAAAACATCTTCAAACTGGCGAAAAAAATGCTTCTCACGAGTTTAAGATGCCCTGAAAATCCTCAAAATATCTGTGAAGGAGCTGAAATGTCTTAATTAGCGCTCGAAAAAAACCATTAAAAGCGTCTAACGCCTATAAAAGTGTTTCAAAGGATTCTGAAAACCAATCAAAATGTTGGTGACAAAGTCTAAAATATCCCTATAGTGCTTAAAATGTCTCTAAAATGGCTGAAACGATATTTAACTGGTAGAGATACGTCTAACAGCCTTGAAATAGACGGTTCAGTATTCCTAATATCGTGAAAATTATCTTCCATTACCCTTCAAAGTGCTTAAAGCAAACAATAATGGACAGGGGCGTCCAGAATAACTCTCGGATTGCCTTAAATAATGTCAAATTCGTCTAAAATACTCTGAAAAATGTTTAAACTGGACATAAAAGTCTTCAGAATATCTGGAAACAGGCTGAAATATCTATCAACGAGTCTAAACGGGTCTCAATACACGCTGAAAATATATAATATGACTTCTAAATAATCCTCGAAATTGCTTGAAAAGTTGTTAAATATGTTGTAAAAGCGTCCTGAATATACCAAAAGCGTCTAAAAGATCTAGCAGAGGGTGAAAAATTGCAACAAAATGGGGTGAAACGTCTTAAAAATGTATGAAAATGACTGAATAACTCTGAAAATTGTCTGAAAAGATGTTAAATATGTTGTAAAAGCGCCCTGAATATACTAAAAGCGTCTAAAAGATCTAACAGAGGGTGCAAAATTGCAGCAAAATGGGGTGAAACGTCTTAAAAATGTATGAAAATGACTGAATAACTCTGAAAATTGTCTGAAAAGTTGTTAAATATGTTGTAAAAGCAGCATGAATATACTAAAAGCGTCTAAAAGATCTAACAGAGGGTGCAAAAAATTGTAGCAAAATGGGGTGAAACGTCTTAAAAATGTATGAAAATGACTGAATAACTCTGAAAATTGTCTGAAAAGTTGTTAAATATGTTGTAAAAGCGCCCTGAATATACTAAAAGCGTCTAAAAGATATAACAGAGGGTGCAAAATTGCAGTAAAATGGAGCGAAACGTCTTAAAAATGTATGAAAATGACTGAATAACTCTGAAAATTGTCTGAAAAGTTGTTAAATATGTTGTAAAAGCGCCCTGAATATACTAAAAGCGTGTAAAAGATATAACAGAGGGTGCAAAATTGCAGGAAAATGGAGCGAAACGTCTTAAAAATGTATGAAAATGACTGAATAACTCTGAAAATTATCTGAAAAGTTGTTAAATATGTTGTAAAAGCGCCCTGAATATACTAAAAGCGTCTAAAAGATCTAACAGAGGATGCAAAAATTGTAGCAAAATGGGGTGAAACGTCTTAAAAATGTATGAAAATTACTGAATAACTCTGAAAATTGTCTGAAAAGTTGTTAAATATGTTGTAAAAGCGTTCTGAATATACTAAAAGCGTCTAAAAGATCTAACAGAGGGTGCAAAATTGTAGCAAAATGGGGCGAAACGTCTTAAAAATGTATGAAAATGACTGAATAATTCTGAAAATTGTCTGAAAAATTCTTAAATATGTTGTAAAAGCATCAAGAATATGCTAAAAGTGCTTAAAAAAGATCTATCAGAGGACTCAAAATAGTATCAAAATGTTTATGAAATTCCTAGAGGGAGATCAGGGTAGCGTATGATAGGATAGAATAGATAAGCAGAGGAGGGAATAGGATAGATGATAAGAGGATAGAATGAATGTCTAGAAACGTATCATGTTAGTAGAATAGAATAAATAATAATAAGAGGATCTATCTTAGGTTAGGCTAGGCCATGTTAGATTAGGATAGGTTAGGTTAGGTTAGGTTAGGTTAGGTTAGGATAGGTTAGACGAGTAGAAGTATGGGGCTTAGGTTAAATTATCAAAGACGGGAGTAAATAGTGGGAGCTGGGTTAGGTTAGGTTAGCCATGTAGAAGTATGGAGCTTAGGTTAGGTTAAGATAGGTTAGAAGAGTAGAAGTATGAGGCTTAGGTTAGGTTAGATTAGGATAGGTTAGGTTAGGTTAGTGAGGCAATGTGGGGTGAGGTAACATTATGTTGGGGTAATATATTCAATCAAATCAGAATGCTCCTGTGTTAGGTGGCGTACATCAATATAGTTAAGGACATACTCAGACACCATGAACGCTCATAAGCATACATACACTGCTATGGGCCTTAAGTCATCCCTAGAGATTCCTTCAAACACCTACAACGTCCTGCTTCCCCTACCACCTTACCTAGTAATCCTTAGATTACGCGTGGCGGCCATCTTGCGCATTTGGGTCTGTTCCAGCCTTCCCTTAACCTAACTACTTATGTACACTCACATGAGTTTCTCTACTCACTCTTCTACAAACTATTCTTAAAAACACTTCCCTTTTATCTACTTCATATTAATCGAAATAGGCATTTGTAGAAATGGTTTTATCATGTTTCCTTGTTGGTATAATTAAAAGAGGAGAATACAGTTGACTTAAGCGATAGTCAAATAAGTCCACCTCTATGGTGTGGGGGTAGTGTGCCTGCCTCACACCCAAGAGATCCCAAGTTCGAATCTGTGTTAGGATGAGTTACCTGGATAAGGTAGTTTCCGGGGATTCCCCTTATTTTGAAAGAGAATGTTCAGTAATTCTAAGCTCTATGGACGACGGGCTCATTTGAGCATCATTTCACCCATTTCATTCATCGTCCGGTATGACCTAACCTGTTAAAGGACGTTAAACCTTAAAAAATGTTTAAGAGCTGGTCGCTATGTAATGACTTTGACATTCCATTCTCTTTGCACGTCCAGGATATAAAAGACGAATAACACTTTCCATTTTAGATAAGTGTAAGTATTGAAAAATTCAAACAAATAAAGAATATCTCGAAAACTGTATGAACACCATTTTGTCTTAAACTATATAATAAATAAGATGTAAATGGATTTAAACCACTTGAATAAAAAGTTAGCAGCTTTTATTCAATCAACACATCTTAATTGGAAATTAATTTCAATTTTATCACTAACAGTGATATACCTTTATTTTGGTTGACATAAATTGTGTGTTCAAACGAGATTGCATCTTTTGTGCAATTAAGATTTTGTCTGTCTCTTACAGTTTACCAGTTATGCAAAAAATCATCCAGAATGAAAAGGACTTCTTAGGACGTTCCCAGAATATTCATTATATATGCACATTTCCTTTGGAATGAAAATGTCTGAAACGTATGGGAATTTATTCAAAAGCACTACCATTTTGTGAAAACAAAAAATGTTCCACGTAAAGGGAGTCTTGAAGGGGGTGATTGCTTGAAAATCTTCGTGCCGCATCCTTGGAAAATCCTAAACCTAAATACCAAGTTAGGTATTTAAACAACTTTTCGTTTTTGGGTTATTCTGTTCACAGACGCATAGATACGCATGTGGACCATTTTGTATAAAAATGCTTATTGGGGTTCAGGGAGTCTAAAACCACGCATCCGGTGAAATCGAATTTTAAGTATTACAGAAATTTAAGAGAAACTTAAATCAAATTAACAGCGAAGAAAAATAAATAATGTATAATTTTCTGCAAAAAACATTTGGTTTTGAAGTATGAAACCTAAGACAATAGGAGACTGGAAGAGTGGTAGGCGTGCCAATAAAAGATAGATGTAAGAGTGAAGTAGTTAGAGAAAAATTAAAGTTGAGGAAGTTAAGGAATATTAGAATAAACAGAAGACATGTAGATAGGTTGGGCCCGAATAGGTGGACAAAAATAGTATACACTTACAAACCATATGGCGGAAGAGAGCAGGGGGGCCCGGGAGCAAAATGGGAGGATCAGTTCCAAATTAGGAACGGGCATTCGTTTCCCAAACCTTTATTAGGAAAAAAAAAAGTAAACTAGCACATGTATAATGCATCGAAATAGCCGATATTGTCCCATGTTTGTGTAGTAAAATTAGAGTATACAGATGTGCAATAAAGTCCAGTCAAAAAAGATACATTTTCATTCTGTGTAATAAAACATTTCTTATTTCACATCTCTACTTTTACACTTTTTGTTTCACGTGGGATAAGGAATGCTTTTCCTCAGGCGCCTTCACGCCCTATGTATATGTGATTCAAAAGTAATGGTCAATAATTTGAAACCAGAAGAAATAGGTTCCAGTCCGTAAACTATGGCTTTCGAAGTAATCCCTCTGCAGTTTTGCTATACACTATTGAGGTGACCAGCTGTACTAGAGAACAAGTGCCTGGTACAAACGAATTATCAGAAAAGGGAGCGTTCATAAATTACGTCACGCTCTGAGGGGAGGCATGGGTTGTGCCTTAGCGGGGCGGAGTGAGTCACGATCAGCGTGATGTCGCACGTTTATTCCGTTATTAGTTTATTTCTTCACAGTGTGAAGCACTTCTCATATAGATTAGTTCTTTTTTCTTTTCCAAGTTCTTATTTGATGCATATTTACCTTGAGGTGACTTTATTTAGCGGATTCAGACCACACAAGCTTTTTCTGTCTGTGTAACTGCTGATCAAAAACAAAACACATCAGCTTTGCCTTCAAATTGCAAAATGGTGTTATATTGTAACTTATTATTATAAGTACTAAATATTTTATAATCCTACAAATTATATCTGTTAAAAACTGCGGTTAAGAAATTATCTTCTTTGCTATATGAGCATTTTAAGTATTATTTTGTGTTTATTTGATACATGTTAAGAAAGTACATTGTTTTACTAGCTGAAATCCTCGGCGTGCCTGTGTTTTAATTATTTATCTCTGCAACTTGTAGACTTAGGTTGCACTTGCTCAATAGCCTTGTGTTTCTTTGGAGGCGTTAAAAAATATTACTTAATACGCTTAAACATAGTTAAACTCTTAGGATACTATAAAGAACAAAAAACTAACAAAATAAAAGACGGAAAGACAGTATGTAAACGCACTGTTAAACAGTCACAAATACTACAGAAAGAAAGCCATTGCATTTCTATTCCAATAATATAGAAAATTGTATGAATTGTTTGTAGAAGGAGAAGAAAAGGAGGTTGGTCAGCGCTTCTTATCGCACGCCTAACTCATGCACTCGCTGTGCGAGACTTCTAAACCTATTGAGTTACTTCGCCAGACTTACTTTCGAACACCTCAGATTTATTCGCGTATATTGCTGTAGGAACTTTCCAGAACGTGCGATATGTAGAAATATCCAGAAGGTTCTCAGGCGATAGCGCTTATGGTGTTTAAGCTGGGCGAGTGCATGTCTTAGCCATTTATGGTTCCGACTACTCGGTGCCGACCTCCCGATAACCCTTTAAAAGTCGTATCCTGCATTAAGTTCTATACCCAGATTAAATAGAATGCCTCTGCTCTGGAATGAATCACGTTTGTTAATCGAAAAGTCACTTGTCCAAGCTTCGATGGACATGTTCACACACTCGTATCACAAAACAGGAGATGAGAGAAGTATAATCATTTCATTTGTCTATATATTAACAATATTTCAGCTTGAGTTTGATACTCGACTTAACACTGCTTCGTCAGTTTAATAATACAAACCGCTACTCTGAAAATGAGCTGAGCATTAACTCAGTCCTCTTCAAACTGCGTGGTTTGTTTTCATAGTGTAGGCATGTATCTATTGTATGCTTATATTTGTGATAGGCGTTGCGAGGAACGAATGCTTGTGTTTTTCAGGCTTGTCACTGTTAAATGAATGTTAAGTGACGATAACTATGTGAAGATAAAAGTTGCATAGCTCACATTGACAAACAGGGCTTTCCTACCGCCATAATCAGGAAATTAAATTCTGTCTAGTTATGAAATTGACATAGGTATATCCTTTTAAAATGTACATATATCCGAGCGTAATTAATCGAAATCATATTCTCAGTTCAGGCACAAAGATGAAGTACGACATTCGGCAGCGTTGATAAGAGAGGTAAGCATATGATTTGGTTCACGAGTTCATCTTCCAGGATGGAATTCGAAGATTTTTAAGAAAATCCCCCCAAATCAACTATGGAAAAGTTTATATGGAAAAGTTTCGTTACTTCAGATTTTCTCAAAAATATCTCTAAAAGATTTTGATTAAAATACACTATATTCAATGTATTTGCATGGGAAATAAGGTTTATAGTTTGAATCTGGTGCAAGTAGCCCGTAAATCCTTCTCATTCTGAATAATTGTTGTATAATTAGTAAACCGTAAGAGATGGACAAATTCCTAATACATAAAAAATGTAGGTCTTTCTAAAGCACACATAAATCATTTGTGCTAAGTAATGCTCTGGGCGTTTCAGATTTTTTTTACTTTCTTTACTACGTATAGTAAGTAGAGGAAGTATTGTCTTCCACCCAAAAATTCAATGTCGAGATTTCACCGGAAATATACACCCTAAGAAAAGAAGAAGAAGAAGAAAAAAAAAAGCAGACTCTGGAAGCGTATATTTGTCTGAGTCCATGCCGTTTCCGCGGCCGGTTTACAATGGTGTCACGGAATGCGTGTCTTTAGCGTCGTTCTGTTGTCATTTTTCATATTGAGTCTCAATTATTCAATGTGAGCGGATGGTCGAGTGGTTGGACTTAGAGAAACATACGCTTCCAAAGTCTGTTCTTTTTTCTTCTTCTTTTTTTTTTTTTTTTTTTTTTTCCCTTAAGGTGTATGTTGTGAGGCCCCTGAATCGAAAAAAAGCATTTTTAGAAAAACGACAGTGTGTGTGTGGATGGGTGGATGTGTGCGTGTACCTACGCGTGCGTGTGTGTGTAGATGACTGTGGACAGCATAACTCAAAAGTCGATTAAAAACCAAAGTTGGTATTTAAGTTTAATAATTGTTTTATAATTGCTCCACCCTAAACTATCCTTTACATGGAAAATTTTTCGAAAATTTTTATTTTCTTGAAAATGGCTCTAACGATTTTGGATAAAATGCCATATGTTTCAGATATTTTTATGGAAAATGAAATGTATATTTTGAATTTTCTGGCTATAGCCTATATAGTCCTGTCTCTATCTCTCGTTTATGTAAAACGAAATGTGTAATAAAGCCATCTACGCAAACGTTTATCTCGATTAACAAGAAGTACATAGGAATAGTTGGTAGAAGAGCGGGTGGAGAAAGTGAGGTGAATGTAATACATTAGCTAATTTTCTTATGAACTTATGGTAGACAAAAGCCGACTTTTGAGCAAACAGCCGATTCCCCCGTATGTTACATGTATCCAAATTTGTATAGTATCAAATTGTCCTTTTTGTGGAGGGGAAAAATGCTTTTTGCACATTTACCCCAACCCAGTTGTGCGTGTGAGACTAGCGTCTGCTGTCCCTACCCACTAAAAACACCCTCCACTTGCCCGTGTTATTTGTTAATGTTTCAAATGCATTAGTTTACCAGATCCCGCATAGCACACAACTTAATCTACGAAAAATGAAAAACTGGCATGCATTGCATCCGAGCGCCTCAAATGTTACTTAACTGAATTGTACATGACAGTCGCCCTGAACAATTCCGGGTGGTTAGTGGCCTTTATTTTTGCAACTCTTCAAATAAATTGTTATAAAGTAACGTCCAGGAAACATTTATGGGAAGAGAAAATTATATTGGTGTTTTGTTGTGATTCTTCAAAAAGAAGCAGACTTAGTCGTTTCATTTTTTCTCTTAGGTAACCTCGTAGTGTTTTATTACTTCTAATAAGTAACGCCATAAAATTAGTCATGAAATAATTCAGCAAAAAAAATTTTCTATGTTCAAGATGCAAAAAGCACATTCTTCAAGACAGCCGGGTAGTTATCGTATACATTCACTTGGACTTTATCATCACCCCACTTATGATGAACCAATTTGCTTTGCGTGACAGCAAACGTGTATACGTGACAAATGAATTGTCTAGGGAAGTAACTTCGAGGTCGTCTATTTCGCACCTTCCTGGTGCCTGTCCAGCTAGTGATTATAGTTTATCTAGATTCTTTGGCATTTAAAATTCATACTCTGGCTATATAATATTAAAATATTCATTAGTATGGCTTCATGCTTGTTTAATACACCAATATCAATTTTTATTTTACTATTTAAGTACAATCTAAACACGTGGATTAAAGTGCCACTTAGATTAAAATTTAAAAATTGTATTAAAGTAATCCTGCATGTTACAAAATGGGTTATCATTCAACCCAGAGCGTAACTGAATTTTGTATTGCTTTATATTTAAATTTCTTATTCTCTTAGAAACCGCATGATGTATATTAAGACTCGATAACCATGAATATTATTTGGCCTGGAGAATTGTGTATGAATACTAATATTATACCTGGTACTGTAGGGATGAAAAGTTTTGGCTCCATAATTTGTGATATTTTCCTTTAAAGACATTGAAAGAACAAGAAGATATAAATTATAAACAGGATTCCCTCACTTGCACATGAAGGCCTGCAGGGTGAGTCAAGTGGTAACCTTGTAGTTGTTATGACCTTCTTTTGGAATAACAAAATAGAGTTTAGACCGAAACATTTCCATACATTAGTAGACCTACCTAATTATGCTTTCAAAACAGGTAAAATAAGATTGCTTCGCATGGTGTTTGGTTACCTGATTTATAAGATTCCTCAATAAATAAATTCCTCTTATACAATTAATACATTGTTTAATCTGAGCTTGTCATGTTAGCATAGCCGCGTCGTAGCCGAGTGGTTAGACCATTCGCTTCGCACCAAAGCGGCCCGGGTTCGATCCCAGGCAACCGCATGTGGGATTCGTGGTGGATGAAGCGGCGTTGGGGCGGGTTTCCTCCGGGTTCTCCGGTTTCCCCCACCATCTCATTCCACCGGTGCTCCATCTTCATTCCATGTATCATCAGTGTCACCGCCTGCGGTGCCGTAGTAGTAAAAGCGGGCGTTAAGCACTACACACCATTGCCATGTTAGCTGTTGATAAAGATAAATACCCAATAACTTTACTGGTTTATTGCATATACCTTGAGTTACATGTTTTAAAGTAAAGAAACCAAATGTTAATTTAGTGTATAACTCTAGTACAAATAGTATTTAATGCGTCAAACTCACTGAGAGTCTAGCAATTACTAAGAAAGAAGGGCCATCTGCATAAAGCATGCATTTGGCTGAGATATTCTTAGGTAGTCCATTAAAAACAAGGTTCCAAAATATGGGAAATAAACATGGTTGTTACTAACCAGTTAGCAGCATTTTTTCCAGTTAACGTTAAAATAACATGTAAAATTTCTAGCCAAAGCTCAAACACATCACATTACTGCATAGTGTGCTACATAATAGATTTGAGAGTAGAAATAAAGTTGCACTGACCGCCTCAGTGCAGTGCTCACCGTTGTGTGGTGAGCTTTCTGGCTTCTCAACCCAGAGGTCCCGGGCTCGATTCCCGGCTGGGGTTGTGGAATTTCCTTTAACCAGAATAATTCCTTACACCCCACACGGTCTGGAAGTATAAATCTGTGAGCAAATGTAAGTGTGCTTGATGTTAAAAATAATAAAAATCAACGTTAAGAAAAACTGCAGTTCAGCGAGTAATATCATCCGTTGTTTTTAAAGTCGCCTCCGATATAACCAAGGAAGTTGAAGTTGGCTATACAAATGAAACAAAATTCAGGTACGTTTTTCACCTAGTGTTGTAAAATTTACGATATGTTAGAGGCCTGTATACACTTTTGAAGCTTAAAGCTTCTAAGACTGAAAACTTTCACGGGATTCCCCATATACCTATGTGTAGGTTGCAGGTAATGCGGCGTTGTCCATTTGAAGTTTTTGTTCATTTTACAGCTTTTGCATTATTGTTGAGTAACGGCAGTGAATAGAACGGTATTAAACAATATTGTCACCGCGCCCACCGCATCTAATTGCCGACAACAGCAGTGTCACCCATCGCATTATTGTCGGCACTACCGCAAAGGAGCCGAAGGAAAGAGACAGAGCCTGGCCGCATTGTTGGGGCGCTTGCCGAAAGAGAGAAAAGGATAGAGACTTCGAGAATCTTCTCTGCTTTGTATTTCACCGCAATAACTGAACTTTCCAGAATAGTGCCTGGGAGATATAAATAGCGGTAAAGTGCGACAGAAGGGGCAGTCAGACGTATGTGAAGCGTTGAGTAGTCGTGCCGACGGAGAAGGGACAGTTCCTTGTGTTACGAGTTCGGAGCCGTGCTGTTGGAGAATCGGAAAAGACTTTCTTGTTGTTGCAACGAGTGTACAAAGTTACTGTTTACGGAAATAAAAGTGTTTCTTTATCTCGACTACATCTGTCTTCTTTACTTCACACTCCACCAAAAAGTCACAATATGCTTCCTCTTTGCAGGCATATGAGCGGCGATTCCCAACATGCCCGCAGATTCCCGTCTTTGTTGGATGCGAAGTTATGACCGATACAACAAGCCCGGATGGAGCGCAAAGAGTCACAGAACGTCGCTGCAAACTGAACGTAGAAGCACCATACATACTCAAAAAGGTAAGCGAATTTTCTGCACATTTAGATATTTGTAGTCATTTTATACTGTTAGAGAGCTCACCATTGGCGTAGCAGAAGCTTTAGCCATCCCTTCTTTACAAAATTAAGTATAAGGTTGTCTTGCAAGTAATGTGTTTTTATTTTTTTTTTAATTGGATTTATATCGTACACTGTTGTCCCATGTTGAGATATGAGAGAATTTAACACTTTTTGCTTTTCTTTCGTTTTTTCCCACTTCAGTGTGCGTACCTACATGTGCTTTCTTATCAATACTATTTATAGCAGCGACGGCCAACTTTGCGAAAGAGGGGAGGTTGGGTTTACCCTCTTCCACTGTGCGCGGACTTTGCCGCTCTTTAACCCCCAGCCGTGCATTGTGCTGCAGTGGCGATTTGGTTACGTGTAGTTGCGCTTGATTTACGAAAGCACTTTCAAATCGTATGCGATAAACCGACGTTCATTAGTAACTTTTTGGTACTGCTTACTTTAAGAAGTCAATCAACATTTGGCGACAAAGTCGAAGTGCTGTTCCCATCAAGTGCTTTCGATTCACTTATTGCTAAATATGGATCTTTCTTTGATGCAATAGCTCAATATTCCCAATTGTCTATATTTCAGTACAAAGGAAAGCATTAACAGTGTTAGTAGTGTCAGTGAGTTATTGAAATTCATAAAAGAAAATCAACTGAAGGCAGCCTACTCTGGGATTGTAACATTTTGTGAACTAACATTAATGATATCAGCAACCACTTCTTCTGTAGAGAGAAGTTTCTCAGCTCTCAAGAGAATAAAAACATTTGTGAGAAACTCTAAGTTGAAGATAGGTTGTCTCGTTTGGCAGTTTTGTCAATTGAAAAATCTGTGATCAAAGAACTGTCTCATTAACAATTTTACAATGACGTCATTGAGGATTTTGCCAAGCAAAACAGGAGAATCAATCTGCATTTTAAATGACAAGCGAGTTTATTACTTATTTTCTAAAATTCCACCAGATATGTTTCATTATTAAAATGATGTTAATGACACCAGCCATGGAAGCTTCAGCATTTATATTTTGTTATTGCTTCCCTACATTGAAATTTCACGGAATGCCTCTGCCTCCAATGTATTAATGAAGGAGGTCATTAAATTATTATACAACATTAAACTGCAAGTCTGAATTTCTGCAACTGTTCTTGTGCATAAAATTATGGCTCAATCTATAGTTGGATACATCATTTGAATGACTATTGTTTCATAACATGCACTTTTGAAATATTTTATGAAATGTTTTAAGATATGCAATATTGTTTATTTCCAGATTATAGGAGTAGACTTTGTGTATTTTATCCAGAAGAATGTACTGGATAGGCGAAATAGAACACTTCATATTGAAGCATTTAATGAGAGTTTTTCTGCAAGAGTAGTGGTGGAAGAGAAATGCCGGTATTTTGTAAGTATCAAGGATTATTGTTGTTTAAAATAGATCTAAAGGTACAATAATTGCCAGAACTTATCATTTGCAACTCTCTTTTAAGTTCCCAAGACAAAAAAGCAGCATATTGATAACGATAACAATAACAATGCGTATATTCTCATTTTGTATTCAATTTAGAAAAATTATCAATAGCATGCTTCAGTTTATTTCATCTCTAATGTCTTTAAATGTGAATGTTAAAGTTAAAAGTATAAAAAAAGCACATGAACAAGTATATTACATGCTTTATGCATGGAAAAATTATGAAATATGCAGAAAATTTGGCAAGTGCAATTATACACATTCAAAACTTTACATACAAGCACATATATGCATTTACATACTTATACAATGTCTAATAATGATAGGAAGTAGATAATTAGTATTAATTTACTCACAAAGATGGTCAAAGGTAATATGTTTAGTGACAACCTAATGAATACAATAACATTATGGCACTTTCTAGTTTTTTAATGTATTATAAATGGTTTCAGTTGCACAACTGCAGTATTTTATACCAACAGGTATATAATAATATTATATTATGAATAATGTATCTAAAATAATATTAGAATGTAAGATTTGGTTTAATGTCAATGCAAGCTTCAGTGATGCCATTTATCTATTTAGCTTTATGTGTACGGTACTTAAAAAAAATTCTCCAATGTAGATGACAAAAATTACAATTCAGATAAGCACAGCAACTATTACTAACAGTTCTTGTTATTGGTATCAACCTTAGTCATGACTATCTTAATTTCAGGTGCATCCAGAAAATGCAGATTGGACATGTTTTGACCAGTCAGCTACTCTTGATATCAGATCCTTTTTTGGATTTGAGAATTCAATGGAGAAATTAGCAATGAAGCAGTATTCACAAAACATAGCTAAGGTTTGTAGTGATAAACTGTGTACGTTTTTTAAGAAATAGCCGTATCAGAAAGCATTTGTATTACTACAAGTATTAATCAATAGTATTATTGATGCAGGTGCAATGAAATCCTGTTAATACAGTGCATTCATAGATTGGTCGGACTGCCCTGCGGCAGCATCAGACATAGCAAGAACCAGCATGTTCTCCACCAGAGTTACACGTAAATGACCGACAAGTCATGGGTGTGAAACACTAACTACTGTACTAACTTACAGGAGCAGTCTGGCCGATCTACAAATACACTATATGTTCCTGCATAACACAGTATCTTATTCATTACACTCTTCAGGTACATGCCCTGAATGTTTTAAGTATAATTTTACTTACAATAGTAAATCACCATTGGGGTAATTTGTCTCTGATGTGAGACTGCCTTTGTGGTTTACCAGGAGAAATACGAACTGGTTTGAGAATTTAATGCCATTCTGGCAGTTTGTCACAATAGCTCAGTGGTTAGAGCATCCGCCCGGTAAGCAGAAGGTCTGTGGTTCAAATCCCAGTTGTGGCATTGAATTTTTAAGTTCCAGTTCTACCTTTCATAATTTTACCCTCTTATAATACCTCAGTATTGTTTGTAATGCTTCTTTTAGATATCTTGAGAGGAGGTCACAGAAAATATTTTCCCTCTCATTCTTGAAGGTAGCCGCATACTTTCTCCTGTAATGGAGAACACTATCTAAATGAGTTCACCGCATTGACGAGTCACTTAAATAAAAATGTTTTATTAGTAAAATGATTTTGTTTTAAGAGCATAAAAAGAAATATGTTGCAATGACTGATCTACAGAAGGCAAATTTTAACAAGCATAGTTCCAGGAGCTTGGAGACTCTTACTTTATTTGTATTCTGAAGCTAATGACACAGCCACTAAGCTCGTGTTAATAATGCTTACGGCCTTAATGATATTTCTTTGTGTAAAATGAACATCAAAAGTCTACTGTCAGATGTCTGTTCTATTTATAAACTGTTTTTTTTTTTCTTTTTTTAATTTTGCACTGCATATTTTTATTTTATTTATTTTATTTTTATTAATGAGGAATGTTCCGTTACCATAGTAATACTACGTGCTAAACATAAATCAGTTACATAATATGGACCCAAATGACCTAGCTGTCACTCACTCACTCACTCACTCACTCACTCACTCACTCACTCACTCACTCACTCACTCACTCACTCACTCACTCACTCACTCACTCACTCACTCACTCACTCACTCACTCACTCACTCACTCACTCACTCACTCATTCCATAATGTGGTTGTCAGAGTACAATTTTACAAATTTGAACAGATGACTATTTGCTATTATATTTGATATGCACCACATATGGTCAAGGTGTAATGGCAAAACATAAATGCCTTTTCCTAGGTAAAAAAAAGTACAGTTCACTGTATAGTATAATGAAATTAGCTTCTCCTTGCATTTCTGATTTAGCTTCTGAGTAGTAAAATATACCTCTTATAAGATTCTGTTACAGCTGTTGTTCCCATTTCATAAATCATTTCTCATGATAGTGCTGTTTCACTTGTTCTGTATTTAGGCTAGAACCCCTTGAAGAGGTGGTTAATGGGTTGTATTGCAATTATTTGGATTGATTATATGACTCACTGTGTCTTGTAGGTTAAATTATAGGTAAGAGGAAAAAGGAAAAAAAAACTTGTTCCTCTCCCTTTCTCTGATGTTATAGTTAGCTGCAACTAAGCATTTACGTATTTTTATAGTTTAGTATATTTTTAAATGTAATTTAAGTTGAATATTGCTGATAAGCTATTGCAATTTTTTCAGGGTAAAGAAATAATTGAATATTTTGTAAATGAACTGAAGAAAGAGGGTGTTACATACCTTCCTCCATGGGTTGAACCAGATAACCCACTTGAACAGGAAGAATGCAGGTAAACAAAGAAAACATTTATTTTATTTTAAATAAAGGATTCTAGTTCTAAGTGAATATTTTGTGATTGCTAATGTGAGTTGCACTTAAGTCTTCAGAGGAAGGGTGCCCATTCCCCCCAAATAAATAATCATCTCCATCCCGCAATTTATCTAAGCGCTCAGTATCAACTATTTAATCATCATCACCATCATCATCATCATCATCGTTGTTGTTGTTACTGTTGTTATTAGTATTTTTTTTTTTTTTTTTTTTTTTTTAATATTAACATCCTCCAATGTAATGTCATGTCAGATGATGAATGAATGAAATGGGTGAAATGATGCTCAAATGAGCCAGAGGTCCATGGAGCTCAAAGTTATCTGACATTTGCCTTCTCAGGATAAGGGAAAACTTTGGAAAAAGACTTTATTTGAATAACTCACCCTGACTGAGATTTGATCTCTTGAATATTAGGCAGACACACAACCACCATACTACAGAGGTAAGTTAAACCAATAAAAGAAATGGTAAGATTTACAGCAAAAAATTACAAATAAAATATGTGGCAGGTAGTATTTCAATGTTTCCTACTGTATCTGTTTAAATAGACCAATATAATAAGTCTAATAATCTCATACATTCTGAACATATACATACCTACCCATAATGTTACAGCTGCTTATATATTTCCAAAAGTTAGATTTAATATGTCACATTATAACATAAAGTACAAATTTTACCTTAAATTACTTTATTCTGTTTGTTTGTTTGACACTACACATATAACAATCTTAAAGATACAAATTGTGTTGACAAATATGGTAATCAATTAAACATTCCAATAAATGTGTTTATATTACCTATATTACTTTAATATTTTTAAATTTTCCTAAAAGTGTTCCTGATGGTGCAACTTGCACCATGATTCCATCCTCCCACACCCCCTTGGGCAGCCCTGCTTCAGAGTAATAGGTACTTTGTTAACCTAAATCAGGTGAAATAACTCTTTTACATTTATTCAGCAAACTTTAATTTTGCCACAGAAAAATATGCACTGAAAAGTTTTACCTGTGGATGAACAGAAAGACACAGTTCGCTGATAGAGTATCCAGAATGGATAAAGTATGCACATGATGATCACGTATAATGCTAAGTATTTTACATTGGTGTTTAGTTAAAATAGCATTACTTAATTGAAATACAAGAGCAGCCTGACTGTGGCAGTGATAAACTACATCAATCTCTAACACAAATAAAATGAAGGCAGTATTAAGGTTGTACTGCAGTACACAGACTGAATACTAAATGCTATCTTCCTACATAAGGACATAATAGACCCATTAATGCATAGCTAAGCTAGGAATGTAACTCCCGTATGCCCTTATCAAACATCCCACATCATTTGTAAATTGCTGTTTTAGTTTTGAACTTCAGGCAATGCATACACAGTTTTTCTGTGATTACAGTTCAACATCTGGCAGTGCATGAGTTGCTGAACATACTTTGAAAACCACTATCTGCATCATATATACAATGTCAACATCAAATGCTTACATTATCTCACAATTTGAAACACATGTGTATTCTAACACACATCACTCTGGATGCTGCACACAGAACTTAATGTACAGTAGATGCTTGAAAGCAAATTATCTGTGGCACACAGTACAATTGAATACTGCAAAATGCATTCGGTGGGATATAGTAGAAATCATAATGTTATTGCTATTAGGTTGTACATAGATTATTAACTGCAATGTTGCCAATGGTAGAATGAGACTGAAAAATTAAATTCCATAGCCAGGATTTGAAGCATGGATCTTCTGGTCTCCGTCCGGCTGCTCTAACCATGGCAATGTGCAGACACAACATTAAATTCTCCAACTCCATTTTTCCTGGTAAACCACACAAGGAGATCTCACTTATATGAGATAGTAATAAATTTAGCCTATAGGACAAAGGCCTCCTGTTTACACAGGGACTAGCTCGTAAATAAGCTGCAAAGGTGAGTGATTCCTTGGGAGCTTTGTTGTATTGCTGGACTGTCTTCCTATTTCTAATCCTATTGTCCACTCAAAAACCCTTCCAATTTTCCCATCCCCGACACTTCCACACTGCACTTTTCACAACTTTTGCACTCGTCATCATTTGTCAGCCCTGTTTGGTGCTTGTTGATTCCTACTTGGCTCCAGCTGTCTTCATACTTCTCTATTTCTTGCAACTCTTGACCATTGACTTCCCGCTTTAGTTCGAAAGTAGTCTGCCCATCTGGTATTTTGGCGTCCCATGTTTCTTCGTCCTTCTCGCAGATCCCACATTGTGATGTGTTGCATCCATTTCTGGTGATCCATGTGTGATACGTGTCCACCCCATTTCCATTTTAGTTTTTTGCCCTTTCTACTATGTCACTCATTTTTGTCCTTCTTCTAGGTTCCTCATTCGTGATTCGGCCTCTTAGTGAAACATTTAGGCTCTTATGCTCTATTCTCCTTTTACACACCTGTTCATATGAGATAATATACCATAAAGGTGACTTACGGTCCTGATCTAAATGTTTTCAAATGAATAAAGGCAGAAATTCTGAGAGAAATATATGTTTCATATATCAAATTGGGTGATTTCGTGGCATTTAACTCCATTTACTATACACTATGGATCAGAGTAATGATTACTGTATTTGACTTATGCATGTACCTAGTTGCCTCTATCTGAAGAGCAGTAGCCCTAAAGAAAATGCTATTAAAAAAAGATCAAGATTTCAAAGTTAATCTATTATTGTCATCATCACAATAATAATAATCATCATCGTCGTCGTTGTTGTTGTTGTTACCTGTGCTAATGACAACTAAAGTTGGTTCTGATATAAGCAGTTGAGATTTATTTCCATATATAAAATGTAATGTCTTCCCGAATTTTAAAGCTTTTCTAGATATTAATTTATTGTGATTATTGTAAATTGGATATAAATAAATGTTGTTTATTGAACTGTGAAAGTAATATGACTGCTAAAAATGCATGTTTATGTTATAGCACACAAGGGACTGTAAGCCAGAGTTCTGAGGAATTTCCAGTGGGTGCTTCAGCTTCAGGTTACAACTCTTCAGTAGCCTCCACAAAGACTGCTTCACATCTTTCAACAGGTTAGTTTGTACTTTTATCATAATTTTTGCATGTTAAATAGAGGCAGAAGCACTGATTTTTTGCTTCTTTTAGAGAAAAACTATGAAATGAGCAATAATAAATACTGCTCTCCCACTTTATCTTGAACTCTCAGATGAAATAGTTGCTGAAGATAGCAACAAGACTTTTCACATCTTTTACGCAGTCATACTTTAAATTATATCAGAAGACCATAAGTACTACTTCCTGCAATCCTTTTTTTTTTCAGGTTAGGCTGCTAAAGTAAAAGACTGAGCACATGGCTCCTTCTTGTACTATTTACAGGATTTTGTGGTGTCAATGTTAAATCTACTTCAGGCATTAGTGCTTAAAATTACTTTTCAAGTAGATTAAAATCCAAAGTAAACTCATAAGATAATGCAAGAGAATAGCAAAGGTAATGTGATACATGGAAATACACAGGAGTATATACAGCAATGCTTAGTTGTTAGTTTGGCAAACCACAGGCGTATATAACTTGGACCGCTTATAGCACTAGTTTCCAGGGGTCAAGATAAAGTGTATGAGTATTACAAGTAAGTGTTGTCTGTTTTGCAATGTTTGATATCAGAACATAGCATTGCATGATGTTTGTTTACTAATTAAAACTAAAAAAAAATTAATTTGATATTATTGCCCATCTATATCACAGTTATTTTGGAATATGCATTTTAAGAGATAACTGCTTTCGAGTACATAAAGTTTCAAATGTTATATTAACAAGCCTTCTAAATAATTATTTGTAAATGCCTTTCTATTTTCAGCACTCTTCTGTTTAATTCAAGGTTGGTTATGTTTACATCAATATTTCACTTACTTTTGAAAACACGGACAAATCTTGGGAATCTTCATTCCCATCCTCAGCTTGTAGCAGTTTTTTGTATAGCGCTTATGATATACAAAATATAGCAAAGTTACAAAATCCATTAATAGCAAAGGGTTAAGAATATGTACCACAGGTGAAGGGATGCCAAAAAGGCACTACCAAGGGTCATTAGCGAACGTCCCAAACATTAACGTAAACGAGATACAATTAGTTTGGCAAGGTCTTCAACATAAAGAAAAAGAGCCTGCTATTGTATTTTTACAAAGTATCGGAAACCCGAGGGGTTTCGCCAGAGGGCAAAGTCTTGACTTAATGAAGTGAGGGCCATTATGGATGTTTGGGAAGCTAAAAAGGATAATGACTGAGGCACAGTAGGAGACAGATCGTTACGAGGGAGAGATACATGTAAGCAACACGGTGAAAGTTCGTTCCAGCGGTTACGTTAAACTGCATATTTTATGCTATTTAAAATTGTTCAGCAAAGCTTAAACGTGTAAAAATAAAACAAATAAAGTGTTCTAAAAAAACTACAATGTCGCTCTCTGTAACCACCACGGATACCCGAGATTAAGACTCATGTGTGAGCAGCCGTAGGCACCCATAATAAGAAGCAGTCAATCGAGTGATACAAGATGCTTCAAGCTTTAAACTAATCTGATATACTAAAGACTATAAATACTAAATAATGGGAGAGCAAAGTACTTCCTAATGGACCGTGCAGTGTGTTTCCACTGGGCGTGTGAAAATATGATACCGCACTGCTGCCGTAAACAAGACCAATGTGGTTTTGCTCTGCAGTATTAATCACTGTGATGTGATGTGGTTCAGTTATTGTGAGTGACTTATTATTTTGTCCTATACTTATTCACAAAGTGTACTATGGCACATAGTATGCTTTCTACTGCACAGCGTGTATTTATTTATGATTTGTATGCGTTAACTCAGTCAGCTCGCCGAGTGAAAGCACGATTTGTAATAAGGTTTGCACTTAATATTTTTCATGAACGAGGCTTAGTTTCACCTTCATGGATATATATATACACAAAATAATCATTATTGGAGCTCTGAGAAACCTAATAATGTTCATGGAGTACCCCTCCCTGTCGAAAAAATTGGTGTATGGTGTGCCATTAGTGGAGAAACAGTTATAGGCCCAATTTTTTTTAAGTCAACAGTTGACACCCATATATGTGTGAATAAAATTTTGCCTTTTTTCAACAAGATTCTGCAACAGCTCATATGGTCTATCTTTCGATCAGAACAATTGAAAGCATGTTTCAGAAAAGAATTATTAGAAGAGATTTGTGACCCCTAGTTTCAGCATCTCCATTCATAAAGTTGGTAAGTAAAGCCTTTAAAAGTATTTTAAAATGTTGTACAGTTTCATCTGTGCCTCTCTATGATAGCAGCAGATGACGAGAGTGGAAGTCACATAAAGTAAGGAAGGTTCCCGAAACATGTCCTTATTTTCAGAAGTAAGTGAGGTACAATGTAAATATGTTGTTGTTGTTAGCTAATGCTGGATTTCTGACAATGAAGTCATTAATCCTACAATGTAAATATAACTGACCTTCAATTAATGTGATTAATCTCATTTGTTCAAAAACTTACACTCTTTAGTAGACTGTTTTGTTTATTTATATGGATTTTCTGTCTTACATATAGCAGGTTCTTGCTTTTTTTTTTGTAGGACCTTAAGCTTTAAACAATAGTTAATCAAATATGACATGTGTTGCTTAAAAATAAAACAAGATATATTTTGTTACAGAATCTCAGTTCCAGTTGGATACAGATTACATACAGAGATATCTTGGTGAACTCAGCCTTATACAAGAATCAAGATTGGTGCAATTGAGAAAATGGGTGGCTGATCTGCAAAAGGGAAAGGTTGTTATTACTTTTCTCCCCCTTGTTGCTCCATTAATTTTTACATCATTGTGTAAAACTAGATTTAGATGTGTGTACCTGTGTGATATTCATAGAAAAAGATTGAAAAAATAGATGATCAAAGAGTACAAAGACTCAGCACTAGAAAAATTAAAATTAAAAAATATATTTCAAAACAGGTTTAATGCTCCAAAATAGTTAATTATAGTATCTATCTTTTATTTTGGCACTCCTTCCGAAGAAAGAGACAGAATACCAACAACCTCTAGCTGTCTCTGTCATCCTTAGGTTCAGTCGACTAATCTCTTCCAAACAGCAAAATGGGCCAGTGGTGGAATCGTTTGCTCAAGCTTCTTTTCTTGCATGAATTAGAATAGCAGTAAACCACCACTGCTACTTTTGCTGTGAAACAGGTCAAATAGGCAACTGGTTTGGGCAACCAAGCTCTCAGGTGATAGATAAAGAGATGGTCATTTAGAACTGGAAGTTAGTATAATGGCTTTCCTCTCCCTCTGTGGACAAGGACAGTATAAAAAGTGACAAGTTAAAAAGTTTGGAGTATAGAAGTAAATAGTCTATCAAATGAGAAGTGTCAATGGGTCAGACACTGACTGTATTTCAGTGATTTTGAGTACAAAGCTAAGATATTATTCTTGAAATGCTGTTTCACGGAATAATTTGTAATATGAAAGAAGGTGATCATACAGAAGCTAAAATTTTTATTTGATCCATTATGATGACTTCTCAGGCTTACAGTCAAGCGAAAAAAAAAAAAGGAAATTTATGTTGTTTAGCGATGCTGTCAATTGCCAGGATCACATCAGCATCGCCGGTGTGCCGGAATTTTGTCACGCAGGAATTCTGTTACATGCCAATAAATCTGCTGATATGGAGCTGTCGTTTTTAAGCACATTTAAAAACCATCAGTCTGAGCCATATTTGAAACTGCGACCTTGGGATCAGTAGGCCAGTGTCTAACTGATGCAGTTGAGCAACATTCATCAGCCCAGTGATTTTGGTGCCTTTTTCATAGTACTTTGATATTCATTCAGCCAAATTACTTTTAAAGGCACTTTATACTTTATTCATTCTTTTAGAACATATACATGTTGTTGGATATATCAGGTTACATAAAATGCTAAAGTAACTGTCTTAATGGTAAAAAATCTTCAAAATCACAATTGCAGATATTCATCCATGTCATAAAAAGCCCTCTCAATTAAGTAATTTTTTAAGCATTTATTAAACTTGGAACCAGTTGATTGTTTAATTGTGGTTGGCAGCTTATTGTATAAAGTTTTCCCAATTACAAATGGATTAATGGCAGTTATGATGCTTATGATTGGCTTGAGAAAAGTGGCTAATCATGTATTTAGATTGCAAATTCTACCATGAGATCTGCCATATGCAACTACAGGCATCAGGCTCACTTTAAAGCAGACCTGGGCAACACACACTATGCTTTGAGTGACCTTCATTTTTTTTGTCTGCTAAGCATACAGTATTTATCAGTCAAGGTCGTGAACAATCTGCAGTCTCGAGCACCAGTTATCCAGTCCTGCTTTAAAATGATCAGCCACTTATGTAACATTACCCTGAAGTAGGCTGCAGAATTCAGATTGTCAAAAGCTTACATTTCAATTTGAATGTCATTTCTGCACTTCCAAGGAATCATAAACAACCAGCACAGAGAAAACATTAGTCCTCAAATTATTTGACTCTAATTTACAAATTGGACATGCAGACAGTCTTCGCATTGATGGTTAGGATGTATAAAGGCTAAAATAAGTTAATAAAATTACAAACACTGTCTCCATCGGAGGTGTTCTTTTAATCTAGTTTTGCGGCCCATGTTAAATTCCAGGTGATTGCATATGGGATTTGTGATGGACAAAGTGGCACAGGGGTTGGTTTCCTCTGGATTCTCCAGTTTCCACCACCATCTCATTCCACCAGTGCTCCGTTTTTATTCCACATATCAGTGTCACGTGTAGTAAAAGTGGGCATTAAACACTACCAAAAAATAATCTAGCTTTCAAATTTCAAATTTGGCCCTAGTTTATAAAGATGGTCTTTGCAAAGATGGTTAAGGTTTATAAAGGTTAAAACAAAATTAATGGCAATATTAATAAAAATACGAATACTTCATTGGAGGTGTTCTTTTAATCTAGTTTTCAAATTTCTTAGTGTTGCCTATGTATACTTAGGCTTAGTCTGCAAAATTAATCTGATAAATACCTGAACTTTCAGTGTGGGGTTCTATTATTTTTCTCCATAAAGCACAAACAGAGTAAACAAATCAGCCTTTACAGCACATATTTGGAACAACCACCATGACATTATTCAGGAAACCAACATTCTCAGGACAGCAAGATGCCCAAATGAGCTCTCAGTTTGGGAAAACATCCACTTTTAAAAAACAAGGACAGAATTAGGAATTTTGATTTCCTGCCAATGGACCAGCTTACTAGGTTCATATCACCACTACCAGAGATCTCCACCAGAGAGTAATATACCGGATAACATGACATCTACATCTATCAGTCAGTCATTAACTGAAGATGCGCTATAGTATAAATGAAACTTTCCTTAAATTAATGTGTTTAATCTTACTTGTTCAAAACACTTCCAGTCATTATTGAACTGCTTCTTCTGTTTCAAGTTCTATATATTTCACCAGATCAATTTATATTGCCTCTGTCGAAGATGAGTGTAAGTATACAGAGAAAAGTCTTTTGATTTAATGGAAGTACTCTGATGTGTTGGCATTAGTAATGAAGAAACTGTTTTATACTTCATGTAATTAATTAAAACACAGTATTAGGAACTTATTTTATATGTCTTCCTTTTTTGTACCCTTTACTACTTTCCCTTCACAGCTGTTGAACTAAATCTTAACTCTAGATCAAGAAGAGAAACGCAATGGATCTTTGATTTTAGGGTAATAATTTCTTAGGAGTTGGCAAGGCTGTCTAAATTAGATATTGCAACTCACACATATGACCATACAATAATGGAAAAATAGAAAATAATAAAGTAGTCTGAGTAAGTCACTTTAAGTTTTAATTCCACTGGGATTTTATGTTTTCATTTTTATTTCCATGAATTCTGTATCCAGTTAAGTTATGGTTACCAGACGTCCAGAAATTCCCGGATATGTCCTACATTTTAACCATTTGTCTGGCATCTGGGGAGAATGTTTGAAAAGTTGTAATGTCCTACATTTTCAGAAACAAGCAGTGATTGTTGGAACTGGGAAAATGAATAATTGGATATTAGCCACAACACAACCCGCTATGGCAACATGGTTAGACCATACTCATGCATTAGTGACGTTGAATGAGAGACTGACAGTATAACACAATTTTGGGGGCATAATTCAACCAGAGAGTAAAAGTGTATTCACCAAACTAGTCATATTGTGTAGATTAGTTCTTCAGAGATGTATGATTGACCGTTGATGATAACATTTTGTATTGTTTGTTTCAGGATTAAATATATACTTGCCATTTTCATAAAATATTTTGGCTAATTAAACTCCTTAGCAGATTGTGCATGTTCACATGTACAGATCAGAGAGCTGCACTTGGTGTGCACACTCCAATTTCATTAAAAATTAGTTAAATTCAATTTGCAGTTGGTTGTAAAGCATACTTGTAGTTTTCACAAAGGCTTTCTTAAACAGTTACAAGAAAGCAATAATTTCTCTACTTACAGGTTCCCAGTGACTCTACTCTTTTGAGGTTCCTCAGAGCAAGAGATTTTAATGTAGAAAAGGCTCGTGAAATGCTATCACAGTCATTAATGTGGCGTAAAAAGCACCAAGTGGACAAGATATTGTCTGAGTACCAGATACCACAAGTTGTGAAAGGCTATTTCCCTGGTGGTTGGCATCATCATGACAAAGGTATTGCTTGAATAATTTGTCATATTTAAATTGCTTATAATGAGACTGGATCTGTAGGAAGCTACTAAAAATGATAATTTTTATACTTTTGCAATGCTTATATTTCAATTCCAGCAATAGACTATCAAATAAAAATCTAATGTGTTACATTCGTGTGATTTTCCCTAATTATTATTGCATACCTTCAAGTAGTTTTTACAAACTATTCTCTCTAAAAGCTTATTTTTCTATCTACTTAATGTTAATCAGGTAAACCTTCCCAGGAATAGTTTGTTGTACGAAGCAATAATGAAATCTCTAATAAGCAGGTCGCTATATGCTGGCCTTGAAATTCCATGACATTGTAACAAACAAGTGAATGCTGACAGCACTTTAAAAAATGATGCACTATTAAAAATGTAAACCAGAAATTGCTGATGCAACAGCTTTAAATGAATTATGTCTTTTATAGAAATCTACATTATATAGTAACTTTGTCATCTCATATATTTTAGAAAATTCATTTCAACTCATTTCAAGGAGTGATGATGTAGAAAGTGATTTAAGACAGCTGGGAGTAAAACGGTAGAGAAATAAGGCTTTGGACCTAGATATCTGGGCATCTGTCAAAAAGGAAGCTGAGGCTAAACTCAAAGGGCTGTAGTGCTACAGGATGATGATGTAATAGAGACAAAAGTGTAAATGGAAGAGTATTTTGGGCAGCTTATTAATTTGATTTCCATTTGTTAACGGGAGTTGCGTAATTTTGGACAAAATTTTTAAACAAGCCAACAATTAAACTTTTGTGAAACTTTAAACCTTTCAGAAAGGAAGAAACAAATATTTTGTTATGATTAAAAGCTTCTGTCAATGAAATCGCACCCATCCATATAGTAATGGCTGAAAATGTTGTTTCGTTTCTTAAAGATATTGTACCGCATCTTCAATTTACAATATAGAATTATCAGAAACTCTTTTGCCCTAACAGATGGACAACCATTGTATCTTTTACGACTTGGGCAGATGGATGTTAAGGGACTTCTAAAAGCAATTGGAGAAGAAGGTCTGCTGCAATTGGTAAGTACAATGTCACTTTTGGAAAGTAGTGCACTCCAGTTTCATAGCATTGGAGTTCTCATTTTTGTGGTGTGTTTTCCAGACTCTGCATGTATGTGAGGAAGGCCTACAGTTAATGGAAGAGGCAACGAGAACACATGGCAAACCAATATCTACATGGTGTCTATTGGTTGACTTAGAGGGCTTGAATATGCGCCACCTGTGGCGCCCTGGCATTAGGGTGAGTTATTCAAGTTAAATAATGAAACTGCAACTTTTTTCAGGTTAAAGGTCAGGGAGAATTTACATCATTGCTATCTGTTGGTTTTACTTGCCTACATTCAGTTATATGCAAAAACCTGTGCTTCACAGCAGGCATTGTTGGATTGTGAAAATAAAATTGTGAAGACGTTATAAGAAGAAAAGTATTTCTATTTGGTACTTTCCTTTGCATAGGATTAATTAAATTTAATTCATATCTGAAACAAAAATTATTTTGTATTACCTAAATCATATCAGACTAAAGTAAAACATTTATGTCTTTGCAGCTATTTTGATTCTTTTGGTTCAGATCATCAGCAAGAATTTTATTTTTCCTTTCTAAATGAAAAATATTTATATTTGTTTACTATTTATCATGTTACAGGCTCTCCTTCGGATTATAGAGATTGTTGAGGCTAACTATCCAGAAACAATGGGAAGAGTGCTCATCATAAGAGCTCCACGTGTATTTCCTATCCTTTGGACTCTAGTCAGCACGTTTATAGGTTTGTTGCACAACCATTTACAAACATGGCTATTGAACAGGGTTTTAATTAACTGGGTGGGGGGAGGGGGGGATTTCTCCCACTCATTAAATAATTTCCTCAGCTCGTCAAAGAAGAATGCCATTCCTGCCAGGGAAGTATTCTTTTCTTTTTAATGAAAGTATTTACTATTACTCTTCTTTGAAAATGCAAGAAGACAGGGAACACTTTCAACACAGATTGTACATGGTATGTAGTACGAGCTGTGAGCAAGTAAAAGTATCATATCACAAGTAAGCTAAACAACAAACAGTTCTCAGGTTCATTAGTTGGCATTTATAGTCACAACTCCAGCAATTGCAATTACAGCATGCAGTATTCAGATCAGTTTCTTGCTACTTACAGTTCTATTGTTTGTCAGCATGGATAAATTTGTGACAAGAAAGTGAAAAGTTATAGAAAGTAATGAGTGTGATGTATTCCAGTTTGAATCTCAGGCCTCAACTTCAATTAATAGTAATATTGTAGCTTCTCAGGTAAAAACTGTAGTATTAGAAGTGGCATGTGTTAGTGAAAATAGAGAGAATGTGCATTTTATTAACAATGTGTAGACAAAACTGGATTTGAAAAATGTAAAAAAAAATCGTCCCTGACTTTCATCAAGCAATTTTGGTAGAGTTATATGCATGTATGTATAGATGGGTCAAGCTAGGAAGTTGTCTGGTTCGTGCAAGCGCATAGAGTCAGAATCCCCCACTCCTGCCCATCGCTACATGACCAAAGGGTATACGTCCTTTCCAAAAATAGTTGGTATCAGATAGTGGTGCGAGTACAATTTTACATACATAGCTACTTGTGTTTGTGTTAAGATGAGTAACTTATCTCGCAAAGTTCTGCACACTCAAACTTGCGAGGTTATAAATAAGTGATGGTATTTATGGAAAAGGAAAGTGAAGCCGGGACATCTATTATTGATATTAAAAAAGTGAGGGACTGAGAGTCTACGGCAGTAGGAGTTTCTAAAAGCACATTAATGCAGATACGTCATGAGGTGGAGGGAGAAAGATATTGGTGAACCATTGTTTGATTCCCAATAAAATAAGAAAAAGGAACAAACAAAAATGGATCTCGATGATTTTGATAAAGGGGTTAGAAGGAGGATGACAATTTCTGCCTAATGGAAAAATGTCTTCTAACAATACGAAAATGGTTGGTGCAAGCAGACAACAATTGTTACGTCAGATGAACTTATTGTTGAAGCACATTTTTCTTTATTGTCTGTTGTAACATGCGACAAAATGAAATATCTTTCTGCAACATTATCGTCTCACCATTATTGGGTGTATTGTATGAGACTATGTTCAGTCAGTTACGTGACAGATTCAGTAAATTTTTAAACATCTATATGACTGATATTTTAAGAGCCATACCACCATAGACTTGCAAGTTTTAAAACTTCTGGTACTATATTCAGTAGTTCTATAAGTACTGGTGAGTACCGGCCCAACTAAAGCCCTGGTTATACATCAATTGTGTATTGCTACCCTCATTAGTGAAGTGTTGAAGACCATGAGATGGGGAAGCGATGTTAAGAATCTGGACAAACATTAAGTTGATGTGACTAAATGCACAGTGAAGCATAGTGGGGTGGACCCATCCATGGCGTGTGTTGTAGTGTTGTAGTGTTTAACGCCCGCTTTTACTACTACGGCACCGCAGGTGGTGACACTGATGATACATGAAGATGGAGCACCGGTGGAATGAGATGGCGGGGGAAACCGGAGCACCCGGAGAAAACCCGCCCTGACGCCGCTTCGTCCACCATCCATGGCTATACTACTACTCCTCTCATGGCAACTACCTAGTTTGAGGCATCCATACTGCTCAGAAATACAAAATCACAGTACTCTTAAAGACAGTAAAATGCATATTGCTACTGCTGCTACATTTTATGTATATAATACATCAATGCTACTATTACTGGTATTACTACCATTATTGCCATTAATATAACACAAATTTAAGTTTCACCCCTTGTCAGAAAGTCTGATTTGAACATTGCTATTGAGTATTCAAATTCAGAGTACTGAATAGTATGTAGAAAGAATTTAGAGTCTACAAATAGTACTGAATATCAGGCACCTCACAAATAGGAATATATGTCCCAGATGCTTTATATTTAAGGCCTTTATTACACTATCACATGTCTGTGTCACAAAAAGTGACCTGATATGTACATATGATCAAATATTTTACTGTGTAATATAGCATCTTTGATCACATGTAGCTGTGACATACTTCTGTGATAAAAGTTATACTCACCATCACATCTTTTATCACATCTGTGACTGATCAGAAAATAAAATGGCAGACTCTCTGTGGTCTGGTGGTTATCATGCTGGTCTTCAAATACAGAGGTCTTGGGTTCAATTTCCGGTTGGAGGATTGAAATGTTTCTTTAGCCAGTATTATTCCCTATGCTACCTAGACTCTGGAAATACGAATGAGAGTATGAATGTGTTTGTGAGTTTAACTCAATAACCAAAACTAATACAAACTCAATGATTAATACCACTGTAAGGGAGTGAGTATCATTACTGTTGAACAATTATTTCATAGGTAAAAAATTGCTGATATGACTGTAGATGTTAAAGGCGGCATAAATGTAACAAAATGTGACAGATTGATACACATAGGCAGTGGCTGCCATCAAACTTCACATTTCCTATTATGAGCTGTACATTTCAAAACATGAAGATTGTAAAAATAGAAACAAAAGCTTGGAAACATGTGGTGCGGATTTTATAATAAGTCTTTTCATAGCATACCGGAGATAGTGTTCTTATTGAATGATGAAATGTGTGATAGCAGACGCTACTCTTGTCTTCAGGGTTGTGGTAACAGAATGGAATGCATAAATCAACGTTCCTTTATCACAACATATTTATTCGTTAATTTACACTTTTAGCACCATATTAATTATTCAAAGACTTTACACAGGATAAAAGTTTGGTGAAACTTCCATGTTCACACACTACCAAACACACGTCTGATCATCATGAGCATACAGACGCTAATGAATAAAGAGTCCCTGGCGTCGGTATGACGCAACACCGCCATTCTTATGTATTCATCCGCGCAACAGTTCTCATTGGTTGAACTCAAAGTGACGAGAAAACATTGGCTATCTTGAATATAAAAAAAATAAGTCCCTGATACACCCAAATTAAAAGAATTAGAAATTTACACACTCTTACAAAAATATTTACATGAACGATTTTCTATTGATCAATATTCTGTCTCATATGCCCCTTGTTTTGTTTTTCAAGTTGTCACCTTATTTACAATCTTGAAACACAATACAATACTTCTCCCTACTCCTATGATTCAATCACTTTGTACAATATTTTTTTTTTTTTTTTTTTTTTTTACAGTCTTCTTCACTGTTTGTCTTTGTCTTTCGTTTTGACATGATACAGCATGTCTTTATAAATTTCACCTATTCGATTACTACACAATGCATTCAGTTATTATACAATACATATCCAGTTATTGTACAACACATTTAGTTACTACACAACATGTCCAATTATTATACAATACATATTCAGTTATTGTACAATACATATTCAGTTCTTATACAACACATACTCAGTTATTGTACATTTGACATTGACACAAATACAATTTAAGTGTATCATGGTTCATTATGTGGTTTTTGACTTGTATTCATTGCTATGAGGAGAGAAAAACAGGATACAAATTTTGAGCTAATGATTATGATCATGTTTATGGCAATACTTTATTCAGTTCTTTGCCTTCTTTGTCTTATAAGCTTGTTATGTATAGGCAGGTTGTTGAGTCAGTTCTTAAACTATGATGTTACTAATGGTACTAATTTTCTTAATTGGGTTATTATTCATTGTTGTTTGGTTCAACATTTCTTCGAGCTTAGCATTGGCTATATTCATCTTAATTCATGGGCATTGTTTTTCTGATTATGGTTTTCCTCACTTCACTAATTGTCACTTCTTTGTCTTTTATTTCTATAAGAGAAAACTTCTATACTTACAATTATTCTGTAATTGTATTATTTTTCTTCTCAATTTACCCTCGACATCTTTGTGTCGAAATATTATATCTTTTTCATCATAATTGATTCATTTTTATTTTTGTCCCTGACATCCTTATGTCAAAAACATATTATCTTCCGTCGCTATGATTCATTTCTTTAATGACAATCAGTGTCCTCGTCTGTTTTTGTTGACAATGCTCTTTGTGGTCGATATAGCCAATGACTATGTTGATTTTCTTCCTTGTTGTAATTCCTAATCTGAACATAATTTTCTATAAGTAACCCATTAAAAATTGTTATCTTCTTTCATCTCTACTGCTCCTGCCTTACACATTCGTTGGCAAAGACTATTTGGTCCTTTCTTTGTATGGCTTCAATTTATTTTTATGGTATCTTCCTACCAACTTGCCATTTGTATTCTGTAGCTCATACGTGTGGTCACCCAGCTGTTTTGTTATGACCAGTGGTTCCATCTCTCTCTTCGTGTAGCCATCATGGTGTCGATGTCAATTGTAAGTTGCTGAGATATTGTTGTTTGTCATCCAGCCAGTTGGGACGAACTTAGTTGTTGTAATTTCCTTGAGTGTTGGTGGTGGTGGTTGTTTCTGTATTCTGTGCAGCATCTGCCCTATTTGGCACATCTTCATCTACTTCCTGCTGTCTCATGTTGTCAGTGTACCATTGGTCTCTGCCCCTTTGGCGTGAACCTCTGTCGTATGACGGTCTGTGGTTGTTCAAGTGTTCCCTACTGAATCGTATGTGATTCACTTGATGGGTATGGTCTCCTGGTCTTCCACGATCATATGTATATGTTCTGTATCTCGATTCACCATTCGGTATTGTGTCGTGGTACCGCTGTCTTGTGTTCTCCATCCTCTCGCCATGATTATGTGGTTG